>CM034151.1:499534169-500734169 GCA_019776745.2 Taxus chinensis
TATTGTTTTTTCCTCCAGAGGGTCACTGTATGGCATTCCCAACCCATCAAAGTGAAAGGGAATATTTTCAGTTACACATTTTTCCTTTACAGATTTTGAATTACATGGAGATTCAAAGGCTTTCCTGAAGGACATTTTCGGGGGAAAATCAAATAGGACAAAAGTATAAGTATGAGGGGTTTTCCCCATACTAAAGGGGGGGTTTCTAAAAAAATATTTGGTAAAGAACAAGGATTGATATTTTTACTAAAATATTGCTTATTTGTTTCCTAGAAGTACATTTTGGATTTTAATCTTTCAAATTCGAATGTTACGATGTTTATAGAGCATAGTCATTAGCGGGCATTGATATCTAGTATTACATTTTTCCCTTGTCATGAATTTGATGAATTTTAAAATGAAATATGTCTAACTATGGGTTTGGTTTTCATGTCTTAGACTTTAAATGCTAAACACTTTATAAATTGATTACATTTCATGATGCAATTCTATGTTCCTTTTTTTATTTGAAGTACATTGGGCCTATCCTTAGTGACTACATTTTGATGATTAGATCAGTATTCTATTGTGAGCCTTTACTTTATAATGTTGAACGCAGTTATAAAATCCTAGCTGAAATCATTTTGTTTTTATGGATCTTTGTAATCTGTTGATTGTATCTTAAACGTATGAAATTAGGAGCAAGAAACACTTTATTGGAATTCTTACATAAGCTTTTGTGTTAAATATTTTAAGGATTGTGTGAAATATTTATCTTAATTGAGCATTAATGAATGTAATTTTTTCTTTAAGCATGAATTATGATAAATTAATGAATTGTTTTTTGTTGTTTAAAATGACACGTGTCTAAAAAAGAAATGTGAGTAGTGTTATCTATAGATTTATCAATTTCTTGAATCCCGTGTCATTATAAAACAAAACTTTAGCCTCATTACATAACACAAATATTTATTTAGTCATTCTTTCATAACATGTATGAATACTATTTAAAGGAAACCTAGATTTCATTTTACCTTTTCATAACTATGCAAGAACCAACTGAAATTCCCACTTTCTAGAGTAGCATGAGTCCTATTCAAGTGAGATTTTCACCATATAGTGTGACAACTCTTAGGAGTTAAATTTTGCATAAATTGACCATGTTCACTCAAGACTGATACTAAAGCTCCAAAGAATAGACCAGAAATCCTTGATTATGCTTATTCTTTATCAAATTCAAGTTAAAAAATGGGTTCTCTCACCCTGGTCAAATGCAGGACCTAAAGCAGTAGGGAAGGTCATCCCCTTTGCACGTGTCACCCGATCCCATAAAATTCAGGTTCAAATAGGTTTTTCATACTTCCTCCCTGGCTACAAATGACATACACTTATAGTCTTCTAATCTCAAATTTCATCAACTCATCTGTGTATATTGGCTGACCCTGAGGGACTGTAATTTCAGGTACCAACAAGATCAAATTAATTGTACCCTAATCATTAGATGAGAGATATGGTAAAAAGGTTAACTCCAAATCCATTTTCCATGAGTACCCTTTTGACGAAAGTGTGTTTGAAATTGATATGCACCTCAATGTATAAAGGGAGGTTGTGTGTCAAGGCGTGTAGTGGAAAGTCATGTTGGGTGAAGACGAGTGGTAATGTTGAATGGGGGTAAAGATGGGAAACAAGGTCTTGGAACTGTGTGGGATTGATGTCATTTGGAATGCACATTTCTTGAAGGGTGTGATAAAGGATATATTTTTGAATGGAGGATGTTTTGAGAATATCCATAATTAATATTTGTGTGGAGTTCTTCTCAAGTTTTTCTATGATGTTTAACTAAGCTTGTGGTGGTAGATTCAAGGAAGATGGAGCAGCTCCTTGAAATACTACATGGCTTCTTTGACTGGTAACTACACACCAAGGGTTTTGTGAAGGGCCATTGACTTTGTTTATAGCTACTTGATGTGGGAAATGGTGGATGTGACTAAAAAGATATTTGTAATAGAATGGTACACAGTGGTAGTTTATATAGTTATAATGGTGGGTGGATGACTTGGGGTTTTTTCCAGACTTCTATTGACCCTAATTTAAAGCATTGGTCTGACCATGATTATGAAGTAGATTCTGATAGATCCCAAGATTTTGATTTTGAGAGGAATAAGATGCATTATCCTCAATTTTAATTTACCCTTGGTCAATTATATCTTAGATATATTTTTTGAGTTTCATACACCTATTGGTAGCATAACCCTTTATTTTATGAAATTTACAGTACTCATTTTAGTTGAACCGATAGAATTTAGGTCGATTATAGTCAATTGGCTAAGTTTGGAGGAAAACAACCATATTAACAACTTTTTTGTCAAGGATTACTTCAATAGACTCCCCAAGGTGGTGTATGTCCTTTGTTTTGGGTATTTGGTGGATTGAGGTTGACCTTTAGGGATGGATATATTAGTAGCTCTGTAGACATGTTGGACATGTTTGGTTTCCGTCACTCCATCACCGACTACATTTTTATCCTTATTAACTTGCTTAGGCTTCTCAGATGTGGAAGGTTGACTAGACTATTTGTATTTATCATGGGAATAAAACTTAATGAGACCTTTGGAGACAAGGGATTTTTCATTTTGTATTCCCTTCTCTATGATGTCATCAAAGGTATTAGCATAATGAACTTGGAGATGGAAATCTAACTATTGATGGAGATTGGCTACAAAAATGGTGACCAAGTGTTTTTCAAGGATAGGCCACATAATACAGCTGGGAAGGGCTTACCATCATTGTAGGAAGGATGAAAACCTTTCACCATTACATTATTTAGTGTTACATAGGTCGATCATAGTGAAATCATGTTCCATATTAGAGGATAATTACTTGACAAACTTTTCAGACAAGTTGGAAAAAGTAGTGATGGTTCCTTTAGGCAGGTGAAGGAACCATTTAAGTGTGGGACCACCTAGAATTATTGAGAAGATTCTTAATTGGTAGGAGTCTTCATGTGCTACTTCTTAGCATAACATATATAACTCCTTGACATACTCATGGGGATCACCTTTTCCCTTATATTTTTTGAATTTAGGTGGTTCAAAGTATAGTGGAAAAGTTTCCCATGGGATATCATGGTCAAAAGGATATGGAAAAATTTCCTCAAACTTTAATTTTCATCCTTGTTTGTCGAGTTGCAACCCCTGGAGTGTTTCCTTCATAGACTTTTTTTTTTCTCCAAATTATTTTCTTAAGGACTGGTAGGTTGTGGATTAAAGATGGGTTGCTGGGAATTTTGTGATCCGTGGTCATTTGATGGTTTTGGGCCAAATCGTGAGGCTAATTAAGAAATCTAGTTACTCATTAGTTTCAGTTGAGACAATATGGTTTCCTTTGATACATATAGATTAGTAGTATTCTCTCTTTTATCCCATCCATACACAACACAATGGTTATTTGGATTACGATGATGTGGGGATGGTGTTCATTTTGTGATGTATTCAATTTAATCATGGAGGAGACTATGATGTTGGTTGTGTAGATTGAGCAACAGGGGCGGAAGCGTGATAAAATATATTAAACTCAACCAACCAAATTATATATGAAGGAGATGCAATAGTTATAGTTATTGTACATTTGAAAACAAAAAAATGAGGAGTTGCAAAAATGAAACAACCAATTTAAAATATAGTAGCTTCCAATATAAAATCTAGGGAAACACAACAATAATATTGTTAAAACAATATAACATCACTTGTATTGTTTGAATAAAAACAATAATATGGTTTATAATTAAATATAACCATATAAATAATAAATACATTAATTAATATGAAATTCATAATTAGTATATAGGTAAATAATAATTAACCTAACATTCACCCCCTTAATTATATATTGTCTCAAGGGATGAGGAGAGGAATTCTCTAAACAACTCGAACTTGTTACGTGCAAGTGACTTCGTGAAGATGTATGCTCGTTGTTCAGCTATTGGACAAAATTGAAGATGGATGTTGTGCTTAAACACATGCTCACGTATGAAATGAACATGTACCTCAATGTGCTTTGTTATTTCATGAAACACTGGATTGCGAAAAAGTTTCAGAACACCTTCATTGTCAACATACATGGTGGTCAGTTTTTCCTATGGTATTCCAAGTCCTTCGAGTCTGTGACATAGCCAAATTGATTCACAAATAGATTCTCCTACCGAATGATACTCAGCTTCTGTGGAAGAACGAGAAACAAAGTGTTGTTTCTTGCTTCCCTATGCTATTGCTCCAGATCCCATAAAAAATACAAATCCTAAAGTGGATTTTCTATCATCAATATTTCCTGCATGATCTGAATCTGAATATCCTGAGAAGAAGAAGTTGTCATTCTTCTTGTATTCTATACCAAGATTCATTGATCCTTTGAGATATATCAAGATGCGCCTTGCTGATTTTCAATTAAAAAATTTGGGTTTTTGCATGAACTTAGATAGATAGCTCACTACAAAGCTAATATCTAGTCTAGTGTAGGTTAGGTAAATGAGACTCCCAATCAACTGTCAATAGAGAGTGGCACTTACATAAAGAGATGGATCTGAACAAGATAACTATAATCTATTCTCCATAGGTGTAGCAATTGGTGTGTAATCCATCATCTTAAATTTATCAAGCGTTGTCTTGGTATATTTCATCTACGAAACTAAAATGTGATTCTCTTTCTTCCATACTTCCAATCTAAGACAATAATGCATCATCCCAAGATCGGTCATGTTGAACGATTGATTAAGATCTTTCTTCATTGTATTAATCATCCTCACTGAACTTTTAGTGATGACTAGATCATCGACATAGACAATGACAATCACAATCTCCCCCCTTAATTTTTGAGGTAGAGATTGGGATCGTATGGATTTCTAACAAATCCATGTTGTGTGAGATGCTCATCAATCTTGATGTACCATGCCTGGGGTGCCTGTTTGAGGCCATACAGATATTTCTTGAGTCTTTATACCTTTGCTTCTTGACCAAGTACAACATATCCCTCAAGTTGAGTCATATAGACTTCTTCTTGTAAATCTCCATTCAAGAAGGAACTTTTAACGTCCATCCGATGGACTTTCCATCCAAACTAAGCAGCTAGAGAAAATATCATCTTGATCATTTTAATATTAGTTGTGAGAGAAAATGTGTCCTCATAGTCAATGTCTTCTTTTTATGCATACCCCTTTGCTAAAAGTTTTGCTTTTTACTTTTCCACAGTCCCATTTTCTTTATACTTTGTTTTGAATATCCATGTACATCTAATGGGTTTCTCCCCTAGTGGAAGATTGACAAGCTACCAAGTGTTATTTTTCATTACTGACTGATATTCAAAGTCCATGGCATCTTTATAAGCTTTAGACTGTAGGGATTCCTGGATTGTAGAGGGCTCATCAGACTCGATAACTCTACTCATCAAAGAAAATTTAACTTCTTCTCTTACTTTACTACAATTCTGTGGTCCAAGGGTGGATGTATCTGGTGGAGAATCCATTCTTTCATCTCATAATGTGCTAGTACACCACTTAGGCATACGCTAAACTATTCCTATGGGTCATGATTCTATCATATCAACACCATCATCCCCATCGTCACTTTCATCATCTGTGGGAACATCAGCTTCACTTTTTACAATTGGTGAAGAATCTACATCAGGTGAGTCTAGAGGAGGAGACTCTTCTTCCATCTTCTTAAAAAACTTAACATCTCTGTTGGTGTAGACTTTTCTATTCTTTGGATCCATCAATATGTACCTAAGAGTCTCTTCATTGTACCCAATTAAGATGATTTTCTATGACTTCATGTCCAATTTCTTTCTATTATGATTGGGTACATGAATACTTGCTTTACACCTGAATACTCTAAGGTGTATAATAGATGGTTTCCACTTTGACCATGCTTCTTGTGGTGTTACTCCTTCAAGAGCAACTAGGGTCACTCTGTTCAAAAAATACACTACTATGTTTATTACTTCTACCTAGAATGTCTTTAAAATTCTAGAGTCATCAATCATGCATCACACCATTTTAATGATAGTATGATTTCTTCTCTCAAAAACACCATTCTGCTGCGGTGTGTGTGGAGGAGGCATTTTTTGACGAATCCCATGAGTTTGTAGGTAGTATTTGAACTCATTACTAGTGAATTCCCCCCCCCCTCGATCTAAGTGGAGAGTTCCGATGTGACAACCCATTTCATTCTCAACTACTACTTTGAACTTCTTAAAATTTTCAAAAGCTTTACTTTTCTTGCAAAGACAAAAAATCCACATTTTCCTTGAATAGTCGTCAACACATAGCATGAAGTACCGAAATCCAAAATGACTCAGTTGCATTGGACTACAAAGATCGGTATGAACCAGATCAAGCTTAACATGAGCTCAATATGTACTCTTATGGAATGAAGCTCTGTGTTGTTTTCCTACTAGGAAGTGAGGACACTTGTATGTATCCTTCTGAAGAGATGGTAACCCATGTACCATATTACATCATCAAAGTGTCTCGAGATACTTGAAACTAACATGACCAAGTATCCGATGCAATAATTGTGCTAAGGTAGAGTTCTTAGCCATAAGTACTTGATTGTCTCTGTGAAAAAAATCAAGCTGGAACATGTGTCCCATAATAGAGGCTTTCGTAACTATTTCAATCCTCTTGATTTGTCTTTGAATAAAACACATTTTATTTCCATAATGACTATCAAAGTCAATTTTCAAGTTTTGATCTAGGAGTTGACTGACTGAAAGTAGATTCTTTGTCAACCCAGAGACATATAAGACATCAAATATTTAGCAGTTGTGTGAACCAAGGGGTAGAGAAATTTTCCCAATCCCCTGAACTATATATGAACAATCATCACCCAACGAAACATGGTTTTTCGAAGGTGTGTCCCTCATTGAGGTAAATTTAGTCTCTATGGATGGTCATGTGTCAAGTGGCTCCTAAATCAACATACTAGACATCACTAGATGACGTGGATGGTTCACTTAATCGAGTAGTGTATAAGAATTCTTTATTATCTAAATGTTCTTCTTGCTCAACAATATTTCCTTACTGATGGGGTCTTCTTTTCAAGGTCCCCTTTTTCTTCCCTTGATTGTAGTTAGAATGTCCCTTGTGATATTATTTTGGAGGTACAAAATTTCTTGATGAACCTTTCTTGTAAGTATTATACCAACAATATTTTAAGTCATGTCCTCTTTTACAAATTGGACATTGCTTCTTCTATTGTTTGTCCTCATGATATTGATTCTAATGTTGGGACTTTTTATAGGATTTAGGTTTTCCTTTACCTTTTCCTTTCCATTTTTGATGTGAATAAAGTTCCTACTCCTCTTCTTCATCCTTATTGTGTATTGCTTCCTCTTGTTTCAGTAGGTTTACCAATTTGTCAAAACTAAGTATCGTAATTGACAAGTTTAGTGTTGTTACAAAAATACGGTATGAATAAGGGAGTGCTCTCAGAACAATGGGAATGAGAGCATCATCTTTCACTGCTTCTCCTATGGCTAGAATTGAAGCCCTCAATTATGTAAATCTTCTTAAAAAAGCTTCGATTTTCTCATTTTTTTAACTTCAGTGTGTGTAACTGACTCTACAAATTCAGAATGACATTCTTGTTTTTGGCCTCATACACCATGCTCAACTTATCCCACACTTATTTGGTTGTTATGGAATCAAAAATGTGGGGTTACACATCATCATACACTCCAAACAAGATGATGAGTTTGGATTTTTAATCTGCTCTATCAAACTATCATTGTTGTGTTGTATCAGTAGTTGATATGTTCATAGTACCAGTCACAACAGGACAGATCTCTTCAAACTCAAGTTGTGTCTTGATTTTTTTCTTCCATGCAACATAGTTGTTTCCTTTGATTAGTTGTGAATCTAGAGGAAAACAATTTGGGGCATTGATGCCCATTTTGTAGAAGACACTGACAAGGTTTGTCTCTTATCACTCCAGTTATAAGGTCTCTCAATCTATATATCAGCAGCCCAATATACCAAACCTTTTTATATACGTTCCCTTCCGATATACCTGGTAGTACGTGGAAGAAGCTTGTCATTTTTATATACTCGGTGGTATGTGAAAGAGGCGTTAACGTATGTGAAAGAATTCAATACGTGGTACCAAGATAGTACTGAAAGGGGTCATTGTGATTATTGACACCGGCTCAAAAAAATATCCTCATATGCACACGTAACTTCGCTCTATACTTGGATAATTTCTCAATCTAGATTTATGTTGTGCAATCGTTCATAGACGGATGGGATGGCTCATGGTGTGTACAATGTGACCTTATTACTCCTCGTTGATTTAAAGGTTCGATGCCCAAATGATGTTGTTGTAGCTATATTAGGTGTTAAGTGCAGTAGTAGTCATGACAGATTTACCTGTAAGCACTTCCAAGAGGCACCGTATATATCAAATACTGAGAATGAGATATAGGATCTCGTGATTATTTCAGAACCAATTTTATACTATTTTTTATTACAACTTTCTGCCAGTTTCTGAGTAGTTACAATATTATTGGTTGACTATGGAAACCTGCAAATTAGTACAATATATTGCAGCATGCAAGTACATAGAAAAATGTAGAAAAAAATGAATAGTAGGAAAAAAATATTGCGAGCCCTGGTGGCCTACAGAGCCCAGAATGACCCACTACGCCAAAAAAATTGCAAAAATATAGATGAAAATGCAATTTCTCGATAGGCCTCCTTTTTCAAAAAAATGCCCAGAATAAAAAAATAGGCCTATTAGGAGAAAAAAAATTACAATAAAGTAAGGTTTTCCTCACTAAAAATTTAAAGACCTGTTTGGCTGTAACTGGTTGTTTAGAGGTGGTTTTTCCACCAAATTTACCTTATAACATTCCCATTTAAGACTTGTAGAAACAAGGGAAAAAAATTTCTTTTAAATGATGTTCTCTGCTCTAAATAATTATTATTTAGATCACACATTCCATTTTGATAAATATTCTTTGTTCTCAAATTCATAATATGGAACACACATTCCATGCCATTTGATCTTATAATAGATAACCATATGCAGCTATAATGACTCGATGAACTGTCGATCTCTCATTTCATGACTCATAGTTTCATCGATCTCTCATGTTAACTCAATGTATTGTATACTAAGTATACTTGGTTCACTTACCCTATTCAGGTATTGAAGTGTTCTATTTAAGAGGCATATCTTAATATTTGTCACCAATATTCAACTAAAATCCTACTTCTTAAGCTAGGTGAGTAGGACAACACAACCAGTAGCTTGCGATACTTTGGCCAAAGATTTTCACATGATTTACATGATCATATTCCTAGATGGAATACTCATCAACAAAATACGTCCTTCACCCCCACTTCATCTGTTATCTAGAATGGTATTTACTAACTCCTGGCATTCCTCTTGTCCAAGGCTTTACCATAACCAAATTAGCCACATAGATTGGTATAGAGGACCACTCATGGTGATTAAGGGTACATAGACATACTTAATCGACCTAGGTTGATTGCATGCATCTAGTTACCTTTAGTCATTGAGACTCCTTCCCTATACCAAATTATGTTCCTAAACTAACCTAGAGTGTAACCAAGTCAAGTCTAAGTTTATGTAAACCCAGATGATCTGATTCGGAAGAGTGTTGTGACACGTCAGCTGCAACATTGTGTCCTCATTAAGATCCATCTTAATGATGATACATTATTGCATTTGGCATGTACCAACATCCCACAAAATCACCTCATCTAGAAGTACATCACCAGCTAAGAGGTTAAATGCTTTCTTATCTTATTAATTTAAGATTTAGTTGTAGTAGCCTTGCTGAATTCCTAACCTCTTGAACATTACAGTTGGTAACCATTAATGACTTATAATTTCCATGAAGGTTAATCTACAACCAATCCCTCTTCTTAGAGATTCATGTTTCATTCTTTGGGTTCTTAACTTAAGTTTCTGACCTATAATCCAAATCATCTTACAACAGTAAGACTAACTTACTTAACTTCACCAAGTTTATCCATGGTTAAATTTAGATTCTAATTCCTTGATATTAGACTTCATTAAAATGAAGTCTAATTCTTATATATATATATATATATATATATATATATATATATATATATATATACATCCATTTTCCATTATCTTATTTCGATTTAAGTTTTGCTAAGAAGAGGTATAATTTCCTCTTTTTGAATATCCCTTGGGTATTATACCCAAAAAGGATAGTAAAAAACATTTAATTCTAAAGAATAATTGTCTTTCCCTTAGCATATGTTAGTTAGGGTCCATTGCAAAAATTCACTTATACATAAACCATATGTAACTTTACTCTTCTATTAGTGTCAATTATTAATCCATATTGACCTAGTTGAAAATTCTTCTATATATGCCAGCTTAGAAGTTGCATTTAAGAGACAAGTAGAGTATCAATTCTCTTTTACTCTATTTCATTTGAGTCCAACTGAAATAATTAAAATAGATATGAATACGAGAGAATAAGAATAATTTTACAACCCCCTTACAATAAGCCCAAAATATAATAGTACATCAAGTTCAATAACACTCAATCCCTTTTCCATTTATCTAACAAGTACATATTTTATAGATCTAGACATTCAAACATCTTTCATGTCAATCCACATCAATAAGATTAAGTAAATTTTACAACTCTTTCCTTTTTCAATTACATCTCAAAAATAATAATAATTCCTCATTAAAGTTGCAGCCTTTTAGTAAAGAAAGGAAGCACCATAAAAGAACTTGTCTTCTTTTATCACTCACGGAATCCATCTGCAAAAATTTGTAGCACAGGTCAGTTTGCCGAACTAAGCATGATAAGCACTAATCATTAAAATTATGTTCTTTTGACTAAATTTCTCATAAAAATAACTTTGCTTTTATGAAACATTAAGCAATTCATGGATACTTCATCACATTAAGTAAATATCATGATCAAATCAGCACTCTTCAATTAGTAATTTCTTAAGAAAAAGTTGAATAGATAAGTAATATTATGTTCCATTTACTTATCTGTTTCATACTATATATGGCTATAGCTCATTCTTGATTAATCATATGTTCAAGAATTTTATTGGCCCACAAAAATCTTAAAATAGAATTATCTAAAGAATCAATGAATCTCATTAAATATTACTAACATAATACTTCTCACAATGTCAAGGATCAAATTAATTCAGTCTAAACGGATGGAATTTATAATGAACTAATGACACCCTACACAAGAATTTCCTTTATTCCAACATTTAACCAATTTAAAATTCACTTTCAATTTATTGATTCAAGGGGATGAGAAGTACAGGTTTTCCATTTAAAACATGTCATTCCAGTTTAATCCAACTCTAATCTAAACTTCATGTTCAGCATCAGAAGATTTTATAAGGTATGAATTCAATGTACTTCCCCTGAAGATAATCACACATCAACTCCTTACCTTCTTAACAAGGAATTGAGAAGGAGAAGAAAAAGAAAATAAAGTAATGCATCCAACTATCTACTCTGAATTCCCCTTCAACTAACCTAACCAAAATGGTCGGCTTTAAGCAAAGAGTAGTAATGATTAGAAATTAAATAGACAGAGAGATAACAATCAACACTTCCTTTGAGCACAAGGTTAACGATAGTGAATTCCATAACTCAAAAAGGAGAGAGGGAGAGAGAGTGGAATAGAAGTCAATAATCAAGATGAGGGAGGTTCTCATTACATCATCCCAACACTAGACCGAAATATAAAAACCGTAACGTGCAAATAAGTTAATAGTGGTATATTTCTCTCAACACATTATAGGGGAAGCTTCAGTAACTTACAAGCTACCACTAAAATAATATTCAATAAATTCATTTTATAGCTATACTGAAAGTATCAAGCAATAACTGAACTTCCAAATTCATTCAACATCGATAGATTTATACACTAAAAACAAATCTTATTCATCCCAAATAGAAAATGATTAAGATATTGCAGTCAAATAAAAATATATTCCCAATTCCATAGGAGTGAAAGAAATAAATTTCATACACGGGGGAAAGAAGTTCGACCAGATTCAAATACAATAGGGATCAACGAAAGAAATTATAATTCCCAATACATATACTCATTACTGAGTTCAAAAAGAGAAAATAAAGTTGTACACTCCAGCTCAGTTCCTTGAAGGGAGCAAAACCGAAATAATCGTAGTTCAAATAAGAAATTCAAGTTCCACAACAATCATCCATGGTTACCAATAACAAGAGTTACTAACATTTTTTTTCATAACGTACAGGTGTGAAAGTGATCGACATCATCACAACATTACAAAAGAAACTCTCTCACATTTTCCACACTTTGTGCAATAAAGAACAATTCAACTACATCCTTTCTCAACAATCCCACAAGGTTCATAACTTTAAAACATATTTAACTTAGGAATAGTAAACATATCACTGTTGCCTTCAACAAGTTCAAATCCTTAATAAAACAAAAAATCCGACCACCCATTTCAACATAATCTTATCAGTACTGATAGAATTCACACACACTTACAGTTTCAATAGAAAACATGGATTTTCTTACCTTTTCTCAGCAAAGAAAGATAACCTGGATCAAATCTTAAAATGAACTTATTTTTCCTTAAACCATTTTAGCACAGGAGATCAGAAGTTCCCACAACTTAAGTAACACTCTAGTTTCAAATGAGATAAAAATGAGTTACTTAAACATGCATCAGGAAGAATACCCATATTGAATCTTTTCTAAGAAGCAAACTCAAACAGTCTATTGCATCAAAAACATACCAAAGCATTTCCAAAAAACCATTCATTTCTAAGATTAGAGTTCTTTTAATGAAGATGTTTAATAAAAAGTAGAACTATTTAACAATAAGAGCCTATTATGCCTGATAAATTTTTTTGTTGATTTGCAGAAGATCTCCAGCCAATCTTCTCAAGAATCTCTTCTTTTCAACCAACATCAATAGTCAAATCTCCCAACATCCTCTACATTTCAACAGGTTCAGAAACAATCCAAAGATACCCACCATTACACTAGGTCGAAAAATAAACTTGCTGGTTTGAAAAACCTAAACTCTCACATAGAGAAAAAACCAGAAGGATCCAAATGACCAACAACTTTCTCCAATTCCTCCTGCCTAACTCCTAAGCAGTTTCCTCCACTAAGCCTGAGGTTATTGAATGTTATTTCCCCCTGTTTTCTTACACCACCGCCACTTCAAATTTGGTGAAACAAAATTCAAAAATTCCCATTCATTTTAAATTTAGAAATGATGTCAGCAAGGCATCCAACCATCTTTGTATGCCTCTACCAATCTTAGAGAATTTAGGATGTAAGGAATGAAATCAATTCACATTAATAACTTAGAAACCACCGCCACTAACCTTCCATTTGCCACATAACCCATAGGTCCCTTTTCATCTTAGTAATAGTTTAGGTTACATTAGCATTGGTTAGGTTTTCCACCGTAGTTCTTAGGTCATTAGGATTTATCTTAGGTTAGTTCAAGACTCCTAGCTATATAATATACCTCCTTAGATTAGGTCATCACCTCTTAGATTAGAATTTATATAAAGTAGGAAACCGCAACCTAGTTTTAGGCATCAACCATAATAGTTTAGTAATAGGTCCTAGGTAAGTATTATTACCTTAGGTCAAAAATCCAATAGGGAAAACATTATAGTTTGGGTCAAATCTAAATAGCAACAAGAATTATGACTAAGGTTAAGGAATTTGCCTTATTAGACCATAACAGATCCTTAAACTCCTCATGTTGATCAGCGTTACAAAACATTGATAAAGGAGGTGAAAACTTACAGTTTGCAATATGATGCCGAGTAAGGACACCTGAAGCTAGGTCCTTCACAATTTACAACAAAATACTGCTCAGTTCCATAATATGTTTCATTCAACATGTCAATTAACAAGATGAAAATAAAGAAGGACCAAAGCATACCTTGGATAAATGGATTTGATTCAAGGTCTGCTATTAGCATATGGAAAATGTGACAACAAAAGTATAGATTTATAACCTATATTTCACATATGATAATGGCTTCTCTTCTAAGTAAACAGAATTACAGCTAGCATGAATTCTGAACAATAATAACTTATCCATTGCAAATATGATTTTCAACATCAAAATAATGCACTTTCCTAAGGAAAATCACATGTCAACGTTTTTAATGTCAAAAGTGGAAGCCATCATAGTAACGGTCATGACCAATATGTTACATACCTTCCTCCTTAAAATAATCATCATCCCGATGATTAACTTAATAAAACCATTAAAATTTTAGGAAAAAATTTAATTATTGCCCTTCCATTCATATGTTCATAATAGAACTAGATTTAAAAAATTCAAGTTTTCAAAAGAGTATTTAAAATAGCTGTCAAATAGTTCAGTAACTGCCCAAGTTTGGTAGATTTAACATCAAAACATGAATAAAATTTTAAGATTTTATCAATTTTTTAAAATCAATTCTGATAAAAAAATTATGGAAAAGTAGATCTCATATCTTCAAGATTTTCCCATGTTGCACTTTCTTCGTTAAATTGGTCCCACTGGACCTTACATTGACTTATTTCACAATTTCTTAAGTGCAACTAGTGAGTTTTCGACACTCGAATGGGATTAACCATGATTATTCCTAGGTCTTGGACCTACAAGGAATTCCAATTCAACACATGTGATAATTATGAAACATATTTCTTAATAAAATATATATGGAAAACATCATGCATTCATGATAAAGTAGGAGGTAAAGCTAAACAATAAGCTACAGGGTTGATTACTTCAATAATTTCAAAGGGTCCCACATAACGAGGTGATAACTTGGTAGCCTTGCCAAAAGTTATACAACTCTTTTTCAGCTTAACCCGAAGAAAGACCTCACCAAGTTAAAATTTCCTATCAACCCGCTTTAATTCTGCATAACTCTTTTGTTTATCGAAAGCTTCCTTTAATCATTCATGAATCATTTCAACTTGTTGTTCCATTTCTATAATGATTTCTAGCCCAATTACCTCTCTATCCTCAATGTTGTCCCAGCTCACAATGGTTATGCATTTCCTTCCGTATAATGCTTCGAAAGGTGCCATTTTTAGAGAGGAGTGATACGTGTTATTATAAGCAAACTCAACTAATGGAAGGTACTCCTCCCATTTATATTGACTGATCCATGCAATGCATGCTTAGCATAACCTCTAAACCTTGATTAACTCTTTCAATCTGTCCATCCACTTCCGAGTGATTCACAGAATTGAAATTCATTTTAGTTCCCAGAGCTGCATTAAGCGTTTTCCAAAATATTTATGTCATTCTTGGATCTCTATCTGATATGATCAATTTAGGTGTTCCATGTAACCTAAAAATATCATGCACAAATCTTCTTGCTAACACTCGTGAATCATCCTTTAGATTACCAATAATAAAGTGTGCTACCTTTGTTAGTTTATCTACAAAAACCATAATAACATCATGTTTATTATTTTACATAGGCAACCCTTGAACAAAATCCATACTTATCACTTGCCATTTGTACTGCGGAATGTTGTGAGGGTACAATAAACCGGCTGGATGCATATGTTCCACTTTAACATGTTGACATTCTAAACAGTGTGTCACAATTTCCATCACATCTTTTTTCATCCCTTTCAAGAAATATTGTTGTTTTATATCAGCCAGTATCTTTGTAATGTCAGGGTGTCTAGAAAAAGGTGAAATGTTAAATTCAAAAAATAACTTCTTTCTTAAATCATTTGTCAAAGGTATGTATACCCTATTTTTAAATCGTATAATTCCTTCATTGTCAAAAAGAAAACCTTTATATCTCCCATCATTTGGATTTGCAGGAAAGTCCTATCTTTACTTGTTGAAAATAAGAATCAAATTCCATGACACATTTTACCTCATCTTTAAACTGAGTTCTCAACGTTATAAGAGAAGAAATGTGATTTCTATGACTTAGAGCATCTACTGCTCTATTTTCCTTTCCTTTAATATAAATTATATCAAAATCATACTGAGATAGAAATTCTAACCATCTTCTCTATCTTGCATTCAGGTTTGGCTTTGTAAAAATATACTTCAACCCAAGATGATTAGTTTTTAGTTCAAAAGGCTTACCGAGAAGGTAATGCCTCCATATTTGAAGTGCATGAACAATGGCAGCAAGCTCTAGGTCATGTGGAGCATAATTCCATTCATGTAACTTGATATTTCTACTTTCATAAGATATAACATGGTCATCCTACAATAGGATACCTTTGAGACCCTCTCCAAATGCATCCATTACAATAGTAAAGTCCCCATTTAGATCAGGTACAGTCAAAATAGGTGTTGTAGTTAACTGATCCTTTAGAATCTTAAAATCATATTTGCATTTGTCATTCCAAACAAATTTCTCATCTTTCTTCTATAGTGAAGTTATTGGTGCAACAATCTTAGAAAATTATTTAACAAACTTTCTATAGTAACTAGCAAAACCCATGAAGCTTCTAACTTCATGCATGTTCTTGGGTGCAGGCCACTCAGTTATAGCTATGATCTTTGAAGAATCTAAAGCTATTCTATTCTTGCTTATTACATGTCCTAAATAGTATACTTTTGTGTTATAGAAGGAATAATTAGACAACTTATCATACAACTTTCTCTTTATCAATATTTCCAAGACTATCTTCAAATGCTCATGATGTTCTTTCAATGATTTTAGAGTATATGAGAATATTGTCCAAGAATACAAGCACAAATTTGTCCAAGTATTCTTGAAAAATATTATTCATCAAATTCATAAAAGTGGCAGGTGCATTTGTCAACCCAAAAGGTAAAACTGTGAATTCGTAATGCCCATACCTTGTTCTAAAAGTTGTTTTATGTATGTCTTCATCCTTTATTCTCAACTGATGATATCCCGATCAAAGATCTATTTTAGAATACACCAATGCTCCACGCATCTGATCAAATAGATCATCAATTCTAGGAAGTGGATATTGGTTCTTAATAGTTTCCTTGTTCAACATTTTGTAATCAATACACAATCTAAGTGTGACATCCTTCTTTTTCACAAAGATTACCGGTGCTCCCCAAGGTGAGACACTCGGTATTATCAATAATTTTGACAAAAGTTCCTGTAACTGAGCCTTAATCTCTACCAATTCAATGGTAGTCATTCTATAAGGTGCCTTGGATATAGGCTCAGTTCTTGGTTTGATCTCAATCGTGAAGTCAAAATCTCATTTGGGTGGAAGACCCGGTAACTCTTCTAGAAATACATCCCTGAAATTTCATAGCAAAGGATATTTTTCCATAAAATCATTACCTTCTTCTGTAGTTTCAGAAATTTTTATTGTATACAAGGTACGACCTTTATTTTTGGCCCTTTTGAGCTGCATTGTTGACAACTTCTTAACTGAAATCTCATGTTTTACACCTTGAATGATTGTTGTTTTCTACAAATCATCTAAACAACTAATTCATTTTTTGTAACAATAAACATTTGATTTATGCTCAGCTAGCCAGTTAACACCTATGATTATGTCATAAGACCCCAAAGGAGCAACATAAAGGTCAACTTCTGTGGAAAAACTAGGCAAGTCAAGGACTGCTCCAAAAAGACACATACTAACCGTATGAACAACATTATTTCCATAATGCACAGTCCATAATTTATCCATTTTCTTGGCTTTCCTTTTTAATCTCAAATCTAACTTAGTAGAAATAAAACATTCAGTAGCTCCAGTATCAAAAAGTATAGTCACAGGTATACCGAATAACTTACCCTAAACTTCTATGGGTGTGACTTGCTTTTTAGCTTACTTGTCAGCTACCACAGTGTGTATCCTATGCTGCTGATTGTGGTCATCCTTCTTCAAAGGAAAAATGACTCACATAATGATCCTTGCCACAATTAAAACAACCTCCAACATGGCCCTTCCTGGGCTCAAATTTATTTCCAGCCTTGAAGTTATCATTCTGGCTTCCGTAGGACTTCTGCCCATTATTATTATTCTTTATAAAGTTGTTCCGCATACTAACAATAGGTTTGTTTGTCACTGTTTTCTTATTGTTATCAGTGGAAAAATTTACTTTTCATGCCAAACCTCTTCCAGGGTCCCTTTTTAGGTGTAAGAGATGAAGAAGAGTTTGGAACCTTCCTTCTAATTTCCTCCCTATGAGCAGAGATTGCTCTTAATTTTTGTTCTTGCCTTACGGATTTTTCAACAACCCCTTCCATAGTGGTTGGACTGTGAACATCCACCTCACCTCCTATAATGGGATTTAATCCCATAATAAATTTTGTATCCTAAACTTCTCATCAGTTTGATACTGAGGCATGTACTTAAGGAGCTTAGTAAACCTTTCCCAGTACTTTGTTACAGTTAACTTTCCCTGGGATAAGTTCTGAAATTCAATCATTTTCTTATCATAATAAATTTGAGGTAGCCACCATTTCCTAAAATAACTTTTAAATTGATCCCAAGTTATGTCTGCTTTGACAATATTCAACTCACCCTTACGGTTATCCCACCATGAAGATGCCTCATGAGAAAGTTGATACACTCCCCATATTGCTTTTGTTTCCTTGAAGAAGTTTCTTATAGCAAAGTACTTCTCCATTTCACTGAGCTAGTTCTCAGCCCCATCCCCAAGTGTAGTTCCATCAAACTTAGGAGGACTTATTCTTTTTATATCATTGGTGAGTTCAGCAGCTAATCTTGCCTTTTTATTTTTAGGCTGATTAGGTATGTTTACATTACTGTTATCAACACCTGGATTCCCTCCATTGGTGTTGTCCACAGGAGGTGGCTGATCATCATTATCATCATCTTCTTCCTCCTCCTCATTTCCCATTACTTGTTGTTCCAATACAGCTAGATGATCCCTCGTGTCCAACAGGGAAGCAAGGATCTCATTGAGTTTTTGGGTAGTAGCTTCTTCTCCACCCGATGGTGGGTTGTTTGCAGCATTTCCTCTTGTTCTAACCATTTTCAGTTTAAAAAGAAAATGTAAATTTTTATCATATTTTGGACACAATAGGTTCGATAGCTGCAACCTTTAGCTCTGATACCAAGATGTAACATTCCCATTTAAGACTTGTAGAAACAAGGGAATTTTTTATTTTTTTAAATGATGTTCTCTTCTCTAAATAATTATTATTTAGAACACACATTTCATTTTGATAAATTTTCTTTGTTCTCATATTCATAATATGGAACACACATTCCATGTCATTTGATCTTATAAAAGATAACCATATGCAGCTGTAATGACTCAATGAACTTCCGATCTCTCATTTCATGACTCAGAGTTTCATCGATCTCTCATGTTAACTCAATGTATTGTATACTAAGTATACTTGGTTCACTTACCCTATTTGGGTATTGAAGTTTTCTATTTAAGAGGCCTATCTGAATATTTGTTACCAATATTCATCTAAAATCCTGCTTCTTAAACTAGGTGATGTAGGACAACGCAACCAGCAGCTTGTAATACTTTGGCCAAAGATTTTCACATGCTTTGTATGATCATATTCCTAGATGGCATACTCGTCGACGGAAAACATCCTTCACCCCGACTTCATCTGTTATCTAGAATGGTCTTTACTGACTCATGTCAGTCCTCTTGTCCAAGGCTTTACCATAACCCAAATTAGCAACATAGATTGGTATAGAGGACCACTCACGGTGATTAAGGGTACATAGACATACTCAATCGACCTAGGTCGATTTCGTGTGTCTAGTTACCTTTAGTCATGAAGTGTCCTTCCCTATACTAAATTATGTTCCTAAACTAACCTAGAGTGTAACCAAGTCAAGTCCAAGTTTATGTAAACCTAGATGATCCAATTCAGAAGAGTGTTGTGACATGTCAGCTGCAACATTGTGTCCTCATGAAGATATGTCTTCATGATGATACATTATTGCATTTGGCATGTACCAACATCCCACGGAATCACCTCGTCTAAAAGTACATAACCAGCTAAGAGGTTAAATGCTTTCTTATCTTATTAATTTAAGATTTAGTTTCAGCAGCCCTGCGGAATTCCTAACCTCTTTTATCATTAAGGTTTGTAATCATCAATGACTTATAATTTCCATGTAGAGTAATTTGCAACCAATCCCTCTTCTTGGAGATTCATGTTTCATTCTTTGGGTTCTTAACTTAAGTTTTTGACCTATAATCCAAATCAGCTTACAACAGTAAGACTAACTTACTTAACTTAACCAAGTTTATCCATGACTAAATTTAATTCTGATTTATTGATTTATGATTTCTTTATAATATATTTCATTAATATGAATATCTATATATATATATATATATATATATATATATATATTATCCATTTTCCATTATCCATCTTATTTTGGTTTAAGGTTTGCTAAGAAGAGGTATAATTTCCTCTTTCTAAATATCCCTTGGGTATTATACCCAATAAGATAGTAACAAATATTTAATTCTAAAGACTAATTGTCTTTCCCTTAGCATATGTTAGTTAGGGTCCATTGCAAAAATTCACTTATACATAAACCATATGTAACTTTACTCTTATATTAGTGTCAATTATTAATCCATATTGACCTAGTTGAATATTCATCTATACATGCCAACTTAGAAGTTGCATTTAAGAGACAAGTAGAGTATCAATTCTCTTTTACTCTATTTCATTTGAGTCCAACTGAAATAATTCAAACAGATATGAATACAAGAGAATAAGAATAAGTTTACAACCCCCTTGCAGTAAGCCCAAAAGATAATGGCACATCAAGATCAATAGCACTCAATCCCTTTTCCATTTATCTAACAAGTACATATTTTACAGATCTAGACATTCAAACATCTTTCATGTCAATCCACATCAATAAGATTAAGTAAATTTTACAACTCTTTCCTTTTTCAATTACATCTCAAAAAGAATAATAATTCCTCATTAAAGATGCAGCCTTTTAGTAAACACAGGAAGCACCATAAAATAACTTGTCTTCTTTTATCACTTACAAAATCCATCTACAAAAATTGCTAGCACGGGTCAGTTCATCAAACTAAGAATGATAAACACTAATCATTAAAATGATGTGCTTTTGACTAACTATCTCATAAAAAGAACTCATCTTTTATGAAACATTAAACAATTCAGATAGATACCTCATCACATTAAGTAAATATCATGATCAAATCAGCACTCTTCAATTAGTAATTTCTTAAGAAAAAGTACAACAGATAAGTAATATTACGTTCCATTTACTTATATGTTTCATACTATAGATGCCTATAGCTCATTTTTTATTAATCGGGTGTTCAAGAAGTTTATTGGACCACAACACTCTTAAAATAGAATTATCTAAAGAAGTCAATGAATCTCATTAAACATTACTAACATAATACTTCACACAATGTCAAGGATCAAATTCATTCAGTCTAAATGGATGGAATTTAGAATGAACTAACGACATCCTACACAAGAATTTCCTTTATTCCAACATTTAACCAATTTCAAATTCACTTTCAATTTATTGATTCAAGGGGATGAGAAGTACAAGTTTTCCATTTAAAACATCTCATTCCAGTTTAAGCCAACTCTAATCTAAACTTCATGTTTAGCATCAACAGATTTTATAAGGTATGAATTCATGTACTTCCCCTGAAGATAGTCACACATCGACTCCTTACCTTCTTAACAAGAAATTGAGAAGGAGAAGAAAAAGAAAAGAAATTAATTCATCCAATTATCTAATCTAAATTCCCCTTCAACTAACCTAACTAAAACGGTCGGCTTCAAGTAAAGAGTAGTAATGACGAGAAATTAAATAGATAGAGAGATAACAATCAAAACTTCCTTTGAGCACAAGGTTAACAATAGTGAATTCCACAACTCAGAAAGGAAAGAGAGAGAGAGAGAGAGAGAGAGTGGAATAGAATTCAATAATCAAGATGAGGGAGGTTCTCATTACTTCATCCCAACACTAGACCAAAATATAAAAATTGTAACATGTAAATCAGTTAACAGTGGTATATTTCTCTCAACACAAAACAAGGGCAGCTTCAGTAGCTTACAAGCTACCACTAAAAGAATATTCAATAAATTCATTCTACAGCTATACCAGAAGTATCAAGCAACAACTTAACTTCCAAATTCATCCAACGTTGATAGCTTTATACACTACAAACAAAGCTTATTCATCCCAAATAGAAAATGATTAAGAGATTGCAGTCAAGTAAAAACATGTTCCCAATTCCACAGGAGTGAAAGAAATCATTTTCAGACACAGGGAAAGAATTTTGACCAGATTCGAATACAATAGGGATCAATGAAAGAAATTTTAATTCCCAACACATATACTCATTACTGAGTTCAAAAAGAGAAAAGAAAGTTGTACACTCCAGCTCAGTTCCTTCAACAGAGTAAAACTGAACTAATCATAGTTCAAATAAGAAACTCAAATTCCATAAAAAAATCATCCATGGGTACCAATAACAAGAGTTACTAAAATTTCATTTCATAACTGTACAGGTATGAAAGTGATCGACATCATCACAATGTTACAGAAGAAACTATCCCACATTTTCCACACTTCGTGCAAGGAAGAATGATTCAACTACATCCTTTCTTAACAATCCCACAAGGTTCATAACTTTAAAACATATTTAACTCAGGAACAGTAAACATATCATTGTTTCCTTCAACAAGTTCAAATCCTCAAGAAAACAACAAATCCAAACACCCATTTCAACATAATCTTATCAACAGTGATAAAGTTTGCACACACTTATAGTTTCAATAGAAAACATTGATTTTCTTACCTTTTCTCAGCAAAGAAAGATAACCCAGATCAAATTTTAAAACTTGTTTTTCCTTAAACCATTTTAGCACAAGAGATCAGAAGTTCACACAATTTAAGTAATACTCTAGTTTCAAATGAGATAAACATGAGTTACTTAAACATGCATCAGGAAGAATACCCATATTGAATCTTTTCCAAACAACAAACTCAAACAGAAGATCACATCAAAAACATACCAAATCATTTCCACAAAACCATTCATTTCTAAGATAGTAGTTCTTTTAATGAAGATGTTTAATAAAAAGTTGAACTATTTAGCAAGAAGAGCCTATCATGCCTGATAAAATTTCTTGTTGATTTGCAGAAGATCTCTAGCCGAGCTTCTCAAGAATCTCTTCTTTTCAAACAACGTCAACAGTCAAATATCCCAACTTCCTCTACATTTCCATAGGTTCAGAAACACATCCAAAGATACCCAAGATTACAATGGGTCAAAAAACAAACTTGCTGGTTCAAAGAACCTAAATTCTCATGCAGAGAAAAAACTTGAAGGATCCAAATGACCAACAACTTTCTCCCATTCCTCCTACCTAACTCCTAGGTGGTTTCATCCACTAAGCTTGAGGTTATTAAATGCATTGAATTATATTTCCCCATCTTTCCTTCCGCCACCACTACTTCAAATTTGGTGGAAAAAAATTCAAAATTTCCCATTCATTTTAAATTTATCAATGATTTTTGCTAGGTATCCCACCATCTTTTTATGCCTCTGCCAATCTTGGTGAATTTAGGATGTAAGGAATGAAATCAATTCACATTAATAACTTAGAAACCATTGCCACCAACCTTCCATTTTCCACGTAACCCATAGGTCCCCTTTCATCTTAGTAATAGTTTAGGTTACATTAGCATTGGTTAGGTTTTTCCACCTTAGTTCTTAGGTCATTAGGATTTATCTTAGGTTAGTTCAAGACTCGTAGCCATATAATATACCTCCTTAGGTTAGGTCATAACCTCTTAGATTAGAATTTATATAGGGTAGGAAACCACAACCTAGTTTTAGGCATCAACCGTAATATTTTAGTAATAGGTCCTAGGTAAGTATTGTTACCTTAGGTCAAAAATCCAATTAGGATAAACATTACATTTGGGTCAGATCCAAATAGCAACAACCATTCTGACCAAGGTTAAGGCATTTACCTTATTAGTCCCATAATAGATCCTTAATCTCCTCACGTTGCTCAGTGTTACAAAAAATTAATAAAGGAATTCCAAACTTACAGTTTGCAACGTGATGCTAAGGATACCTGAAGCCAGGTCCTTCACAATTTACAACAAAACACTACTCAGTTCCATAATATGTTTCATTCAGCATGTCAATTAACAAGATGAAAATAAAGAAGAACCGAAGCATACCTTGGATCAATGGAATTGATTCAAGGTGTGTTGTTAGCATATGGAAAATGTGAAAACAACAATATAGATTTACAACCTATATTTCACATAGCATAATGGCTTTGCTTCTAAGTAAACAAAATTATAACTAGCATGAATTTTGAATAGTAATAACTTATCCATTACAAACATGATTTTCAATGTCAAAAGAATACACCTTCCTAAGACAAATCACATGTTAATGTTTGCAATGTCAAAAGTGGAATTTTAATGAAAATTAAAAAACCTGACCTTTTGAAAAAAATGTTGAGGCTAAGATGGAGCTCCACGTGACTTTATTGGGTCTGCATTGTTGTGTACTTGTAGGTCGTTTTAGGGTTTCCTTGAAATGAGGATCTGAAGCATATTATTTTCTTTATCTCCTCACCTATTGTTTTCCACCACCATTTTGTTTTTTGTTGCTTTTATACACTGCCATCAGTTGAGGATTGATCCTCTTTTGTATTCTTTGTAAGTATCATGCTTAGCGATAGAGTTAGATGGAGCTCAGACTGTTGGAGGAGCTGTTGATTGCAGGTGTGTTTGGATACAACTCAACCACTACAATGTAAAGTGGATAGCGATGTGAGATCATCTGTGGGAAAGGTCCTTTGAGATTGATTTTCCTTGTGTTGTTGCAGGTCAGTTTGAGGCTCATGGATTGTGCAAATCCATGTCAACACTGGCAAGTATACACTGCATGTCACTATGGAGTAGGGTGAAGATCGTATGGAGGTCTCATGTGGCATGGCCTAAGCCAATGCAATGTGTTTCAACACATCAAATCGGCTCTCCAATATAAAATAGCACACAGCTTGGTCTCCAATGAAATACAGGACTCGACTTTGAGGAGAAGGAGGTTCTATCCTCTATTGTAGATCAGTCTCAGGCCCATACAATATGCCAATGTATGGCTTGGTCAAAAACTATATTTTTTCCAACTCCCAACTCGGTTGGTATGGCTTGATGCAAAAACAACAATGTTATACAAGGTGGTTCAACCAAATGGACCCATCTCAGTCAAGGGAGTTCGATGGACTCGTGCAGGCTCAAGACACATGCCCCTCTAAATCTAGCAATCTGCTATTTTAGCAGAGACTAAATGCTTCTCTAAATTAGAGACAAAACCCCTTATGGGGATAAAAAAATTATTTTATTTAAAAATAATAATTTTAATCTGATTGTTATAAACTAGAAAAAAGCTCCAGACACAAATTTTCCTAGTGCAGAGAGCACCAAGGAAAAAAAAAATCTTTTTCGTTTACTTGGAGAATGCACATGAGGTTTTGAGACTGTACGAAGGTCTAGGAAGCTGCGGGAGGTAGCACTGGCTCTCTGGTGATGCATATTTCTTCTCCAAGAATTTTCCTTCCTCTACAACCTTCTCCAACCTTTCTAGGAACTTCAATTTACTCTGGTACCAAATGTAGATTGAGCAACATGGGTGGAATCCTGATAAAATATATTAAACTCAATCAACCAAATTACATATTAATGAGTTGCAATACTTATAGGTATTGTACAACTGAATACAAAAAAATGAGGAGTTAGAACAATGCAACAACCAATTTAAAATACAGTAGCTTCCAATATTACATCTGGAGAAGCACAACAATAATATAGTTAAAACATTATAAAAACACCTGTATTGTTTGAATAAAGACAATAATATAGTTTATAATTAAATATAACCATATAAATAATAAATACATTAATTAATATTAAATTCATAATTAATAGATAGGTAAATAATAATTAACCTAACAGGTTGTGAGAATAATTTGGTGGAATTTTTTCTCCCATATTATATAATTGGAGTAGGAGAGCATCTTTTTTTATCGACAAATCAATTAAGCATTTCTCATCTCCTTTCTCCTTGAAATATGTACTTAAATCATCATCACTACTGGTGTTGACCATTTTTTCCCCATCTTCTCCTCAAGTGTGGTTTTCTTGTACATTGGCATCATAATAGTTGAGATCAAATATGTCATGTCCTATTTATTGGAGGCTATTTTCTGCATCATTTCATAATTGATATCGAGTAGCCATTCACCTAGGTGTCATGATATCCTAGTGGTGTTGAGATGTATGGATGAGATGATATTTTTTTAAATCGATGAGAAATGTGTAGATGAGGAAAAGTTAAGATTTCTTATTTGACTTATGTATAATCTTAATAATTGAACCTTATTTGTAGGATGGAAGAATTTGAGGAGGTATTAAGGAGACGGAAGAAGGATTTTTCTCGATAGCAGAGGGATTATGATGTTCCTTCATGTAAGGGATTAAAATAACAAGATAAGTGATAATGATGTCTTGTCTATATGCAAGGTGTTAATTAGCAAACTAGATTAGTTATGTCAATAGGAAATTGTAAATAGGGTTTTTAGATATGAAACATATGTGTAGATTTAAGTGAATATTTAAGGATGTAGCGAGTGTTGTTATTAAAAGAGATACATGATATGATATTTTTTGGGATCTCTTGGAATTAGATAAGTATGTGGATACCAATAGGAAATGTTAAACTATTAAGAGGGGGTTTTATGATGATGAGAGGGGTGATCTTTTAGAATGGGTAAGGTGGTTGAGTGATGTGGATAAGATGGGATGTATTAGGCAAAAATTTTAAGATGTGTTTTGTGAAATGGGGAGGGATGTTTTTTTTATAGATAAAGTTTAGAAAAGACTCCAAGGGCCATATACAAAGAGATTACAATGATAGCTCACATCCAACAAAAACATCTATCAAAAAAACTAGCCAAAGTAAGAAACTAAATTGAGTCAAAAAGAGTTTGACTCACCCAGAGCAAAAACATGACCATACAAAATCAAACCCAAACCAGCAAAAAGACCTAACTAGACCAAGGGATAAAACAAAATCCATAGGAACTAGTCAGCGAAAAGTCCACAAAAAACTCCTCAGGTACTTTAAGCTCATGTCCTCAAACTCGGGCCAGTAACCACATCCTGGCTGGCAAAGTCAAAATCATCATCAAAATAGCTAATATCCAACATCCTTTTCTTCCCCTTCTCAACCACTACCATATCCTAAAGGGCATCAACCCTATTAATGAGAATCATAAACTTTGCACCCAGACGTTTAGATCCTCTAATTAAACTCATGTTCTCAACTTTAACCCAAGTAACCACATCCTCAAGAGCTTCAATTTTATTAGAAAAAAAAATTATTAGGGTATTTCCCTCATCCAACCCCTCCAAATTTCTCATCTTTTGATTTCTCCCAGCCAAAAATTGAAGATTTTTCATTATATCTAGTTCCTTCTTAGCATTCTCCTTGAAAATATTAAGCCTATGCCTATCTTCCAGATTCAAGTGTTCTTCCCAGTCTTCACCATACCCAATCCCAACACTTTTAGTTTCAGGTATTGAAGTACCAAATTTGAACAGAATAAGAATTAATCCTTGATGGAAAGGAACCTCTTACCTTTTAGCTTTTAATTAACCACCAACCCTTGAAGTGAATTGAAAAGGTAGAAATGAATGATCATCTTTCTGTTTATTCTAAATTTGTTTAACAACATGAAATGTTGGGTATGGAGCTTTCTATACTTCCCATCAAGATTAAAATACTTCATGATAATAAAACAAACCTCATGCCAATGCCATGGGAGAGAGATATGAGCTATATCATCTTCCATGTGGACAATCTTATCATCAATATCAAGGAAATTGAGGACTTCCTCCTAAAACCTCTTTCTATCTTTAAAAACCTTACACCCAATGTAGTCCATGTCAGTAACCTTTCCAATCAATTACTCTAAAACTAGAAGACTCAGTACGTGCATAGTCACAACCCTTATATCCCAAACCTGCACAAACCCCTTCGATAAATTCTCATCATAACCCTTAATCCTCTAGAAAAAATGAGTAACACCCCTATTTTTAAATATATCCTGAATGGTTGAATCCCTTTCCAAAGTTGAACAGGATGAAGGCTCCACCCTAACTCTGTTACCACCTATGATGGAAGAATTATTCAAAACCTAAAAAAAACAAAAACAACAAAATGATGCCTGCATAAAGCCAAATTGTAAGTAAAATAATGGATCTACGGACCCGCACAAGTGATAATAAAAACAAGGATTGCTCGGATCCAAATCTCACACTTGACATTAAATTCACTTTTCAACATGAAGGACAACCCTAGTAGATGTCGGTAGTTCCACATCATCTTTCCATATATGATTATGATGATCACATACTCTATAACTAGCCAATGTGTCCATAAAAGAATTCACTTCACGATACACATGTTCAATTATAATCTCCTCAGAATTTGATAATAATGCCCTTATATCTTCCATAATGGAATTTATATTAGCTTGATGTTTTGATTTTCCCTTTATGACATTAATAATGTATAAAGAGTCCCCTTCCACTTAAATTTTCCTTAATTGATAATGATTATCCTACTTTAAACCATACAGTACCACATATGCCTCGACATAATTATTAGTTTTATTTATAATAGGCATAACATTGGCAAAATAGAAGGAACCATTGTCATTCCTAATAATACCACCCACACCAGCTAATCCCCAGAATGATTTTTCGCTGCCCCATCAAAATTAAGCTTCATCCATCCAACCATAGGTTTTTCCTACTTCACATTAACCCTAATATTCTTCTTCCTATAAAGATCCTTGTCTTAGTACTCTTCCCAATGCATCAAAGCTTGAATGATTTCATTTTCACGCTAGAGGAGTACTTATTTCTTCCTTGAATCTAATAATAGAAAGATTACTAATCAAATCTCCCATAATCATATTGCTCCACCCCAGCTGAAACTTTTTTGTTTTTCCTGAAAAATTCTATGATTTCTTTCCATCCATATTCCCCATAGAAAATGGGGTAGTACAAACTTCCATGCTTTTTACAAACACTGAGAAGAAAAAGAACAATTCCATTGTTCATACTAGTCAGCGAAAGTCTTCGAAAAGACCAAAGAGACCTGAAATAATATTAGAAAAGTTGAGAAATGTTTTTGAGAGAAGGGACATTGAAGGAACAAATGTTGAACAATTTCACTATCATATTTACACAAAATGCACCTATTTGGTATCATCATACCTTTATCCTATAAATTATCAACAGTAAGAATTTTATTTTGAATAGGATGCTACAAAAATAAATTTACCTTTGGGATAAGATCATTGTCCCAAATATATTTCAACCAAGGAATTAGATGAGGAACATTACGGGCAATACAGTAGCCAATTCTCAGAGAGTACTCATCATCCTTAGTCCCTGCCCAAATAAGAGCATCCATTTTAGGTCTTGATGGGATATACACCCCACCCATATTTATATTAATATTTTAAATTACCTCCTTGATACCCTCATCTTCACCTTCCCATTGAATAGGTCTCCAAAACCAACCCCAATCTATTCTAATCCATAATCTATCAAAAGGTTTCCTATAGTGGAAATGAAGTGGTTTGTAGCATTTCTCCACAGAACTGGTTAATAAGAGGTTCTTCAAAGATCCACCAATCCTACCAAAAAATAATTTGATTTCCATCACCAATTTCCCATTTACTTCCTTCCATCAGCAAACCCCTGCACCTACCCAGATCTTTCCAAAATCATAAACCTTCAGGAATGATGTCATTTGAAATAAAAGAGATCTGCTCATCATACATATATTTAGCTTTAAGAATCTTAGCCCACATTCCATCATCCTGCTTAAGCCTTCATCCTAATTTATCCATTAAAGAAAAATTCATACTTTTTAAGTCCTTCAAACCCATGCCTCCCACTCTCTTAGGAAGAGTGACTCTATCCCAAGCCAAAAGAGGGAGTATATCCTTTGATTCAGTACCTAACCAAAAAAATCTACGTTGAATCTGGGTAGTAAAAATTCTTATATTTGTAAGCATTTTAAAAATTGACATAAGATAAACCAAAAGACTTTGTAATGAACTCTGAATAAGTTGTAATTTTCCATCCTGTGATAGTAAAGTCCCTTTCTAGGTTACTAACGTTTTTTGAAATCTACTGACAAGTGCATTTCAGTTATATAAAATCATTCTCCCCTTAAATAGGGGCATACCCAGATAAGAAGAGGGAAAAGAAATAATAGGGCTCTCCATTACATAGGAAATCTATTTTGAATTTCCTCATCCATGTTTAAAAAGATAATAGAATTTTTTTGAAAATTAATAAGATGACATTTGACTTCCTCAAAGTCTTGAAGAATATCCTTAAAATCCATATCTTCTACAACAATTGCCTTTCCAAAGAGAAAAGAATCATCCAAAAATTGATGTAAAGTAATAGGATCCAAAAAAATTTAAATAATTAAACCATTTCAACACAAAATTCTCTTAAGGTTTCCACCACAATAATATATAGAAAATAAGACAAAGGATCCCACTGCCTAAAACCTCTCCTCAAAGAGAAGAACCCCACTGACTTACCATTGATAAGAATAGAATATTTAGGAGTAGTAATGCATTTCATAATCAAATTTATAAAATGATCATGGATTCCCAACCTTTCAAAAATAATGCTTAGAAATCTCCATGACACCCTATCATATGCCTCATTCATATCAATTTTCACCAACATTTCCTCTCGCTTTGAAACATCCACTAAATGGATTGTTTCATGAATAGTGATAACACTTTGAAAAATTTGTCTACCTTCAATAAAAGCTTCCTGATTTGGAAATATAAACCTTCCAAAAAAAATTTGATCCTAAATGAAATTATCTTTGTAATAATTTTATAGAAAGTTTTACATAGACTAATAGGTCTAAAGTCAGTAACTTTATCAACACCTAGAATCTTAGGCACAAGAGCTATAAAATTACTATTAACCTCTTTCAATAACTTACCATTCATGAAGAAATCTTGGACAACTTCCTCAACATCATTATGAACAATGTCCCAAAATTCCTACAAGAAAAAAGAAGGGAAACCATCTATCCCAAGAGACTTCTCCCCTTCTAAATCAAAAACAACAGCTTTTATTTCCTAAGGAGAAGGAATTTTGACCTATTCAGAATTCTCCTGATGAGTGATAATAGGTTGGAATAAATCAATAATTATGTTCTCCTTTACTAATTCAGGATCTTCTCCAGTAGACAACAAATCAGAGAAAAAACTTATAAATTCATTTGAAATCTCATACTGATTCTTCAACCTCACTCCTCTACTATCCTCAATTTCCAAAATAGTATTACTCTATTTATGAATGGAAGCAGTCAAATGAAAAAAATGTGTGTTCTTATCATCCTCTTTTAACCATAAAGACCTTGAATTTTGTTTTCAATACACTTCCTCTTTTTCCTCCAGGTTATGATACTCCACCAAAAGAGATTTCTCCTTGTTCCTAAGATCCAGGACAAGACCCCCACCTTCCAAGACTTCCTCAATCCTTTTTAAATCTTCTACAGTTTTTCTTTTTTGGCAAAAATGTTACCAAAAGATTCCTTATTCCAAATTTTTGTTTTGGATTTGACATTTTTCAGCTTAAACACCAATTTGAACATAGCTCTACCTTTAACATTAATTTACCAACAATATTGAATTTACTCTTTTAAGGATGGATTTAATAGCCACATTTTAAAAAATATGAAAGGTATTCTTCTCAACCCAATACTATTACCAATTTGAAAACAAATAGAACTATGATCTAACCCAATTCTGGGTAAAGCAAATAAAAAATCACCTAGAGCTGAGAACCAAATTGGATTGATTAGGGATCCATCCAACTTAATTTGGATAATATCATCTCTCATATGCCAATGTGACCAAGTAAATTTCCCACCCCTAAAATCAATATCCACCAGATTACAGTCGGCAATAAAATCAGCAAAATCACCCAAGATGTTTATAAATGTCATTTTATAGCTTTTAAATTTTATTTATGGGGTAGAAAGGTTTATTAGTTATTTTATTTTTTATTAATATGGTGATGTAAAAGTAGTGAATGACAATAGGTGCATGGTCAAATTTTTATTATTATAAAATTTATCGATTAGATGGAGAGGTTAATTGATCATTTTAATTTGTGTAAGGTGTAACTGATGATAGGTGAATGAAAGTAAAATGGTGTGTGGTCAAAAAAAATTATTGTAAAGTTTATTTATTAGGTGGAAAATATTTGTTAATTATTTTAATTTATATTTATAGAATGATGTGAAAGGTGTTAATGATGTTAGGTGAGTGATGAATAAGAATATGGTCAAAGGTATGTGGTAAATTATGTGTGGTCACAATAGAAGTCAAGAGTCATATTCAAAATAGATGGATGATAAGTGTATGGTTTAATTAGAAGGATTAGTGTGAAGGTTATTCATTGTTTTTGAAAAAACACTCAAACAAGTAAAATCATGTAACCACACCCTAGCTAATCAAGTGGGATTGCAACCAAACTATAGATTTATTTCAATACCACACACCGATGGTAAAGCCACATATGCATCTCCACCTATGTGTCAATGTGGGGTAGGCTAGCGAGTGAGCTTGATAAGTGTGGCCTCTTTTCACTATAGTTCAATATGTGGCCAATAGGTTGCCTACTCTAGGTTAGACAAGCTCACTAAAGGATTCCCCGATATACCTTGTGGCACGTGGGAAAAAATTATGTGTTACAAGGATTTTGTCTAAGGCCAAGGTATTGGGAAATGGAAGCCCCTCACTTAATGTTTCTCTTGAAACAAGCAAGAGCTTAACTAATAATAATAGCTGTCCAAGAATTTATATACCCCGCCAGAATACAAGGTGTGTCTACATGCATGGAGATGAAGCCCACGGTCATGAGACCCTTGGGAATATGGTAAGTGTGTGGATGTCACTTCCATGTAATGTTACCCCCTAAAAAAAGTGAAGGAATACTATCCAATTTTGAACCTCAAGATCATCCTAGGATGTGAGATGAGAGCATACACAGTGTCATCTTTGGGATAAAAATAGGCAATAACATGTAACACAAAAAGACAATAAATGTAATATGACAATAGAGATTAATAATAAATTTTATTCAATGGGGCCTTCAAAAAGAGATCCTACAAAATAAAGGATTAGTAGTTTGTTGTTTATACCACAATTTTCTTGGACCTCTCGTGTTGCAAATAAGGATGGTTTGTAGTTTTTTAATTAATCAAGATCCTGCAACCACAAATATTAGGTAAAAATAAAATGAGTATTAAAATGGGTGGCTTTTTTCCTTGTTCCTATAATATTACTATAAAAAAATTGAATTTGAAACCCTATAAAACACCACCAAAACACCAAAATATGTGATTAGATTGTTTAGTATTGATGTAAAATTGTAATATAGAAAAGGTGTTAATTTCTAGAGAAAAAGGCACTATTTCAAGTCGAAGGTGCCAAAGTATAGCAAAGGTGCTACTACAGAGAACATGCGTTGAACTATCAACAAAGGTGCTAAACTTTAAGCAAAGGCACTAAACTATAAGCAAAGACACAAACTACCAGAAAAGGTGATAAACTATCAAAAAGGCACAAAAATAGAAAAGGACAATATTGGCAGAGTTCATCTTTCAAAGACTAAGTATATGCATTAAAATATAAACAAAGGCACTAAAATACAAACAAAGGATTTGATCCTACATAGAACAAGGTTAGAAAACAAAGGTGTTAAAGTAGTCACAAAGGCACCAAGGGTTTGAAAAAGGTGTTAAAGTATAACCCTACAATCGCAGAAGTCAATATACCAGACAAAAGCATTTTTTTAGGTCAAAGGCACCATTTCTTCAGCATAGGCGTTGAATGACAGGGCATAGGTGCCAATATAAAAAAATATCATGAAAATCCAAATATTCAAGATGTAAACTAAAATGATTTTTTTTCAAATTTGAGTAACTTGTTTTAAATATAAAATATTATTAAAAATGAGAAATATTTTGGGGGGTAAGCCCCACGATGGGTGCCAAAATGTAGAAAAAAAAGTGGTGTTAGTTATAAATGCAAACTAAGATCTAAATTGAACTAGTTACTAATATAATACTCCTATTATCTACCTCTGATTGAGTTAGATGAAAGGTAGAAAGATTTTTATACCTACACTTACCTACAAGCTCTAATGCTCTTCATTTGTTACTTTAGATGTGCTCAAGATAGTTGTTGTATTGCTTTAGATTTGTGGGATGTTTTAGACAACACCCCCCCCCCTTGTTTCTTAATGATTTTGCTTGATGGCTTGATGGATATGAAGATTTTCTAGAGATATTTGGGCAGAATATACTTGCAATTATTCAAGGTTGGTGGCCATGGAGGGTGGAACTCCTATTTATAGGTGGAGACAGGAAGAATGGAGGGTTGAGATCTTATCATGTAGATGGAACATAAATGGTTATTTTTGCATAAGAGAGTATAATGTTCTAGAATTGGAGGATTCTATAAATTAGAATAAGTCTCCATTGAATTAAAAATTCAATGGAGGGAGGGAAATATATTTAAATTTTTAAATGTGAAGGAGGAAATATCACTGAGGCTTCTAGAAATAGAATCCTCTAGATTTATAGGATTTGGTTAGCTTAGGATTAGGTGAGATTAATTTTGATTAGGGAAGTGCGTAGATGGATAAGCTAGATGTAGGATATGTGTAGGGTAGGTGAGTAGGTGAGTAGTAATTTTTAATTCTTAGAAATTTATAATAGGGATTAGTTAATGAGATAATAATATATTAACAATGAATTAATATGATTAAAGATGATGCCAATGGGGTTTGGGTGGATCGATTTAGATGGACGGTTGTGTCTAGATCCACCAAGGTTCAAATCCCACTTGGCATGATCCCTTCGGGGTGGTTATCGGTGGTGGTGAATGTTGCATCACCAGTGGTTATAGTTGGCAGTTATTCTTGATGATGGCATAATTTGCATCATCGGCATTAGCGTCCGCAGTGGCCAGTAGCTCTAAACACAATGGTGGTAGAAATTATATCAATAGTGTGGGGTCACTAGTCACATTCGGGGTTGGATTAATCTAAATATCTTTTCTATGGACATTATCTATAATGGGTGGGGTCCCAAGAAACCCTCCAGTTCATAGCTCCAGTTAAAAGAATTTATCAATCAAAAAAATGATTAAAGATGAAATGGGATTATTTTGGGAATAATGAGAATAATTGAGGTATGATAATAGGGATAATAATAATTTTTCTCATGATTAATTATTATAGGGTTAGTGACGGGGGATTTAATAATGTATAATAATTATATTATTTTTTAAATGATTATATCGACATTTTACATGTCAGCATGGAAATCTCAAGACTCACTAGAGATTATTACAGTAGATAGATCATATAAGGTATCAAGTGGAGGACCTTTTGGCCCGGAGCCACAAGTGGGAAATATAGGCACAATTGGTTCTAGCACCATAGGAGGAGAGGAGACACATCCATGCCCATAAATGAGAGAACATGGGATGCGGCACTCAGGAGGTGGTTACCTGATGCCATTGGATATAAATATGGCTTTCAAGCTACGAGACATACCTAGGGCCCACCACAGAGGAGATGTGATATTGGTTCTCGGAGATAGGTGGGAAAAATATGTCTTGTGAAAATTTTAGCAATTTGATGAGGCTAAGGTGATATTGGGCATCCACAGAGACAGAAAGATAGTCATTGAGAAAGTCAGGAAATCAAGTATGAATGTGATGACTTAATTATGATTGTGTAGATGATTAGATGTGATGACTTATATTGATATTGATGAGAAAAAAATTGGGTTTTATAGAGTAGCTGACAGAGGAGTGGCAATCTTTAATTGAGAGTGTACACCACGAGATCCTAGATCCAGTGTTAGATGTTCGGGATACCTCATTCATGGTGGACCCCACAATGCCATCGGCTAAGGAGTTAGTAGGATCATTTAGGTTAATAGGAGAGGATGCCAAGATGTTGAGTATATTTATAGATACACAAGAGATGGCAGATACGGGCATAATAGATATGATGTTGTGGAACTTATTATAGGCACATGGTGCCTTGGTTCAGGAGCATGCCTACGGAGATAGATCTAGGGAAGATTCTTTAGTTCACACATCTCGAGAATCCATCACATAACCTTCATCACAAAGCATCTAGAAACCACCCCAAGGGGTTGAGGATGCTTGAGCCACCTAGATAGCAATGATGTATCATGATGGATTTCGATGTATAAAAAACCAATTTAATATATATATATATATATATATTGATGATATTGGTGAATGTTGAAATTGATTGATGATGATTTACTTAATGTTTTACTGTATTTCTCATGCATGTATGTAGTAATACTCATGGTACTTAGGAATAATGATAATGATGATTAGGCACGAAATTCAGTTAGATGAGATAAATCCAAGGTTAAAGACATAAGTGAGGATGCACAAGACCATGGCGATCTACTTAAGGAAATCTAGGGAGAATTGGGTCCAAAATAGGTGGAATCAATACCTTGACATTACAATGGTAGGAGATGGAATGGAAAAATATATTTATGATCAAACCAAGCATGGAGAAGATCCCAAGCAAGGATAATATTGGTGAAGATGTGAAAATCCTAAGGGGGGGAGAGCCCAAGGGAAGGAAAGATCCCAGGCCAAATAAAATGATCGAGGTATACTTAAGATAGGTTCCTATCCATGAGCGGAAAATGATCATAGAGTATCAATGATGATATCATCTACTTGGTTCAAGATATGATTACGTGCACGAGTCATGATGTCCTCTATATCATGTTGGGTAATGGTTACCTGACAATTGACTTTAGATTGTGTGGAAAATAGGATGTCATCTATGTGGTCTTCCAACCTAGCAAGGATGTCACTCCAAATGTTATAAAGAGAGGGGTAAGGCTCAGGGAAAGGTGGAATCCCATATGTAGGTTTTTTTCTAGATGGTCTAGGGGAATCTAGACATCTCTGAGAGGATTAGGCTCTATGTTTATTTCCACATGAAGAGGACTCAAGAACCGGGTGCTTGTTGCATCTGACTTGGAATTTGACATCAGTATGTGAGCAATAACCATGATGTGAACAATATAATTGGATGAGGTAGAAGGTCACATATCCTTTTGATCTTGATACCATCTCACCTTAGCTTCAATATTTTTCATGTGCTTGCTATAGACTCTACAATCAAACACATCATGCCCCAGAGCCTCATTCCATGTGTAGTATGGCTCTGCCACAAAATGCAGAGGATCCATAATGGTAAGGGGTAAGGGATGATTTTTGATGAGGGTCGTCAATACTCTTCATTAAATAATTTCAATCCAGGGTTGATGTCCAAAGGTTATATGTAAAAGGAGAAATAGATATCTGGTAATGGACCCTTCTATAAAAATCCACACTTACAGAAATATAAATCACACTTGCAGGAATTAGAAACACACTTACATGAATTAAAAATCACACTTTGCAAGAAATTAAAATCACAATTGAATAAAATGAAAACACACATGTAGGAAATTTAAACACACATTACAGGAAAGGAAATAAAACTTACAAGAAAGAAAAATTGCTAAATTGGAAAGAAAGAATAAATATATAATAAACTTGTAGATTTACATCAAAGTGTACATCACAAAAATAATTATATGACATAAATAAAAATACAACAAAAATATAATTACAAAATGGAATATAAAAATAATGTAGAAGAGGGACGGAAGCCTCACAATTATATTAATGTTCAATCATCAACTTACAATAGTGATGGCTATAATATTTATAGATATTGCATATCCTAGTACAAACAAATAAAAAAGCTACACATGTGCAACTAGAAACCATACGAGAAGTAATAAAACAAACAAGAAGTTGTAACTATGCAACAATATATATACGTGACTGCACAACATAACAAATATAATGGTTATTAAAACATAGCCATATAACAATTATACAACTAGTTACCCCAGTAAATTATTACTTACCTAAGGTAAAATAAGTAGTTACCACAATAACCAAATAGTAAAAATTTAAATATCATGCCTAATTTATCTAGTAAACTAAGTTTTACCTAACATTACCCCCATTAATTTTGCATTGTCTCAAGTGAGGTGCAGAGGAACTCTCTGAACAATTAAAAAATTTCACGTACAAGTGAATTCATGAAGATATCTACTCATTGTTCACCTGTTGGGAAAAATTAAGTTATATGTTGTGTTTCAATACATGCTCGTGTATGAAATGAACTTTTACCTCGATGTGCTTTGTTCTCTTGAAACACTAGATTGAAAACAAGTTTGAGAACACCTTCATTGTCAGCATACAAGGTGGTGGATTTCTCCTATGATACTCCAAGTACCTTAAGTATATTACATAGCCATATCACTTCACAGACAGCTCCACCTGCAACATGATATTCAAATTTTGTAGAAGAGAAAGAAACAAAGTTTTTTTATTACTTCCTCATGATATCGGTCTAGATCCCAAAGATAATACAAATCTAGAAGTGGATTTCCTTTCATCAATGTTACCTGCATGATCTGAATCCAAATATCTAGTCAAGAATAATTGGTCATTCTTCTTGTATTCTTGACCAAGACCCATTGTACCCTTAAGATATCTCAATATCCACCTTTTTGTTTCCAATGACAAACTTTGGGTTCCTGCATGAACCTAGAAAGATAGCTCATTGCAAATTTGGTATCTAGTCTAGTATATTTTAGGTAAACGAAACTCCCAATTAATTATCGATAAATAGTTACATTTACTAAAGTGAATCTGAACGAGATAACTGCAGTCTCATCTCCATGGGTGCAGCAATTGGTGTGTAATCGACCATCTTGAACTTCTCCAACATTGTCTTGGTATACTTCAACTAAAAAACAAAGATATGATTCTCTTTCTTCCATACTTCCAATCCAAGACAATAGTGCATGAGCTCGAGATTTGTCATATATAAGATATTTCTTTGTAGCATCGATCATTTTCACTGTACTTCCAGTGATGACTAGATCTTTGACATAAACAACTATCACAATATTTCATCCTTTCCTCTTGGTGTAGATATTCATATGGATTTCTGATGAATCCATGCTAAACAATATTCTCATCAATTTTTATGTACTAATCTCAGGGTACCTATTTAAGGCCATACAAAAATTTCCTAAGTTTGCATACCTTTGTTTCTTCACTAGGTATGACAAAACCCTTAGGTTGAGTCATGTAGAATTATTCTTATAGATCTCCATTTAGAAAGGAACTTTTCACATTCATATGATGGACATTCCAACCAAACTAGGTAGCTAGAGAAAATATCATCCTAATCATTTTAATCTTAGTTGTGGGAGCAAAAGTATCCTCATAGTCTATGCCTTCTTTTTGTGCATACCCCTTTGCTAACAGTTTCACTTTGTACTTTTCTATGGTCCCATTTATTTTCTAATTTGCTTTGAATATCCTTCTACGACCAATGGGTTTCTTCCCTGGTGGAAGATTGACATGTTGTCAAGTGTTATTTTTCATCACTGATTGATACTCAGCATCCACAGCATCTTTCCAAGATTTTTACTGTAGGGCTTCTTGGATAGTAGAGGGCTCAACATATTCAATAACTCTACTCATTAAAGAAAATTTTACCTCTTCTTGTGTTTTATTATGATTCCATGGTCCAGTGGTCGATGTATCCAATGGAGCATCAAATTTTGGATCTTGAATTATATTATTATACCACTTCTCCATACATTATATTGTTCTCATGGGTCATGGTCTTGTTTGATCATCACCATCATCCCCATCATCATTTTCATCAACAATGGGAACACCATATTTTTTTTCACAATAGGTGAAATATCTACATCAGGTGAGTCTAGATAAGGATTTTGAGCTTCCTTCTTCTCAAATAACTTAGCATCTCTTCTAGTGTAAACTTTTCTAGTCTTCAGATTCATCAATCTATACCCAAGAGTCTCTTCACTGTAGCCAATGAAGATGAGTTTTTGAGTTTTCATATCTAAGTTTTGTCTGTTTTTCTTCGGTATGTGCACACTGGCTTTACACACAAATACTTTGAGGTGTGCAACATATGGTTTTTGATTCAACCATGCTTCATGTGGTGTTACTCCATCAAGAGCAACTATGGGCACTCTGTTTAGAAAATATATTGTTGTCTTTGTTGCTTCTTTCTAGAATGTCCTAACTAGTCCAGAATCATCAATCATACAATAAACCATATCCATGATAGTATAGTTCCTACTCTCAAAAAAATCATTCTGCTACCGTGTGTGTGGAGGAGACATCTGTCAATGAATCCCATGTGCTTGCAAGTAGGATTTGAACTCATTATTGGCGAATTCCCCCCTCAATCTGAATGGATAGATTCGATATGTCGACTAATCTCATTATCTAAATCCACTTTGAACTTTGTAGAGTTCTCAAAATCATCACTTTTCTTATGAAGACAAAAAATCCATGTTTTCTTCAATAATCATCAACACATAGAATGAAATATTGAAATCTAGAATGACTAGGTTGCATCAAACTGCAAAGATCGATATGAACCAAATCAAGCGTACCTGGATCTTGATAAGTAATTTTATTGAATGAAGCTCTGTGTTGTTTACCTGCTAGGCAGTGAGGACACTTATCTTTATCTTTCTTAAGAGATGGAAAGCCTCTCATCATGTCATATTGGTGAAGTGTTTCGAGATATTTGAAACTAATGTGACCAAGTATCTAATGCCATAACTGTGTAGAGGAATAATTCTTAGCCACAAGTGCTTGATCTTCCCTATGGATAAAGTCAAGCTGGAACATACGTCCCACATTGGAGGATTTTGTAAAAAATTTCAAGCCTCTTGATTTGTCTAGACTCAAACACACTTTCTTACTGGAATGGCTATCAAAGTCAATCTTCATATTATGATCTAGAAGCTGACTAGTTGATAATATATTCTTTGTTAAACTAGGGACATATAATACATTTATTGATCTACAATTTTATGAACCAAGAGGTAGAGAAACATTCCCAATACCTTGTATAGTGTAAGAAGAATCATCACCTAACGAAACATGGTTTTTCGAAGGTGTGTCCCTTATGGTGATAAACCAGTCTCTGTGCCTGGTCATGTGTTAAGTGGCTCCAGAATAATCATACCAAAAAACACTAGATGATGTGGATGGTTCACTGGAACAAGCAGTGTATAAGAAGTCCTCATTTTCTGAATGATGATCTTTCTCAACTACATTTCCTTGCTGATGGGGCTTCTTTTGCTAGTTCCTCTTCTTTTTCCCTTGTTTGTAGTATGACTATTCGTGATGAGACTGCTAATTTTGAGGTCCAGAATTGCTTGACGAACCTTTCTTGTATGTTTTGAATTATCAATATTTCAAATCATGTCCTCTTTTGTAGATAGGACATTTCTTCTTTTGTTTGTCCCATTGTTGATGTTGTTTTTGGGACTTTTGAGAAGAATGAGCTTTACATTTTCCTTTATGATGAGAAGATAGTGCTTGCTCCTCTTCATCATCTTTGTTGTACATTACTTCTTCTTACTGCACTAGATTCACTAACTTTTCAAAAGTAACTATCTGATCTGATAAGTTTAGTGTCGACATAAAAATGCAGTAAAGAGGAAAGAAGTGCTCTTAGAACAATGGGCACGAGAGCTGTATCAGTAACCTCCTCTCCCAGGGCTAGAAGTGAAGCCCTCAATTCTAACATTCTCCGTAAGAAAACTTCCACCTTCTCATTCAGATTAAATTTGAGTGTGTATAACTAAATCTGAAAATTTAATATAGTATTCTTGTTTCTTCCTCGTAGACGGTGCTTAACTTATCCCACACTTCTTTGGTTGTTTTAACATCTCGAATGTGGGGTTGCACGTCATCGGACACTATGAACAAGATTATGACTTTGGCCTTCTAATTGGCTTTGTCAAATTTTCTTTATTGGGCTACATCATCTAGTGATTTGGTTGTGGAACCATTCACAATAGGCCAAATATCCTCAAACTCGAGTTGAGTTTGAAATTTTGTCTTCCACACGGCATAGTTTTCACCATTGAGCAATTGCGAGTCAGGAAAGAAGAATTTTGGAGCATTGTTCACCATAGTGGGTGGTTAGACAATCCCCAACTATATGGCATATTATCACAAAACGATGCAATATACACTTAATAATATAGTATTACAGTCGATTATGTAGAAAAATGGAATGATAAACAATTTTTGTTTTGTTTTGTGAGGACTTGGTGGCCTCCAGAGCTATAGAATGGCTCAAAAACTAAAAAATAGAATAAAACAACTTAATTTGACACTTTTGGGTACCGCTCCTTTGGAAACAATTGCTCAGAATGAAATTTTAAGCAATCTAGGAGATTTGTTTTCCCAAAAATAGTGTTTTTGCCACTAAATTTGGTGGGAGGGTTGTGTGTCGAACCCAAGACCATTTGTCCCCCAAGACCTATAGCTTAACCAACAAAGGACCTATGGCGTTTCAACCAAGGATAGAAGAGGCTTATATTTGAACAAAATTCAAAACCACCTTACCTTTAAAAATGACGTGGCTTCTTGGTAGGCGGACCACGTGGCGAAATATGGTACGTAAGCGGTTTAGGGCATGCAGAAACTCGATTTTATTCCCTTGTTTTGACCGTTGGTTTGTTTATCCTCTGTTTTGAAGATTCCACCGCTTGTTTTATCCGCTGCTATTTTTTTGTAGGGTCCTTCGTTTTTGTTTATTAATTTTCCTGTAGGTTTTTCCAATGTAGAACGACGTTCAGACTCGGAAATGGCTCACGCACAGTTGGATCAGGGTGGTCTGGCAGTTCGCTCACTGCTCACTCCAATGTGTTATGCCTGGCTCGACTGGTGAATAGTGTCGGTTTGCCACATAGTACTTCGTCCAGGGGTATGCAGGCTCGGCCATGGTGAACAGTGCAGGGTTTGTTCCAATCAATATACAACTCACCAAGAAATTTAAAACTCACCCCAACTTGTTAATGCATAGCCTATCTAGAGCTCGAACAATTCACTAAATATTTTGGTTCGAATGACCCGTCTAATGGCTTAGCTCGGTCGACGGTGCTATCAACCCGTCAACTCGGTGGTGGAAGGCCTGACTCGGCCTCAATGCTCGATACAACTCACCTGCGAATGTAATAGCTTGGTTTCCAACTTTTCAATGCAGAGACCTCCAATGCATAACACAATTTGCTAAACTTGGCAGTATACCCAATTTCAGCTATGACTATTTATACCTTTAGATTTAGAGGGAAAACCCCTAGTTGGGGAAATAATATTTTTTCTTTTTAATTTCTGAATTTGATTTTTTGTAAACCAAATTTAATTCTAGAAAGAAATTTTTTGTAGTGCAGGAGGCACCGGTGGAAAAACAATTGCTTTTCAAACACCTGGAACTAGAAATTGGGTTTGTGGGGATACAGGGTGGGTCTGGGAAGCTTATGGAGGGAGTAAAATCTCTCTTAGATGCATTTTTCTTCTTCAAATACCTTCTAACATATTTTACAACCTCTCTACAACCTTATGCTTGCACAGGCTCCTCATATCCTTGCTCTGACACCAAATGCTAAGGACTGGAAATAGGGATGTAGCCTATGTATATTTTGTTAATGTGAAATAAGCAGATTCCAATAGCATGAAAGGGCTGTAATATTTCTAGATATTATTGCATAACAAATATGTATGAAATGATGCAACGAATCCTACGGATTTTACTCCCAATAATTCTTAATAGATATTACAAATGCCATAGTACAAACTAACTATAGTAGATAATGAAATATGCAACAACAATTATACGTGAAACCCCTTATAGGGGAAAATACATATAATATAATGAAGCCAAATATATGGTTTTAATCATATAACAACACAACAATATAACAACTAATATTTACCTAAGTAAAACTAACTTACCTACAGTAAATACAATGCATAAATTAACGTAGTAAATAGGTTTTACCTAACATTGGTACATCTAGTTATCGCCCACTATCAAGTGCACTTGCATAAGGGCTTCCAAGGGCTCGATTATTTCACACACTCACAAGAACTACATGGAGTCTGAGATGCAGTACAATGCTCAATCGTAAATTCACTCAGTCAGGTGACCACTAGGGTCAGTCTGACTCCCCATATTACATATTTATTTTTTGGATTTGATGTGGTATTGTGGGTTTTGTAATTGAATCTTTGTTTTACAAGTTACAAGTGCACCCAATGATCATATTGTGACATACAAACGATAACCATCGACTATCAACAACACTGGAAAAATCAGATTCTTACTACTTTCACAGTTGCACAGGTGCAACTAGAAACCATACAATCAAGTAATGGAACAAATCAGATGTCTTACTAATTCACAGTCAAACACCCAGATAGCATACTCTGATGCCCCTAACAAAGTCTAGGTGCCAAGGTCTGGTCTCATCCAAAAATTCAAAATTTAACAGTGCACAGTTGTAGTGGTATGCCCTTTCTATTCATTAGTTTTCCAGTCCATATCAGTTTCAGGAAAAAGTGTGAAATTAACTACGTATTTCTATGTATTCTAGAATTTATTATCATATGTGACTATGCAATTAGGGTTTAGTATTATTCTATTTTTGTTAAATCATATGACTTCAACCATGTTGAACTTTCATAATTCTTCTTAAAGCACAATTACTAGCAACATATCTCTATGAATGAGATTGAATATATGCTTTTCATGTAACTTCTAGGTTTGATCATAATAACTTTGTAACATACCTTCACTTCTCTTACTTCAAGTCTTCAAGAGATAGACCTACAACATTCTAAACCTGACCTAAAACTTACCTTAAAAATGCTTCAACTTGTATTCAACAAGGTTTCATGATTTTTTCATAGCAGATCAGGATGCTCCACAAGGTTTCATGATTTTTTCATAGCAGTATCAGGTCTCCAAATTCATTCATGACTACTTTCTTATCATTCACACCTCAACAAGACTCTTCTTTTCTCAAGTGTGTTTACCATAATCTTCAAACCCTTGTAATCATCTTTACTGTCTTGTATAGCCTTCATATCTTCTTGATGCCACATAACAACTAGTAATAAAAATTCAAAATAGTGACTAAACTAGTTAAGTCACCAAAACACATACCTTTGGGAGAATCACATGCCTTCTTGATAACTCCATGACTATAACAAACACATACCTTAATCATCTTGATTTTCCTTATCCAATACCTCACCATTACTTCTATCAAATGATGAATGCCTTCATGAATCCTAATGAAGACACCCCAATAGTCTAGGGTCCTTAAACATCATAAACTCAGGATATTCGCAAATCTCTACCCCTTTCTTAAGTAACTTGCACTCATGAGGTTGATAGACTAATTTTAGTATCATCTTGGGATTCTTAAAATGGATACCTTAGTCTTACATGTCCACCTTGAATCAAGATCCTCCTCATTTTAACCTTGTCTTGATCCACCTTATCCTTTTTCAATTATTTTCAAACATACATGGCATTCTTGAAACTCTTCATCTTCTAGATTTTACACTACCATGTCAAACATTCCACCTTGACTTGTAGACTCTTTAGAACTAGGCTTAACCTCACTGTGTTCCTCCTTTTGTGAATGAATCTCAACTTTCTTAATCATGGGCTCATCCTCCTTCTCTTTGTCAACATATGCAGAAAACAAGAGTTCTTGACATTCTTCCACTTATGACCCTTGTACAACCTTGGAAAATGATTCATCTAGATTCTTGGACTTAACATTATCTGTTCTTATTGACTTAGGTCTTCATACTTTTTCTTTACATTCAACTACCCAAGGCCAAAGCCATTGCATTTAAAAAAATAACCATGATATATATTCTTTATTTCATCCTAAATAAACCATGAGTTCAAAGATTCCACTCAGATCTACTTTATATATGCAAAGATAAAGAAAGACAAATATTGTATAAAATGGGTTATTTCTTGTGCTCATCAATGTGAGTGATTAGTGTGAGTTGGCATAGATGATGTCATCATCTCTGGTGCTTTTTCATCCATGAGATAATTTACATTGTAGTGAAAATCAGATTTATGCTCCCCTTCATTCAAATGAGGAAGAATATTGGGTGATATAGTGCATGAGTTGTGGGTAGAATATGAGGTTGGTGGAGCTATTTGAGGCCCAGGAGCCACCCTACTAGGAGGAGGCTCAAGTGAATGTGAAGGGTATTCTTGTATAATAATAAAATTCACATCACATGTGAACATGCCTTGGAGGGAGCTTTGATAACAGCAAACCTCTCTATCCCAAATTTGGGTGTAACTGGATAAATGGGGATTGTCCTAAGTATCAACCATCATCATAGTTAGGGGTGTTAGTATTTATTATGCAATAATCAACTATGGTTTAAATTTGAATTTTTTTTCAAGTGTAGGTTTAGGTATTCAAGAAATAGTAGTGGGAATTTATGCCTCCTTGCAAGGTCGCAAGTTAGGAGGAAGTTGTAAGATGACAAGATCTAGTAGGTTAGAAGTATTGATTATAATGGTAATCTCATCAGGTTCATCATCATCATAATCTAAGATATTGGGAGGCATGCACCTGACCAACTATGGATGAACCACATTACCATGAAGGGACTCAACGAGATAATTGAAACATTGATATTCACAAAATGGGATAGGTGATAGTTATTGAAGGGTCGGGAACTTATACGTCCCCTTTTTTAGGAGAATATCGTAATTCTAGGGGTTCAAGTCACCTTGGATTTTATATATTACCCCCCAGTGTGCAAACTTATCACATTGATATGTTGAAGAGGTGGTCACACGTATGTGGTGACTCCAAGGTCAACAAAGGATAATGTTGTAAGATAAAGTAAATGTGAATACCATGACATTCACATGCACTATTCTAGGTGGGATAGTGATAGGAAACCAAATACAACCAATATGTGGCATTTCCCGATAATCATACCCTTGATAAGTAGTATGTGTGGTATATAAATACTTTATTGAGTATCCTAGAGCCTTAATGAAGATTGAAGAGGCCACACAATTACCATAACCCTCATCAATGAGGGCATGCTTGACTGTGTTTTGACCAATCTGTATGGAAATAAAGAGAGGAGGATTGTTCAACCGCAACAATAGTTCATCACAAATCATGACCACTACGGGAAAATGGATGCAATTTTGGACATCAATGGTACAATCTGTAAAAATTGATAGTTCCTCACACTAATGATAGATAATTTCTTCTAAGCCATAAGTAATAGGATACTTCCCCAAAGTATAATGGAAAGGTATGTTCATTCCAAACATCATAGACATGAGACACTCACAATGATGAGGTAATGTGCACATGATATCTAAAAATGTGATCGGTATGAGGATCCCACTCGTCGTGGCTGATCTGAGTAGTAGGTTGAGATTGTTTGGAATCCTCATAAATAGGCTCAGAAGGGAGAGATGTAATTATGGGTACTTTTATAAATAATTGTTTTCTTTTTTTTATGTCATTGGCCCAGCTAAAGGTGTATGTGATTGGAAATACAATTTCAGACGCACTCTACCCTATAGCATTTTTGTTACAGGGATCAATGGTGTCTGTGGAAGATGGGATTTTAACTTTAGGAGTGTGATTTTGGAGGACATAAGGATAAATGACTTTATAAGTCCTAGGAAGAACTGATGGAGGGTATTTTGGCTCTATATATGTTATCACATGTCTCACATCATTCATGGCCATTGTGTTCTCAGAAGGATAGTCAGGATCAACCACATTTTTGTGACATTTTCTAGCTTCTTGGACCTTTCGCATGAGATATGACTTGGCATAAGATCATATAAAACTTTAAGTTCTTTATTGGATTGATTAAGGGAATCATGTCGATCTTTTTTTCTTTGAGAATCATGAGCCTTTAATGCTTCAGTCAAGTTCTCTGTAGAGATATCCTCATAGTTAAATTAAATTCCTAAAAAATAAAATGATGGCAGTTTTGCAAAGGGCATAACAGTTCTCGTAAGAGTGACCCTAATTGATGTGCCACAAACATAATTTATTTTTATCATGTCATTGGGGGATGGTCAAGAAGGATCTAGGATCTGAATAAATGGTTTAGGCATAAACTTTCTCAACTCATCCTTAGTCAATGGTTGATAATGGGTAGGTTAGTTTTTATTATTATTAGTTTTTTTGGTCAATAGAAAAGAAATTTCTATTTGCAGAAACCATGAGAGGAATGGTATCTAATACCCTGACATTCATAGGATTTTTGGTCTTTTATTTTTATAGGATTTATACCTTTTTAGTTTTTTGGGTATTAGGAGGAGCCTTCTCAAACTCCCTTATGAGATAATCTTGTCTTTTGGCTTGTTCAAAATCATCATCCAGTGAGGTAGGAAAAAAGGACCTAACCTTGTACTGAAGACGAGGTTCTAAGGCTTGAAGGAATAGTTGTAAAATACTATCATTCGGCATGTTGTGTTATACCTTAGTAGATAAAGTTTCAAAATATTTTATGAGCTGATTCATTTTCATATTGTTTGCATTTAATGAAAGCATTAATGTTATATTCAGGTAAGTCATGGTATTGAAACTCAATAACTAAATTTGTTACTAGAGATTCCAACACCACTATAGAGTTAGGGGGTAGCATGTGATACAAGGAATATCTAGTAATATTCATAGCTAAAATTTTAGTGGTGGAATAAGAATTGACTTTGACCCACTATTTGTAAAGATTTCCAAAGGCCTTATTGTGTAAAGTGTGATCAGTTGACCCATCATATGAGATAGAGGGGGAAATATCTTCTATGTTCATGCTAGCAATGTAAGGTGCTTGTGGCTCTTGTTTGACTTCCCTTAAGACTTTTTTTTGAATGGGAGGTTAGGCAATAGGTTCTCCATTAGTTCTATTGGGTAGGCACGGGGGTATTGCACCCTCAGAGCCCGTATTAGGACAGTTAACCATATGGACCATATCTGTTTGTATATGAAGGATTTGGGTCATAGTGACAGTTTGTTGCTGACACATATTTTTTATGAGTTTAAGGATAATATTAGTGGGATCAAAACTAGAGGCATTTACAGATGAGCATGTCATGGTAGCCTTCCCATTATCTACCCTAACGTCAAGTTTCTCAGAGACAAAGTCAAGGAGGTTTATATGAATTACTTACTCTGGTTCCCCTTTTTACTGAGGATATTTATCAAGGAATTTTTAGATTTCAGGTGGGAGGATAGATATGTCCTCAATCTGAATCCCTTCTTCTTCTTCACCTGAGACATTATTGTTGTGGGTTTTATAATTTTTTTGTATTAGCTCCTACTACACAACAGTTTGAGTAAAAAGGAAATTTTAATGTTGGATAGTTTCTAAAAGTGACTATTCACTGGAGTTAGAGAACCCTAGGCCAAGATAATCCATGATGGATTGTTGATCTGACCAAGAATAAGCTTATAAAAATGGTCTACTGACACAATTGTTCATGCAAAAAAAAATCACATGGGCTGAAGGCGTCTATGGTAAAGATTGGACATGCCAGACAGGATCATCCATGTAAATGACACAAGGGCCGATAGCATCTATGATGAGGTTAGGCAAAGATATACATGATTGATGTAGTATAGAAATGACACATGGGGCGATGGCTTCTGGAAAGCAAATTTTTGGAGTGTTTTAGAATTTTAAAAATTGAAACAAGAAAATAATGAAAAGTGGGTTCTTTTAACAAGTTGTAATCGATCAAAAGAGACAAAATAGATTCCACAGGTTCACCAAGGATGTATGGCAAGAAAAATTGTCTATAGGCATCATTCACTCTTATCATCCATTTAATTAGGTTATTTAAGGAAATGAGTGAGGGACACTCCAAGACCGCCACACAAATGGATAGAATTTAAGGGAGTACAGGTACCGTTATGATTGCATAACCTGAGGAAAGTAACTCTTACACTAATATAAACTAAGGTTTCCAAGGCCTTAGGTTGAATAACATGAAGGAACCCTATTGAGGTATCAACACTATGGGGGGTAGTGATAAATAAAATAAGCATGTGAATTTTATGCTAACGTAGGGAAAGTGTATAGGTTGAAGTAAAGAACTGAAATGTAATATGTTAACATATCATGTCCATAAAATACTAAAATAATATAGAGCATGTATCAAATGTGGGAACTACTCTATACAAAATGAAAAATTGAGTTAGAGAACTTATCTATTGAGGGGGTGCATCTATCTCCTAAAGGACCCATAAACCAAGAAATAAAAACTTTCAGGTGGAGAATGGTAAACAATCCAACCCTAGCTCACTATATATGACCCAAAAGTGAAAACAAACCAATCCAAGCAAGAAGAATCTCCAAGATAAGATTCAAGATGCAAGAAATCCAAAAGTTGAGTGAGCAGGTGCAAGTTGGCGTAATAGAGAAAAGTTGATGGCGAGTTCCTTTGTGAAATTTAAAGAGCTTGTGATGTCAAAATCAGTGTTGGGGTATTTATACTGATGTCATTTCCTATGGGTGAAGGCATCACTGAAGAATTTGAATTTTCAGTGATGTAATCACCAATGAGCGATGTTATCAGAAAAGGAAGGAAATGCAAGGAGGAATGTGAATAGAGTCATGAAAGATAAGAATGCTGCAAGACGAAAGAAGATGGTTCATGAACAAGTAAGAATAAGAGGGAAATAAGAAGAATATGAGAAAAAGAATCACATAAATGGGGCCAAAAGTTGTTCTCTCTCCATGTATTATCCCTAACCAAATGGTTACATGAATAACCATATCCCTATACTAGAACAATCTCCTTAAGGCACCCGTTCTAGAGATAGATGCATTAGCGACCTCTAACATGAAAAGAGAATTGTTAATAATTGGTATGAAAATAGAAAGTATAAAATTTTAGGTGTATGCACTAAGTTGTTGTTTAAATCACTATTTTTCCATCTTGAAATATTTTCTTGAAAGTGAAAGAAATCATCTTATAGGGTAAAGTAATTTTAGAGGGTTTGTGGGAAAATCTGAAAAGTAATGTATCCTCTTTTCCTTATAGTTGAAATATGAAGACTCCTGCACTTAATGCTTCTTTCATGGAATCATGAAATAGTTGAATGTTGTGTTAAGATCTCACAATACTTGCAATTGCATTAGTCAAGTTTAGGAGATGAAATAATTACAGTATAATTTATATATTTTTATTTCAAAGTGATTAAATTTGGTGTATTACATGTAGTTCTGTAGCATCTCCATTTTCCAGTTTAGTAGAACAAAACCATGTTAAGTTTTTTACACTTGACTTAGCAAAATGTCTTAGTTTTGTTTCTCATCAAAATACATAATCTGAACTCTTCCAAATTGTAATAGTCTGTAAAAAAATTATTTAACTTTGCTTGTGAAATATTTTACTTCTATATATATATATATATATATATATATATATATATATATATATATATATATATATACACACACACACACACACACACACACACACACGTGTGTGTGTGTGTGTGTGTGTGTAATATAGCAATTACTTATGTTTTCTCTTATTGGAAATTTCTAAATTGAGAGTTGGGAAAATAATAAATTCATGTTCTTCATATAATAAAAAATGGTTTAAATTTAACCTAGCTATTAGGAAGAATTATTCATTTGAATGAAAACTAACTACTTGGATATATATATATATATATATATATATATATATTACGAAATGTATTTTATCTTAATGTTATTGGAGATTTTTTTTTTAAATCAGTGGATTTTAATCCCTTTTGAAAAAGGGTTATTATTATAAAAAAATTATGGTATTTGGGAGAGGGGTGGTTGGGACGGCTATCCCAAGCAGACCCCTTCTCATAGAGTTGAGATTTGACTCCCGTCTCAAACATTTTTTCCTATTTTAACTGTATTTTACACTTTGTAAAATTGTCAGCCCGTTCTTATTTGACGTGAAAGAATTTGGCAAAACCGTCATTATCACTACAAACACATTCAATATAAATATAAGTGCAACATTACATATATATATAACATATTTTGTTGAAAATGTGTTTATATCGAGCATGTAATCCCTGAAACTTACCCAACAATTTTAAATACAAATAAAAAATAATATATTGTTTAAATTATTAAATTAAAATATATATTTAACAAAGATGGAAGGGTTTTTTATAACCTCCTAACATCATAGATTTTTGGTTTGACGGGTGGGGTCATCCGTCAAATCTCGTATGTACCCTCTCCCACCTTCCATGGACTACCCCCCATTTCTCACGGCCACGACTTTCATGGTCTGCCCCTTGCTCCATTGTTCCACGGCCTTTAGCCATCTCCCTTCCCCTCATCTTTCAGGTTGTTTCACAGAATTTGGATGCCTGCAATATCACTCAAGCCTTAATTCCTTATTACACACAGTCACCCCTTTAGGTGTTTCACCATTTCAACCTGTCTTACCCTATATCAAGTAATTATACCAAGAGGCATTCTATAGTTGTAGAGGGGCATTGGTTCTCATGGTGTGACTGTGTACATAAAAACTAAAATAAATCCAACATATTAAATAACTGAAATAAAATATGTATTTTTTACTTCTATAGAAGATATGGTAAGATATTTTACATGTATCAGGGTGTAATTTTTTTAGATATATAATTAAAATAGTAGTGAAATAAAATATGTATGGGGTAAAATTTTTAAGTTAGTTTTTATTTATATAGAATATATGGTAAAATATTTTACTTATATCGAGGTAAGTAATTTTTTATGTGCATAATTAGAATAATAGTGAATTAAAATATGTATGGGGTAAAATATTTAAGTTATTTTTTACCTATTTAGAATCTACGGTATGATATTTTACATGTATCCATTAAATAATTTTTTGGGTTTTACTTTCTATGACACGGTGTAATTTTTTTAGATATATAATTAAAATAGTAGGGTAAAATATTTAAGTTAGTTTTTTAGTTATATAAAATAAATGGTAAGATATTTTACATATGGGGTAAGTAATTTTTTTATATGCATAATCAAAATAATAGTGATATAAAATATGTATGGGTTAAAATATTTAAGTTAGTTTTTACCTATATAGAATCTATGTTAAGATATTTTACATGTATCGTTAAATATTTTTTTAAGTTTTACTTGGTGTAAATTTTTAGATATATAATTAAAATAGTAGTGAAATAAAATATGTATGGTGTAAAATAATTAAGTTATTATTTACTTATATAGAATATATGGTAAGATATTTTACATACATCGAGGTAAGTAATTTTTTTATATGCATAGTTAAAATATTAGTGAAATAAAATATGTATGAGATAAAATATTTAAGTTAGTTCTTAGTTATATAGAATATATGGTCAGATATTTTACATGTATCGGTTAAGTTATTTTGTAAACTTTTATATAATCTAAGAATCTAAGCTTACATATTTCCAATGTATGTGAGGGTAAAATATTTCAGTTAGTTTTAACTTATATATAATCTATGCTAAGATATTATTATATTTTAGATGTATTTTATATGTATCCCTATTGAATAAATAGGTGCCTCAAGAATGATACCTCTTGGCAGATTTTACATAGATGCATCTAAGATAGGTATGCTAGTGTGTGTGTGTGTGTGTGTGTGTGTGTGTGTGTGTGTGTGTGTGTGTGTGTGTGTGTGTGTAAACATATGTTTGATAAAAGGGGGGGTTTATTATTGCTTGTAAATAAAACAACCCTTTCCTGAAACCTTCTCCAAAGAAGAGCATTTAAAAAAAACTAATTGGAAAACTTGCAAATCCTTCCAATTATCAAATTTAAACAAAGAAACAACAATGAATCTCTCTTTCAACTGAAACAATACCCAAATCATATCCTAATGGGTTTCAACATATTGAGCTTAATAAACTGAATGATTTCCCTTTGATTTTCATACTTGAACTTCATTCTCCATCATGCAAAACTAAAATACAACCAAATAATGTGCAACCGAATGGATGAGTTGCGATAAATGAAATAAAATGAGTTTAGGTTTTATTGTTATCCTCATTAGAGGATTATGGTTTTATCATCCTATGGTGGAGATATCTTAAATCCAAGGGCTCCCATTTAATTGAAAATTGACTCAAGTTATAAGGTTGCACTTTAAAAAAATTAGTATTAACTAACTAATCTCTTTTAGGACTTGTGTATTAAAATGTAAAGGAATGGGTCCATTTAGGAGACTAAATAGGACTCATGATTGTTTTAACCATCTAATGAGGTTCCGTAAATATTTAATAATTTTTGAAACGATTAATATTTTATCATTTTTAAATTAAACCCTCGTTATCGCTCCTGGTGCGACAAGATTTATCACTATGTTATAACTTGGCCTTACTTCCATTGTGATTAAATTATCATCGAAGTTTATAAAATGTAATATTAATTTAACTCGCGAAAGTGGCGTTATGCCAACTCTTCACCTCTTAATGCCGAAAATGTGGCGTGGTCGCAATGGCGTAGAAGTTTATAAATCTTCACATTGTCTTTTCGTGAAAGCAATTTGGTACCACTTTTTTGTGTTTGCAACTTAGTCATGTTTCTATCATAATGTATTAATCTTAGTTGTCCTTGTTTTTATATATCTTTAAAAAAATATCACCATTATTATTACTTTTAATATCTTTTCTTGGGATATTTGGTTGTCTTTTAATCATTTTTGGAACATTTGTTAAATGGGGGAATAATAGAACCAATATATGCAATCATGGCTAGAGGGTACAGTGAAGGACTATCTTAGACCACACAGCCCAAAAATTCACACACAGACATGCATAATCCCTTACACAACATATAAGGAACAATAAGTTTCATATACCAAACAATGAAAAAAGTTGCACATAAACACAAACATATTATAGTCTTATTACAACCTTGAAATAAAGTCTCTGCAATAATACTTAAAGGGATTCAATCCTAGGGCTCTAGATCCTAACTAGATTTGTATCTTTTAAGGCTATGTTGATCTAATTTGTTCCACTATCAAACTTGACTAAACTATCTCGTGAATATGTGTCCTCAAATACTATTAGCTTCATCAAAAGATCATCAACCCTGAATATATCTTGTTTAGTGTAGGTTATTATTTATCCTTTTAATTGTTTATTAGGATATTTTTTGCATTTAGGTTATTTCTACACTTTTTGAGTTAGATTTTTTAGTGAACTAGTTGTGTGGAGTTAGTTTGTTAGTTATGTGGAGTTATTTTGCTAGTCTTGAGGAGTTAGCTTAACTACTAGTATCGTATCATTTAGTGGGAGTTTTTCACCACTGATATAGGTAGTAGTTCCACTTCCCTTCTATATGTGTATTTTAATTATTGAGTTAATTCATGACATTATGATGGATTTCCATATATGATATTTTAACTCTTTGTTTGTAAATCCTTTTGTAAGGTTATTCTAGTTAATTCCTTTCATTTTATTAAATGTGATGTGCTTTATCATTTAAGATCTTTACAACTTTAAACAATCTTCTTTTCATGGTATAAGAGCGGTAGAGTTGGTGAAACTCCTTAGCCCTTGGTCACATGAGAGGTCATAAGAGGGCTTAACATGGGTGGTTCCTACTAGTGCATACTTAAGTGTAGCCACCCCATCTCCCAAATTTTTATTGTTGGTAAAAGGCCCACAAATATTTTTTTCTATTTATTTTTGCAATAATACATTTTTTTTAAAATACAAAACATGCATTTTTTAATTTAAATGGACCATTACTAATGGGAAATAGTTTTGTTTATATATTTAGATCGATAACTCAAAACTGAGTGTCATTTTTTACAAAAGTGGATATTTTTTCATCCTTTATCCATTTTCTTCATTTAATTTGTAAAATTCACTACTTCACTTTTGGGGTTCTTGTAATCGCATGTGGAAGCAATTTAGGCTGAGCTCGACGTCATAAATTTTTGGATGTTGCATTCTTGCATCTATTATGGCTTATGAGAAAAGATTTTTTTTCTCCAAAGTCTGTGGACTTCAAAAGGACATGGTCAAATTTTTGGAGCAAAATAGATCACTTAAAAATTAAAAATCTCTTCTTCATAACCTCATTTATGACAAGGATAAACTAATGCACTCCCTGCAACATCAACTTGCTAAGCTAAATCATTATCCTCATATTGTGGACTCTCATACCCTTGTTACTAGTCCACTTTCTCATGTGCCCACTGACCTTGTTTTGTTATTTTTTAGTTTGTTCCTATGTAGACACAAAATCATGCACTTTATGCATTATTTAGCCTGGTCTTATCCTACCATTTAGAGGGTTCTCAAGTGAAGAAAGTACTAATTAATCCCACCTATTGGCCATCTTATTTTTATATTTTAATTCATCACTCCCATGTATTTTCCTATACATATCCACTTATTTCCCAATCGTCCCATAATTTTAGCCTAAATTGGAACACCCATGCTTGTACTGGGGAGCCCTGGGGTGCCTTGGTCCCACCTGGGGCACCCTGATCCATATTTTACTTTCCTGCTTTTTTTTTGGTCTTTCTAGATGTTTTTCATCCTTATCATTTTCCTAGTCATCCATGTCAGGGTTAATTACGAAATTAGAACAAGATAACCCTATAAATACAAAGTTATGAGACCATAATGAGGGTCCTAGCATCACATACTACTATCACTCCATCTAGAGTTACATAAATTGCATCCACATAGTGGCATGCATTAAGGCTAGGAGATCTACATCAACACACATAACATAGGGAGGATTTTATTATATTTCATGCACACATGCTATTACATTTTCTATAGTTATTATTAATCGCTACTTCACAAAGTGCGACTGACATAAGAGTACCTAGGGCACAACATGCACGCACACACCATAACTACATCCGGGTCTGAAATGTAGTGCAATGCTCAGCGATAAGACCACTAGTTTGGCGAATAAGGTTAGTCTGACCCATTCATTTTGCATCTTTATTTTTAGGATTTTGATACTTCCTTCTCTTTTGCAAGTCATCACTTCGTTATTCAACACATTCAGTGTAACTTGATAGATCTAATGCAACAAACAAAGAACACTTCAGAATACCTTACGACCCTAAAAATTAGATTCAGAGCTTTTATAGAAACCACGGTGCCTAATCTACAAACCAAGGTTCCCTGAGGTGCCCAAGTACCTTCCCAGGCGCCTCATTCAGTTCACAACTTCCCAATCTGGTCTTTTCGGGACTTCTGAGTGATCATCCCTGTAGCTTGAATTTATATTCAGACCTGCGACAACCTGCTACAGTCTTCTTTAATCAGCTAAGTCATTCTCGCTTATTTATTGGTATATTTAGGGTTTTATTTCACTTAGCATAATTATTTGGAATTATTCCATACTTTTTAGTGCATTTTTACAGCGTTTTAGTCCTCCTATTTTATATTAACTAGTGGCTATACTTCCATAATATTAGATCATATTTTATTTAATCATTTTTGGTGAACCGACCTCCCATCATGGGTAAGTGTAATAGGAAGCATACTTATCCTAAGTCTCCACTTACTCTACAATTTGATAGTTGCAATCATGTTTTTGTTGATACCCCTATTGATCCTTCTGGCTATAAACCTTGTCCTTTGTTCATTCAAATTCCATCTTCTAATATGGATCCTAGAGCTATCGATGTTGTTGTTTCCGCTTATTTACGCACCATCGATCCTACTATTTTAGCACAACTCATAATGGAGGTAGAAGCTCTCCCCCCTGATCCCATAGTCCCACCTACTACCATTAGTGAACCACAAGATCATTCAATTTCGCTTATTAATTCTTCTGCATTATACATAGATGATTTTAGTGATACAATAATTGTCCCTACTTCTCCTGCTACTACGGTTGAATCTCAATATCACGAATCTCCACATGACTTAGTTCCTACTATTTGTATGATTGATATGGTCTCTTTTGATTCGACACTTACTCCTGATGTTACCAACGCTATGATATTGTACATAAAGCCTACTCCACAATACTCACTTGTTTTACCTATTTCTCCACTACCTCATTTTATAGACGAGATACCACTTGCGTCCACTATTCACATGATCGAATTTGTTCATTCCTTGCCGTCAGTCATTGCTACTGCTATTGTGCCATATCAGGGATCTTTACAGTCAATGGATGTCATTTCATTATGTATGCCAACATCACCCTCTTTAGTATGCCCACCATTCACCCGCACTCTCTTCATTAATAATTCTTATTGGTAACACATACCACTTGATACTTCATGCACGACCACTATCTGTTCGTATGATGGCCTCCTTCGGCTTAGTTTTGACTTTGAAGACCTCCATTTTCCTTTATGTGACCCACATTTGTATCATGGTTTCGTCATTCTCACTGTCGCATATGGCTTGTATGTTTTCCATCTTTTCGTTCATCTCACGCATTACCCTACTACTTCTCCACTCACACTTGGCCAGTATTGGTAAGATTATATTAGAGGCACACTTGATCTTGATCACATTGATATAACATTCCCCATGCCATTTGGCATTGTGTGCATTTGTAGTAGTTCCTTTCTTTGCTATTCACCCAACTTCACTATATGGTATGCTCAAGGATGTCCATTACCTCCCTTTACGGATGAACAATACACCATTGTCATGTATATTTTACGTACTCATGGTTATTTGGATGACCAACCACATACCATTACTTATCAGGTTTCCCGCATTGTTCCACATGGTTTTGACAATAATAACAATGAGCTTTTAGATGATTTTACTCCTCTATTACCCCTTGCATTAATAATAATCCCTCGCCACATCTAATAATTCCTATACCAACATAGTTAGTTCACCACTCTCGCTCTCGTACTCCTCCATCTACTACACATTTAATGGATTCAATACATGCTATGAAAAATCAGTGTCAGTCCATGGAAGCTACAATTGCATCTCACACCACTGAAGTTGAACAACTTAAGGATGTTGCTCAATCACATGTTGGTAATCATGCTACACCTCATACGTCATTTACATCCACTACTAGCCATTTCACTGAGCCTCCAGTTATATCATTGCCTCCACTTCTCATCTTTCACTCTAATGCTATGACTAAGGATATTTTCATCCAGCTTCTTACTCATCGGATGCTTACTCTACCACCTACTTATCATTATCCTCCTCAACTAGTACACAATCGCAATCATATGTATTGCCCCTATCATCGAATTCACGAACATCATAATAATGTTTATCATGCTTTGTCACGTATTATTAAGGATCTCAAACAATTTGGCCTGCTTTCATTTTCCGCACAACCTTCTCCTACTACCCATCCATCCCATCGGGCTCATTCACCTTGTAAGCATCAAGATAGTACTACATCCCACCCCTCCTCACTCATTCATCCTTCATGCATATATAGATTTCGTTCATCATAACCGTGTTTATCTTTTATACTACTATAGTTAGATCATCTCCCTATGTGTTCATCACCAGCATTTGGTGTAATTTTGTAACATTGGATCATATATCAAGCTAGGGGACTTGCGGGCTTGAGATGACCCTCTAAAGAAGGCCGGTTCCTACTTCTAAGCTACCTTCCACAATCTACTCCTAATGTAGGTAAGAAATCTAATCCTAATATAACTTTCCAAGGGAATAGGGAGAGAGAATGCATGAAAATAAAGCCTACACTAATAGCAGTGATGCACCAGAAAAAGAGGTTGTTAATCACAATCCCAACTTCTTGAAGTGGTGAGAGGTGAGCAATGGAGAGGATGGACAAGATGCATCATAGACAAAATATGAGATTCACATAGAACAACACTTCAAACCAATTAAAAAAACTCCCAAGATTACAATTTATAGAATTGAGAAGAAGAGAGAAGGATAAATACATGCAAAGGATCCAAATTATCACAAAACCAATTTCAAGATGTAATCAAATGAGTGCATCATTGATGGGTATTTTTCTTGCAAAATGGCATCACAAAGAAAATGGCTTAAACTCCACATTCAACCCTACAACAGAAGAAAGAGATGATGGAGGGAAAAAATGACCAACTCCTTTACAATTGAGCTCCCAGACCACCAATTAAAATCGCTATTATGAACCTAGCCCATTTAATCCCTAAATTTTTTGATCAACCATATGTGAGATCAATAACTGAGGTGAATTTATTGGTTGTTGTGTCATGGGATGAAAGCTCCCCATACTGATTGACTAACGAGTATTAATGATGACCATTTATGTGATTGCACTCCCAAGAATCAATAAAATCTAGTTATGGCTTCCTGAGTGATTGCAGCTGTTTGGTGTTTGTCAGGTCTTGCCATGTAATACACAAGAATGAGAATTAATTTGGTGGTTGGAAGAACCATATTCAATTATTTGTCCTTCTCATTTTCTAGAAGTTTTCATCATGATTTGAATGGCATAATCATTTAAAAGTTCTTGGGTTCTACCTATTTCACCCTTTATACCTTACTTTTCAAAGGGATTGGGATTGGATGAAATGTTTAAAAATATTTAATTGGGCCAGCTTGGCCAAGATGGCCGCTTTCTTATAGTTATTTCAAGCCCGTTGTTTACATTTTTTTGTAGACCCCTTATATCTCCCACTCGATGCAAGCTTATTGGCACTAGGTTTCAACCGATGCATATTCCAACTTGGCCATCTAACTCGGAGTGGCCATGCTACATCGGTCCACCATTAGTAATGTAGTTCATTTCAGTCCTTTGCATTGAACTTACAACCCTCTGACCAATGTGCCGCTTATACACCCCATGACCCGCATCGCCCGCACAACTTCTTATTGAGCTCATCGTGTGGAACCTAAAATCTGTGCTCAGGCCCTATGCTGAGCTTCATCACCCATGAGGGTTATTGACCCCTATAATTTGCGTGATGCATTGCATTGACCACATATTGGGTTTTAGACGCACACCTTACATGCGGGCCATTTGGGCCATTTCAACCCGACTCGCCCGCATTACCACTACCTCCCTCATCTATTCGTGTGATTTCAGGTATTATGTCCTGGGCAATTCGAGGCCTGAGCCACTAACTCCCGTAATCACCAACATCAAGTTGTTCATTACAGGTGAGTCGGGTTCTTCATGCACAAATGTCCTAGACCACCAGGGCTCAATTTATCCAACTTCTCCTCACGAGTTTCATCGAGTTGCATCTACTAAGGTGATGTCTATTACTGCACGAACTTTCGTGACCACTTGTTACCCTCTGCACTCCAAGCTCTATGGTTTGGGCCTGCAAATTTACATTACACCATGTTAAATGGGATAGCTTTGGAATGGCCCATCTATTTCCACACAACTCCATCCATGCTTGGTCCTCCACACTTGCAACAGTTCAATCTGACTCCATTTGAAAATTTTCCTTTTTTGATAAGGGTTGGACATGTCTTTAAGCCACTTGGCTTCAATAGCCTCAAAAACAACTCGGTGATAAGACTATGCAATGTTAACTTCTCTCTATAACTCATGATCGATTGTCATGTCTTGAGACTCAGGATCTCAGATTCCTCACGTATATCCCACTGTATGGTGTAAGTGGCTCGTCCACCTAAGAGTAGATCAACATGTATGGTAGCTCACTGTTTAACTCAGTGTTTCCTCAGATCAGTTTAGGGAACTTCAAATCTGTCACATCTATAACTCATAACTCGGTTCCAAATCATATGCATGGCCATGAAATACCTATGATAACACAACTTAGTATTAGCCAATGAATGGCTTGATTAATATAAATTGCATTCATCCTTACGATTCAAATCAGATTAGCTATGCATACTAGGGGCATTGCAACTCGTTCTCCATAAAACTATAGCCCGGTACATAAAAGAGAGATCTCGGCCTTGAGCATAGGTTGAGTCACACATTGGAATGGGCTCAATTTACTCAAAAATATCTTGGTAATGCTTGTCATCGGCAGCTTGACTACCCATTTGGATTCAGTAGATCCCAGTTTAGGCTAAAACCACAAGCTCATAGCTCGATTCATCCCATACTAGCTTGGTGCATCTTTTAAAGAGGTCATTCCATATGAGCTAACTTGCATCATATTCATCTTGGCTAAGGGCTGAAATGTAACTCGGTTCGATGGTTTTCAATGTAAACAACTCAGGGAGCTCAATTTTTCTCCATAACCCGTCCAACTCTTGCCAGAGTCGATGAGCTCTTCCATGAGCTCAATGTTACTTTGCACTCTCCTCATTGTCATAAAATGTAACATTCCATTTAATACCTTTTGAATCATTCTAGTGCCTTTGGTATTTACAAGAAGATGTGCATGATGTTCATGAACCCCAATGCACTTGTGATTGCTATTTTTCTAATTTTGATGTCCAATCCATTCACCACCCTTTGATAACATTTGAACCTTGTTTTGAAGGTTAATAAGTGTTTGTGAGCTCTGAAGGTCTATATGCAAGCTTTCTAGTTGTCCAATTTCACATCAGGGTAGTGAAATTGGATAACAATTTGGTGACTTGCAGGGTGATTTTCCTACTAAATAGTCTGACTAGTTTACTTGAAGCTATCCATTAGGCATGGAGTCTACATGGTCATTCATGAACTAGTCCAAACTTGAAACTCTTGACCTTCGGAATGTTTTGAAAAATTGTTGTTCAGGCTTGGAACCACCATTTTCACTGCTTGCACTCTCAATCCTCATAAGAAAATATTGAAAAATTTATTTTGTGAGAGTAGAAAATTGTTTTACAACTTGAATTCCATTCTTTCCTATAGTTGCAATCTGTGAGGCCGAATGATGAACATATGTAACTATCGTCCCAACATCCGATCTTCTATCAAGTGTTAACAAAAAAGACTTATTTTCTTGACATCATAGAACTCTATTAAAGTTTGATTTATTTTCTTCTTCTGAAAGTTCCAATTTCAAGCATGCTTCCTTGTGTGGTTTGCTAAAGGCTAGGGCTGATTTCTAATTTAGGTCATTGGCTGATCTTTGATTTTCTTGTAAGGGCACTAAAATCTTGCTACAGTTTTCCTTGGATAGAATGATTAAGATCATCCTCCTTAATGGATTTGAGTTTCTTTGCATTTATTTTGATTTGAGTTTTTGTAATTGTTACATGCAACTATGATTTTTGTATTGCAACAACTTTGGAGATGACGCATTGTACCACCTAGAGTAATGTGAAAAAAAAACTATATACAAAAGAACAAATCATACATGCCTAAAGTGAGGCATGCAGAGTGTGCAAAATAACTTATTCTTCTAAAAAAACCTACTCCTACCCTTCATTAACCAGAGAAATGGGAAACTTCAAATAAAACCTTCTACTAGTGTTGAGAAGTAGCTTCCTTTCCTCATGATTGAAAACCATGCAAATGATTTGGAATTGAGTACAATTATGATTAGGATTGAAATATTGGCTGAAAATTGACTTTCCACTCCCTCATACATCAAGGTATCAATAAGAAACAAGACATACACCTCTTCTAGATGTCGTTCAATTGGTTCCAAGAGGTATTGTTGTTGATCCTTGGCACTTTGTGGCTTTCCCTTATGATTAGAAGTAATAATGACTAGATTTGGCTCCTCCCTTGGCTTTAATGAAGCCAAGTACCTGATTGGGAAAGGTCTAATCCTTCGAATGTTCCCACTACTTTGAAACTTGACTCTAAAAATGGAGTCTTCATGTAGACCTTCTTGAAAAAGGGGACTGTCTGCAGCTTGATCTTCTTCTTCTTGCACATCTATAGAAAACTGATGTCCCCTTTAGATGAAATGAGTGAGATGACAACTCCATGCTTTTCCTTCCTCCTTGGAAACATGGAACTCCTCTTCAATCTACAACTCATTGTTATTGATTACAACATATAATGAAGCCACTTTTGTATCATTGCAATTCCCTGCAACACATTGTTGGCTCGGGAGTTCCTGTTGTTGCTTGAAGAAAAAATTGCTCTTGAATAGCTTCTTCCTCTAGCATGAAGTTTGTCAAATCAAATTATTCAATAGGCTTCTCTAGAGGACTGTTTGGTGCAGCACAGTCTTTTTGAAATGTTCTCCTCCGTCATGGATTCATCAACTAAATCAGGCTTTTAAATGAAAGTTATTTTTTTTCAATGATTTCAACTTCATTAAGTGTTCCTAAATCTGATTTTGTTTCCTCCACATGCTCCTCTTCGATGGAACTAGGAGCTGATTGTTTTCTCCTTCCTCCTCTGATTTTGCAATGGGTGTGTGATCAACAACCTCCAAAAAGATAGTGCCAATGTGGACACTACATTATGAGCAAATGGATTGCTGATCATCACTCTCTTCCCCTTGAACTATTGCTATAATAATTGTTTCAAAATCAGCCTTGATTGCTAGTTCCCTAACTTTGATGTCATTTGTTGGTTTTACCATCATGGGGATTTTATCGATTCCAAACCTTAGAGCCAAAATTCTCATATTATGTGTCATATTTTCTTCATTGGGCTCCTCCTTTTGTTGCTTCACAGCTGCTACAAAATCAGACTTGACCATCACTTGCTCTTCAACTTTGGCCTCCTCTTTTGGATTCACCATTAGGGGGATATTTTCAATACCACACTTAAGAGCCGATTTTTTCAGATCCTCTGTCATTTCTTTTTGATTGGACTCTTTTTCTTGTTTCCCTTGGATGATTTTTTGACTATTTTCTTCCCAAGCTAAACTTGAGACATTGAGATGAGGGATGGGTTGGGTCACAACTGATTTTGTAATTAATCATGGTGGTGGAAGAGATGGAACTTCTTATTTCTATGGAGGAGAAGGATTCTTGGAAGGGAAAAGGGTAGAAGAAGTGAGATGAGATGGAAGACTAGAAGGTGGAAAAGTGAATTCAACACTTGGGATAATAGGTAAGAAGTCCAGGAATTGAGGCTCCGATTGAGGTGATGCAATGTAGCACTTTTCCATTGGCATGAATGATTTACCTCTTGTTCAAAGGCCTCAACATCATTAATCCATGCCTCAAGGTGGGGCACCATCTTAAAAATGTCATCCAATTTGTCCTATGAGCTATCATATCCTTGCAAAGGAGTAAACCATGGACAAGGCATCTTGAATCTAATTTTGAGTGCCTTTGCTTAAGATGCAGCCCTAGTCTGCACCAATTTTGCCTCCCAATTTTACACTTTCAACTACAACTCCTCATCTTCAGGCATAGGATATCCTCCATAATTTTCATACTCTTGCTCTCCAATATATGTATAATACATTATGTAACCAAATTGGTTTGCATATTGTTCTTGTTCATATGGGTATGCATACTGTTGATTATCATAATCTAATTCTGAAGGAGGTTGATAATAACCTGAAAATGAATTTTGTGTGTTTAGAGGTGTGCATGGACTATATGTAAACTATTGAAAATGTGAATTCCAATGCAGGAATGAAGCCATGATTGCAAAAATTCATATAATGGAAGAAAATGAAAGATGTGGAAAGAAGGATGAATGAAAAATGGATGGAAAAGAGGTATGTAATTCTAGAGATGGGTTGTTTGGACCAAATGGAGTCGTTAGGTATGTTTTTGAAAATGCTTTGAAAAGCTAGAAATTTCAACAAGAACACACCAACCTACCAAAATGAAGCCTTCTACTAGAGATTGAACTACACACCTGCAAATGATCTTCAATTTAACTCTACAATAGAACACCTCTGAAAGATGAAACTCTAACTTCTGTGATTTCCCACTGGGCGTGCCAAAACTGTTATCAAAAAATTACAACACCCCCGAATGGCACTTGATTTTTGGGTGGGTTAATTCAGTGTAATTTGTGTAACATTGGATCATCTCTCAAGCTGTGGGACTTGCGGGCTTGAGATGACCCTCCAGAGAAGGTTTGTTCCTGCTCCTAAACTACCTACCAAAATCTAATCCTAATGCAGGTAAGCAATCTAATCCTAATATAACTTTCCAAGGGACTGGGGAGAGAGAATGAATGAAAATAAATCCTACACTAACAATGGTGATACACCAGAAAAGGAGGTTGTTAATCACAATACCAACTACTTGAAGTGGAGAGAGGTGACAAATGGAGAGGATGGACAAGATGCATCACATAGACCAAAGATGATATTAAAAAATAACAACACTTCAAACCCATTAAACATATAGCTCCCAAAACCTGAAATAGACTTCAAGAGATATGCACAATATACCATGTAATGAAGAGAGGTAAGAAGAGACAATAAAATATGCAAAGGATGGACAAGACACATCACAAAATCAGATTTTATTGCTCCATGAGTTTACATAGTACTTCATCAGTGGAAAAGAGGTAAGAAAATGCCATTATAAAGCATGGAGAGGAGGATTAAGCTCCAAATTCAACCCTAGCAGAGAAGAAAGAGAGAGGGGTCAGGGAGAAAAATGACCAACTCCTTTACAAATGAGGCCAAGATTAAATTTTATAGAATTGAGAAGAGAGAGAAAAAATGCAATCCCGAAATCCACTTTCCACCACTTGCAAGATGAAATAAATGAGTGAAATTGATGGTATTTTTCTTGAAAAAGTCTCCCCATGCTATCCCATGACCTATAGTAGAGAAGGAATGACTGCCCACATCTATTTAATGAACTTCCAACCACTTTCCAGCTATCTCCTTGAACTGAGCTCGTTTTCCTTAAACATATTCCCTAAATCTTCATCAATTTTTAGATTCCCGATTGTTGTGCAATGGGCTTAGAGCCAAAATTCAAACGAGTATTCATTTGAGCAATTTCGTTTAGAATTTCTCAAGATATGTGCTTCTAAGTGCAGATGGATAATTTGAGTTACCATGCTTTTTGTAATGTCATGGGATTGAGAATTAATTATTTGGTTAGAAATAACATTTAAAATATTTCTTCCCTCTTTCTAATGTCCTTTGCATCATCATTAAATGATTTCAATATTTAAAATTGGCTTGGGGCCCACTTTCATTGCATTGCACAAAGTAGAAGGGCTTTGATGTTTTAAAATGCTTGATTTGAACCAGCTCGGCTGAGTTGGTTGTTCTTCCCTACATGTCAAGCTCATTTTTTTTGGTGTCGAGTCCCTTTTGCCTCCAAATCGGCGTGGTATTCATGTTGGGTCTACCACCTTATCCCTCCATGTGCATACCCCTTATAACTCCTACTTGGCATCACATGGAGGCTTCTTTGTTTACATCGAGTCTTCACCTCTCAACCCCAATTACCGATGCCCCCGACCTCCCCTATCGATTCACTTCCTTCGAGCACCAAGCTATTTCAATGTCAGGCCTCCAAAACCTTGCCTTGTATTATTGTGCGGTGATTCCAACTCATCGGCAAACATCCGGTCCTCTTGCCCCAAACATCTGACTCACCCGTGAATTGGGGCCATAACACCCTGTCGGACCCGCATGACTCCTCGCGAACCGGTTCAGTCCCACGACCATTTCACCGCACCCCTGTCAGATCCGCGTGGTGCCATTAACTCCATCCTCGCACACAACTCGCTCTACTTCGATGAAGTTGGGATTTCGCTACCTTTTTGTCCCATGGACCACTTAGGCCAATTTTTCCCGACATCTCCGCAAGGAATTTTTTGTGTAAAACTTGCACTTTGCGCATACTTTGGGCCCAACCCACCCGATTCGTTTGGGCATCTAACTCCCTCCTTACCTGTATTCAATTCACTACAATCATTTTTGCTTCTACGTGCCTATGACGTATAATCTCCATCCAGACCACTTAGTCCTCTCATCACCGATATCCCTGCAAGCCCCCTGCACACTTCTACGGTCAGTGATTTTAGAACATTACTACATAAATGGTCCAACACACCCGGGTTACTCGGGATCTTTTCTACCACACTTGCCGCTAAACTCAGACTCACCAAAGAGTAAGCATTGCTTTCCATATTCACTGGTTTATTTTGCATTTCCCAGCGTGACTTCTGACTTCATGAGCTTTCCTTCTTGCGTGAACCTGGCGAGATTAAAACCTGGATCGACTCATCACCATGTGGTTGCATTCCTCTGTGCGAATCTGTAGCATATAGCTCGATGATTATGACGAGTGACTCCTCTTTGTTCTAAACATTATCTCATCGTGGTTATTGTTGGAGTGGTTCGATTTGCTTCCATGGAGTTTGGTGTGTTTCCTTAACCGTTTCATCCACTTTGCGAGTCAGCTTGTTGTCATGTTCACTGTCAGTATCCCTTCTCAAGACAAGCTTCTTCAAATTTGGACTTATTTTCTTTGTGGATTTTAACACGACTGGCCTCTTACTGATTTGTTTTGACCAGTCTGAGCCACTCAGTTTCAACCTACCCCATAATGTGCAACGTCAAAATGGCTTGAACAAGTTTGATGAATTTTATGAGCTACTCATGGGGGCCTTGCAATGTATCTACCATGTGAGAATCAAATCATCTTGGCTATTTGGTGTGTAGCTCGCTTGGTGTCATGACTGAGCTCAGATGCTCCTACACATAATTCACTGTGATCATAACAATTTGGTCTTCTACAGAAGGAGCTCGACCATCTAGTTATCCAATTGACTCAGTTTTCTTCTTGAAAGCTCGACTCCCTCATTTGAGCTAGCTTGGCATGCATTTTAGAGTTAAAGTGACTCGGCCAAAATGACACAAGCTCGACTCAAGTCGAAGATGACCTAGGTTTGCTAGTGTCCCCTCAGCTTAGCCACATGATGATAGCTTTGTTCCTTTACAACATGCAACTCGCTCTTCACCCTGTGGCTTGGATTATCGATCCAACTCATCCATCCTATAAGACAACTCAGTGAGTAATGCAAGAATTTTGGTTATGAGTTCGGTTGGCCCCACCAGGATTAAGATGCAACCTTGTTACTTTTTTTAACCCTTATTCTACCTAGAGATCTAAAACCTATTTGATCCATCCGAATGGCTATGAGAATTTCTGAATGTAAGTATGTATGTCATCAATTTTTCACCGGGCAGGAGGAGAAATTAATAACAGCACCCTCATTACCCAATGATGCACTCTTGTGCTTCGGTTCACACTTGAATATTGAGGGATTCCCATTACACTGAACCCCACACACCATACTTAGGCATTACACGTTGCATTCCATCCTACATTGTGCATTATACACCAGCCATTCTACCATTATTATACATTATACTAGTCCTCACCCATGCATTCCATTCATTCAAATATCCACACACTTCGTCACATTATACATTGCATGTTTTTCATATCATATATTTTCTATATTACACTAGTCATCATTTCCTATGAGTCTAGTTTTACATTCCACTCCTACATTCTACATTTACTCTAGGTTACATTATATATGGGTCTAGATTTCTATTTTATCACTACACATTCTATATCCTATCGACACCTAACACTGCATCTTACATATTACATATCCTATACACCCTACACACCCTACATTGCATTGTCCACATGGTGCATTTATACATCATATATGTTCTACATAATACACTAGATTATTTTCCATACGGGTCTCGTTTTACCTCTCATCATTACATATTCCATTTCTATATACACCTATTATTACATTTCATATGTTACACATCATTTCCCACACCGCGCACTTACATACATTATTCATCACTTGGTCGTTTATACTATGTTGGCTTCTACATGATTGTTGTCACCACCTTATGATGCACTTTAGTTCCTCGGTCCATACTCAACTACCAAGGGTTTACCAATCAAATGGACCTTACATTCACCATGCAACATTTCCTCATATGACACTTCCAGTGTTAGTGACATACACCTTAGGATAAATTGTCACCCATTCTATCATTTTGTAGTGGTATACACCTTAGGTTACATCGCCACTCCCTCCTTTCATCTTTTAGTGACATATGCTTTAGGATAAATCGTCACGCATTTCCATCATTTCATCATATAATGATATATTCTTAGGTCTAAATCATCACTCATTTGTTCAACAAAGTTGTAATATATGCTTTGGCTATAGAGTTCACACAAATCTCTTTACATGTCACATTTCATCACCAATACATATACACACTCATCACAACGCACTAGAAACACCCAACACTACTCAACCATTTCCTAATGACACGCTCTCGTTTACAGTTTATTCTTGACTGCTAAGGGGGAAACAAAATGAACCTCATTGCATACACTTCCATCCACTCAGGGGGAACATTGCTCCTATCATTCCATCTTGCATTCCATTCCATCCATCCATAGCATATTGTATTGTCTTGGGGGAATTTACTCTTGCTTGCTAGTGTTTTGTGTAACGTCTTGATTTTTAGAAGCTATTATGATAACCTCTTTTCATGATGTTGTAACTGTGGAAATGAGGATAATTATGTTAAGATATATATTTTAATCTTAAAAAGAATGTGTTATTGATCTGGAACATTGTTTACTATAAATTATTTACTTGAGACGGAGGTCATTATAACTTGTGTTTTACAAAGTGTGAAACAACAGACTACTTTTGTGTCTGATGAACACATAGTGTTGTTGAAAACACACCTTGAGTCAATTCCATTGATCCAAGGTATGTTGTGGTAGTAAATTCGAGCCTAGGAAGGGGCCCGTCAGAGGCTTCTTCAACTATGGAAAGGACCATTACGCGAGTCACTTTCCTCTGAAGAAGGATGATCGCGATCAGCAGCACAAGATACATGCTGCAATGGCTAACAAACAAGCTGAAAAGTAAGTTACACCCATAGAAGTTCCAGGTAAGTTATTCGGTACACCTGTAGTCATACTTTTTGATACTGGAGCTACTAAATGTTTTATTTCTACTAAACTAGAAATGAAATTAAAAAGGAAAGTTGAACGAATGGATAAGACATGGACAGTGCATTATGGGAATAATGTTGTCCATGCAGTCGATATGTGCCTTTTTGGGGCAATTCTTGACTTGCCCAGTTTTTCCACAGAATTTGACATGTATGTCACTCCTTTAGGGTCATATGATATAATTATAGGAGTTAATTGGTTGGTGGAACATAAGGAAAAGGTCAACTGTTATGAAAAACAGATTTGTTGTTTTGATGACCTGCAGAAAGCAGTAGTCATTCAGGGTGTAAAGCGTGAGGTTGCAGTTAGGAAACTAACAGGTATGCAACTAAAAAGGGCTAAAAATAGAGGTTGAATTTTGTATGCCGTAAGAATAATAAAAAATACTGAGGAAGATAATGATTTCATGGAAAAGTATCCATTATTAAGAGATTTCAGTGATGTATTTCCTGAGGAGTTACCAGGTCTTCCGCCCAAACGAGAGTTTGACTTTGCAATAGAGATCAAGCCAAGAACCGAACCCATATCTAAGGCACCATATTGAATGACCACCCTTGAGTTGGTGGAACTTAAGGCTCAGTTACAAGAACTTTTGACTAAATGGCTGATAAGACCGAGCGTCTCACCATGGGGAGCGCCGGTAATTTTTGTAAAGAAGAAGGATGGCACACTAAGATTGTGCATTGATTACAGAATGTTGAATAAGGCAACCATTAAGAATCGATATCCACTTCCTAGGATTGATGATCTGTTCGACCAGATGCGTGGAGCATCAGTCTATTCTAAAATAGATCTTTGATCTGGATATCATCAGCTGAGAATAAAGGAAGAAGATATTCATAAAACAGCTTTTAAAACAAGGTACGAGCATTACGAATTCACGGTGTTACCTTTTGGGTTGACGAATGCACCTGCCGCCTTCATGAATTTGATGAACAATATTTTTCAAGATTATTTGGATAAATTCGTGCTTGTCTTCTTGGATGACATTCTTATATACTCCAAAAATGTCAAAGAGCATCAAGAGCATTTAAAGGTAGTGCTGGAAATTTTGAGGAAGAGAAGGTTGTACGGTAAATTGTCTAAATGTTCCTTTTATGATGCAGAGGTGCATTATTTGGGGCATGTTATAAGCAAGAATGGGATAGCTGTGGACCCTTCAAAGATCACAGCTATAACTGAGTGGCATGCACCTAAGAACGTGCATGAAGTAAGAAGCTTCATGGGCCTGGCAGGATACTATAGAAAGTTCGTTAAGGACTTTTCAAAAATTGCTGCCCCAATCACTTCACTACAAAAGAAAGATAAGAAATTTGTCTGGACTGACAAATGTGAATCTTCCTTTAAAATTTTAAAGGAACAGTTAACTACAGCACCTATTCTGACTGTACCTGACCCAAATGGAAATTTTACGGTCGTAACGGATGCATCTGGAGAGGGTCTCGGAGGCATTCTATTACAAAATAACCATGTCATAGCTTATGAAAGCAGAAAGCTTAAGTTACATGAACAGAATTATGCTCCACATGACCTAGAGCTTGCTACCATTGTTCATGTACTTCAAATGTGGAGGCATTACCTTCTTGGCAAGCCCTTCGAGTTAAAAACTGACCATCTGGGGTTGAAGTATATTTTTACTCAACCAAATCTGAATGCAAGACAGCGAAGATGGTTAGAATTTCTATTTCAATATGATTTTGATATAAGCTACATCAAATGCAAGGAAAATAGGGTGGCAGATGCTCTGAGTCGTAGGAAGCACATCTCTACTTTTATAACATTAAGAACTCAGTTTAAGGATGAGGTGAAAGATGTCATAGAATCTGACTCTTATTTTCAACAAGTTAAAACAACACTTGCTGCAGATCCAAAGGATGTGAAGTACAAAGGATTCCGTTTTGATAACGAAGGGATTCTGAGGTTTGAAAATAGGGTATATATACCCTTGGCAAATGATTTAAGAAAGAAATTGTTAACTGAATTTCATAATTCACCTTTTTCTGGACACCCTGGCATTACAAAAATGCTTACTGATCTCAAGCAGCAATATTTCTGGAAGGGAATAAAAAGGATGTGGTGGATTTTGTGACATACTGCTTGGAATGTCAGCATGTTAAGGTGGAACATATGCATCCCGTCGGATTACTGTATCCCCACAGTATTCCGCAGTATAAATGGCAAGTGATAACTGTGGATTTCGTTCAAGGATTACCTATGTCAAGGAATAAACATGATATCATTCTAGTTGTCATCGACAAATTAACCAAAGTGGCACACTTCATTGCCAGTAATTTAAAAGATGATGCACTAGTGTTAGCAAGAAGATTTGTACATGAAATTTTCAGATTGCATGGAATACCCGAATTGATCATATCAGACAGAGATCCGAGGATGACATCAAGGTTTTGGCAAATGCTTAATGCGGCCTTGGGAACTAAATTAAACTTCAGTTCTGCATATCATCTGGCGAATTATTTTCAGATTATTAAAGGTGATGTGTTATTATCATCTGAGATCTTTGTGGCTTGGAACAATCTTCTTTTCGTTCCCTTTCATATCTTTGTAAAGATGTCACTTCATTATTTAATCATCGTTGATTGAGATGAACCAGTAAACATGTAATTAATCATGGGGGCATTATTGTTGAAATTGGCACACTCTTGTTTCTAAATAACTCAGTTGTGAAGAAGACATATTGGGTGGCACATAACCAATGTGAAAGTGAATTATCATAGGTGTGTGAAGGCAAATACATGGTGCACAAAAGTGCCCACAAGTCTTATATGTAGTTGCATAAAGGTTCACAAAAGATCCTATAGAGCTTTGTCACTAAACTCTAGACCATTAGGATATGCAATGCTTCCAAACATACCAATAAGTTCACGTCATCTTTCTTATTCCTACACTAACAAAGATGTTGTAGAGAAGGTTGCATAGGGTTGCAAAAAGCTTTTTATTGGCATGCTAAGTTTTTTTGGTGATGCAAAATAGCTTTTGAAGTTGGATGCTCTTGCATGACTATTACTTCTTCCTTCCATTAGTGATGATATTAATGGTATACCATCTAGCAATGTTGATCTTGGCTCTAACACTTCTATTTCATATGTCATTTCTAGTTTTTCCAACTTCAAGATTATTACTGATCTAAAACAATTTTCAAAGGGTGATTGTTTAAATTAAACAAAGTACATTAAAATGGCCTTCTCTTCAATTGGTACAAGTAAAGAGATGTATGATCCTTTCCAATCACAAAAGACTAGATTACAAAAGCCCTAGAAAATTTTAGGCTCATGGACAAGGTAATGGAATAAATCCTAGAACTTAATACAATGACAAAAGTAACTATTAGTGAGAAGTAACAATAGAATATACATATAATATTTTAATTAAGGGAATTGGCATCCCGCCGTCTAAACAAAAGTTTTGTTGGATGCAAATGCAGTCAACAAACTATGTATAATTTTGATATTTCAATATTAAAAAGAAAGCAAGAATAAATCATCTAAGCATATTTTCTTCTCTTACAAAAAATGAACCCTAATTGGATCATCCTTCATGATTTAATTGAATTTTAATATTAAATTGATTCCATTCATGTTTTTCTTTAAATGGGGATACATGGGCATCAAATTCATGAGGTAAATGAAATGGGAACACACTTCTTTTGGTTTTAATTGTGAAAGTGGAATTCACCCACTTTGATATATTTTAATGATTAATAAAATTTTAAGAATTGAACCCATGACCATTGTGATCATTAGATTGATCTTGTATCATACTATATGTGTATGCCGAAGGAAAACATTTAGAGTTTATCAACCCGAAGGAAAACATTTAGAGTTAGTATTGTGTGGCTTTGTGGGGTCGTTATCGACGTAGACAATCCCTCCTCTCCCATACATACATGTAGGAATAGTTGCTCCTACTCTCTTGGCATGTGTTGGATCTTCCCCTTTCACAAGTGATTGTCGTGTCACGTTCGTTGAGATTAAATACATGTTTTCCAAAGTGGCGTAAAAAGTGTTCTTTACACCCAAAGATGCTTCACATGATGTGACAATTCAAGATAATGAGGGGCCTACTTTAATAGAGATGTTGAACATATCTATATTTACCTTAAGTAGCACTTAATCAACCCTAAGTTACCTACTTAGGGTCCATGTATGGTAATGGTATGGTATGGGTACGTGGTTCATTGAATTTTTGTTATGCCAAGTTAGGAACAGCTTGGTTAAGTCCATACTATACATATGAAACAATCCAATATCAATATGTAGTCAAGTGTGTCTCCTTTTCCTGTTTTATTTTGAATTCGAATGTGCATATGTGCCTTTTGGTGGGTAAGTCGGGTCGTGCCGCCATGTATCTAAGCATGACCAGCGAGGGCTATTCTCCTTACAGAATGCACCACATACATAAAACCAACCATAAAGTGTAACCATAAAGTGTATCATGACAACCATCATGTTCATCTGCTGCCACGTGATGCACAATTCAACACTTAATTTTTTTTTACGATTTTGATTGAAAAACATCAACACATTGTGTTTGACAGACGCCTACAGCTATTCAAACCCACGAACTGCTTTTTATTAACGCATGTTCCTACCAACCGGCCTAGCACCTGCCCACGTGCAACCATCTAATTTCAATCGGACATTGAAAAAACAAGAAACCTATGATTTGACTGTGGATGCACAGGTCCCACCCATGAATGGGCATGCATGTCTCGATGGTGTGTTTGTGGGGTAGTTTTATGTATGGTGGTGCATTCTGCGGGGAGAATAGCCTCCGGCAGCATGACCTGGGGAAAAAAATGAACACTTACATGAGAGGAACTAGGAGCAGGAGCAGGAGCAGGAGCAGGAGCAGCAGCAGCAGCAGTAAGGATACAGGGGTTTACATAAAGGAAGTAATCAACCTAAAAATATGTGGAACTTAAAACTTGTAAAACTAACATATCATATCATAAGCATGTAACTCAAGAATGTGAATGGAATGATTCAGTGGAATCTAAATCGTTGCAGTAACATCACTTTAATATTTTTGAGACAGATAATGAAGCTCAAAATTGGATACAGAAGCATGACAACAATGAGGAGAACACTAATGTTTTCTTCAACTTCACTAATACGCTCTAGAAATTGAGGAACATGTCAGTTCCCCAAATATTGAGACACCAAAGCGATACACTAATCTCTCCCAAAGCATAACAATTTGATCTACACAAAATATTTAACTGCTGAAGACACCTTTTTCTCAACAGTCGTGAAGCAAATGCTGCACAAAAGAATGTCACATTCAGCGATATATTAGATGTCCAAATTTTGAGGTGATCGCGCCCTTGTAACGACACTTTTTAACAAGGATGGTTGCACACGCAATCTCTTCCATTTGCTCTGTTTTAAATGAGGATGCAGTCCAAGAACATGCTCCGGCATAAAATCATGGCGCGTTAATATGCCAACAATTGGGGATCTCTGCAATGCCAAAAGAAATCATGCAAAACAAGAATCACCAACAAGAAGCAGAAAAGAAAGAAAGGGAAAAGGAATATATGCTTACATCAGAAGACTTGGGAAGCACACAAAGGTGACGTAGGCCTAACTGACGAAAAAGAACAAGTGCCTTTGCCAACGACATAGTCTCCACAACAGTGTATGGAGATGTATTTGTAAATGGGTGCAGATCAACATACATATCCATTTCCTCTGCACTCAAGTCTATTTCATCAACCTTACAACCTTTTCCTGAACCAGGTTTTGCAAAGTCCACAGAAGTAAAGCTTTGACTTGGATCCCCACAACAAAATGTCCTTGATGAGAGAAACTCCTTCCTCTTCAGCAAAACAAGCAAATGTGAACGTAAGACTAAACCACATAAAACAGGTGCTTCCGATATTGGGGGTTCATCAATTACTGGGAATCCATTGTGATTGGTGTTCTTCAAAACCTGAAAAATATTTCCCACCTTTTCTATTCCAGAAAAAGTTACTAAAGGACCTGTAACAACATCACCTGCCGTCAAATGCCTCATATATGGCTCTGCATGTGCTTCAAGGTATGGAAATCCCTTCATGTGAACAATCTGGTCATACACACCACTGTTGAATGCATCAGCAACTGTCTTTGATATTAGCAAAACCAGCATGACAAGGGGAAGCATCAATAAATTGTTTGTTAACTCCAGAAGGATGATACACAATGAAACTGTCATCCTCATTGAACCACCAAGAAAGGAAGCTGCACCGAGCACAGCAAAGAGACCCTGGTCAAGATTTGAAGATGGCCCCATCAGCATGCCAGCAAATCGTCCATAAGAGGCACCTGTCAAGATCACTGGTATAAAGAGACCAGCAGGGACTGAAATTCCATATGTAAATAGTCCAAGTATATACATGGCACCAAAGAACATTAGCACTGAGGAGTGGAGGAACGCATTTGGATTTCCTGGACTGAAGAGATTCCTAATTGCATCATCATTTGTACTGAAGAATAAGCTTGCAAGATCATTGTAATAGCCATCTGGACACTGGAACTGCTTATAATTCCCTGATCGTCCCACTGTGGGGCACTGTTCCGTTATCCCTTTTGGACATGCTGTGCATTCTGCAAGCCAGGGTAATCCGAAGCAGCAAGACGACGTAACAATAGAGAGGGTGCAAGCAAGCAGCAATTTGAAACTAGGTCCCCTCCTGTAGCAGAAACATAGAAGGTAGGGTCAAATACGCATGGGTAACACAAAAAGAATCACAGACTTATATACTGTGTATTGGCTACTTCCAAATGCCACTACGTACAGCGGAAGTTTTCAATGTCATGAATAAAATGGAAAAATACATAGCTATGCTAAATTAAGGAAAACAGAGGTAGGTAAGCAATGTTTCCTATGCAACAAAATTCTGAGTTATTCACACAATGTACATCAAATGCAGTTTCAATAGAACCCTATGGGATCAAACTAGGGGCCACTAGCAGGGGAGAGCTTGCAGAAACCCCTAAATTCACACATACAGGAAAAATGTATAGTAGAAGAATTCAAGAATACATTGCAAGCTATTGCTGCAAAAAGGAAGGTGACTAATAAAAAAATTGAAAAACTAGACTTATTTGATTCATACTTAGCCCAAATGATTTTATTGAAAATTGTATCATCCAGATTAACAAAAGCAAAAGAATGCATGAATCACATACTCATTAGCGAGGCTATAAACTCTCAAGATTTTGTCCAGAAGGTAATTAAAAAGACTTCCAAGTAATCCCCCAATAACACCAAGGATTACCACTGGCAGAAGATCCTCAGCATGATAGGAAAGTTTCACTGAACTGACATCAAACATTATAAGGCCACCCTTTCCAAAGAGGCCACACTTTCCAGTTTCACAGAAGTCTTTGAGTGCCCGTAGAACTACTGCAACCACTGCTGTTGTAAAAAATGTTCTCCAAAGGAGAGCACTCCTCCACCTGAAAAATGGAAGTCTGTCAGAGTCTTTACCATCACAAGTTCGTAAGTATATCAATCCTATCAATTATCTGAGAAGAACTATGTGATTTAAAAATTAAAATCATGGTATGATCCATCAAAACCAATACATATGATCAATTCTGTAAAGAGTCCAGTTGCTTGTCTGCTTGCAAGTGTCTCTCTATGACATGAATTTGGCAGGGCCAGTGAAAGTTATCTCAATCAAAACCTTAAACAAAACACATCCACGTACCATGATGATACTTCTTCGAGGGCAAATAGAACACCACCCACGGGGGCACGAAATGCAGCAGCAACTCCTGCAGCAGATCCACACGTGATTAAATCACGCCTATCTCTGTCATTTTTGAAATACTGCAGCCATCTCCATGTTAAATGGTATCGTTTGGAACCACCCTGTCCCAGAAGTGATGCTATGCATGCTCCAGTATGTACTAGAGGCCCCTCCTTACCCACATATAAGGAACCAGCCACTGCACCAATGCTACCCAGTATCTACAAACAAACATAAATCCAGTAGAATTTCTCCATCGCATATGCTAATATAGAAACAATTGATCATATGCACCGAGGAACAGTTTTGGCTTTGTATTCATGTAATAGTTGGAAGGACGAGAATATTTCAGCTCATACAATCCATTTGCATCCATTACATCAACAAATATCATAATTTAAGCTACTCACGTAATTTAGTTATCAGAGATTATAACAAAAGTAATTAATAACATGAAATAATATAGCAGGAATGACTTCAGAAAGGGGCTCTTGATCACATAGGAAAGATCACTTTCATATGTTATATTCTAGAATTGTTTTGCAGTTGTGAAGATGCGTTTAAATAGAGAAGTCAATTTTTTAGTATCATCTTTTCAATGAAGAATGAATCATAAATGTCATTGGCCCTCCAAATATGTTTGTAAATGAATTGTAGAGGGGATGAATAAGTTTATGGCCTTGTATTTTGTTTTCGTAATAAATGCATACCTTCACAATTAGTGTGGATGGAGAAAGAATTCCTGGAGCGTCAATCCCATTTAAATAGGCTTTAACTTCAGGTATACCAGATCCAGCAGCTGCTGGAGCAATAAAAGCACAAACCACTGCTGCGAATGCAACTAGAACAAGATTAGAGCCTGCAAATACTCCAAATGCTATGGCATACCTGCACTAAATCATTGCATCTCTGTGAATTGGTGTAAAAATAAGAAGCTCCAACTGGAAAGAAATATGCATAATACGGATGTGGGCACAATATATCATAGAAAGTGTTAAACATAAAAAGAGAAGAATTGATCCAAAATGCAAGCATAAAGTGATTTGTACCTTTCATCTGCCATGAAACTTATGGTTATTGCTAACTTAGTCCCAGCAATATTCTCAACGGCAAGATTAATAATGAAACCAACAAGTCCGGTTGAAAGGCCTATCAAAAATGCCAAAGTCCATTTCAGAACTATATACTGAAATATTTGGACTCGTGTCCGGCTACGCCAATCATGCTTGAAGAGATCATTTTCGATAATCCTGTGTATTTGAAGAGGAAACAAGCTTAAGTTGCTGGAAAAGCAGAAAGGTGTTTTTGGAGGAAAGCAAGAGAGGTATTAGGTATAATCTTCTGTATAAACTGTTGTGTTGCAAACAGCATTCAGCCTAAGGGGTTTCTTATCTTAAAGTTCTGCTTTTCAATTGTCTAAAAATAAAACAAAAAATGGAAATGTTCCTATCCGATCCAAGAAATGAAAGAGTATAAAGAAGCATACTCGTAGTCCAGGCTCTCGACTGGAGAAACATTTGATCCCACAATGGCTAGCTGAGATGTGGTATTGGTGGACATGGATCTGCCAAGCATATGCCTCTTTTCATCCTTGTGTTTATGTTTCTGCTTCTCCATCTCCATCTCCTTCCCCTTGGCTAGTAAAGCTTCCCTCACATCAATATCACCGTCCTTGCCTGCTCCTGCTCCTTCCATAATAATCACCTCCTCCTCGGACCAGATGCTAAGGAAGAGGGGTTTCCGTTCTACTTGAAATGTTGATTGTGGCAGGAGATGAATGGGATACGACTTAATTGTTGTTTTGCTTGTTCGGATTGAGGCACACACTAAATTAGAGATGGCCCATTCTCGGATGTGGAAGGCATCATGCACGCCATCTCATGACAATTAGTTTGACATACTTAGTGATTTCATTGACAAAGATTATCCCAAACATGTGGAAACCCATTCGTTGTTTAATTTATCCCTCTCCCTTTGTTTCAATTGTTTGTCTCGTTTAACCCTAATAATATTGGTTAGTCACCTCGAAGGAAAAAAAGACTATTTTTTTTATTATTGGTAAAAAGTTTTTTGCCCGGGATCCTACCCAGATTATAAAAGGTCCAAACCTGGATATGACAATGAAATACATAAAAAGCTAAAAAACAAGAACATATGGAGACCACAACGAAGAAACAATAGAATTATAACTCTACCACAACAAAATATAGGCAAAACTACAGCAGAAGTCAAAGAAGGAGCCAACCAAAACACCACGAAGAGAAGACACCCATGTTAAACTATTCCATGACCTTGAAAAAGTCTTCCTGATGTTGTCCAAGCTACTATTGATGTCTTTGAAGCTAGTGTACTTCTTGGATTTTTGTTTTCCCTTGATCTCTTCTAAATGATGAGTGATGTTAATGAGAATATCAATATTTCCTTTAAATATAGAAATAATGTCACATTTCTTTCTCCTGATATTTTCATGTTCTTTCTCAATGTTAGAAATCCTATTTTTGAAGTCCTCAAGTAGATTATCATCCTATCCTCAATTGCAATTTCACACCCTTTAATTTTTTCTTTTAGATCTCTGCATTCCTTTCTGAACCAATTTATCATGTTACTTTGAAGATAAAATTCAGTTATCAAGGTCAGGATAGTGGATTCAGTGGGTTTTGAGTTCTTTATACCCATGGAAAAAAGGCTCACAGTAGTCTCCCCTTCACCCAAGGGAGAAAGAGGAGGGGGATGAACCTTTTTAGGGATAACCTTGGATTTCTTACTGTAAAGGGTTCACTCATAAGTGGGGAAAATATCTCACTTAGAGTTCAAAGGGGTAGGGGTGGAGGGCATGGGAAGGAGGAAGTAGAGGGAAAAGAGGGGGTGTATTTAATAATGTTCAAAATTATAACATCATGATGAAGGGGATGAGCTCTCTTTCCCTGAGAAACCAAATTAATTGAGTGTTCTAAGAAGTGTAAAATGTAAAATGGAAAGTTAATTGAAGTGATTCTACAAAATATATTATGGAACATGAGATGAAAGCAAGGGATTACCTTAAAGCACCCTTCCATGGTAAGACATTTCATCAACACAAGATTGACCCTTTCATATGAATTTGGCAAGGAATATATGAGAAAACCACTCTTAACATAAACAATATTCTCCTTAGGTTTGAGAAACATTGATTCCTCCTCAACCCTATCATACTTGTTTTCGAAGAATTTGCTACCTTTTAGTTATAGACCCGTGATGTTGGCAATTAACTCCTTTTTGATAAAAACATTCCCTTTCTTTATAAATTAAATTTTTGTCCTTATAGTTCTTCACAAATTCATATAAAAGGCAAAATTCAAGGCCCTGAACTCTTTTCATTAAGTTTTAAAAACCCCCCTTTCATTGGATATCCCAGAGCTTGACATTCTTATTCCAATGGACATTATTCACTAGTTTAACTTGACATATTTACCCACCCATTATTCCCTCTAAATATATTAAAAACTTGTGAATATCTTTGCAAAAAGGGAAAGAAAATAAAATTGAGTACTTAGAGTCAAAATACGATGCTATTAAGATGTAAAGATCCCTCACAATCTCACCACCAAGAGATAACTCAGACACTTGGGAAAAAAATATGTCTTTGCTCTAAGTTAATGATGGAAAGGAAATTACATGGAATATTATCACTATGTCTCCAAATCTTAAAGTTACTTGTTAATACCCTTATATTAACCAAATATCTTGTTATCTTGTTTCCTTCCCTGTAATTATGAATAAAGAAAAAGATAATAAAGGTATTAGCAAGATGAGTGGCATGTTAAATGATATGATTAATAGACCAACTAGCCTTATTGGATTTTTGTAGATAGTTGATAATATTCACTAAATCACCCTCAATGATAATGTTATGAATATTAAGATATTTAACTAGCCTAATCCCCAGAGGGCTGCCAAAGCCTCCAAATAATGGTTGGAATTGATCCACATAGGACCAACATAGGAAGCTATAAAAAATCCACTATCCCCATGAATATATCCACCTCCCCCGGAATTCCTAGGGTCACCCTTAGAGGTTCCATCAAAGTTTAACTTAAAGCATCTGAGATTAGGGGGCATCCAAGATATGAGAGATCTATCAATGCTTCGACCAGGAATGTTGTTGATGAAGAAGAGGCGTTTCTCCTTAGCTAATAACTTGGCTTCATCTTCAATCTGAAGAAGCTTGTTTTTGGGCTTGAAGTTTGTAACATTATTATTGATTCCTTGAAGAGTGCGGTTAAAAATCCTAAGTAAAAAAGGATTCTTATCTTCCAAGATGATAACATTACGATCCTTTTAAATATTTCACATAACGTGACAGAAGGATAAGACACATATTATCTTTATAATCAGATGCTTAAAACGAGGAATATATTGTTGCCAAGATGAGAGGATAGAATAAAAAATACCTAACTAGTCCCCATAAACTTGAAGAAAACATTCCAAACAAGAACAACATAGGGGAAATGGAGAAATAGATGATTGACTGATTCCTATAAAATATTGCAAATACTACATGTGTTAGGAATATGTTGACCCCTTTTGATCCATTTATCAATAGTTAAGATTATATTTTGGATACTCAACCATAATAAGAAGTTAATCTTAGTGGTCAATTATTTGAACCAAATATTATTCCATTCAATTCTAGATAACTAGATGAGAGTGAGGAGAAGTTAGCCTATTTTATCTGAGTAAGAATCATCAAAAGAGTTCTCCCATATGAGATCATTCAAGGTGTTCATGAGGAATAAATGGTGGGTCTTAATAAGTTCATGTAATTTCTTAATATTTTCAGTTAGAATGGGATCAATACAGGGAAGTTAGATCTAGGTTTTACCATCTTGATTATTCATGATGTAGTATTTGACTTTCAGCCCAATCAGTCTAGAGTAAGGAGCCATAAGCTAGGAACATTCTTCGTTATCTTTGAGAGGAGTAGAGGATATCCACTTGTCCTCCTGAAAGGAGATATTACTACTAATACTAGGTTTCCATTTACTTCCCTTCAATAGGATATGTCTATAATTAAGTAAAGCATTCCAGAAAGGAGAATCCGAAGGTAAGTCTTGTTTATGAAGCTAGATGTTGTTATTAGAATTATCTAGATATTTTTCTCTGACTAAGGTTTCCCAAGGAAGTTTCTCTTTGATAATTATCCAACCCATTTTAGCCACCATATCCTTATTCATCCATTTAATATTATTAATCCCAATGCCCCCCTATATCTTAGGGTGACAAACATTTTCCTAAGCCACAGAGGGATTATATATTTTTCTTCAATACCTATCCAAAGGAATCTCTTTTGGATTTTTTCAATTTTATCAATGTCATCCCTTAGAATTATAAAAAGATCCATTGAATGGATAGGGATATTTTAGAGAGTTCTTTTGATGAGGAGACACTTAACAACTTGGGAAATAATTGCACCTTTCCAACAAACTAATTTCATTTGGAATATTTCGAGAAGAGAATTTCAAACTTCCACTAGGAATTTACCTATGAAAAATAAAATGCCAAGATAAGAAGAAGGGAGTGAAAGGATACAAGAACCCAAAATGCTAGATATCTTGTTATGTCTTCTACCAAGAGTGTTGCCAAAAATATAGCAAGCTCTTCTCAAAATTAAAAAGCTACCCATAAAACATATTCATAATTATTAAGAATAGTTTTCAGCCTCTTAGCTTCAATAATCAAAGCCATTAGAATGAAAATAGCATCATCCGTGAAATGTTGGTTAGACACTTTGAGATCAATGGAAGAAGGTTTAAAACCCTTTATAGATCCCATGGAAACCACATTAGACAATTTTTTGCTTAAGATTTTAGCCATCAAAAGGAAGATAAAAGGAGAAATTGGATCCCCTTGTATAATGCCCTGATTTCTCTTGAAGAAAACTGTAGGAGAGTCATTAATAAAAACAACAAACATCAGAGAATAAATGCAATTATTGATTATTTTCCTCAAGTAGGTAGTAAAGTAAAAATTTTTCTAGCACTTTGTCAAGTAATTTCCAAGAAACTCTTTCAAAGGCTTTGTTTATATCAAATTTAACAATCATTCCTTCTTTTTTTGGATTTCTCCATAGAGTGAATAGCTTCATGAACAAGAATTAGACTATCTTGAATCAGTATTCCTTTAACGAAACCTCTTTGCTAGTGTGAAATGAGATCAAGAGGGAGTGGCTGCAGTCTTCAAGAGATAGTTTTAGTAAAAAAATTATACAACACATTTGAAACGATGATTGGTCTGAATCTGCCATATCTGATTCAGGTTAGACTTGAAAAAATGACTATATTAAAATAAACAAAATTGTATAATTTCTTTGAAAGAGTGTACAATGACTCTGCCATAAAAACAAAATTTAGATTTTTGCTTTGAAATAGAGTACATATTTACTTGTATGCCTTCATGTATTTCATAATATACATCATTTTCTTCATTCTTGGTGCATTAAATTCTTCAACAAATTCTTCGAGCATTAGATCAAAACAAGTATAACAAAACAAATCAAGTTCTTTACATATTATGGGTGTTCAATTGAATCAAACTTGCACTATTTTTCACATTACACGCAAGTATTAGCATATAATTAGTGTTTGATAGTTTATCCTACATTATTCAAACATAACTAGACCATGATAAACAAAACACGTCATTTGAGACGTTTGTGTTCTTTAGCAACAGGTTCTCTACCTCTTTAAGTTTTCATGATATTTTAGTAAACACATTGTGTGTCTATTCATCAACATGTGATTTAATCCATTTTTGATGTGTGTGTTTATCAATTTGTGTTATGTGTTTATCAACCTATGCTAATATGTTTATGATTCGAACCTGCAGCCTACTGTGTATGGTTACAATGCTTTACCAACCGCTCTACATTAAATTTTTAAAAGCTACTCATTATCATTTGTATATATCTATAGACAAATGATATTTAAGGTAGGACCTACCAGTATGCATGATGGTTTATATGGTATGTATTTATCACCATACATCTAACATGTTATCTTATAGGTTGGATAATTACCTGCCTCTTACCCCCCAACACTAGTACTTAACTAATAGTTATGTCTTTTGACTGCAACATAACTCACATTCTGTCTTGGCATAAATCCCATCTCTAGTATTCTTTGTATATCATTGATATTCTCATTCACTGCATTATATACAAAAAGATGAAATTCACTACCTAAATTCCCTCCCAACACATAATTACACATAGATGTTTGCATTATTGCATAAATCTCAACATGTGTATACAATCGATATTATCTTGAAAAATGTGTTTTCCACTCACATTTGTGAAACAAACCTTACAACACTAATAAGTGTAGTGCGTATATCACCTACTCTTTCCTCTTCCTGGATACACCCTTTGCTTCCAACATTTGCATTCGTCCACCTTATCAAGGATTGTGGCATTCTTGTAGTGTAATTTAGTTTATTTATGTCCATCTATTTTATCCTTGATTTAAATTGAAACAACCATGTGTTTTCTCTCCCCAAAACATGTTTTCCATTCATGTTTGTAAAACATATGTTAGATTAGGTGATAAACATAACGTTTTTATCACCTACCCTTTCCTATTCATGGAAACACCCTTTGCTTCCAATATTTGTATACATCCACCTTGTCAAGAATTGTGGTGCTCTTTATATGAAATTTAGTTCTTTTTCTATCCATCTATTTGATTCATCATTCGGAGAAAAAAAACCTCATGTTTACTCTCCCCATAATATGTTTTTCATTCACATTCACACATTACAACATGTGATAAACGCAACGTGTTTATCACCTGATTTATCCTCTGAACATGGATACACCCTTTACTTCCAACATTTATATTTTCCCATATTTTCAAGGAATGTGGTGTTCTTACAATGTGATTTATTTTATTTTTATCCATTTATTATATTCTTCATTTGGAGAAAACAACCTTGTGTTTTCTCTCACCAAAACATGTGTTCCATTCATGTTTGTAAAACACACATTAGAGCATGTGATAAACACAATATTTTTATTGCTTTCTCTTTTCTCTTCATAGATACACCCTTTTCTTCTAACATTTGTATTTTCCCACCCTATTAAGGATTGTTGTGTTCTTGCAATGTAATTTAATTTTTTTCTATCCATATATTGCATTCTTCATTTAGAACGAAATAAACCTATTTTTCTCTCCCCAAAACATGTTTTCTATTCACATATTTAAAACATGTGTTAGAGCAGGTAATAAACACAATGTGTTTATCACCCACTCTTTCATCTATGTGGATACACCCTTTGCTTCCAATTTTTGTACTCATCCACATCATTAATGATTTTGGTGTTCTTGTGTGTAACTCAAGTTGTTTTTATTATTCAAAGCTAATTATAATCCACGCTCATTTCAAATTTTTTACAAGATATATACACTTACTACATTACCCTACTAATAAGCATAATGTGTTTATCACTTGTATATTGTTTTATTAAAAAACAAGTCATCACTTAGCATGCATCATCTAATTTCCATTTTTTTTTGTATAGGATGGTAAGAATGTGTAAGTGGCATACTATGTTAAAAATTGAAGTTAAAGATTTGGGATATGAGAAAGCCAATTTCTCACAAGATGATCTAGATTGGACCCCGATTGGTGAAGATGATGATGACATTAATCTTTTTATGGCAATAACTCTTTCTAAAAATGATGCATTTGTAAAAGGATAAGGTTTACTTGATAATGCAGAGATAAATTTCACCTGCAAGGTGTATAAGTTATCTAATGTTTCTAATTACAAGTTGTAAATAAAAAATATGCATGTGAGGTTTGTTTGTAGCAATGTCATTGTTTACTTGTTTCACTGTAGTGTAATTTTTTTCTTGTTTCATTGTAAATGTGTTTCTATTTTTTTTCTTTACCCCTAAACTATCACCTTTTAATTGCAACTATTAGTGTGTGTATGGTACCCAATCCAATCGGAATAAAAAACCCACATATGAAAGAGTGAGGAGGTTTCTAGAAAAATAAAATAAAAAAGATGTCAATTCCATTTTTTAATGAGGGTGATGTTTAAACAACCTCATTTTGCAATCATTACATACAATGACATGTTTCATTGTGAATCCAATGGTCAATTTTTTCTTGGTGGGAAGGAAAAAAACAACAATCCATTAAGTGCCTTTGTTCCAAAATTTTAAGCTCAATGTATGGAATACATTGAGTCCCATTTTGGGTGTCCTTATTAACACAATTCTAAAAAGGCACTATTCGGATCGTGAGTTGGAACAAATGGTTGATAAAATGGATTCATTCATAATGAAGAAGGTTGTGTTGAATGCGTGGAGAAGAGTTGAGTGCATCTAACCTCATAAACACCAAAAAGATGCCATTAGTATCAAATTATGGCATATTGAGGACGTGGAAATTTTTTTATTATCAAACATCAAATGGAAGTGATGTGTTATTCATCACGATTCTTCAACCACCTATTTACACCCTAATTGGATTTACGTGAAACCTAATGATTTTAGTGAATAAGTACACTAAAGGATGTAAGGGTTAACAATAGGTTATCATTCTGAGAAAGGTCGGCCCATAGGGTTTATAAGACCCAAAAAAGAATATGAAATTGAAGGCATAGTTGGAGAACATGTCGATCCAAGACTGTAGAAGTCAGCCATGACTAGTTATTATATCCTAACCAAACTGTATGACATTATCTAGGGACGAAAACCATGCAATATGAAGTTTGAAACTTGTTTATTGATGTTTGCATATGGATTTTATGTATTGTGCTGTAAAAATTTGACAATATGTCAGCGTGTAAGGATAAAAAAGCTAAATAAAAGACATTAGAATGTGTTAACTGGAAATGGATTTTTTTTTTTAATATTATCAAAAGTGCATCATCAAAAATGACAATGTCAATAGTGAATTTGTTGGCCATTGTGGGTTAGTATTGTCATTGATGTCAATCCCCATTTATGGAAAATGGTGTCATAGTATTGTATGAGTCCCCATATAGTGTTATTCATGTGTCACGCATGTTGATTGTCAAATTTGGTGAAGTCTTATGAAGTCCTGGTGCATGGTTGAGTGAGTCTAGTCATGATATGGGGTATCCCAAGTAAGTTAGAATTTGTCATGATATCATACATGGTCTATAAGATGTGTTACAGGTCTTCTTGATTTTGCACAAGGTCAATATGATTAGGTCATGAGGTTTCATGGTTGAATTAGGTCATTCTAGGCTTGTTTCTAGCTCCGGAGCATGAAAAATGAGATAGAGATGTGAGTTTTTGACCAAACCAGTATGTTCATCATCATGGTTATGGTGTAAATGAGGTGTGTGTTGAGTTTCAGATCATTATTCAGTGGTATGATGTATTTACAAGGTCTTTGGGAAGAAAACAATGAGAAATCGGTAGTTTGGCATAGGTAAATGAGATTTCCTAGAGATTTTGAGAGATATTTGGGATGGATGGTGAGCATGGAAAGTTAGAGAAGGTTTTCATGGTGCTTCATGCCAAATTTCAGGCCATTCTAAATAATATTCTTGAAGATATGCAAGTTTTGGAAAAATCGAGTAAGTTACAGTGTTTTTTGCAAGCAAAGTTGGACCTTCTAATGCTTGTTGTGGACTGTATAATTTTAATGGGAGATATATAATTTTAGAGATTTTTTACATGGAACTAATAAGGTTTATTAAAAATAATGAGGTGGTTTGATTGTCGCAGTTTTATGAACGATTGTTAAGAAGCTAAAGTGCTTTGAAACCTTAGCTAGGAGCAACTTGCAGAAAAGTGAGTTTATCAACATTTTTTGATTCCTTTTTCAAAATTGATGATTGGATATTTTATAGGACTCTTCCATCTTTCCAAAAAGGTATGTTAGTGCTTGTGACAATATGTGCGCCCCACCTGAATTTTGTTTTTTCTGAAGAGTTTCAATTTAAGAAAAATTTTCCAAAAGAAGGTAAGAACTAAATTGGAATTAATTTTATCCTTGGATTTATCTATATTTTTATGAAGGTTTCAGATATATTTTTGTGTTGAAAAAGTGCAAAGTGTGCCCTATCTTTGTTGAATAGTTTTTGGAGCAGTTTGGAGTAGCTGTCAGTAAAATTGACATTGCAAGAGATACATGGGGAGTTAGGAATCCATTCAAGTTTTTTTGTGAATATGATTCATAGATATTTCCAATGGTATATAAAGCTTGAATATTGGATATGGAATGTATAAGTTATGACCTGTTATTTGAGGGTCAAATCTGGAAGGTGCTCATTCTAGTAGGGTGCAAGTAGCTTCAAGAGGTAAAATGATGTTTTTGATTTGTTAATTATTGGTGAAGGTTGATGATGGGTTATACATAATTTTTTAGGTATTTTTAATTATTTGGTTCAGTTTTTAAGTTATTTTTAGTATGTTAGATCAAGTTGAGCTAACTGACAGTTTTTGAGTCTAAGAAGAGATAAAAAGTAGTTTATAGAGATGGACATGTTTAAAGGCCTTCCACTTGGAGTTAGAATGATTTATTATATGTTTTGGAAATTTAATTCAGAGATATTTCCAATGAGGTATGGATTAAGTCTTGGTGAGGTTATTTGAAGTGTCATTCAAGTTATTTTGTGAATAAGTTTGTAGTAGCAGTTTTAGGACAAGGTTGTTCTTGCTGAAGTATTGAGTTGATTGAAGCATAAAATGGTTTATTTGATTATTTATATCATCTGGAAAGTGAATAGGGGTTAATTTTACATCTATTAATTATTTTTAGGTATTATAAGTTACATAAAGTGTGGTTATCAGCTCATTTTGGAAAACAGGGTTTTGGGTAACTTGATTTGGTGAAGATAAAAGTTGTTGTGGTTTGAACCGGGGGATGTTTCATAAGATAAAACTTTTTTATATGTATTATAAATGTATTTAAATTTCCATATAGTTGTATCATGCCATATTTTAGTTCATCTTGAGGGGTATTGAGGACCAAAGTCACATCCAAGGTAATGGAAACAACTGTTTGGTGAAGGCAATTAGCTAATGGGCCCATTAAACGAAATAATTTGATTGATCCATGATAATTGAGACCATGTATGATGTGAAAATTTTATTTTAAATGTGTGATGATGTTTAGATGTTGGGTAAAAATCATTTTGGGATTATGAGATTTTTGTCATCCCAATGTAAGGGTTTTTGGGACACTTTGGTGCATGAAATATTGTTTTTGGCTAGGCCAACCTATATGGGTCATATGTGATTGTTTTAATGATTTTATTTGAATTTAACTCAGGTGTATGGGGATAATTTTTCATGAGGGAATGGCCATTTTTTTTTGTGAGTTTAAATGCATATAAAAGTGGAGTTTAAGCTCATTTTGTGAGCTAGTCTTGCATGGGGGAGTAGTGTAACCTAGAGGAAATTTATTTACAGGTATGATGGAAGAGTTTGAGAGATGATCATATGTGTTTCAGATTGAGGAGAGTTTTACAAATATTTTGTAATAGATTAAATACAAGACAAGGTAACGAGGAAGAAGATAGAGCGAGTTTGAAGACCTAAGGTTTATAAGTTGAATATGTGATCTCCATCAATTGTGGCAGAAGAAAAATCAGATATCAAACATCTACAGGTGGCTGAGTTGTTGCTCAGTCCATTTTTCTTCCAAAAATTAGTATCATAGTAGGTATCTGAGAAGCAAGTCTAACAACTTGGAGGAGATCCTAGAATCACAACATGTAAAAGAAAATCAGGAAAGGGAATTAGGAATTGAAAGACATGGTCAAGAAGTATGAAGAAACCATAAAATATCTCATGAGTCAGTTGTAAAAGGTCATTTTAGATCTGAGCATAAAGGAAGAGGAATGTGAAACACTAAGAAAGAAGCCCTGTGATGTATTTTCACACAGAAAATTTGACTTCAAAGAGGTGGTATTTAATCTACAAGAAGATTTAGCATTTCATAGGATGGAGAACATCAGACTGAAGTCATAAATCAAAGATATGATAATTACTCTTACAAGGAAGAAAAATGTAATAAGTTCAAAGAATAAATATGTACCCTAAAGATGAAAGAGGATGTAAATCCTATTCTTGTAAATCCAATAGCTGGTCCTAGTTTCAAAGCAAGTGAAGATGATGGTGTTCATGGGAATAAATTTCATTCTAGGCCTAATCCATTTAGACATCCAAATGTAATGAGGTATGTAAAATTTCATGGTTATTGTTATGCTTGCAATAGTTATGGTCATAGAGTAATGGATTGTAAGAAGTATTTTAGTTGTGTGTACCCTTAGAGTAACGGTAAAACCATAAAAGTGATCAGTCAAGTGATAAACATAAGGTTACTTGCTACAAGTGTCATCTCAAGGGTCATGTTGCAAGGGTTTTCTCATAAGATTCTTCCAAGCAAGTAAAGAGGGTTATTGTACACAAAATGAAGGAAGTTTGATTGCCTAAATTAGTCAAGGCTGAATCCGATCTAGTCAAGGAAAATGATAAAAAGGTAGTCAAGGTTGACAAAAGGATTAATCATGAAAATGAATACAAGAAACATAATTCAAGAGTTGAAGTGAAGAACTTTTATGTTTTTGAGAAGCTAAGAAGTCCTGGGGTGTGGGACACCTCAAAATTTGTAAGGTATAAAAAGTAAATACTCCCTTAATTTTTTTATTCATTGTGTCATGAATCTTCTATAGGTGTCTGATTTTGTTGTTATCATATGTCATGTTGTCATGAAAAGATGTATCATGTCTTGTGTCAAGTGGTTTTTTGTTTGAGTTTATAAGCATGTGTCATGTATTTAAGCAAAGAAGGTCATGTAAGATGTTATATAATCTGAGTTAGAGTCTTAATGTCTATATTATGATTCTTCAAAGGGGTAGTTAGGTCTCAAGTCATCAAAGTTGATTGTAGTCTTTGAGTATTTGAGTCTTTGAAGTCATGTTGATTGGCGTCTAAGAAATTTATAACATACAAGTTGTGTCATGATATGTGATCATGGTTTATGAGGTATCCGATGTCTTAATTAGCTTGTTTCAAGTTGTCAAAATGTGTTTGAGTCTGAGAGATTTTCCCTTGTCTTGTTTTATTGAATAATGTCTTAATATATGTGGCAGTTAACAAGATGTTTATACTTTGTGTAAGTGCTCTCTCTCTCTATCATCAAGTTTTCATGTTCATGAGTATATGTTGACTCAATTGTTTCTCTCTCAATATCTGAAGGGTATTCTTCAAGGAATGTCAATGGTATAACAAGTTTAGTATCTTAGTGTGGTCTTTAAGGTTCAAGTTTCCATTTGTTCATCAAAGGTTGATGAGTTTTTCCATGATATTTTCCAATGCGAGTATGTGATTCATGTGAAGATATACTATGTCCAAAATTTGTTCCTTGTGATGTAGGAGGTCTGCAATGTCTCTGTTATATTGTGTCATGAAAAACAAAGGATTTATGTACATCATATTTGGTGAGAAGAATCATTTGTTACAGTCAATCCTTGAGTAAATGAATAGTCAATTGGTCCAAAATGGTTGATCAAATATCTTGGTGTCTCCTTATCTATCAAAAGTCTATAACATGATAAGATGTGCATCTTTGTCTACAAGCCATTGGTATGAATTTATTCAAGGTATATTGTGGAGTTTAGATATGTGTTCCCATCACTACAAATAAAATAATGATGTATATGAGATACGTACTATCATCATGGTATTGTTATCTCAAGGAAGTGAATTCATTAGTGTCAAAATAGTACTTGTTTAGTCACTGTGTGAAGAATATGAATGCTCAAAATTTGTGTAGATCTATTATGATTCCCTTAAGTCTATCAAGGTATAGATCATGAAGACTTGATTGTCGATTCTATGTTATGAGTCTAAGTGTTTCTTATGACATGAATGGGTCTCAAGGTGTTGATGATTAGTGTCTTGGGTGAGTCCACTGTGTCACAATGAGTCAAATTATGAGTTTGAGGGTTTGTATTGTCTATAAAGCTTGTTGTTGATTAAAAATGCCTAGTTGTAGTATAGATAAGTTGTGAGTAGCAATATACACCATGTTGATGTCATCCTATGATCTGAGTTCATTATGATGATGTAAGGTCTATAAGTAAAATGTGTAATGTTTTCACTTGTATCGGGAATTTTTGAGTCATGAAGTATACATACTTCCAAGGTGGTGTACCTATTTTTCAAAGGTCTCATATGACATCCTACAAGACTGACACAATATGATCAAGTGGTCTAAGGTATTGAATGACATCATGTGGTTACATATTTCCTACAAAATGAGAATTGTTCTCAGCACTTAAAGAAGACATGATTGAGAAAGGTTCCCTGAATAAAAATAAACAAAGCTTCATGAAATATTATAATGATTATTCTCAGATAACCAAAAGGTATATGTGTTAACAAAAATGTGCAAGGAATACAAAAGACGGTCATGAGTTTTGTTGTGCATCCTAAGATCTTATAGAAGAGTGTTAAAGGTTTGAAGGACTATATCAGACAGAGAGTTAGTATGTATGCTAAAAAAAATATATTCAAGTCTGCATAGTCATGATTAGGCAGAAGAATCAGTGCTTACATGTATAGGTGGGACCAAGAATGTGATATACAGAGCCTTCAAAAGACAAGTGTTATTTTGGAACAAGATATGGAAGCTAATATATGTGATCAAAAGTAAGGTATTGTGATTACATAAGATTAAGAAAATTCTATAAGGTTGAAGTCCTATAAAGTGCATGATAGGGTACAAACTATAAAAATTGAGATCATGGTGTCAAGAAATGCAACCTACAGTGAATTTTCATCAATCAAAGAACTTGATGCATGACAATTCAGTGGTGTCAAGATGGAAAGTGTTGAGCTAAAAGTTGTATATTGTAGGGACTCAGAGCTTATACTAAGAAAGGTGGTAGCAAAGTTTGACCAAGGATTAAATGGTAATTTTTTAATCCAAGATGCTTGAAATCTCAAAATAAAGGTATCTTGGTATTTGGAAGTATGAGATAATGAACTATATGTAATCAGTGAGGAGATTTGATCCTGTAAGGAGATATGTTAGTTCACTCATTCAAAATTATGTGAGAGAGTCTTCTATAGCCTAAAAGTAATATTCTAAGTCCATTATGGTGCTTTCCAGGTTTGTCATGATATGACAGAGGTCTACTCAAGTTTACATGATATGTCTCTGATGCTGTATTTTGATAATGTACTTGTATCTTGAGCAAGAAATTATGATAGGTTTTCAAAGTAAAGGTGAAAAAGATATGATAATGGTTTCTACAAGTCATAATAATAGAGTATGCTTCAAAAGGGGCTATAATAGGTTAATGAAGCCCATTAAATGCAAATTTTAGTATATCTTGACAATCTCATGTTTGTACTTTCATGATGGAGGTAGAGTATGCATAATTTGACACATAATTAGGTATATTGGGTTTAAATAATATTTAGTTGTTGATATTAAATAAGAATTATTGTACAACAACTTTTGTGGTTAGGTATAGGGATTTTATGCTTCTCGAATCACAAATGTAAAGGATTAAATGGGTTGAAGAATCAAGGCACATTGTGAACTATATGTATAAGTGTGTGCATATCTTAGTGACTTTGAATGAAGTGTAAGGTACTGAGGTCTACTATGTATTGAATTGAAGATGCCATTCACTGCTATGTTCATGAAGAGATTACCAAGAATCTATGATTAATGAATACCATCAAAGAATTTGTGTCATGATATTTGAAGGATAAGTTTGACTATCTATGGAAGTAAGAAGGGTAAAAGTTTGGATACGAAGGAGAGATAGAGAATTATTACTGCAAGAAGTTAAGATCAAAATCACTCTGTTTAGACTGTAATGTGATTGAACATTGACTATGGACAATATACTATTAAGGCTGTGAGATTTGTCTATGACTGTCATAAAGTAAGATGGAGAATGTGTGTTTGAGTCTTTTTTAGGCCTTATGGTTTGATTCACTTCATGTATATGAAAAGGGGGAGATTGAAAAAATTCCACCAAGTGTTTCATGAAACAAAGAACATATAGAAGTCTGAGAAAGTATTTCAGGGACAGCGGTAGGTGACTTGGGCATTTACAAGGCATGAAAATAAGGTATGATGTAATTTTTTTTGTTTTCCACCAGATATGGTAGTATAAATCCATGGGCAGTAATGAGAAGTTGTTTCATGATGCATATGTACCTTTAGAGCATGCAGACATTGGCATAGTTTGCATTGAATATGAGGTTTAACAACTATAATCCTAAAAGTGAAAATGTTGGTTTGGAGGAAAATTAGGTGTTTGTAAGGAATTTCAAGACCTAGAAGGTGGTGTTAAGCATGAATGATCACAAAATGGAGAAGCATATATTGAGGGGGAGCTAGTTTGAAGGTCTTATTAGGTCCATAGGATCAGATTTTGCTGTTGAAGGAGTCAAAGAGAAGAGAATTCAGTCTGAGGGGAGCTTATTGGTCAAGTAAGTCATTTTTGTGCATTATTGTCATTATCCATGTTGTAGAGTCATTACAACATTTTTCATAGATGGAAAAGGGGGAGAGAGGCATCAAAAACATAGAGTTAAGGTCATGTAGGTGTTTGTCATGTTGGTTGCCATAATTTTTTTTTAAGATGGTTGATGTTATCCAAATAACTCTCCTCATTATTTAGACAACTTACATGCATATTTTTGCTCAGAGATCTTCATTGTAGTTGTGCACAACTCAGTTATCTCCTTGGCACATTCACTTGGTCACTGTTTCCTTGTGCGCCCTTATACGCTTTCCCTTTTCATTTTTATTTTCCTCTTTGTTGTACTCTAACCCTGTGCACATCTTCTGCACATTCACCTTTCTCCTAACAATTATTTCATCCTGCACGTGTGCCTTTCACTTCCTTCAATCAGCTTAGTTTGTGTCCCTCGCACATGCCCCACACATTACCTTATAATAGTTACACCTTGACCATATGTTCTCTGCTCACTAGTTTGCCTCATTTCCTCTGTGTGCAATAAGATTGTGCGTGCCTTCCTTCTCCCTTCTTATCACACCTCATTCTTTTGCGTGCATATCTTTGTGCCCTCCTCTGCACCTTTTCATGCCACATCATTCTTTGACATGCTTGAGTGTGCCACATGTAACCAGTCAAAGTGCACCAATAGGGTTCCGAATCCTTAACCAATGAGTGACACGTGGCAGAAATGATAAAACACTTTTTCACATGTAGCCTTAACAAAATTCTAACAACCTTATCTTTTGCCATAGAGCTCTGATCAGAATGTGCCTAGTCTCAATCAATTGCTGCTGACATAGGCTATAGTGCTAAATATTCAAATTCAAATTCTTGGAAGATATGGTAGGTGAGAAAAAAGAAAATGTATCTCTGGGCATTCATGAGTATATCTGATTGCTCCAACCAACCGATTTGATCTGATCCGCCCTCCTTTCTTCTCCAATATGAAAAATAGACTTGGGGAAATGTATTTGACAGATTTATAGGTAGATTCGTAGGCATTAAATGCTTCTAGTTGGTGGTTTTATTTCAAAGTAAGATTTTCCCTCCTTCTTCTCTTCTTCTTCCATGGATTCATCTATATATGTAAGAGCTGGACTCATTGTTAATGTTGAAAATTTTGAATCCTTAGGCATTTTGCTAAGGACTTCATATTTTCTATATTAAGTTGCAGACCTCTAGATCTGGCTCATACATGTGGATATCAACCTCTTTCACCATTATAATAGTTCTATGCATTTTTTGAAGTAATGGAAGAACTGTTTTGTGACTATTCTCTTTCCTAAGCATGTTTATATTCGTTCTTATTTCCTTTCTTTTACATCACGTGCTTGTTGTGTCATTCTATGTCCCTTGCAGCTCCATTTTTAGTTGTGTTCCATGAAACTGATCTAGTAAATACGTTTTAGTTTTGCTACATGTGCCTAGCCTTCTTTCATGCCTTTCCCTTCATTTTCACCCAGAATTGATAATTGTTGGGGCGAGCACACCATTTGTACAGATAATATATCATATATAAGCATACATGCAATAAAAGTAGATATTCTACTAGAAGAAATATAAAAAACAAGAGGTATAAAATAAACACTAGTTTTAACATGGTTCACCCAATGGGGTTTATGTCCACTAAGAAACAAGCTAATTTATTATCCAAATCTTCCAAAAGATATAGAATGAAGATTTACAATCTTCCACACCTCTCACGATGTACAATACTTTATTTCTCCCAAGCTTCTCCTTCTTCTCCAAGAATTCTCTCTCACAATTATTTTTCATAATAATCATCAATCCTGTCTCCTCTTCCTACTTTAACCCTAGCTACCAAGCTATAGATACCTTATATAAACTTTGCAATTACAATCAATAGATCTTCCTTAATATTAAAATTAGATCTAATTCCCATGAGTTAAATAAAACACTCATGCACAGGTAACCAATATTGGTTATCCCTAACCAATGACGGTTCCTTCTTGCCTGACTGATGTTGGTCCTAGGTGACCGATGTCAGTCCCTACATAAGCGATGTCAGTTACTGTGTTTTCCAGCAAGTTGATAAAACATGCTAAACTTAAGTAATTGAGCTCCAAAAATAAAAAATCTCCCACTTAGAGATAAATTACTGCACTATACCTATACAACGTCATTCTTAGATCCTTTCCTTAGCTTTGTTTCTTCCTCTTCAAGTCTCAAACTCGAAGACCACAAAAGTGGAGTATATCTCCCACTTCTCTTTTGCTAATGGATTCATTATCATATCCGTAGGGTTCTCACTCGTATGAATCTTCTCCAATTTCAGTTTCCCATCCTCCAATACCTACCGCATGAAATGATATCTCAACTGAATGTGTTTTGTTCTACAATGAAACACTGAGTTCTTTTCCAAATGAATCACACTCTGATTGGAACTAAAAAAATTGTAATCATCTTGCTTCTTTCTCAACTATTCCATGAATCTACTCATCCATATTATCTCTTTTCCAGCCTCTGTAGCTGTAACATACTCTGCCTCTATAGTAGACAAAGTGACAACCTTCTACAATCTTTATAACTAACTAACTGTCGTCCCACCTACTGTGAAAATATATCTAGTAGTGTTCCTTCTACCATCTAGATCTCCAGCCATATCCGAATCAACATATCCCCATAAAAAAATTTGAACCTCAATAACATAACTTCATGCTAGATGTCCCTTTCAAATACTTGAGTATCCATTAGATTGATTTTCCAATGCTCTTTACCTAGATTGGCCATAAATCTACTCACAACTCCCACTGCCTATGCAATGTCTGGTCTAGTACAAACCATAACATACATGAGACTCCCAACTGCTGAAGTATATGGCACTCATGTCATATATTTGAACTCCTCATGTGATGATAGAGACTGATCTCTACTCAATTTCAAGTGTCCATCCATAAGTGTACTTACAGGTTTTGAATTTTGTATTTTAAACCTTTCTAAAACCTTGTAGATATAATCCTTCTGAGACAAATACAACTTCTTGTTCTTCTTATCTCTGTGTATTTGCACGCCAAGGATTCTTTTTGTAGCTCCTAAATCCTTCATAGAAAATGTGCAAGCTAGCTTTCCCTTAAGCTCACCAATGTCCTGCATACTAGATCCTACAATAAACATATCTTCCACATACAATAATAAAATAATATAGCTCCCATTTTTAAGCTTCTTGAAATAAACACAATGTTCAGATTCACATCTCAAAAAACCATGCTCATGCATGAAATTATCAAACCTCATGTACCATTTCCTTGGAGCTTGCTTGAGCTCATATAGACTCTTTTTCAACATGCACACTAATTTCTACTTACCCTTGACTACATACCCAAGCAACTACTGCATATAAATCTCTTCATCCAAATCACCATGAAGGATAGCCATCTTCACATCTAGTTTCTCTAAATGCAAATCATGTACAGTACATATGGAAGTCATTTCAACAATACGAGACAATATTTCACCAAAGTCAATACATGTTTTCTGTGTAAATCTTTTTACTAAAATCATTGCATTGTACCTTTTTTGTCCACCATTTTCTTCCTAGATTATGTAAACCCATTTTTTCTGCAATGTCCTCTTACCTACTGGCAAGTTAACCAAATCCCAAGTCTTGTTTTGTTCCAATTAGTCCATCTCCTCATCCATGCCATGCTCCCAATGTACGTGGGTCTCATCTCGCATTGCTTCTTCAAATATTTCTGGTTCACCATTATCGATTAATAATAAATAAGATAGAGAAGTTTTAAATCTTTTTGGAGGTTTACTTACCCTTTGTGACCTTCTCATAAGAGTTTGGGGTACTGGAGGCTCATTCTGGACCTCCTAGACATTTGTTTCCAATTCTGATAGTGATTAACGCTGGTCACCTATAACCGATGTTGGTTCTTCTATAACTGATACTATTTCAGTAGACCAATGTCAGCTAGTGTTCAACTGACACCGATTATTATGTAACCTTGTAGGTATGGATTTTAAATTTGAGAGTTCATTTTCATTCACAAAATTCTCAACCGATTCATCCTTGGGTACCAAAATTTGATCCCTGTACATTCTCTTTTCATTCCATTCATTGTCATAACTCCTAACACTTTTAGAATCTACTAAATCCGAAAAATGGAATCCGAAATCACTAGATCCATAACCAATGAAAGTGCATCTCTTGGATTTTGCATCTAACTTTTTTCTATTTTTCTTATCAACATGCACAAAAGCTTCTGAACCAAAAAATCTAAGAAAATAAAGATCTACCTCTTTTCTCATCCAAGCTTCCTCTGTTATTCCTCCATATAGCGAACTTGAAGGCCCACAATTAATCAAATAATTTGATGAGTCAACTGCTTCTACCCAAAACTACAAGGGCAATCTAGCATGTATCCTCATACTTCTAGCACATTCCATGATTGTCCTATTCATTCTTTCTGTAACACCATTCTCTTATAGTGTTCTTAGAACCATCCTTTCTTTACGTATTGCATTCACTAAACAATAATCATTGAAATCCTTACTACAATATTCACCACCATTTTCAGATCTAAGACACTTTAACTTTGAATTTGATTCATTCTCAACAAAGGATTTCCATCTTTTAAAAGTCTCAAAAGCATCAGATTTACATTTAATATGATAAACCCGTACTTTTTTTGTAGTATCATCAATGAAAGTAACATAATACTGGGATCCTCCATGAGAAGCTACCTGGGATGGTCCCCACACATATGAGTGTACAAGCTCCAATTTCTACTCCTTCTTAGTTTCCCCAACTTTGAGAAATATCACTCTCTATTGCTTTTCAAATACACAATGCTCAAAGAAATCAAGATCTAAATTTTTCAAATCTGATAACTTGCCATTAGCCTTTAAGATTTGCATTCATTTTTGAATCATATGGCCCAACTAATTATGCCACATGCATGCATCTGAATCTGAAGTAGATAATACAAACAATAAATTAGTAACACAAGTAGATAAATATAATGTTCCTACCTTCTTACCTCTTGCCACAACAAGGGAACCCTTGGTGACTTTCCAAGAGTCATCTGTGAATGTAACCATGTAGTTAGCTTCACCTAGTTGCCTTGCAGAAATAAGGTTCCTCCTGAGACTTCACACATTCCTCACAACTTTCAATACCCATGTATTTTCATTCTATAATTTTAGATGAACTTCCCCTTTACCATTAATACTGCAAGGTTCATCATCACCCAAATAAACATGCCCGTAATTTCCCTAGACATAATTTTTGAAATTACCCTTATTAGGGGTTGCATAGAAAGAAGCTCCTGAATCTAAAACCCATGATTCTACTCTATTATATAAAGAAAGAATAAGAGCATCTTACATTACCTCTACTGCAATATATGCCTCTTTACCTTTGTCTAGGTGTTGGTTCTCTTTATCCTTTGACCAATAATATTTCTTTACATGTCCTTTCTTTACACAATTCCAACAGTTAATTCCCTTACCTCTGGATTTAGATATTCCATTCTTGGAATTTGATTTCCCATTATTCTTACTGTTAGATCTCTCATTATGCCTTCCCATGTTTTCTACATTCAAAGCATTTCCAGATGATGATTCCTTTGTACTTTTCCTACGAATTTATTCATCCAAGATTATACTAACCACATCATCAAACTTCAAAATATTATTAGCACATGTTGTATTAGTAACAACCATTATCAAGTTATCCCAACTATTAGGAAAAGAAATAAGAATAAGAGTGATTTCACTTCATCATCAGATGGAATATCAACCAATTTTAATTGATTTACAATAGATTAGAAATCATTCAAATGACTAGATGTAGATCCACCTTCATGCATCTTATAAGTAAGTAGTTTCTTCATCAAATAAACTTTATTTAAAGCACTAGGTTTTTCATATAAATTAGCAAGAGATTTCATTAACTCTACGATATATGTCGCTTCTATAATATTAGAAGCCACAGATGTTGTCAGGCTCAATCTTATAGATCCCAAATCCCTTCTATCAATAATCTTCCATTCTTTATCAATCATCTTCTTAGGTCTAAACTTTTCATCCAATGGTAAGTACAAATCTCTTTGATATAGTTAATCCTCAATCTACATCTTACATAATTGATAATTTCGGTCATCAAACTTCTCTACCTTGTATTTGTTTTCTTTTGTTATTATGGTAGGTCCCACTCAATCAGAAAACCCTCTATAAGTAAATCTATCAACACAAAACCCTCAAACAAAGATATGATACCAGTAGTTGGGGTTTACACACCGGTTTTACAGATAATATATCAGATCTAAGCATACATGCAATAAAAGTGGATATTCTACTAGAATAAATATACAAAACAAGAGATATAAATCAACACCATATTTAACATGGTTCACCCAATGTGGGTTACGTCCACCAAGAAACAAGCCAATCTATTATCCAAAGCTTCTAGAAGATATACAATGAAGATTTACAGTATTCCACACCTCTCACGATGTACAATACTTTCTTTCTCTCAAGATTCTCCTTCTTCTCCAAGAATTTTATCTCATAATTATTTTTCATAATAATCATCAATCCTCTCTCCTCTTGATACTCTAACCCTAGCTATTAAGCTATATATACCTTATATAAACTTAGGGCACTTAGCCATGCAATTATAATCAATAAATATGCTATTCCAATGCTAAAAATAGAAATAAATCCCAAGAGTTAATTAAAACACTCGTCGCACAGGTAACTGATGTCGGTTCTGCCATAACTGTTGTCGGTTCCTAACTTACCCTGAGCCAATGTCAGTCACTACTCTGACCGATGTTGGTTACCGTGTTTTCCAGCAAGTTCTATAAAGCATGCTAAAACATGAGTAATTTAGCTCCAATACTCAACACCTTGTGCCTTCACCCGTGCCGTGACCTAGATATTTGGACCTGGACCTTTCACCAGTGTACCTTTGACCTTTCATGTGTTTGCATATATCCCTGGTCCCTTGGCACTGTTAGCCTAGTTTTGACTTTCAACCTAATGACCTAGTACCTAGCAATAAAAACAGATAGAGGAATCGACCTTCTTTGGAGATTCATCTCAAGCATGCAAGGTCCCACAACTTGGAGATGGTTCCATTGTTGTATCAAACGACTCAATCCTTCTAGATCTGAGACATGGATGTAAGTTTGAGAACCAACGGTTCTTGAAATGCCCAGTGAGAGCAACATTAAAATCTTAAATTTCATATGGCTAAGTTCTGGTTTATGAACTTACTATTTCCAGCCTTAGAACGCTTATTTCAACACATCTTATGACTCCCATCATTTCTAGATCTCTATTTTTGTAGTTCTGAGTGCCTTTTATGAGAAGAACCCATATTAGATAGAGTGTTGTGGCTAAAGGATCCTTTTAATACCTCCATCTTTCACTGAGAGCACACGCAATAGATATTCCATGCATGTATCCCCATCCCCAGCATGCTGCACACACTCTACTCCTCAAAACAAAAAAGCGTGTCTTACCATGGTGCTTCAACCTTCTCCTCCTCCAAGGGGGTTCGCAAGTTTCACTTGTGGAAGCTCACTCAATCTCAATGCCCAACATGATATGCTAGTGGTTGCACTCAAAAGTATTCCATACTTCACAAGAGAAAATTAAGTCACCCCTGTTGAACACATTCAAGATGTGGCCAATGTAGGACCTGTCTATTTGATTATACATGATGATGTTGCTGTTAGGTTACTTACAGCCTTTTTCAAGGGTATAACACTCCAATGGTACCATGGACTAAGACCTGCATTTATTGCTACTTGGGGTGAGCTTGGAACAACTCTTTGCATTTACTTTGAAGATAAATCAAATCATCTATCACTAGTGGAGTAGATGACTACAACAAAGTGTGTGCCCAATGAGAAAATGAATGATTTCAACATAAGATTCCAGAAGACAGACATAATTCCTTATGCGGTAAGGCCTACAACCCAACATTATTTATTGCACTATTTAAGGGCTTTGAATAGTGACATTTCAATCATGATTCAAACTATAGGAGGTAGAACCTTATATGCTATATAGAACATTGCAATAAGGGTAGAAAACAATTTCATTCAGGCTGGTAAATTGGTGCCTAGGCCTCCTGCACCCTTATTCCTAGAGATGACTCAAGTTCTCCAACCTTATATTGCTCCAGTTCTAGTGAAAAGCATGTAACCAGTTGCATCTACATCCTACTCTCCTACACAATAAAAAGAAGATGATGATTTAAAGGCCCCGATTAGAAACTTGTGCAACAAGGTCATATCATTGGAAAAACAATAGGCGCAAGAATACAGAGGTAGTTCCAATTAGGCACAAATCTAAAGCAATCAACCTTCGTAGAATCAAATATATGGAAAAGACAAACATAATGATAGATGGCATGTTAATGCGCACTTGCCTTTGCAGGTTATTCCTCCCATGCCTTCTCTTCTAGTTCCCTCACAAGTCAAGCACTTGTCCCATTCCAGAACAACATGGCGTAAGAGTCTGAATGGTGATTTCCTTGCAATTTGCCTCATAGTCAATATTATTATGCCAATGACGCGCACACACAAGCCTACATGATTCAAAATGCTCCCAGTTGTGAGCCTTCAACAAGACCACCTGAAGTAGATAACTAAGAAAGGCCAGAAGCTCCTCCAGAGGTATTTGATGTTTTTTGGATCTGAGGACTTCTGTGCAATCAACCAATTTACAGACGATACAAGGAGACCGGGTGCCCATCTTGCAAAAAACACAAGATACAAGAAGAGAATGCTCGAGCAGTACACGCAGGTCATAATTCCATCAACACAAGAGGACCCTCAAAAGAAAAAGGAAGTAACTGAGACATCCAATAGTAAAAGTGCTCAAGTTCCTACAACCGAGGCTCCACGCAAAGCTCCTTTGCAGGTGGTGTGCACCCCTCCTTTGGTAGGTCAAACCTTTGTGCTAGCTAAGGTTCACGTGTATGTACCTAAGAAACCAAGAAAGGATGTTGTTGTTCCTCAAATGTGCAAGTCAATGGTTTTTCCATTAAGAATTGTGGACCAGATGAAGAAGAGAAACATAAATGTTATAATGTGGGATTCCTTGACTATTCCATTCTAGTGTAACTTGTTACATGAAGCTCTAGCACAACTTCCACACACTGATCTAGCTATTCACAAACCATGTGATTCTATATATATCTTCCACGAAGAGGAGAAGAAAGTAAGTAAAGTTTTTAAAACCCCACCCTTTTATATGTCTTTCATAATAGACAAACATCTTGTCCATAACTATATGATTGAATCAGGTGTTAGTACTTTTGTCATGCCTAAGAAGATTGCTGATGTCTTAGGTCTTAAGTATAGCCCCCTAATAAAAGGAGTCCTACAACTTGATGGTTAAACTATCACTACCCTAGGAATCATCAAGGATCTTGAGTTAACCCTCCATGCATGTCCAAGTCTAATAATAACTCAAGATGTGTCAATCATTGATCTGCCCCCTTTGTTTTCCTTATGTTTGTCAAGAGATTTTACTACTAAAGTGGGTGGTTACTTGTCTTCTGATTGGTCTCATATGTTACTCAAGACAAGGCATGGTACCTAGTTTACCATACAAGTTGAGCCAATATTTTCCTATCATGTAGAGTCATATGTCCCATCCCCTCTCCAAGCCAAGTGTTTAATCCAAGAAGAACAAGATTTAGTTTATGAAGAGCAGCCTCTTCCACCTTCTATTCCTGATCTAGTACTTGATGAGTGGGCAGAGAGGCACCATAAATTTGACCCATATGCTGAAGAGTTGGAAGCTTATGAAACTGGGATTGGTACTTACTACATTCTTGAAGAAGAATTTGTGTTGTCGTGTGTGCTCAAGAAAAGTGAAGAGAACCCTGGTCTATGGAAGTTATACTTTGATGGATCCAGAAGCAGAAATGGCATGGGAGCAGGATTCATTCTCATTTCCCCTAAGAATGAGAAATTATTCTTCATGCACAGATTACAGTTTACATGTTCTAACAATGTGGCAGAATATGAGGCACTAGTGCATGGTTTGCTTATTGCTGAAAAGAAGAAGATTAAGGCGCTACAGATATTTGGGGATACATAATTGGTTATCCACCAAGTCACCAACAAGTGCATGACAAAGAATAAGATGCTTAAAGCTTCTAAACACAAAGTTTGGGACCTCCTTTAGAAATTTTATGCTCTAAATATGTAGGTGGTTCTGCACAAAATGAATAGGGAACCTGACCATATGATTGCGTTTGGTTCATAGATCTCTCCTACTAAGGAATTTTTCAAAGGAAACACTCAACACATTAATATGGTGATTATACCATCTATTTCAGACAACAACACTAGTTGGCAAGTTTAACAGTGACACACATAACGTCTAGTTCATATGAAATGAAGCTGAGTTCTCATCAAGTATGCAAGCTGATTTGCATGACATCTATGGTGACAAAGTAATATAGTTGAAGACAAACAAGTTTCCTAAAGGGGTGGTCAGCTTAGAGAAAATGTTTATCCTAATGATGAATTCAAGGGTGAAGAAAAGTATATGCATGCCACGTAAGAAGACTACTCTCTAGTCACTATTGTGCATAAAAAGGAGTTGCTGATCAGTAAAGCTTGCGCGAATGATGAAAACAAGACCTTCATCTCTCTCTGTCAAAAATATAGTGATATCTTCTCATGGGAGTATGAAGACCTCAAAGGTTTTGATCTAAGTGTTTCTCAACACTCCATTGACCTTGATCTTGGTATCAAACCCATCAGAAAAAAGAAGTGACCAGTCAATCCAAAGATAGAGCCGCTCATGAGAAAGGAGTTATCCAAATTCATTGAGGTGAAGATAATTTTTCCCATCAAGTAATCTACCCAGATCGCGAATCCATTTTTGGTGCGTAAGAAGAATAGTGAAATTAGAATCTATGTTGATTTCAGAGATCTGAACAAGGCATCTCTAAAGGATCATTATCCTTTACCTTCAATGGAGTAGATTCTATAGACTGTGGTTGGTGCGTAAAGATTCTCAATGTTAGATGGTACTCAAGTTTCAATCAGATCCTGGTCAAGGAAGAGGATCAATTCAAAAAAATGTTTACAACCAAGAGGGGAACATGCGTATGCCCTTTGGTCTGTCAAATGCAGGCACAATGTTTCAGTTCGTCATGGATATTACGTTCAAGGGTTAAATCAATGAGTTCATCTTGGTTTACCTTAATGACATTACAGTCTTCTCAAAGCAGAGCGTGGATCACATGAAGCACCTGGAGAAAGTATTTGAGAGATGTAAAAAACATTTGGGGTATCTCTTAACCCCAAGAAGTGTAATTTTGTAGTGGCACAGGGAAAGCTCTTGGGCCATGTGGTTTCAAATGATGGCATCACAATTGATCCTAAGCACGTTTCAACCATCCTATCTCTTTCCCTTCTGATGCACAAAAAGGCCTTGTAGTCCTTCCTCAGTAAGATTAATTTTGTTAGGTGTTTTATTCCTAACTTTGCAAGACTGGTCTGACCCATCACATTGATGCTCAAGAAGGACATAACTTTTAGATGCATAGCAGAAGGAAAGGAAAGCTTCAAAAAAATCAAGCAAGATATTTCTTGCACGCCAACACTCATCAACCCAAATTACTCAAAGGATTTTATCCTTTATGCTTATGGCACTGATGCAAGTGTTGTTGCTTTCCTAACAGAATAAAATTAACAAGGGTTAGAACAACCATTGGCTTTCTTCAGCCAGTCGCTGAAGGATTATGATTTAATATATATTCATATGGAGAAATAGGTCTACGCCATTATGCATGTGCTCAAGAAATTCAAAATTATGCTCACCACAAATCATATCAAGGTGTTAGTCTTCCACTCTTCTGTAAGAGACTTCATCATGGGAGTAGAAATAAGTGAAAAGAGAGCATGATGGGTGACCAAAATCATGGAGTATGATGTGACTATGAAAGCCCTAGTAAGAGGTAACATGTTCTGCAAGAATCTTGTCTGAGGATGCGCAAAATGAATATGAGTGATGAAGGTATCTCTACGTGTAGAACTTGAGTAGAATAGATCCTGCGTGCAAGACTGGATGAAGGACATGATCACATTCTTTTCTGAGGGTGCATACCCTCCTGACTTAAACAAGGAAAAGAGAAGACATCTGAGGTTAAAATCTATCCCTTATGTTTTGATTGATGGAATTCTCTTCAAGAAAAATCTTGATGGTGTGTTATTAAGGTGTATCAACGACGTGCAGACTGAAAAAGTGCTAGCATAATTTCACGACGGATTCTCTAGTGGACACTTCTCTATCAAGACTGAAGATCATAATGGAAAATATCTTTTGGCTTACTCTATTTACATATGCACACAAGTGGGTCAAAAAATGCAAGGAATGTACTTTCTTTATAGGAAAGAAGAGATTAGAAGCACTTCCCCTCCGACCAATCCAAGCGGATCAGACTTTTACACACTGGGTTCTCAACTTCATATGAATGATCAATCCACCTTCAAGCTTTGGACATAGATGGATGTTGATGGCTACGGACTACTTTACCAGATGGACAGAAGTTATCACACTCAAGGTATCAACTGAGTCAGTCATCCTTGACTTTCTCGAGGGTATAGTCACAAGGTTTGGCATTCCTCAAACCATTATCTCTGATGATTCAAAATCCTTCCTTGACACTAAAATCACTGATTGGGCTCTAAATCTGGGCATCTATCTGAAGAATTCTTCTAACTATTACCCTCAAGGAAATGGTTTGGAAGAGTCAACAAACAATAACTTGATCAAGATCATGAAGTGCACAATGAAAATTAGCCAAAAGTAGTGGCATACAAAGGTCTCGCGTGTGATCTTAGAAGATAGAATCACAGTTAAAAAAGTAATAGGAACTTCACCTTACGAGCTTGTCTATGGCAAAGAGGCTACCATTCTTTTGATGCTAGAGTTGAACTCATTAGTGCTTGCCCAACAACTAGAGCTCAAAAGTGTAGACCAGAGAGAAATCAGAATGGCAGAGATGATTAATCTTGAAGAATCAAGGAACTCTACCATGATCAAACTAGAAAAACATTAGCAAACAAAAAAATGGATTGAAAAAAAATCTAGGCCTCAAACTTTCAAAATTGGGGACTTGGTCTTGAAATGGGATGCTGAAAGAGCTAAACTAGGGCACCATTCAAAGTTTGATGCACTTTGGAGTGGCCCATACATCATTAGTTCATACAAGGAGGCTAACTCTTTCAAGTTAACTCATCTTTATGGAAGTGTGCTACAAATCCCAGTAAATGGGATCTATCTCAAACCCTTCCATTAATTTTGTTGCACCGTTTTGTATATATTAGAATAGTTTAAATTCCTCCAAGAGTGATGCATGCACATTGTTTGTTTGTATAGAGTTCTTTCCTCTCGCATGCTTCCTACGCACACTCTTCTTTTGCTTCCAGGGTGCCAATCTTCTTCCAATAATTTTTAGTAGTTTGCAGGATTCAGAATAGAGTCAAGAAATGATCCTTTAAGTGACTTCAGGGGTAGTTCTTTAAAGTTGCAAATCCAAATTTCATGATTACATAGTAGACTCCATGCCCAATGGATTCTTTAGGCTATTGATATCCTTCATCTAGCAAGATGATGGCCCCAAAAGTAACCAAAACTATTATCCAAATAAATATCCTACTTATTTGGACAACTTACATGCATATTCTAGCATAGATATCTTCATTGCAGTGGTGCAAACCTCATTTGTCTCCTTGGCACATTCATTTGGTCACTATTTCCTCATGCACCCTTGTGCGCTTCCCCTTCTCCCCTTTCAATTTTTCTTTTCCTCTTTGTTCCACTCTGACCTTGCGCTCATCTTTTACACATTCACCTTCCTCCTAGCAGCTATTTCATCCTACGTGTATGCCTTGCACTTGCTTCAATCAGCTAAGTCTCTGGCCGTTGCGCGCACCCTGCACATTACCTTGTAATAGTTGTACGTTGACCATATGTTATCTTCTCACTAGTTTGCCTCATTTCCTCTGCGCGTGTTGAGATTACGTGTTCCTTCCTTCTACCTTCTTCCCGTGCCCCATTCTTTCACGTGTATATCTTTGCACCCTCCTCTGTGCCTTTCCATGCCTTGTCATTCTCTGACATGCTTTAGTGTGCCACATTAAACCAGTTAAAGCACAACAACAGGGTATCGAATCCTTGCAGCAAACCAATGAGTGACATGTGGAAGAAATGAAAAAACTCTTTTTTACAGGTGGCTCTGAAAAACTTTCGACAACCATATCGTTTTCTACAGGGCTCTGATTGACATGCACCTAGTCTCACTCAATAGCTGCTGACATAAGCTATAATGCCAAATATTCAAATTCAAATTCTTGGCAGATCTGGTAGGTGAGAAATAGGAAAATGTCTCTCTGGGAATTGATGAGTAGATTTAATTGCTCTAACCACTTGATTTGATCTAATCTGCCCTCCTTCCTTTTCCAACATGCCAAACAAACTTGGGGAAATGTATTTGACAAATTTACAAGAAGATTTACTGGCATTGAATGCTTTTTGTTGATGGTTACATTTCAAATTCATATTTTCCCTCCTTCTTCTCTTCTTCTTCCATGGATTCATCTATATATGTAAGAGCTGGGCTCATTGTTAATGTTGGACATTTTGGATCCTTAACGCATTTTTCTAAAGGACTTCATATTTTTTATATTTGAGTCGTAAACCTCTAGATCTAGCTCATGTATGTGGATATCAATCTCTTTTCCAATTATAATAATTCTGTGCATTTCTAGAAGTAATGGAAGCATCATTTTGTGACTATTCTATGTCCTGAGTGTGTTTGTATTCTTTCTTCTTTCCTTTCTTTTACATTGCGTGCTTATTGTGTCATTCTACGTCCCTTGCAACTCCATTTTTAGTTGTGTTCCATGAAACTGATCTGGTAAATACATTTTAGTTGTTCTACCCATGCCTAGCTTTCTTTCATGTCGTTCCCTTCATTTTTTCTTAGAATAGATAGTGTTCATCCCTCTTTTTTTGGTGCTATCACCTTTTAATGTAGTTTCCTTTCATGTTATCCTTACATCCCCGATCCCTTAGCATTATTAGCTTAATTTTACCTTTCAACATTAGGAGTAATAGTAGTAGTAGAAACAAATAGAGGAATTGACCTTCTTCAGAGACTTGTCTTAAGTGCGCAAGGTTCCACAACTTGGAGATGGTTCAATTGTTGTCTCAAATAACCCGATCCTTCTAGATCTGTGACATGGGTGCAAGTTTGACAACCAAGAGGTGCCATAAATGATAAAGGGGGAGATTTTTGGCCATTTTAGGTTAGTTTTGTCATTGATATCAACTTCCATTTATGTAAAAGGTCCCCATATGGTGTTATTCAGGTGTCAAGCCTTTTGATTGTCAAGTTTGGTGAAGTCTTATGAAGTCCTGGTACATGGTTGAGTGAGTCTAGTCATGGTATGAGGTCTCCCAAGTAATTTAGAAGTTATCATGATGTCGTAAAAGGTCTATGAGATGTGTTTCAGGTGTTCTTGAGTCTTCACAAGGTCAGTATGGTTAGGTCACGAGGTTTCATGGTTGAGTCCGGTCATTCCAAGATTTTTTCTAGCCTTGAAGCATTCAAAATGAGATGGAGATGTGAGTTTTAGACCAAAATACTCTTGTAAAATCATGGTAGAAGAATTTTTATGGTGTACATGGGGTGTGTGATGATTTTTTAGATCAGTATTCAGAGGTATGATGCATTTATTGGGTCCTTGGGAAGCAAATAGTGAGAAACAAACAATTTAGTAAAAGTAAATGAGATTGGATGGAGAATTTGAGATATATTTGGGATAGATGGTGAGCATGGATAGTTATATTAGGTTTTCATGGTGCTTCATGCCAATTTTTAGTTCATTCTAAATAATATTCTTGAAGATATGCAAGTTTTGGCAAAACCAGGTAAGTTACAATGTTATTTTCAAGAAATGTTGGACCTTCTGATGCTCATTGTGGATTGTATGATTTGCATGGGAGACATAGAATTTAAAGGATGATTTTACATGGAACTAATAAGGTTTATAAAAAATAATGTGGTAGTTTGATCATCACGGTGTTATGAATGATTGTTAAGAAGCTAAAGTGGTTTGAAACCCTGGCTAGGAGCAACTTGCAGAAAAGTGAGTATACCAGAACTTTTTTATTCCTTTTACAAAAGTGATGATTGGATTTTTTAGAGGACTCTTATAGATTTCCAGAAAGGTATGTTATTTCTTGTGACAATATGTGGTCTCAACCTAAATTTTCTTGTTTATGAAAAATTTCAGCTTAAGACAAAGTTTCCAAAATAAGGTAAGAACTAAATTGGCATTAATTTTATCCCTAGAGTTTATATAGATTTTTATGAAGGTTTCAGATCATGTTTTTGTTTAAAAAGTTCAAAGTGTTCCCTATCTTTGTTGACTAGTTTTTGGGACAGATTGGAACATCTTTCAGTAAAATTAACATTAGGCGAGCTATAGGAGGAGTTAGGACTCCATTCAAGTTTTTTTATGAAGGTGATTTAGAGATATTTCCAATGTTATATCAAACTGGAATATTGGATATGGTATGTAGAAGTTATTACCTCTTCTTTGAGGGTAAAATTTGAAAGGTGCTCATTCTAGTAGGGTGCAAGTAGCTACAAGAGGTAAAATGATGTTTCTGATTTGTTAAATCTTGGTCAAGGTTTCTTATGGATTATACATAATGTTTAGGTATGTTCCATGATTGTTTTCATTTTTTAAGTGAGTTTTTTTTATACTGGAGCATGTTGAGCTAAGTGACAATTTTTAAGTCCAAGAAGAGATAAAAAGTAGTTTGCAGAGATGGACATGTTTGAAGGCCTTACACTTGGATTTGGAATAAGTTTTTATATGTTTTGGAAAGGTAATTAATATGTATTTACAATGAGATATTTATTGAGTATTGGAGAGGTTATTTTATATGTCATTCAAGTCATTTTGTGAATAAGTTTGTAGTGGCAGTTTCAGGACAAGGTTGTTCTTGCTGAAGTATTGAGTTGGTTGAAGAATAAAATGGTTTATTTGATGTTTTATATCACCTGGAAAGTGAAAAGGGGTGAATTTTAAATATATTAAATGTATTTAGAGGTCTTGGAAGTTACATAAAGTTTGTTTATTATCTCAATTTGGAAACTATGTTTTTGGGCAGCTTAATTTAGTGAAGACAAAATTTGTTGTGGTTTGAGCCAGGGGGATGTTTCATGAGCTATAAATTGTTTATATGTGTTCTAAAGGTATTTACATTTCCATAGAGTTGTAAAATTCTATAGTTGAGTTTATCTTGAGGGGTATTGAGGCCCACAGTTAGATTCATGGCAGGGCAATTAACTGTTTAGTGAAGGAAATTAGCTACTGGGCCCATTACACAAAATAATTTGATTGGTCCCTGATAATTGAGACCATGTATGATGTGTAAATTTTATTTTACATGTGTGATTATTTTTAGATCTTGGGTAAAAATGGTTTTGGGACTAGGATATTTTTGTCATCCCAATGCAAGGGTTTTTGGGACACTTTGGTGCATGAAATGTGGTTTTTGGCTAGGAAGACCTATGTAGACCTCATATGTGGTCATTGTAATGATGTTATTTGAATGTAATGAATTTTTATGGGTTGAATGTGTCATGAGGGACCGTCCTCCTTTGGGTTTGTGACTTGAAATGCATATAAAAGTGGAGTTTAAGCTCATTTTGTGAGCTAGTATTATATGGGAGAGTAGTGTGACCTAGAGGTAAGCTATTTGCAGGTATGAGGGAAGAGTTTGAGAGATAATCAGATGTGTTTTAGGTTTAGGATAGTTTTGCAACATGTGTGAAAGAGATTAAATGCAAGAAAAGGTGAGAAGGAAGAAGATAGAGTGAGTTTGAAGACCTAGGGTTTAACTTAGGGTTTGTAAGTTGAATATGCGATCTCCATTAATTGTGGCAAAATAAAAATCAGATAAAAAAATCTACATGTGGTTGAGTTTATGCTTGGAAATTCTAGGGGGTTATAGCCTCCTTGTGGAGTGGGTGCTTTTCTAAATTAGGGGCTAGTGCTCCTTGTAGGGTTGGTGCTCTACTAAACTAGGGATTGATGCTCCTTGTGGGGTTGGTTACTCACAAAATCATGGGTTGGTGATCCTTGTGAAATCATTGCTTCATTAAACTTCTTTGCTTTATAATATAAGCATAGTTTCAGTGGGTTTTCTTCCCCATGAGAGTTTCCCACATACATATGGTGCTATTTTGTTGTGTAATTTGTTTCATGCTCTTGTGATTGATGTTACATATATAATGCACACATATAGTTATGGATGGTTGATTGATGAATTAATCAATGAATGTATGCGATGGTAAATTAATTGAAAAGTAATTTGTAGGAATGATTCATCCCACTCTCAGTCATTGTGTTGCCAATAGAATTTCCAAATTTAAGTGTTTACATTCCCACCTTTAAGTATGAAATGAAATTACATACTGAAATTAAAATATATTTGAGTGTGTAGTCACTATTTGTATTTACTTGAATTTTTTTATAGAGCCATTATTATTATTGGTATTGGAATGCTCCACGATGAAACTGTTTTCACCTTTTTTAAGTTTGGTTAGGGTTTTTTACATTATAATCAAACAAGGATGAAATAAGAGCTATAAGGGGTTATTGTGACTCATTAATTTCAAAAATTAACCATTCAATATCAGAATAACACATTAATACTTGAAACAAATGTAATAAAAAACCATAAATACATGGGATTGAGTGCACTTAGCTGATTACAAGTGATTCTAGGTAAATAAGGGTGAATTGGATAATGAAACAGGGGTATCTATACCTATGAATGCTTCGTAACTAAAATTATAACCTGAGGATCTACTGGGGAAAGGTCATACGGTAGTGGTAGGAACATCTGTATGATCTTGACCTCTTTGTATAGTCTTGCACCTACTCAGAATTGTGGTCTGTGACTTTCTATTTTTTTCACTTGTCTGATTCTCTTTATCCCTCTATGTCAATCATTGTCGATCACATTATGAGAGTCTCTGAATACTCTACTCAATCTTTAAAAAAACATAATGTCACACCCCACAATTTTAGCCTTCTTCGTTGAATGGAATAGGTTATATATGAAATGTGGGTCATGTGCACTGAAGAATGAACTCTGTTGTAAAGCTGTATATGCAGCCACGCGTGAATGTACATAACCTTTAAAGGATATGCACACTTATATGTAGTTTCATGTTGAGCTTCACAACAATGCTTGTCATTCGGCACACATGGTGTACATAACATTTATGAAAAATGCTTTTCTTGGCTTACTGTTGTATGTAATTACCTTTCAGGGTATGTTGATTTTAGTACATGTGTTACTATTTTATTTATGTATCAGTAATGAGTAATTAGTGTGTACCTTTCTTCTTTGATTGTGGTAGAGACAAATAGGTACATGTATGGCTACAATACTTGTCTTGCTGGAAATAATAACTGCATGGTCTATTCTTTATTATTTTGATGTACACTACCTTCTTACTGTATAGGATGTTTTAGTTATTTGAAATATGATATTTTTGTGACATGTTTCATTGTACGACCATTAAGTGGATAACTTGGCCATCTTTCATTTGGAGTAAACATTAACTTGTTTGTTTTTAAATAATTGATATCTATTATCGACTACTATGGTCGATATGGTAGTTGCCAAACTTCACAGACTTTTTATTTGACATTGGTGTATTCATCTCTTATTGACCAAACTCCATTCGCATTTGAATATGTACATTTTGGGATGGTCTAGGACCATGGAATTAGTAAGATGAAGTTGGAAATCATCAAGCTTGTTTCTTTGCATAATATGGTTTATTTGGTTGATCAATTTCAAGTGTCATATTTGGTTACCCTATGATGGTTAATAACTATTAGTGTTTTGGTTTGGCAAATTAAATGAGGTATTTAATCATTGTTGATAGGAAAAAGTTTGATTTTGCTTAATTATTACTTATACGGTTAAATCGACCAATGCAAAAGGGAGGTGTCTATTTTATTTTGAACTTTGAATGATTGAATTAATACCTCCATGCATGTTGATAACATTAATAAACCACCACCACTTTCTCTAGAGGGAAAAAGCAACAAATTTAATAGAGCCACAACTTGGCACAAGGATATTGGAATGAATTTAATGTATGCCTAGGTCTTAGGAAAACTCGAAGCTTCTTAGGTAGCAGTCCCATGTAGGGGGCAAAGAAGAATTGTTTAGTGGGTGTTGTAGGGTATTTATAGGTAAAATTAGCAGTCATGTGATCCCATGTCTTCTAATTTTTTTGCAAATTTATTTAGGGTAAACCCATGTGGAAGGAAATATATTTGGAGGGAAAAAACATCTCCCATTACTATGTGGACATGTGGCCTGAAAATACGGATTGGAGGAACAAGTATTTCAGCCCCCCACCCATTTGAGTCACTAAAACAGGGCTTCCTATGCAACCACTACTCAGATATTTCAAGAGATATTTTTGATTTTTTGTAGTTAATAAAATTTTATTGTCTATGAGACCACCTGCCCACATAGTTTGCATGCCGTTGCCCCCAACATGGGACTGCTTCCTTAGTGAAGCTACCATTGCATGTTAGGTTGATTTTATTTTGGCTCTGGTTTTGACGAGCTTGATGTGGCGAAGCCATGCAAAAATGGATCTTGAGCACCGGTTGACTGTGAACTTAATATGCTAATGGAAAGAACTTTTTATAAATTGAGTTGTTTTGAGGATTATCTGTTAACGAGTTTATATTTTTTGGGTTTCTTATTGGTGAATCGGGGGAGTTCAAATTGCTTGTGTTGGATCTCTGCGAATCCTGCTGGTGATTCTGTGGAGAATTACAAACACTCTTAGGCATGGTTATGCTATTCATTTCCTTACAAAATAATCAAATGCTCTCTCATTGTTTAAAGATTATTATTAAAGTTTGTATTAGGAGCTACCCTCTTCTATTCGAATAACCTGGTAAATTATCGATTTGGGTGTTCCTCATCACTTTGGGTGCTCAAAATTATATTTTAAAAAATAAATAAATATTGTTATTTTATTTTTTTTAATTATAACCATTTAGATATGAGCATTGAATTTCTTTTAGTTGGTGTGATATTAGCAAGGTTTCGAATACCATATTACCTGATTTTCTGTGAATTGAGATTGATAGCTCGAATCACCCGTGTCACTGTGAGTATATATAGTTATATATGTCCCTTCTTTACTGGACGTGTCACCCAGACTCATGTTTGGTTAAAATGGGTCGATAGATCCATGGCTTCTAGTAACATAAAACCCACAGTTTGAACATGATGGGTTCTCATAGTTTATTAGTTTATGGCTAACAACTAGCTTTACTTTCCTTTGGTTTCTCACCCACTGAGTTTTGTCATTTCTTGTCTACATATCGTAAAATATAGATTTCTGGTTGTAATCATGACTTAATGAATGACTGTGATTTATTAGGGTGAATGGTCCATGACTTATCACAACTAGGAAGTGGTGTGGAGTCGACTATTTATTCGTATAACCTTAATTGAATTTTGGTTCCATTATGACTATATACTGTAGCTACAATAAAATTTGGTTATGGATGTTAGTAAAGGCATTTCAAGGATGCCAATATAAATAAGCCTACTTATGTAATGATTGGGTTCATATTCATAGGAAAGTGACTGTGAATCTTGTTTAAACTGCTGAAGCACTAGGGAATAAGATGATCATTTATGTTTCAAGAAGTTAGGATTTTTGATTACTTAAAATATTGAATATTTTTTTGATTGCATTCAATGACTCGTTTAGAAATCTGGAAAGTTAGAAAAAGTGGAATTAAACTTAGTAGCTCCTTTTGATTTCATTTACTTATAAATAAGTTAAAAAGCTGAGTGATATTAGTTACGTTAACCTTATACTATTAGTGATGGAAATTAGATAATGAACTCTCAGATTGTAATATAATACCCTAGTTAAATTAAATTAGGTGTATATGTAATTGTAGATTGAAAAAGGTACTTGCTTTATGTTTCTAGAACATTATGCTTGAGTTCATATGCTTTGATAAAAATATATATACTTGATAGAATATATTTAAATAAGACAATTAATATTCCATTGTTTGGTATTAAACTAGTGAGACAGGGAATCAAATATCCATGTCAGTGCTTACGTGCTGACCATGTTTTAAATCAACAATATTAGTTGCAAGTTTTGTGATGTATCACAGAAAGGGATTTAAGATCTGGATTAAAAATTGTCTGAATGACTTTATAGTTGAATTGAACATGAGAGAATTGTATGTTGTTTTTAAAAAAGCAATAAACTTGTTGTAATACATGACCAACTAGAATATTCCCTTGTGAATTGTACCATGCATTATAATTTGCTAAAATATAAATAAAGAGGTTAATGAGTTCATTATGAATGTGATTGTAGGCATATTTGTATTATTAAAACAATGATGTATTAATTTTAAATGTGTATCAACAACACACACACACACACACACACACACACACACACACACACACACACACACACACACACACACACACACACACACACACACACACACACACACACACACACACACATGTATGCATATCCATGTAATTGGTTAATTAAGAAAGTATACATAATATTAGATAGTTGGTAGATATCATACATGCTTAAGATATAATTACCTCTCGATATGAAAATAAGAAGAATTAAGGAAAAAGTAAATGATATCAAACAACATATGGTATTACACTAAAGTGATCCTATACAACAAGATGATCTTAAAAATGTTAATATAATAGTAAAAAAATGTAATAAGTTGTGGTAGAAGTATAGACAAATAAATCCATTGAAATTACTCATCTTCCAAAAGATGAGATGGTGTGGCCCATTTGTAGCACTCATGATCTCAACTATTATAATCTGATTAGAATAATTGATGTAATCAAATGAACAAAATTAGAAATACCAACAAATCATAAAGATGGATATTTAGGATATTAACAATAAATGGTGAAATATACTTAATGTCCTTGGTAGGAAAAATATCATAAATCAACTTATGTGATTATACTCCTAGAGTATAACTATTGCCTTTGTTGATAGAATCCTACTCTTATAAGGATTAATATGTGTTTACACGTAAACCATCACATTAACACTAGTAGGTTACATTAGTAGTTTACGTATTATGACGACACGTTGAACTAAGTTTTTAAGATGTATGAGTATTGATTGATCATGTGTTCAATGATTAGTCATAGTAATAATGTCAGCAACCTATTACTATGATAACGCGAGAGAGATAGTAATAATATTGATGTATCACTACTGTTATATGTTTGTTATTAAATAATGCATAAAAGTATGCCTTTCTTATCTTGATTATATAATTATGAACTAATTAAGATCAGGGTTATGTGTTGAAGGCAATGCAACAATACCTTAACCGAGCCAACTTGGAATGGATATGGGAAGGGTGATGGTACACATCGACGCAAGTCATCTCGCAACCACCATCTTTCTCATATGTATTCTTAGAGGGATTAGTCGGTGTACTGTCATAGGGATTTGTGAAACATAACTACTACAAGTTAATAAATTAAATTAGTTAACTATGAACTTAATAACTTAAGATTAGAAATAATCCTGTTACTCTAAATGAGATGATTGTGTGGTGAATGGAGGGACATGTTTCATGTGACTTGTATGCAGTCAAAAAACTAGGCTAGCTAGCATGATGCCCTAAACTATGGCCGTGATAGTGCAAATTAATGATTGCATTTTATGATCACCATTTATTATTTTAAATTGTGTTATGCCCAGGAGGCTACACTGAGAAGATAATTATTCTTTGAACCTTTAAAAAGTTTAATCAAACGATATACTGGATATATTGGCTCTTTATGAGTGTTTGAGAGGATCAAGTACAATCCGAACTCTTGCAGTCACACATGGTTATCATAGCTTGTCTGATTAGATTCTAAACATTAACTAAAGATGGAATAATTTAGTGGTGGTTATAAATGAAGTTCTTCATTACAGTGAAAGAGAAATCAAGGGATTTAATAAACCTTTAATACTGGAATTGAACTGTTACGCGATAAATTCATTGAGGGCATTAATTATAATTAATGAGTTGACAAAAAAATAAAAATTCCAAGTTCTGATGAAGTAAAAAATAGGTGTTACACATAACCATGGATGCATTCCTATAATAAAAACATTAGTTGGGTTGTGGACAACCCCGTGCACTGTCGATATCAATATTACTCTGAAGAGGCCTCAAACCTAGTGTCCCCAAAGATTTTACTTAAAAATATTGGGATACCCCTTTTAAAATTTTGGGTCTTTTTCCTTGTTAAGGTTTGCTCAAGATTTCTTCAGGAGGTTACAAGAGGTTACTTGGTCACATTTGAAAAATACCCACTTCCCCCAAATGGCTCAAAATCTATAAAAGCTAAGTATTTGGCTCATATGTAATGTGGGTTTTCCATATTACTTTACTTTAAAAGTTACAGTAAGTCCTTAGTGAAGATCCGAGAAAATGCAACTACTTTGATTCTTCTAAAAGCATTGAGTAAAGTAGTTCCTACAATACGATTCATACTACTACTAGTATATTTCAAGTTTTCCAAATGCTGTTGCTACCAGTGTATTTTAGGTTTTCCAAGGTTTTCCAAAGGCTACTGCTGCTAGTGTATTTCATCTTTTCCAGCTGCCGCTACTGAAGTTTATTTTCGGTTTTCCAACTGTTACTACTTCTACTATATTTTAGTTTTCCAAATGCTATTTCCGCCAATGTATTTTGGGTTTCCCAACTGCTGCTGCAACCAGTGTATTTCAAGTTTTCCAACTACTGTTGCTACAAAGTTGTCCATTTTTCCACCCCTTACAAAAATTAGACTTGAGAACTTTCATGGGTCTTCGGTGATGAATCTGATAAAACCGGTAATTTTCATGTTTTAGAGGCACTAGGAACCATTTGGATGTAATTTCTCTTCTCTATAGGATTCAGAGTTCAATATTTAGCCAAATTTGAGTAAAAATGGTAAAATTGGAATCATTTGGCTTTTGAGCACTCTACTATTTTTTCTAACTCCTCAAACTAAAAGAGAAATCCAAAAAAGCTAGAAAAAAACAAGAACAACTGCAAAAAATTGAAGTTTGGAGTAATGTAGAGTTTTGATGTAGCACAACTGCAAATTAAAGCTAAAACAAAGTAAAGTAGTCCAAAAAACCCTCAGAGAAGGGAAAAAAGTAAGAGTAATCCAGAGAAATGAAGTTACTTTACTTCTAAAAGTAGCTAAGTAAAGTAGTCTCCAAAACCCTCAGAGAAGGGAAGAAAACAAGAGTAATCCAGAGAAATGAAGTTACTTTACTTCTAAAATTAATTGAGTAAAGCACTCTAAAAAACCCTCAGAGAAGGGAAAAAGCAAAAGTAATCTAGAGAAATGAAGTTACTTTACTTCTAATAGTAACTATGTAAAGTAGTCTCCAAAACCCTCAGAGAAGGCAAGAAAGTAAGAGTAATCTAGAGAAATCAAGTTACTCTAGTGCTAAAAGTAACTAAGTAAAGAAGTATCCAAAACCCTCAAAGAAAATAAGTAAGGTATTAATGGGGGTTTAAATTCTTGCAACAAAGAAAGACATTAATGACACTTCGTAAACCTAAATGGCCATAACATTTGCTCAAGTGCTCCATTTTTTGAGATCTTGGACTTTCTGGAAAGCTCTTGACATCCTCTTCACCATGGAATCATGAAAATCAGATTTATATGGATTAGGTTGGAGGAAAATGGAAAAAAAATCTCCATAAATGTGGGGTCAAAAACTCTCAAAGAAGATAAGTAAGGTAGTAATGGGGGGTCAAAATCCCACAACAAAGAAAGACACTAATGACACTTCGAAAAACTGAATGGAAATAACATTTTCTCAGTTGTTCCATTTTTTGAGATCTTGGACTTTCTGGAAACGTTCCATCAAGCCCTACATCATGGAATCAAAAAAATATAATTTTGGAAAGGGTAACTAGGAGAAAAATGGCAAAAACACTTATAGTATGAAATGAACAGTTCCAGGCAACCCAACTACCAACATAAATGCAATATAGGTAGTTTTCCTCTCCAACAAGCCAAAGGACATGGGAATGGGTTTGTAGGGTCATCCATACCTATTTCAGAGCATTTAATGATTTTTTTGGAGTAGATACTAAGAGAAGGATCAATAAAAAAGAGAAAAGTAAGATTGAGGTTCTATATCTGGAGTAATTTCTTTCTTTTTCTTTTTTTTCTTCTTCTCATTTTTTCCAAATAATGTAATTAAGTAATTAGGCTGAATTGTAAAACTTAAGTTATCTAGTTAAAATCCATTACTTTAAGTTATTTTGAAAAATTCAATTACTTAGTAATAGCTGGCACTACATGGAAAGTAGTTGATTTTGTTTTAAATTGTAGAACATTTGAATATAATGTGTGCTAAGCAAAGAGAGATTCAAGGAGAAAAATTCTCAACTACCTACAGATTAGTAGCCAAGCACGTACGAAAGGAATAATTAATGTCTCTTATTTGTATTATATTTTTGGATGTTATAAATAGAGAGAGAAGCCTATGAGCTCATGGTGAACTTTTTGGAAACCAATTATTGTAATTTTATGCATGAATTTAAAGATCTCAAACTTTGTGTTGAGATTCTTGAATGTTCTTTTTATAACAAGAAGGTAGATTTATGGAGAAATTTGTGTTTGATAAGTTTCGCTATGCATTTTGTGAGGATTTTTATGGTAAATGTTGTGTTACTTAAAACTTGAATCTGAATTATCTTCTTGTTTATTTTCTTAAATCGTGACATTCCCAAAGTATTTATTTATTTTGTTTGAATACAATAAGCTCTGTGATCTACTTGTTGTGAAGTATGTCTCTTTTCCATAGTTGTTGCTATTATTTTGTATTTCATTTTTGATTTTCTTCACAATGTCTTTCCTGAACATAGCTGATTACATGTTGCAAAATTGCCAAGATAGGGTTAATGATATTTGTAATTAAAGTAATACCCCTAGAAAGTAGTTAGAATAAATAATATTTTTATATGGGAGCTTCAACATTAAATGAAGGGGATTTATCCCATGACTACCTAGGTTTGTGTGTGTAGTTAAGCATAAAATCTAGCCAATAGTTTTTGGTGACTCCACTGGGGAGACATACGAACAAATAACGCTGACCTGTGCCTTTCTCATGAGTTGATATTTATAAATATTGAAAAATCCAAATAATAATAATAATTAAAAATTGGCGACTCCGTATTTGATTTTTGCCACTATTTCTTTCCAGGGTCAAGATGGAAAGAATGGCATGTACTCAAGAATAATGTTCTACAAATAAATTTAATGGTTGTGAACTAACCACAAACTTCGATTCCTTAGGGTTCAACTATTTTCCCGCTTGTATTGGTTCAATCACTGCATGAGTTGCACATAGATCACATAAGAATTTCCCAAAATTTAATGGTGACGAGAAACAACACCTAGGATGAACATATAACCAATTTTTTTTGTATCATGTGGAGTTCTAGGAGTGCCTCATAAAGATTTATCTGCTCGATTGTTCATTGAGATTCTTTAGGGAACTTTTGTGGATTGTTTTTATCACCTCTCGCCTGCATGTATCACTAACTAGGATACTATGAGAATACAATTTGAAGCTAGATTCAAACCTGCAAATAATTCATATGATTTGTTAGCCTAAATCAACTAGATGAATAAATAACCACATGATCCTATGTGTGATTTCATGGCTAAATTCAATAAACTGATCGATAAAATCCCAACACATGCAACTCTTACTCTGAAGTTCTTCTTCATCCATGTACAACTTCTTGAAGTGAATTTCTTGTTGAGAAGATCTAACAGTCTTGACTTGGCTGCTGCACAATCAAATGCCATGGAAATTGAAGATGAATTAATCATAGATGGTAAGATTAGAAGAGACTCTTCCAAGGCTAAGAATCCAAATACTTCTCGAGGTACCACTAATATGTATGGTTATCCTTCTAATCATGATGTCTTTAAATCTTCTAGTCACACTAATGAGTCACCCATGACTTCCATATTGGGTATTTGAAATATGAAGAATATGATTGCAGGATTCATGCAGACGATAGTGGCTACTTCATGGAAAATTCTAATCTTCAAAGGTAGATTCAAGAAATAGAGGAAAACATGGTGTAGATCAGGGCTACACGTGCAATCAAGGAATGCAAAATTAGTTTCATGGTCCCTTGTCCATGGGTTGGCCCTCTACCAAGCTAGATCAACCTTCAACAAAATATGGGTTTTATGGTTAAGATGCTTCCGCAAATTACAAAGTGGGTTGAGCTAATGGAGGATCATAAATTTTGTATTAGGAAACTCTGTCATTGGAGAAATCCTACACTACCATATTATAGTCATCCCATTCCACCTCTATAAGAAGAAATCACACCTTTCCTCTCAGTACAAGTTTTAGAAACTCATGTGGATACCCAGTGTACCCCTTCTCTTGCATTCCCAAAACTAGTTTGCTAAGAAACAAACCAAAAAATCAAAGGAGCGTAACAAATTGAAAAACCTAGCAGAGAAGAACTTACTAAAAATTTAAAGAATCAAGCTTCAAAATTTGAAACCAATAAGATGCCACTACTGATGAAGCCTCCAAAAGAGGTTGGAACTGAGGAGAAAAAGGAAGTTGGGACCCAAGAGGAGTTTCCCACTAAATTTGATCATGAAGAGGTTGATTTCTAATCAGACATGGAAGATTGCATTGAAGAAGAAGAAGCCACTGAGTTCATTGCTTATGCATTCTCATCATATATCTTCCAATACAAAGAGCCTCTTGCTGTAGAAAACTCCCACAAGTCATCCATGGAGAAAATGGTCAAAGAAGACTCTACTACTACAATCAGTCTACATAAGGAGAGCGTTAATGAATCAATTACAAAATAAAAATCCAGAGAAATGAAGTTAATTTACTTCTAAAATTAATTGAGTAAAGCACTCTCCAAAATTCTCAGAGAAGGGAAGAAAGCAAGAGTAATCTTGAGAAATGAAGTTACTTTACTTCTAATAGTAACTATGTAAAGTAGTCTCCAAAAGCCTCAGAGAAGGTAAGAAAGTAAGAGTAATCTAGAGAAATCAAGTTACTCTAGTGCTAAAAGTAACTAAGTAAAGAAGTATCCAAAACCCTCAAAGAAAATAAGTAAGGTATTAATGGGGGTTTAAATTCTTGCAACATAGAAAGACATTAATGACACTTCGTAAACCTAAATGGCCATAACATTTGCTCATGTGCTCCATTTTTTAAGATCTTGGACTTTCTGGAAAGCTCTTGACATCCTTTTCACCATGGAATCATGAAAATCAGATTTATATGGGAGTAGGTGGGAAGAAAATGGAAAAAAAAATCCATAAATGGGGGGTCAAAAACTCTCAAAGAAGATAAGTAAGGCAGTAATGGGGGGTCAAAATCCCACAACAAAGAAAGACACTAATGACACTTCGCAAAACTGAATGGAAATAAAATTTTCTTAGGTCTATCATTTTTTGAGATCTTGGACTTTCTGGAAACATTCCATCAAGCCCTAGATCATGGATTCCAAAAAATATAATTTTGGAAAGGGTAACTAGGAGAAAAATGGCAAAAACACTTCTAGTATGAAATGAACAGTTCCAAGCAGCCCAACTACCAACATAAATGTAGTATAGGTAGTTTTCATCTCCAACAAGCCAAAGGACATGGGGATGGGTTTGTAGGGTCATCCATACCTATTTCAGAGCATTTAATGATTTTTTGGAGTAGTTTCTACCAGAAAGATCAATAAAAAAGAGAAAAGTAATATTGAGGTTCTATATCAGGAGTAATGTTTTTTCTTCTTTTTTTTTTCTTCTTCTCATTTTTTCCAGATAATGTAATTAAGTAATTAGGCTGAATTGTAAAACTTAAGTTATCTAGTTAAAATCCATTACTTTAAGTTATTTTGAAAAATTCAATTACTTAGTAATAGCTGGCACTACATGGAAAGTAGTTGATTTTGTTTTAAATTGTAGAACATTTGAATATAATGTGTGCTAAGCAAAGAGAGATTCAAGGAGAAAAATTCTCAACTACCTACAAATTAGTAGCCGAACACGTACGAAAGGAATAATTAATGTCTCTTATTTGTATTATATTTTTGGATGTTATAAACAGAGAGAGAAGCCTATGAGCTCATGGTGAACTTTTTGGAAACCAATTATTGTAATTTTATGCATGAATTTAAAGATCTAAAACTTTGTGTTGAGATTCTTGAATGTTCTTTTTATAACAAGAAGGTAGATTTATGGAGAAATTTGTGTCTGATAAGTTTTGCTATGCATTTTGTGAGGATTTTTATGGTAAACTTTGTGTTACTTAAAACTTGAATCTGAATTATCTTCTTGTTTATTTTCTTAAATTGTGACATTCCCAAAGTATTTATTTATTTTGTTTGAATGCAATAAGCTCTGTGATCTACTTGTTGTGAAGTATGTCTCTTTTCCATAGTTGTTGCTATTATTTTGTATTTCATTTTTGCTTCTCTTCACAATGTCTTTCCTGAACATAGCTGATTACGTGTTGCAAAATTGCCAAGATAGGATTAACGATATTTGTAATTAATTAATACTCCTAGAAAGTAGTTAGAATAAATAAAAATTTTATACGGGAGCTTCAACATTAAGTGAAAGGGATTTATCCCATGACTACCTAGGTTTGTGTGTGTAGTTAAGCATAAAATCTAGCCAATAGTTTTTGGTGATTCCACTAGGGAGAAATACAAACAAATAACGCTGACCTGTGCCTTTCTCATGAGTTGATATTAATAAATATTGAAAAATCCAAATAATAATAATAATTAAAAATTGGTGACTCCGTATTTGCTTTTTCCCACTATTTCTTTCCAGGGTCAAGATGGAAAGAATGACATGTACTCAAGAATAATGTTCTACAAATAAATTTAATGGTTGTGAAATAACCACAAACTTTGATTCCTTAGGGTTCAACTATTTTCCCTCTTGTATTGGTTCAATCACTGCATGAGTTGCACACAGATCACATAAGAATTTCCCAAAATTTAATGGTGACGAGAAGCAACACCCAGGATGAACATATAACCACATTTTTTTGTATCATGTGGAGTTCTAGGAGTGCCTCATGAATATTTATTTGCTCGATTGTTCATTGAGATTCTTTAGGGAACTTTTGTGGATTGTTTTTATCACCTCTTGCATGCATGTATCACTAACTAGGATACTATGAGAACAAAATTTGAAGCTAGATTCAAACCTGTAAATAATTCACATGATTTCTTAGCATAAATCAACTAGATGAATAAATAACCACATGATCCTATGCGTGATTTCATGGCTAAGTTCAATAAACTAATCGATAAAATCCCAGCACATGCAACTCTTACTCTGAAGTGCTTCTTCATCCATGTACAACTTCTTGAAGTGAATTTCTTGTTGAGAAGATCTAACAGTCCTGACTTGGCTGCTCAACAATCAAATGCCATGGAAATTGAAGATGAATTAATCATAGATGGTAAGATTAGAAGAGACTCTTCCAAGGCTAAGAATCCAAATACTTCTCGAGGTACCACTAATATGTATGGTTATCCTTCTAATCATGACGTCTTTAAATCTTCTAGTCACACTGATGAGTCACCTGAGAATTCCATATTGGGTATCTGAAATATGAAGAATATGATTGTAGGATTCATGCAGATGATAGCGGCTACTTCATGGAAAATTCTAATCTTCAGAGGTAGATTCAAGAAATAGAGGAAAACATGGTATAGATCAGGGCTACATGTGTAATTAAGGAATGCAAAATTAGTTTCATGGTCCCTTGTCCATGGGTTGGCCCTATACCAAGCTAGATCAACCTTCAATAGAATATGGGTTTTATAGTTAAGACGCTTCCCCAAATTACAAAGTGGGTTGAGCTAGTGGAGGATCATAAATTTTGTATTAGGAAACTCTGTCGATGGGGAAATCCTACACTACCATATTACAGTCATCCCATTCCACCTCCATAATAAGAAATCACACCTTTCCCCTTAGTACAAGTTTTACAAAATCATTTGGATACCCAGTGTAACCCTTCTCTTGCATTCCCAAAACTAGTTTGCTAAGAAACAAACCAGAAAATCAAAGGAGGGTAACAAATTGAAAAACCTAGCAGAGAAGAACTTCCTAAAAATTTAAAGAATCAAGCTTCAAAATTTGAAACCAATAAGATGCCACTACTGATGAATCCTCCAAAAGAGGTTGGAATTGAGGAGAAAAAGGAAGATGGGACCCAAGAGGTGTTTCCCACAAAATTTTATCATGAAGAGGTTGATTTCCTATCAAACTTGGAAGATTACATTGAAGAAGAAGAAGCCACTGAGTTCATTGCTTATGCATTTTCACCATATATCTTCCAATACAAAGAGCCTCTTACTATAGGAAACTCCCACAAGTCATCCATGGAGAAAATGGTCAAAGAAGAGTCTACAACCCAAATAAGTCTACTTAAGGAGAGCGTTAATGAATCAATTACAAAATAAAAATCCAAAGAAATGAAGTTACTTTACTTCTAAAATTAATTGAGTAAAGCACTCTCCAAAACCCTCAGAGGAGGGAAGAAAGCAAGAGTAATCTTGAGAAATGAAGTTACTTTACTTCTAATAGTAACTATGTAAAGCAGTCTCCAAAACCCTCAGAGAAGGTAAGAAAGTGAGAGTAATCTAGAGAAATCAAGTAACTCTAGTGCTAAAAGTAACTAAGTAAAGAAGTATCCAAAACCCTCAAAGAAAATAAGTAAGGTATTAATGGGGGTTTAAATTCCTACAACAAAGAAATACATTAATGACACTTCGTAAACCTAAATGGCCATAACATTTGCTCAGGTGCTCCATTTTTTGAGATCTTGGACTTTCTGGAAAGCTCTTGACATCCTCTTCACCATGGAATCATGAAAATCAGATTTATATGGGAGTAGGTGGGAGGAAAATGAAAAAAAAAATATCTCCATAAATGGGGAGTCAAAAACTCTCAATGAAGATAAGTAAGGTAGTAATGGGGGGTCAAAATCCCACAACAAAGAAAGAGACTAATGACACTTCGGAAATCTGAATGGAAACAACATTTTCTCAGGTGTTCCATTTTTTGAGATCTTGGAATTTCTAGAAACGTTCCATCAAGCCCTAGATCATGGAATCCAAAAAAAATAATTTTGGAAAGGGTAACTAGGAGAAAAATGGCAAAAACACTTCTAGTATGAAATGAACAGTTCCAGGCAGCACAACTACCAACATAAATGCAGTATAGGTAGTTTTCTTCTTCAAAAAGCTAAAAGACATGGGGATGGGTTTGTAGGGTCATCCATACCTATTTTAGAGCATTTAATGATATTTTTGGAGTAGAATCTACGAGAAGGATCAATAAAAAAGAGAAAAGTAAGATTGAGGTTCTATATCTGGAGTAATTTTTTTCTTTTTCTTTTTTTTCTTCTTCTCATTTTTTCTAGATAATGTAATTAAGTAAATAGGATGAATTGTAAAACTTAAGTTATCTAGTTGAAAGCCATTAATTTAAGTTATTTTGAAAATGTCAATTACTTAGTAATAGCTGGCACTACATGGAAAGTAGTTGATTTTGTTTTAAATTGTAGAACATTTGAATATAATGTGTGCTAAGCAAAGAGAGATTCAAGGAGAAAAATTCTCAACTACCTACAGATTAGTAGCCAAGCACGTACGAAAGGAATAATTAATGTCTCTTATTTGTATTATATTTTTGGATGTTATAAATAGAGAGAGAAGCCTATGAGCTCATGGTGAACTTTTTGGAAACCAATTATTGTAATTTTATGCATGAATTTAAAGATCTCAAACTTTGTGTTGAGATTCTTGAATGTTCTTTTTATAACAAGAAGGTAGATTTATGGAGAAATTTGTGTCTGATAAGTTTCGCTATGAATTTTGTGAGGATTTTTATGGTAAACTTTGTGTTACTTAAAACTTGAATCTGAATTATCTTCTTGTTCATTTTCTTAAATTGTGACATTCCCAAAGTATTTATTTATTTTGTTTGAATGCAATAAGCTTTGTGATCTACTTGTTGTGAAGTATGTCTCTTTTCCATAGTTGTTGCTATTATTTTGTATTTCGTTTTTGCTTCTCTTCACAATGTCTTTCCTGAACATAGCTGATTAAATGTTGCAAAATTGCCAAGATAGGGTTAACGATATTTGTAATTAAAGTAATACCCCTAGAAAGTAATTAGAATAAATAAAAATTTTATACGGGAGCTTCAACATTAAATTAAGGGGATTTATCCCATGACTACCTAGGTTTGTGTGTGTAGTTAAGCATAAAATCTAGCCAATAGTTTTTGGTGACTCCACTAGGGAGACATACGAACAAATAACACTGACCTGTGCCTTTCTCATGAGTTGATATTAATAAATATTGAAAAATCCAAATAATAATAATAATTAAAAATTGGTGACTCTGTATTTGCTTTTTTCCCACTATTTCTTTCCAGGGTCAAGATGGAAAGAATGACATGTACTCAAGAATAATGTTCTACAAATAAATTTAATGGTTGTGAAATAACCACAAACTTCGATTCCTTGGGGTTCAACTATTTTAGCTCTTGTATTGGTTCAATCACTCCATGAGTTGCACATAGATCACATAAGAATTTCTCAAAATTTAATGGTGACGAGAAGCAACACCCAGGATGAACATATAACCACATTTTTTTGTATCATGTGGAGTTCTAGGAGTGCCTCATGAAGATTTATTTGCTCGATTGTTCATTGAGATTCTTTAGGGAACTTTTGTGGATTGTTTTTATCACCTCTCGCCTGCATATATTACTAACTAGGATACTATGAGAACACAATTTGAAGCTAGATTCAAACCTGCAAATAATTCACATGATTTCTTAGCATAACTCAACTAGATGAATAAATAACCAGATGATCCTATGATCAATTTCATGGCTAAGTTCAATAAACTGATCCATAAAATCCCAGCACATGCAACTCTTACTCTGAAGTGCTTCTTCATCCATGTACAACTTCATGAAGTGAATTTCTTGTTGAGAAGATCTAATAGTCCTGAATTGGTTGCTGCACAATCAAATGCCATGGACATTGAAGATGAATTAATCATAGATGGTAAGATTAGAAGAGACTCTTCCAAGGCTAAGAATCCAAATACTTCTCGAGGTACCACTAATATGTATGGTTATCCTTCTAACCATGATGTCTTTAAATATTCTAGTCACACTGATGAGTCATATGATGAGTCACCTGTGACTTCCATATTGGGTATCTGAAATATGAAGAATATGATTGCAGGATTCATACAGACGAGAGCGGCTACTTCATGGAATATTCTAATCTTCAGAGGTAGATTCAAGAAATGGAGGAAAACATGGTGTAGATCAGGGCTACACGTGTAATCAATGAATGTAAAATTAGTTTCATGGTCCCTTGTCCATGGGTTGGCCCTATACAAAGCTAGATCAACCCTCAACAGAATATGGGTTTTATGGTTAAGACGCTTCCCCAAATTACAAAGTGGGTTGAGCTAATGGAGGATCATTAATTTTGTATTAGGAAACTCTGTCGATGGGGAAATCCTACACTACCATATTACAGTCGTCCCATTCCACCTCCATAAGAAGAAATCACACCTTTCCCCTCAGTAAAAGTTTTACAAACTCATTTGGATACCCAGTGTTATCCTTCTCTTGCATTCCCAAAACTAGTTTGCTAAGAAACAAACCAGAAAATTAAAGGAGGTTAACAAATTGGAAAACCTAGCAGAGAAGAACTTACTAAAAATTTAAAGAACCAAGCTTCAAAATTTGAAACCAATCAGATGCCACTACTGATGAAGCCTCCAAAAGAGGTTGGAACTGAGGAGAAAAAGGAATTTGGGACCCAAGAGGAGTTTCCCACAAAATTTGATCATGAAGAGGCTGATTTCTTATCAGACTTGGAAGATTGCATTGAAGAAGAAGAAGCCACTGAGCTCATTGCTTATGAATTCTCACCATATATCTTCCAATACAAAGAGCCTCTTGCTGTAGAAAAATCCCACAAGTCATCCATGGAGAAAATGGTTAAAGAAGAGTATACTAGCCAAATCAGTCTACATAAGGAGAGCGTTAATAAATCAATTACAAAATAAAAATCTAGAGAAATGAAGTTACTTTACTTCTAAAATTAATTGAGTAAAGCACTCTCCAAAACCCTCAAAGAAGGGAAGAAAGCAAGAGTAATCTGGAGAAATGAAGTTACTTTACTTCTAATAGTAACTATGTAAAGCAGTCTCCAAAACCCTCAGAGAAGGTAAGAAAGTAAGAGTAATCTAGAGAAATCAAGTTACTCTAGTGCTAAAAGTAACTAAGTAAAGAAGTATCCAAAACCCTCAAAGAAAATAAGTAAGGTATTAATGGGGGTTTAAATTCCTGCAACAAAGAAAGACATTAATGACACTTCGTAAACCTAAATGGCCATAACATTTGCTCAGGTGCTCCATTTTTTGAGATCTTGGACTTTTTGGAAAGCTCTTGACATCCTCTTCACCATGGAATCATGAAAATCAGATTTATATAGGAGTAGGTGGGAGGAAAATGAAAAAAAAAAATCTCCATAAATGGGGGGTCAAAAACTCTCAAAGAAGATAAGTAAGGCAGTAATGGGGGGTTAAAATCCCACAACAAAGAAAGACACTAATGATACTTCGGAAAACTTAATGGAAATAACATTTTCTCAGGTGTTCCATTTTTTGAGATCTTGGACTTTCTGGAAACGTTCCATCAAGTCCTAGATCATGGAATCCAAAAAATATAATTTTGGAAAGGGTAACTAGGAGAAAAATGGCAAAAACACTTCTAGTATGAAATGAACAGTTCCAGGCAGCATAACTACCAACATAAATGCAGTATAGGTAGTTTTCTTCTTCAACAAGCCAAAGGACATGGGGATGGGTTTGTAGGGTCATCCATACCTATTTCAGAGCATTTAATGATATTATTGGAGTAGATTCTACGAGAAGGATCAATAAAAAAGAGAAAAGTAAGATTGAGGTTCTATATCTGGAGTAATTTCTTTCTTTTTCTTTTTTTTTCTTCTTCTCATCTTTTCTAGATAATGTAATTAAGTAATTAGGCTGAATTGTAAAAATTAAGTTATCTAGTTGAAAGCCATTAATTTAAGTTATTTTGAAAATGTCAATTACTTAGTAATAGCTGGCATTACATGGAAAGTAGTTAATTTTGTTTTAAATTGTAGAACATTTGAATGTAATGTGTGCTAAGTAAAGAGAGATTCAAGGAGAAAAAGTCTCAACTACCTATAGATTAGTAGCCAAGCACGTACGAAAGGAATAATTAATGTCTCTTATTTGTATTATATTTTTGGATGTTATAAATAGAGAGAGAAGCCTATGAGCTCATGGTGAACTTTTTGGAAACCAATTATTGTAAATTTTATGCATGAATTTAAAGATCTCAAACTTTGTGTTGAGATTCTTGAATGTTCTTTTTATAACAAGAAGGTTCTTTTGCTAAGCAAAGAGAGATTCAAGGAGAAAAAGTCTCAACTACCTACAGATTAGTAGCCAAGCACGTACGAAAGGAATAATTAATGTCTCTTATTTGTATTGTATTTGTGGATGTTATAAATAGAGAGAGAAGCCTATGAGCTCATGGTGAACTGTTTGGAAACCAATTATTGTAATTTTATGCATGAATTTAAAGATCTCAAACTTTGTGTTGAGATTATTGAATGTTCTTTTTATAACAAGAAGGTAGATTTATGGAGAAATTTGTGTCTGATAAGTTTCGCTATGCATTTTGTGAGGATTTTTATGGTAAACTTTGTGTTACTTAAAACTTGAATCTGAATTATCTTCTTGTTCATTTTCTTAAATTGTGACATTCCCAAAGTATTTTTTTATTTTGTTTGAATGCAATAAGCTTTGGGATCTACTTGTTGGGAAGTATGTCTCTTTTCCATAGTTGTTGCTATTATTTTTTATATCATTTTTGCTTCTCTTCACAATGTCTTTCCTGAACATAGCTGATTACATGTTGCAAAATTGCCAAGATAGGGTTAACGATATTTGTAATTAAAGTAATACCCATAGAAAGTAGTTAGAATAAATAAAATTTTTATACGGGAGCTTCAACATTAAATTAAGGGGATTTATCCCATGACTACCTAGGTTTGTGTGTGTAGTTAAGCATAAAATCTAGCCAATAGTTTTTGTTGACTCCACTGGGGAGACATACGAACAAATAACGCTGACCTGTGCCTTTCTCATGAGTTGATATTAATAAATATTGAAAAATCCAAATAATAATAATAATTAAAAATTGGCAAGTCCGTATTTGCTTTTTCCCACTATTTCTTTCCAGGGTCAAGATGGAAAGAATGGCATGTACTCAAGAATAATGTTCTACAAATAAATTTAATGGTTGTGAAATAACCACAAACTTCGATTCCTTAGGGTTCAACTATTTTTCCTCTTGTATTGGTTCAATCACTGCATGAGTTACACATAGATCACATAAGAATTTCCCAAAATTTAATGGTGACGAGAAGCAACACCCATGATGAACATTTAACCACATTTTTTTGTATCATGTGGAGTTCTAGGAGTGCCTCATGAAGATTTATCTGCTCGATTGTTCATTGAGATTCTTTAGGGAACTTTTGTGGATTGTTTTTATCACCTCTCGCCTGCATGTATCACTAATTAGGATACTATGAGAACAAAATTTGAAGCTAGATTCAAACCTGCAAATAATTCACATGATTTGTTAGCATAACTCAACTAGATGAATAAATAACCTCATGATCCTATGCATGATTTCATGGCTAAGTTCAATAAACTGATCCATAAAATCCCAGCACATGCAACTCTTACTCTGAAGTGCTTCTTCATCCATGTACAACTTCTTGAAGTGAATTTCTTGTTGAGAAGATCTAACAGTCCTGACTTGGCTGCTGCACAATCAGATGTCATGGAAATTGAAGATGAATTAATCATAGATGGTAAGATTAGAAGAGACTCTTCTAAGGCTAAGAATCCAAATACTTCTCAAGGTACCACTAATATGTATGGTTATCCTTCTAACCATGATGTCTTTAAATCTTCTAGTCACACTGATGAGTCACTTGTGACTTCCATATTGGGTATCTGAAATATGAAGAATATGATTGCAGGATTCATGAAGATGATAGTGGCTACTTCATGGAAAATTCTAATCTTCAGAGGTTGATTCAAGAAATGGAGGAAAACATGGTGTAGATCAGGGCTACACGCGCAATCAAGGAATGCAAAATTAGTTTCATGGTCCCTTGTCCATGGGTTGGCCCTCTACCAAGCTAGATCAACCTTCAACAGAATATGGGTTTTATGGTTAAGATGCATCCGCAAATTACAAAGTGGGTTGAGCTAATGGAGGGTCATAAATTTTGTATTAGGAAACTCTGTCGATGGGGAAATCCTACACTACCATATTATAGTCATCCCATTCCACCTCCATAAGAAGAAATCACACCTTTCCCCTCAGTACAAGTTTTAAAAACTCATGTGGATACCCAATGTACCCCTTCTCTTTCATTCCTAAAACTAGTTTGCTAAGAAAAAAACCAGAAAATCAAAGGAGGGTAACAAATTGGAAAACCTAGCAGAGAAGAACTTACTAAAAATTTAAAGAATCAAGCTTCAAAATTTGAAACCAATAATATGCCACTACTGATGAAGCCACCAAAAGAGGTTGGAACTGAGGAGAAAAAGGAAGTTGGGACCCAAGAGGAGTTTCCCACAAAATTTGATCATGAAGAGGTTGATTTCTTATCAGACTTGGAAGATTGCATTGAAGAAGAAGAAGCCACTGAGTTCATTTCTTATGAATTCTCACCATATATCTTCCAATACAAAGAGCCTCTTGCTGTAGAAAACTCCCACAATTTATCCATGGAGAAAATGGTCAAAGAAGAGTATTAAAGCACTCTCTAAATAAGGAGAGCGTTAATAAATCAATTACAAAATAAAAATCTAGAGAAATGAAGTTACTTTACTTCTAAACTTAATTGATTAAAGCACTCTCTAAAACCCTCAAAGAAGGGAAGAAAGCAAGAGTAATATGGAGAAATGAAGTTACTTTACTTCTAATAGTAACTATGTAAAGCAGTCTCCAAAACCCTCAGAGAAGGTAAGAAAGTAAGAGTAATTTAGAGAAATCAAGTTGCTCTAGTGCTAAAAGTAACTAAGTAAAGAAGTATCCAAAACCCTCAAAGAAAATAAGTAAGGTATTAATGGGGGTTTAAATTCCTGCAGCAAAGAAAGACATTAATGGCACTTCGTAAACCTGAATGGCCATAAATTTTGCTCAGGTGCTCCATTTTTTGAGATCTTGGACTTTCTGGAAAGCTCTTGACATCCTCTTCACCATGGAATCATGAAAATCATATTTATATGGGAGTAGATGGGAGGAAAATGGAAAAAAAATCTCCATAAATGGGGGGTCAAAAACTCTCAAAGAAGATAAGTAAGGCAGTAATGGGGGGTCAAAATCCCACAACAAAGAAAGACACTAATGACACTTCGGAAAACTGAATGGAAATAACATTTTCTCAGGTGTTCCATTTTTTGAGCTCTTGGACTTTCTAGAAATGTTCCATCAAGCCCTAGATCATAGAATCCAAAAAATATAATTTTGGAAAGGGTAACTAGGAGAAAAATGGAAAAAACACTTCTAGTATGAAATGAATAGATTTCTAGTTTTAGCCCAACTACCAACATTAAATGCAGTATATGCATGCTCCAACAAGCCAAAGGGCATAAGGAGAAAAATTTTACTTCAACTTCATATCCAACACGTGTGGAAGGAAAAATTAATGATCTCATATTTGTATTATCTTTCTACCAAAAGATCTATAAATGGAAGGAGAAGCCTATAAGCTTAAGGATTGAAGTTTTTCAGCTAGTAATCGTTTTTCTTCATGAATTCTAAAGATTCTCATTTTTCTGAGATTAATGTAATTTAGTAATCAGGTTGGAATTAAATAAAACTTAAGTCCGGAGAATCTGTGTTGAAAGCCATTACTTTAAGTTATTTTGAAAAATTCAATTACTTAGTAATAACTAACAATTTGCATGGACAAGGTAGTTAACTTCTTGTTTTAAATTGTGAGAACATTCAAATATTTATTTATGTATGGTTGCAATAAGCAAATCTAAATTCATTGGAGAGCAAATTCTCAACTTTTCTGCACAACTTTACACATAGCCTTACATGTACAGAAAGGAATAATTAAGGTCTCATTATTTTTATTATAATTTCTGTAGATGTCTATAAATAGAGAGAGAAGCCTATGATCTCATGGATGGAACTTTTTGGAATCCCATGTTATTGTAATTTTGTGCATGAATTTAAAGATCTCAAACTTTGTGTTGAGAATTCTTGATCTCTACCTATCCTGTGATTAACTTTTTGAATAAGAAGAAGGTGAATTTATGGAGAACATTTGTGTCCTGAGAAGTTTCGTTGTGCATTTTGTGAGGATTTTTATGGTAAACTTTTTGTTACTTAAAACCTTGAATCGGGTGAATTAACTTCTTGTTCATTTTCATTAAATCATGACCATTTTTAAAGTATTTATTTATTTTGGTCCTACCTGACAATAAGCTCTGTTGATCTACTTGTTGTAAACTTATGTCTCTTTTCCATAGTTGTACTATCTATCGTGCGTCTACAGCCTCCTTCTTGTCTATGCAACACAATATCTTTCCTGTCAACACACCTTCTGTTACATGCATCAACAAAATTGCCAAGTTATGGTTAACGACCTCATTTGTAATTAAATTAATACGCCCTAGAAAATAATTAGAATAATTGATATGCTTACAAGGGAGCTTCAAGCATTAAATTAAGGGGATTTATCCCATGACTACCTAGGTTTGTGTGTGTAGGGTTTGGCAAAGCCGATAAAATCTAGCCAAATTTTTGGTGACTCCACTGGGGATCTGCTCTAAGAACAAATAACACTGATCTCTAAAATGCCTTTCTCGTGAGTTGATTTGCCAATATATATATAATATATGCCACTATAATGAATCCCTGATATTAAAAAATTTGGTGACTCTGTATTTTCTTTTTTCCTACTATTTCTTTCCAGGGTCAAGTTGGAAAGAATGGCATATACTCAAGAATAATGCTCTACAAATAACTTTCATGGTTGTGACAACAACCACAAGCTTTGATTCCTTTAGGGTTCAACTATTGTCCCTCTTGCATTGGTTCAATGCTGCATGAGTTTTCCACACAGATCACGTAAGAATTTCCCAAAATTCAATGGTGACGAGAAGTCAACACCCAGTATGAACATATAACTACATTTTTTTGTAGCTTGTGGAGTTCTAGGAGTGCCTCATGAAGATATATTTGTTTGACTATTCATTGAGACACTTTAGGGAATTTTTCACGAAACTGGTTTTATCACCTCTCTCCTACATGTATCACTAACTAGGACTACTATGAGAACACATGGTTTGAATTCGAGATTCAAACCTGGAAATGATTCACATGATTTATTAGCACAACTCTCCTAGATGAAGAAAGAACCACATGATCCTATGCGTGATTTCATGGCTAAGTTTAATAAACCGATCCATAAAATCCCAGCACATGCAACTCTTACTCTTCTGAAGTGCTTCTTCATCCATGTACAACTTCCTAAAGTGAATTTCTTGTTGAGAAGATCTAACAGTCCTGACTTGGCTGCTGTACAATCAAATGCCATGGAAATTGAAGATGAATTAATCATGGATGGTAAGATTAGAAGAGACTCTTCCAAGGCTAAGAATCCAAATACTTCTCAAGGTACCACTAATATGTATGGTTATCCTTCTAACCATGATGTCTTTAAATCTTCTAGTCACACTGATGAGTCATATGATGAGTCACCTGCCACTTCCATATTGGGTATCTGAAATATGAAGAATATAATTGTAAGATTCATGTAGACGATAGCGGCTACTTCATGGAAAATTCTAATCTTCAGAGGTTGATTCAAGAAATAGAGGAAAACATGGTGTAGATTAGGGCTACATGTGCAATCAAGGAATGCAAAATTAGTTTCATGGTCCCTTGTCCATGGGTTGGCCCTATAACAAGCTATATTAATCTTCAAAAAATATGGGTTTTATGGTTAAGACGCTTCCCCAAATTACAAAGTGGGTTGAGCTAATGGAGGATCATAAATTTTGTATTAGGAAACTCTGTCGATGGGCAAATCCTACACTACCATATTACAGTTGTCCCATTCCACCTTCATAAAAATAAATCACACCTTTCCCCTCGGTACATGTTTTACAAACTCATGTGGATATCCAGTGTACCCCTTCTCTTGCATTCCCAAAACTAGTTTGCTAAGAAACAAACCAGAAAATCAAAGGAGGGTAACAAATTGAAAAACCTAGCAGAGAAGAACTTACTAAAAATTTAAAGAATCAAGCTTCAAAATTTGAAACCAATCAGATGCCACTACTGATGAAGCCTCCAAAAGAGGTTGGAACTGAGGAGAAAAAGGAAGTTGGGACCCAAGAGGAGTTTCCCACAAAATTTGATCATGAAGAGGCTGATTTCTTATCAGGCTTGAAAGATTGCATTGAAGAAGAAGAAACTACTGAGTTCATTGGTTATGCATTCTCACCATATATCTTCCAATACAAAGAGCCTCTTGCTGTAGAAAACTCCCACAAGTCATCCATGGAGAAAATGGTCAAAGAAAAGTCTACTACCCAAATCAGTCTACATAAGGAGAGCTTTAATGAATCAATTACAAAATAAAAATCCATCATGGAGAAGGAAAAGTATTTTGCAGAGTTGTCTGTGGAAACAAAACAAGGATCAGATCGAATTGCATGAAAATTTATTTATGGAAGGGAAAGTATGTAGAATTCCCCTATACATGGTTACGAGATTCAAAGAAATGGGAAAATCATGAGGATTAGGCCTTTCCTAATAAGATATCTAGCTAGTTTAGATTCACCTAAGGAGTTACAACTGGTCATTCTTACTTAAGAACATGAGGATGAGCTACAATGCACAAAAAAAGCAAATGTAGTACCCTCAAATCTAAATACAAAAGAACTAAAGGAGGTATTTATTTTATTTTTTGTTGTTGATAGTATGGTAATAAGGGTGGAGAACTAGATTCAAAACAATTTTCACTCTTGCTAAGGACCATGTTTAATGAAAAGTCAATTACATGGTTTTATTTTGTGAGGAAAGGAAACTATTTCTCCATTCATGTTATAGGATTTGATCGAGATTCTTTTTCCTCTAGTTAAAGTAGAATAATTAGGTTTGTTTTCAGAATAAGAAGTGCTTGCACACACTCTACATGTTTCCACTTGGGACATGTATGATTTTACATGTTTGTATATAGTTTTTGTAGTGCTCGGTTCACTTCAAGATCAAATAAGATACTTGGAGCATTTTCTAAGGTTTATTTAGAGCTCCACAAATCAATTTCTAGCTAGTGGTCATTAGGAAGTTCTAGTTCGGTGCTAAGTTCATCACAGATTTAGGAAGAAAATTTTCAAAGGAAAAGATCAATTTATTCAAGGTTAAACTCGACTTTGTATCCCAATGAACAAGACTTGAAACTAGAGATGTTGGGATATAATCTCCATTTCTTCCATTCTGGTAGAAATAAATATGTCCATAGATGGAACCAATTGGTGTCCCCAAACATTTCACTTAAAAATATTGGGATACCCCTTTAAAAAATTTGGGTATTTTTCCTTGTTAATATTTTCTCAATATTTCTTCAGGAGGTTATAAGTGGTTACTTGGTCGCATTTGAAAAATACGCACTTCCCTGAAATGGCTAAAAATTTATAAAAGCTAAGTATTTAGATCATCAATAATGCAGTTTTTTAGGTTACTTTAATTTAGAAGTTATAATAAGTCCTTAGTGAAGATCTGGGAAAACACTACTACTTTACTTCTTGTAAAAACATAGAGTAAAATAGTTCTTAATATCTGGTTCATACTGATGCCAATGTATTTTGGGTTCTCCAACTACTTCTTCTATCAGTTGATTAACTAAAATTAATTAAAATGGGGAAAATGTAATAATAGTTAATCTAATCTAGGAGGACATAAACATTGTAAATAAATGCATTAAAGTAATATGAAGTGCCTAAAATGATTGAAAATGATTGAACTAATAGAAATAAAACCCTAATATGCAAGAGGAAGGTAAGGAATAAACTCAACTAATTATGGATGACTATCGCAAGGTGTTGCAGGTCTAATAGGAAAATACAAAAGTTGGAATGACTGTACAAAGGTCTCGAAAAAGTTGGATTTGGAAGACCTGAGTAGACTGGGGTGCCCTGATATAATAGAATAGGTGCCATGGTATTTGAAAAAACTTGGAACCTAGTTCTTTTTGGGTCAGAAGATGCTCTGTAATCTTCAATTCCTATCACACTAGATTCACTAACATGTGCCGAATGTTTCGAATATAACAAGATGAATTTGATGACCTATAAGAGATAAAAGAGGTATCAAAAATTTAAAACATAAAAGATGTAAATTAATGGGTCAGTTTAACCTCATTTTCCACAATAGTGGGCTTACTAAATTGAGTGCTGCACTATAGTTTAAACTCAAATGTAGTGTGTGTGTGTGTGTGTGTGTGTGTGTGTGTGTGTGTGTGTGTGTGTGTGTGTGTGTGCATGTCATGCCCTAGGTGCTCTTGTGCCAGTCACACTTTATGAAGTAGAAAGTAATAACTAAATGTAGAAAATGTAATAGTATGTGTGCATGGAATAGAATAGAATCCCTCCCCCTATAAAGTGTGTGTTGATGCAGATCTCCTAGCCTTAATGCATGGGGCTATATGGATGCAACTGATGCAATGGATTTAAATCTAGATGGAGTGATAGTAGTAAGTGACGCTAAGACCCTCATTATGGCCTCATAACTTTATATTTTTAGGGTTCTCTTGTTTTAATTTCATAATTATTCTCGACATGGTTGACTAGGAAAAAGATAAGGATGAAAAATGGATAGAAAGAGCCCAAAAAGAGACAGGAAAGTAAAATAATGATCAAGGTGCCCCAAGTGGGACTAAGGCACCTCGAGACACCCCATTACAGGTCTAGGTTCCCTAGTTTAGACTAAGATGATAGGGAAGTGCTGAAATAGCTGGGTATGTATGTAAAAATGTGTGGGAATGATGAAATAAAAAGTAAAACAAGATGACCAAAATGTGGGATTAATTAGTACTTTCTTCACAAGAGCCTTCTAAATAGTAGTATGAGACCAGGATAAACAATGCCTAAAGTGCATGATTGTGTGACTACACCAGTGTATTTTAGATTTTCAAACTACTGCTTCTACTAGTGTATTTTGGGTTTTACAATTGCTATTGCTGCCAGTGTATTTTAGGTTTTCCAAATTCTGCTGCAACTAGTATATTTTGGGTTTTCCAACTGTTGCTGCAATGCCAGTGTATTTTAGGTTTTTCAACTACTTCTACTTCCAGTGTATTTTGGGTTTTATACATGCTACTGCTGCTAGTGTATTTCAAGTTTTCCAACTATTGCTGCTATTGTATTTCAGGTTTTCTAACTGTTGTTGTTACCCATGTATTTTGGGTTTTCCAACTGCTGCTACTACCTAGTTGTTATCCATTTTTACACCCCTTGCAAAAATTGGACAACTTGAGGGAAATTGGACTCGAGCACTTTAGTGGGTCTTCAATGATGAATATGATAAAATAGGTAATTTTCATGTGTTTTGGGCACTAGGAACCATTTGGATGCAATTTCTCTTCTCTCTAGTCTTCAGAGTTCAATACTTAGCCAAATTTGAGTAAAAAATGGTAAAATGGGAAAAAAATGGCTTTGGAGCACTCTACTATTTTTTCTAACTCCTAAGTCTAAGAGAAATCCAATTTTTTTTGAAAAATTCAAGAAAAAATGGAAAAAATTGAAGTTTGGAGTAATGTAGAGTTTTGATGCAGCACAACTACAAAGTAAAGCTAAAAACTAAGTAAAGAAGTCCAAACAACCCTTAGAGAAGGGAAAAAAGTAATAGTACTCCGAAGAAATGAAGTTACTTTACTTCTAAAAGTAACTAAGTAAAGCAGTCTCCAAAACCCTTAGAGAAGGGAAAAAGAAAGAGTAATCCGGAGAAATGAAGTTACTTTACTTCTAAAAGTAACTAAGTAAAGTAGTCTCCAAAACCCTCAGAGAAAGGAAGAAAGAAATATTAATATGAATAAATAAAGTTACTTTAATTCTAGAAGTAACTAAGTAAAGTAGTCTCCAAAACCCTCAGATAAGGGAAGAAAGCAAGGGTAATCTGGAGAAATGAAGTTACTTTACTTCTAAAAGTAACTAAGTAAAGAAGTCTCCAAAACCCTCAGAGAAGGAAAAAAAAAAGAATAATCCAAAGAAACAAAGTTAATTTACTAACAAAATTAACTAAGTAAAGAAGTCTCCAAAACCCTAAAAGAAGAGAAGTAAGGCAGTACTGGGGGGTCAAAATCCCACAACAAAGAAAGACAATAATGACACTTCGTAAACACAAATGGCCATAAATTTTTCTCAAGTGCTCAATTTTTTGAGATCTTGGACTTTCTAGAAATATCTTGACCTCATCTTCACCATGGAATAATGAAAATTAGATTTAGATGGAATTAGGTAAGAGAAAATAGAAAAAAAATCAAGCAATGGGGGGTCAAAAACCCTCAAAGAAGAGAAGGCAGTAATGGGAGGTCGAAATCCCGTAACAAAGAAAGATAGTAATGAAAACTTTTAAACCTGAATGGCCATAAATGTTTCTCAAGTGCTCCAATTTTTGAGATCTTGGAATTTCATGGAATCCAAAAAAATCTAATTTTGGCAAGGGTAGATGGGAGTTCCAGTATGAAATGAACAGTTCCAAGAATCCCAAACACTGACATTAATTTAATATGAGAAGTTTTCTTCTCCATCAACCTAAAGGACATGAGGATGGGTTTCTAGGGTCATCCATACCTATTTCAGAGGATGTAATGATTTTTATAGAGCATATTGTACTAGGAGGGTCAATAAAATAGAGAAAATTAAGAATGAGGTTCTACAGTTGGAGTAATTTTTTTCTTTTTCTTTTTCTTCTTCCTCTTCTTATTTTTTTCAAATAATGTTATTAAGTAATCATGTTGAATTGTAAAACTTAAGTAATCACGTTGAATTGTAAGACTTAAGTAATATATTTTAAATCCATTACTTAAAGTTATTTTAAAAAATTCAATTACTTAGTAATAACTAGCACTACATCAAAAGAAGTTGATTTTGTTTTAAATTGTAGAACATTTGAATATCATGCGTGCCAAGAAAAAAGAGATTTAAGAAGAAAAATTCTCAAATACCTACATATTTTTAGATAGATATGTACATAAGGTATAATTAATATCTCATATCTGTACTATATTTCTATATGCTATAAATAGAGAGAAAAGCCTACAAGCTCAGGGGAAACTTTTTGGCAACCAGTTATTGTAATTTTATGCATGAATTTAAAGACATCAAACTTTGCGTTGATATTATTTAATGTTCTTTGTATAACTTAGTTGGAATTGAATAAAAAAGAACATATTTCTGGAGAACTTTGTGTCTGAGAAGTTTCGTTATGTATTCTGTCAGTATTTTTATTTTAAACTCTGTGTTACTTAAAATATGAATCTAAATTAACTTCTTGTTCATTTTCTTAAATAGTGACATTCTCAAAGAATTTATTTATTCTGTATGGCTGCAATAAGCTCTGTGATCTACTTTTTGTGAAGTACGTCTCTTTTTCATAGCTACTACTATTATAATGCATTCCTTTTCACTTCTTTTCACAATAGCTTTCCCGAACACAATTGATTACTTATTGCAAAATTTCCAAGATATGGTTCATGAGCTTTGTAATTAAATTAATACCCTTGGAAAGTAGTTAGGATAAATAAATTTTTTATAATGGAGCTTCACCATTAAATGAAGGGGATTCATCCCATGATTACCTAGGTTTGTGTGTATAGCCAAGCATAAAATATAGCCAATAAAACCACATGTTTTCCTCCACCTAACATGTGATATCTAGTTATAGTGCAATCAGATATGACATCCTTATTTTGACAATACTTGACTTGAGTTTCCCCCTCTCCAATCTAGTTGAGTGAGTGAATTTGAATGCTTTCAAATTTGAGAAGTAGTCACGCAGACCTAATGGGAAGCTTCAATCATATAGATAGTGCCTTCCCAATGAATGTGTAGTGGTATGTTCAAAATGTAGGGAGCTTTGGGTGTATTTTGTGCTAGCTTTTGTAATAGGATTCCATAAGAGTGTTATGTTCTAAATGAGGCTAGTTTCACTTACTTATATATGCTTCCAAAGGTGTTTCAAGTTACAGAGGTGAACTGAGGAGTAAGTGACCCGAATAATTGTATGTAATGAGAAGTTTGGGAACAAAGTGAGAAAGGTCAAAAGCATACACTAGGGTCACGACCATACGGACATTCCTGTCACATTGTACGTTTTTGACCAATGAGGAATAATATAAAGTGTGAATTTTGGAAGTGTTGGTGAAATAATTTTTCAAGTGGAAAATTATGTGTTCCCACCAATGCTCATGGGGCTATGCCCCTCCTTGTGAATGGGGAAGTTCCCATTATTGAATTCAAACTATCTTAATTATATCTAATGATTTGAGGGATGTTTTCCATGGCTTCAAGTTTCAAATGATTGTAAAAAATGGAGAAGGGTATTAATGAGGTCATGTAAATATTCCTTCAAAAGGTTTTCATGTAGGGAAGCTTCAGTTCAAACCTTGTGGAGATCGGATCAGGGATTTGTGAGGTATTAGCAAAATAGTGATTTGAGCATGAGGGGTGTTTGGTTCTTCATGAAAGCTTCACCTTTAGACATGGAGGGAACTAAAATTTTAAAATAAGCTCAAAATATGTCTAAGTACATTTTAAATATCCACCCCTTAACTCAGGTTTGGAAAACCCACCCCTTGACCAACCTGTTGACCAAATTTCCTCTTTCCTTCTCAGATTAGTGAACTAGTACTAAAGAAATTAATTAACTCCAAATAAGCAATGGTTTAAGGTACCTTGAGATGGGATGACAATGTGAATGAGTGCGAATGAATGATTTTATTTTGCAACAAGCTAAGTGACTTGTAAATCAAAACAACTCAACAAAGGATTGATTAGTAGATAGATGGGAGGGTTTCCTAACAATGTCAGTATTGAGAAGTAAGAACTTCCTAGAATGGATTTCAACCCTTGTTTTGATAAAGATAAGAGAAAAATCATATATTGATAAATTTGATATAATAGAATCTGAACCAAAACAAAGGCTGAAATGCTAGATATAAGATAGAAAATGTAGATAATCTAAATAGAATTAAAATAAATCAACCCCTGGTGGTTCGACTGAAAGGAACAAAAAGAAGATTATTCCAAGCCACGATCTCAGATGATAATAGCACACCACATTAGATTTGTAAAATAAAAGAGCTAAAATACCATATATGGAAATCCATCATAATCCATAATGGTCAATAAATTACAATAGAATGACTTGAATTATTCAATAAGAAAGATGTACATATAGGAGGAGGGAAGTGCAACTACTACCTAAATCAGTGGTGAAGAAATCCCACTAACTGATACTGGTAGTTAAGTTAACTCCAAAAGATTAATAAGCTAACTTCACATAACTGAGAAGCTAACTCAACACAACTAGTACATCTAAGCAAGATAACCCAACAAGTGTAGGGATAACACAAGTATAAGAATTATCCTAATAAATAAATAAAAGGATAAATAATAACCTACACTAACACCCTCTCGTAAGCATATCTTAGGTGGGTGGAAAAGAAGGTGGGTCCCAGCAACAAGGCTTGATGAGGTACCCACGTACAATAATTGGGAAAAATAGACACCACAAGTTCCCCAAAACTAGTAATAACAAAGTAGAGAGAAAAATCTTGTTGCAAGATATCCTCAAAAGCTCAAATCCAAAAACTTGTACAATGCTGAAGAAGTATGGTGCACACTATGGTCTGAATCCACTGCTTGATCATATAACTCAAAAACAACTGATACTGGGCTTCACCAAAATAGCTCCATGCAAGGAGACTGTCAATGGAGTGATGTTCAAAAGTGAAAAACAAACACCAAACATAATTTCATCAACTGTTACAAATAGGTGTGCCACGATCCAAGAAAAACCAAGGCAACAAGGTAAGGACACGAGATCCAAATAAATAGGAGTGCCACGATCCAAGAAAGAGCCAAGGTATCAAGGAAAGGGCACAAAACCTAAAGAAGCAGTATCAACACCACACCCTCCCATACTACAGAATGGGTAGAGTGACACCACAGATCTGTATGAGTTGTCAAAATCAACTACTCGAACACTGACAAACTAACACTGGGCTCCACCAAAATAGCTCCCCCATAAGAGAGACTGTCAACATGCCACAAAAATTGTCAAAAATATAGATCCAAAATATCTCAACAAACATGAGAGATATAAATGTATACACCCTTAGACACAAGAATGTAATACCCAAAATTTTAGGACGTCAGGCTTAACCGAAAATGCATCCACAAGTGATCACAACACCCTCCTGAATTAGCACTTTATAATTGAGTGCATGTAAATATTACAATGAGTAAAAGTACATTTTACATTTGAAATATGTGTATAAAAATATCACCAATGCATAGATGTCAAAAAAATACACAATTTCAGAAAAAATATCACCTTAATCCGAGCTACAGATCAAAAGTTATGAGCTCTAGAAGGTTCTACTATTAAAATAATATTTTAATGTTGATCTTTTTAAAAGGTACACGTGACAACCAAATGTCCAAAGGGTAAAAGAGCGCATCCACACAATACAGGCTTGCGACCAAAGGATAAAACCCTACGCCCAAAACCTAAAATGTTTAGAGGGTAAACCATTGCATCCAGAGGGTACATGTCAAAATCCAATAGATAAAAGAATGCACCCAAATGGTACAGATCTGCGTCTAGTGGATAAAAGACTTCATCCAAAACTGAAATATCCAGAGGGTAAAAGACTACATCTGGAAGGTACATGCTTTTATCTAATGGATTAAAGAATGCACCCAGAGGGTACAGATCTACGTCCAGTGGATAAAAGACTGCATCCAAAACCTAAATATCCAGAGGGTAAAATACTGCATCCGGAAGGTACACGCTTTTATCTAATGGATAAAAGAATGCACCCAAAGGGTACAAATCTGCGTCTATTTGATAAAATATTACATTCAAAACCAAAATATCTAGAGGGTAAAAGACTGCATCTGGAAGGTACACGCTTATATCCAATGGATAAAAGAATGCACCCATGGTATAAACCTGCATCTAAATTTGACTGTCTTAAAACATGGTCAAGTTTACAGTTGATTCTATGGTTTTGGCACCTTCCAAATCCAATGCCGCACTCTTTTTTGCATAAAAATGTATGCTGCAAAAAATTACTAACAAATTCCATATACACGAAAAAAATAAACCCTTGCTTGCAAAGAAAAACTTACTGGATGTCTATATGATCTATTTCTTTGATACCATGAAAGGAACAAAAAGAAGATTATTCCAAGCTACGATCTCAGATGATAATAGCACACCACATTAGATTTGCAAAACAAAAGAGCTAAAATACCATATATGGAAATCCATCATAATCCATAATGCTCAATACATTACAATAGAATGACTTGAATTATTCAATAAGAAAGATGTACATATAGGAGGAGGGAAGTGCAACTACTACCTAAATCAGTGGTGAAGAAATCCCACTAACTGATACTGGTAGTTAAGTTAACTCCAAAATACTACTAAGCTAACTTCACATAATTGAGAAGCTAACTCAACACAACTAGTAAGCTAACTCCACACAACTAGCACACCTAAGCTAGCTAGCCCAATAAGTGTAGGGCTAAAAAAAGTGTCAGAATTATCCTAATAAATAAATAAAAGTATAAATAATAACCTACACTAACATTGACAGTGACCCAAGACTGTAGAGGGTCAGTCAATGGTGAATGGGGTAGATCAACTGGAATATTGATGTAAAATGTAGATCTGAAGTCTCTGAAAGTAGATTTAAAACTGAGGATGCATTGAGATGGTAGACAAGAACCTATAGAAAATATGAAACATGATATAACAAAAAAGATGCAAGAAAATTAGATATCTAAGGGTGAATACTAAAAAGATGGATGGGTCGGCAATGACTAGGTTGGGTTGACAATGACTGTGGGTTCATATAATGGATTCAAGATCATAAAGGGGCAAAAAGCCATGATTTGAGGATGGATGCATGTAGGAAAAGGGTGGATGAATGTGGATATGAATGAAAAATAAGCTTATGCATTGAATATTTAGTTGATGGTGAATAGATAGGGTCGACAATGGCTAAGGATGAACTAACTTGGATGAAAATGGATGGGCTAAATTAAAGATTTGCAGATAAACATAGAAAGATGAGAAGAATGAGGTTGATTCCCTGATGAAAACTAAACCTACACAAGATGTTAGTGAAGGATATAAATAATAAAATAGAAACAAAGAAGTAAATCATGAAAATGTTAAAGATATCTCCCTAAATCTCTAAATTTGAAGCACAAGATCTCCAAGAGGATTCTAAGATGGCTGTGACAGTTGTAAAGGAACTCAAGAATGAAGGAAATATCACAAGAGGCTCCAAGATTCCAAAATTTCATCCTTCATAAAGGTAGGGGTAAGGGCATCCTTATAGGGTCGAGGATGACCTAGATGGGTCACTACTAATTTTGGGGATCCATCTATTTGGGCAGTGGCAATGCGATGAATTTGAGACAATGAGCCCATTAGAGGGGGGTCTAGGGTTTTTATGGATTAGGGAAAATTAGGGGTGTAGAAGATGAGTAAATGTGTAGGTGGATGGTAGAAATTATTAAATAAAGGCCACAAAGAGATGTAAAAATTAAATGGTGGCATAAAAAGGACAAAATTGAGGATTTAAGATAAGAAAATAATTTAAATGGATGTTTAGAATTAACTAAACATGATTAGGGATGATTAATGAATGAAAAATGTTGGGAAATAATAATAGGTGGGATAAATTTAATTTAGGAGGGTAAATGGAAATTTGAAAGGGAATTAAGGTATACATGTAGGAATAAGATGATAGAGAATGAACGTGGGGTGAGGGCTAGCTATACAAAAAATTGGTGTCTGCATTTGCCTCTTTTTGTTGAATGGTTTGCATTGGTAAATACACGAGATAAAAATGAGAAGAGATGGGAAAGATGATTAATGAGGTGCTCCCCCTCAAAATAGGGGTCGACGACATGAAAGGAAGTTGATCATGAGTTTGAAAGAGATAGGTGAAGAATGATGGCAAGGATGACAAAAGAAGATAAGGGGATATGGTATCCCAAATGACGATAAATAAACCAAAATTAAATAATAAATATAGGAGTGATTTTGGAACTAATTTGGTAGGGAAAAAAGTACGACCTCAATGGAGATGAAGGTAATGTCCTATAGACGTGTGAGCCAGAAAAAAACCACTTAAAAATGGAGGGAATACAATGGGAATTTGATCCAATGGATGTGCAAGTTATGAGACCAATGGGTCAAAGGTAGACAACTATGCAAAAAAAATGTGAAAAATGGTTGAAACAAGGGTCAACAAAAGGATAGGGAGTGGGAAAAAAATCTAATGCAATGTCCTGCGGAGGAGGAATAAAAAATATGAAGACCACTTAAGGAAAGGGTGGAATAAAAGATAATTTGAAAGGAAGGATTGATCGAAGAAGGAAAAGAGTGACATGAATGAAAAGGATAGATCTGGGTCGACAGTGAATGGAGATAGCCAACAACAACTAGTGTAAAGTGGCGACGACCCAAGGGGGTTAACGGTGATTGGGTTAGTGGGCTATATAAGGCCATGGGTTGTCTGATTAAGCAAATTTTCATGGTGCAAAGTGAGATCTAACGAGAAAAGGAAAAGTGAGATTGTGAGAGAGATGGAGGCTATAGGAGCAATGAGGAGGTGTCAAAGGACTCGTAAGATGGTAAGTTCCTAAACCCTATCTTGTTTTTAAGAATTTTTGATGTTATGTTTAATTTTTTTTTTGAATTTTTTCAAATTTTGGGATTCACGCAAGGGGAAGTTTCTAAAAACTAGGAACGATCACCATAAAATGAGCCTAAAATGACATCGACTCAATCCTAGAGGCATTGACACAACCTAGGTTGACATCAAATTGGGATGGGATGTATGATTTTCTATTTTTGATGAGATTTGGATGATGAGGAATATACCGTTTTCATGTTTGATTGGTTTTGTAGGTCTGAGAGACATTGAATTTGTGAGATAAAGTAACTTCCCTATTTAATCATATTAGAGGTGATGTGACATATGTTGAGTGGGAAAACTTTTCTATTATCAAATTAGGTGGTTTCCGACACTACCAGCGGATTTCATGAGATGTGGGAATTATGATTATACTATAGGAGAGATGGGATGTGTGTATAGACAAATTTATGTTTAGGATGGGTGAGATAACCACCACACTTGAGGATGTATATCAGATAATGATGTTTCCTATATAGGGTGATCCAGTACAACTGATTATAGTTGATAGTAGATTGGGAGTGTTGACATGACTGTTTAGATCTGATGCTCCTCAGATACACTTTCAATCTGGGGAATTTCACATTGAGACACAATACAAGCGTGGGTTGGATAAGATTCAATTGATATGTTTAGTGATGATGATGATTTTGAGCTATGCACTACTAGATTTAGGGGGTGCTTAGTTTGCATGGACATTGGCAGGTGTGGTTGCAGATATTGTTGATCATAGGACAATATTTTTATTTGGTGCTACATTGTTGGCACATATGTGTCATGATTTATGTAAGTATAGAAAAAGGAAGAGGATAGGGATGGATGTAGGGTTCCTACTACATTACTGGGCTTACGAGAATATAGTAGTGGTCAAGACACTAGGGATACCATGGATCATAAGTGATCACATTGAGTTGGCCGTTGGATTCTTGAGATGGTGAGTTGACAAGGCTCATGATGATAGAAGAGAGAGAGGATCAGATTGGTATTAAGATAGATTAACAAAGTTGGAGATAGAGCAGGTTAGATAGAGGCCATACCATGACTATACTGCATGGTTTGGGGTGGATGTGGAGTTAGAAGGGATGAGAAAAATGTAGGCTCGATATAATAGAGGTTGTCCAAATTTACAGAGTGAGGCAATAGTTTGGCGTAGTACATATTGTGCATAGAGATCCTATTAGATATAGGTGAGATGAGTTTGAGAGGGATCTCATGAGTCCTGATATGGTAGGTGTATTGGAGGATGTGGGGGAACCATGGGATGATGAAAATGATGTAGGATTTGGAGTTTGGTTTGCAAATTGGATGACTACCGCATAGACATCTTGGATGGCGGTAGAGGGAGTTGAGGGTGGTGATGAGGAGGAAGTTCCTATGGAGGATGATGTAACTCTTAGAGGTGAGGAGGGTGATGATGGAGGAGGAGATTCTGTAGATATATCACAACTAGGTGTGGAGCATGACCTAGCCCACTTAGAGAGGGATTTAGCATGGTAAGAGTGAGAAAAAACTAGATAGGAGGATTTGGTCCTATGTTAAGAGAGGGACTAGGTCATTGAGCAGATGGATTGATACAAGAGGCAACGAGAGACCTAAAAAGCTAGATTTAGAGAGTAGGTAACACAAAACCATCTAGGAGTATGAAGAGTGGTACAACCATAGTGAATTTTGGGCCATGATGGAGGTGATAAGTCCCAAGGATTAATTCAGGAACCTACCCTAGGAGGGAAAGGTTTGAGACTCTCTAATGTATAGTTCACTGCCATTGACTATGTATCTGCTTTGAGATAGGACCCTTAATGACATGTGATATATGTATTGATGTACTTGGACTCATGATGAGATATATATAGATATGATTTTTGGTTATGATTCATCATGTGTTACGTGTTTGATTCATGGTTTTGATCATGCTATGTTAGATGTAGATGTGGATGTTTTATTATGACGTTGATTTGTGTTTATGCTATTTCAGATTTGGATGATGATTTTATGGATTTAGATTTAGATGTGGATGTTGGATATGGATTAGATGTAGATGTGATGGATTATGATTTTATGGATTTATATTTTGAAAGGATAGACTATGATATGGATTGTGATGTGATTATATATATGGATGAAAATGTGATTTTGTCATGGATAGATAATTATTAGTCATAAAAAATGTACACAAATGATATGATGGATGGATGCGAAAATATATGGATGTTGTGGTCCTAATTAATGTTATACTTAAAAGCATACACATAAACATGGGTAAAATAGTTAGATATGAATGATATATATATATATATATATATATATATATAGTGTGAGAGAAAGGATTCGACTTGAATATAAGATGACCAAAAGGAGATAAAAAATGTGATCATAACAACGAGTGCATGAAGAAATAATGCTTGGAACCATATTGGAGGTTAAAAAAGGAACCAATCAAGGCAATGCACCTACTGCCAATGACAGGTGTTAACACACAAGTATCGGTAGTTATTAATCTCAAGGATCACGAGGATAATTATAGAAAGTGGACTTATAAACCTAATGTTGACAAGACAAAAGGGGTTTGGATGAACCTTTTATGTGGGGATATAGATTCTCTATGGGGTGGGTGTTCCTATGTATATGCCCCAACTTTGAATAATATGACGCAAATTGATCAATGCGGGAAGTTTTCTATGGATGAGAAATTTGATCGATTCAGGAATCTTTCTTGGGATGCTTGCTTTGAAATTTAATGCTTTTGATTTTGAGTATATAGAAGGTTTATCAATGTAGGAAGCCTTTGCTACCATGATATGAGATGGTATCCATCCTTCAAGGGAGTGGTCTATATTTTGCTTTTTTCATTTGGATATTTAGATTTTTATTTTTATAAAATGGTAGGATATGATATGCATGATAATTTTCCTTTGAGGGATTAGTCTAAATATTTATTTTATATTTTTGAGTATTATGAATATTTTTCCTTTGAGGGAGCAATCTGTTTACTTTTTGGATAACATAGATTTTTAGATGAGCATTCGAAATTTTGAATTTCTAATGGAAGAGCTGGGGATAGCTAGGTTGACCACTTAGGAGGGGATAGAGAATGTAAAAGTGACATTTGTGGACCCTTAGCATGGTTCTAGTAGAGACATAATAGGGTGATGGATGTAATGATTACGGATTTCTTACCAAGAAGGAAGAAGTTATCCATAAGAAATATGCTATGAGAATAAATGTGGTGCTCATATTCAAGGTCATAGATAGGAAAGTGACGACATACCATATAATTCTAGATCATTACGATGAAAGATGGAAATAGCTAATGATGGATGGATGACCATTGATATAACTAAGTTCATGATGGAAGATATATTAACAATAAAAAGGCTGCAAGTGCAATGCATTAAGAGGTTCTGTTTCTGGTTTACCATTAAGGGAATCCAAATGATAGGCTCCAAACCCATACTTATGAGTTATAATATAAGGTCTAATCTGTTGGGAGAAAAATTTCCACATTGAATCCTTTCTAGAGGAGTGCATTTCTGATTTTATTTAAGGACAAGGTTACCAATGTTAAATTTGCATTCCTTCAGGTGTTTATTATAAGCACATTTTATGCACTCTTGGTAGACATGATGATGTTCAAGAGTGTGAAGGTGACGTTCATATAAAAACTCAAGAAGTGATAGACGATCTTGGTGATAATATTTGTCAGGGAAGAATTCACAAAGAGAAATGTGCAAAGAAGGAGGGGATTTTAGACTTCAAGAGGAAGAAGACCTTAGATTCATAAATGAGATAGAAAGGAGTAGCACCCCTAGAGGTGTGGATTCTAGTCCTATAAGCCCAAAGAGAGAAGGGGATATGAAGATGCCAATTATGACTTGATTTATCAATAGTCTTGGGAAGGATATTATGAAGAGTTTTTTTAGTGGATTTTTCTTGGCCATTAGCTTGAGGATAGTATGGAGAAGAGAAGCTAAGATTAATATTGAATGAGTCACAAATATTTTTGAGGTCTTTATTTTTGAAGGAATTTCCATTGTGCATGATGATTTTATGAGGAACTCCGAAGCTAACAATGATATGTTGATAGATGATGTTAATGATTTGATTATCTTTACTTGATGCGAGTTAAATGGATTCCACCCATTTAGTGAAGTACTCAGTAGCAGTGATGATATAATTATGGTGTTGCAAGGAATGCAAATTGATGAGGCCAATGAGGTCTATTTCCCATTGTGAGAAAGGCTAAAGGTCCTGATCCATCTGCAAGGCATGACTAGGAATGTGAATTAGATTGGAATGTTACTGGAATTTGACACATTTATTAACATATTCATATTAGTGTTGATTGAGAGAGGGCCAATAATAACACATGCAAAGGACGTGTTTGGAGACAACCAAACCACTAAAATGTCCACCACATATACCATCATGGACTTCTTGGATAGTGTGAGTGGATTCGTGAGATTTAAGGAAACGAAGCAAGATACCATTGAAGCCATGCTTATAGAGGATGCCATCCAAGAATGACATAGCGGTTAGCGTGTTGAAGAAAATATCTCCTACCATTTTTATATAGGTTAGAGGGAATGATTGATTGAGAAATATAGTTGAAAATTTGAGAATACCAAAGATCACGAGGATTATATTCGATGAGGCTGACACCAGGTAATTCACTAAGATGAGTTGGTTTATCAAGGTGATGAATGATGATGAAGAGTTTAGACTCTTCTATAGACCAAGGGATGAGAGAGGTGGGAGAAGACATAGTTTTTGCAAAGAGGTTAGATGAACGAGGGGCGGTTTGAAGATGGTGTAGAAATCAAATACTTCAAGAAATAAGTCAAAAATGTCCTTATACTTTTGAAGGATCTCATTTTTACATTGATAAATACCTTTGAATTGATTAATGATGAGTTGAGAATTGTAGATGTTCAAGGATTTGGACACCAAGTATGACAGATGGTTTTAAGGCCTAAGATGAGAGCTTCATACTCAGCCATATTTTTTGTGCATTCAAAATTAAGCTTATAGGAAGGAGTGTTCCAAGGAGGAATGATAATGGATGCCTTCCCTTGTCAACACTTAGATCAATCAAAGAAGAGTGTCATTTTGAAAATAATGTTCAAATTTATTAATAGATTCATTTGGAAATTGCTCAGGAAGATTATCAGGAAGAGGGGCATCAACTAATTGATCTGTGATAACTTTTACCTTGATTAATTTCTGAGATATGAACTCTGGGTAAAAATCTGTCATGAACATGAGCCATTGAGTGATGCGATCAACTATGATAAGGCTTAGAATGCATGGTATTGAGAAGATGAAAGATAATGATGACATAATTCTTATGATTGACGAAGATAATGGTGAAGCTTGGAAGTAGCAAAGAAAAGAGTGCAACACAAATTTTCATCTTCAGTGTAGTGAGTCTCATAATCATGATGGTTAATGTTGATATATTATATGACCTACTCCTTGCCTTGATCATTGTGATGTGCCAACATGAAACCCAGAGCATGATTAGAGGAAAATAAATAAAGATAGAAAGGAACCTCCCTCACATGGAGGGGTTAAATAGAGGCAGGAGATAGGAGATAGTACTTGAGATCATTAAAGGCTTTTTGGAAGTTATCATCCCACTCGAAGTCGATTTCTTTATGAAGAAGGTGGTGAAAGGGTTGACAACAGTTTTAAAGTTATGAGATGAAACAAAAGACTAATTGAATTCAGCCTTGAAGACTGTGAATATTATTTAGATTAGGAGGAGGCATCATGAGTGATGGATTTGATTTTTTTGGGGTCAACTTCAATACCCCTGATGGAAATGATAAAGCCAAGGAGTTTACCAGTAAGCACTCCAAACACACACTTGGTTGGATTGAGACAGAGGAATAAGTGGGTAAGCCACTCAAAAAATACCTCAAGGACAACAAGGTGGTCACGATGATGCTTGGATTTACCCAAAAGGATCATCAACATAGTCCTTTATAAGTCTTATGGATGAGATCATGAAAGATGTAAGTCATGGCTCGCTGATAGGTGCTTCTGACAATTTTCAAACAAAAGGGCATAACACAATAGCAAAAGGTCCCCCAAAGAGTGATGAAATAGGTCTTATGTTGGTCTTCTAGTGTGATAAGGATATTATTATACCCAAAAAACCATCCATAAGAGAAATCATCTCATGGCCTACGGTAAGGTTACGATTTGATCAATGTTAGGAAGAGTAAAATCATATTTAGGGAAAACGAGGTTTAGATCTCAAAAGGTAGATACGAAGATATTTTGAATATTTTGTCAATGGGTACAATGTTGGAGACCTATTGTGGATAGTCAATAAGAATGATGAATTTAGTGGAAAGGAGGTGTTGTGTCTCCTCTTTAACAAGGAGGGCAACTCAAGGGTGCATGTGGCGGAGCTTCTGCTTAACCAACTTGGTGTTAGGAAAGGTAATGATGTTATGGAAAATAATGGATGGATCAAGATCCAAAATGTTCAAAGTATGACCATGTGAAGGCTTGGATATGATGAGAAAGGAAAGGTGGTGAAATATTCAAGCTCCTAAGGATCAAGGGATTGACCCACTTTGAGTATGCGGGCTCTTATGGAGTCCCTATGTTAATTTCAATGGTGGATTCATTAAGAAGAGTGGATGTGTCTAGTGGTAAGGTTTTATGAAGACAGGCATCATTTTCCCCCATGTAGGAAAGGATTGAATTGTTGTCATTGCATTGAAGAATGTCAATGGTAGAGGAATCTTCCTCTATCATGTCCAAAAATTGAAGAGGGAAGGACCTATAGTTTCTTTTTCACACTGATAAGTCATCAGTCCCAAGGTAATGGTGGAGATTTAAAAAAATCTAGAGCTGACATAAAAATTTTCATCCTTATCTATAACCTCATGGGATGGAGAAGATGGAGGATCGATGTCCATGAGAGATAAGGATGGTGGGAGAGGGTCAGTAGATTGTTCCTTATAGCCCAACCCAAATTTTTCATGGGGTTTGTGAGATTGATCATGCCTTGTTCATAATGCCCCATTCCAAATCCTTTCTAGGCACAGTGATGAAGATAGGTGTAGGAAAAGGATTTCTTGTAAATAAATTCAAAGCCGTTGGTATATGGTTTGGTGTGTGGTTAGGTGTCAATATGTGAGGAAGGGCGATTGATACCACCATATGAGATTAGTGTGAAGATTAGATGGATTAAAATGGATGAAATCCTTGACATAAGGTTGATACATTGGAGATTTTTTGGGTCTACAGAGTCTATTGAAGCAAAGGAAGATCGTTAAGTGTGAGAATATGATACTCCCCCAGCGATAGTTGATCCATAAATTTGTTCTAAATAAGTCGTCATTAGGAAACTTGGACGTAGGAGCATAGATGAGCTAGTGGATGCTTGAGAAGGATCGTGTGTTGGAATGAGCACATGTCATTAGGATGATAAGTCATGTGACATGATTTGAATGGAGGAGTATCTGTAGGGAGAGTTAATATTTTCCCCTCATGTTCATACTTGATGCATCGATGAAGGGTGGAAGGAACACAACACATGGCATGAATCCATGGTCATCCAAGTAGGATATTGTATTGAAACTCCCCTTCTACGATATAGAATACCTCATGGAGGAGTTTTTCACCAATGTGGATGGGAAGGATAATTGTTCCTAAAGCGGGGGAAATAATCATTGAATGCGTGAAGGACTGCATGTGATTAGGAAATAATGGAGTTAGGGAGCTTGAGTTGATCAAAGGTGTGAGATGAGATGATGTTGATGATAGATCCATTATCTATCATAAAATGATGAATCAAGGTGTCATTGATACACATAGTGATGAAGAGGGGAAGATCATGTTCTTTAGGTGTGATATGTAAAGAATTTCAGTATCGTCGAAGGATATGGAAGGCCGAAGAAAAAGCACTCCAAAAAGAGATGCAAAGGGATGAGCCTCATCATTAGGAGTGGGGATATGCTTAAGAGATTCAATGAGAGATTTCTTATGATCTAGGGAGCTTTGGATGAACTCATAAAGTGACATCTTAACTGGGGCTTGATGAAGTTGTTTCATAATGCTTTGTTCAATAACCATAAGCCAAGGGGTACCTATGATAAATACCTTGGATTTTGATGAAGAAAAGGGTTGAGTGGAATCTTTGGAAGGAGTGGTGACAACCACTTTGGATTTTGATTGAGTAGGTGATTGGAATTCATGGGGATGAGAATGGGTTGTGACCCAAATAACATTAATGAAGAGAGGAGGACCCTCTTTGGGAGAGGTCAAAGTTGGAGGAGGGATGAAAACATAAGTCTTATATGAATGAGGATATTTATATGTCTTGGTGGATGAATATTGAGATGAGGAAGTGATAAAGGTAGGTGAAAGGGGGTGATCTCCTTCAATAAGAAGATCATCCTCATTGATAAGATTATGAATGATGGTTTGAAGGGCTCTACAATGTTATGTGTCATGTCCTGTTGCATGATGGTATGCACAAATAAGATTAGAATCAAACCATGAAGGTCATGGACCAAGTGGATTGAATGGATTGATAGGTGGGAAGGTGATCACAGATGCTTGAAAGTAGATGTTGAAATATTTCCATGTAAGATCCAATGGGGGTGGTTGGAGGAGAGTTTGTAGATGAAGTAGTTTTAAGAATGGTGGATGAAGAAGAGGGTGTTTACTTGAGGTGGTTTCATGGGAGCCTTTGATTCTATCTTAGGCTTAAAGAATAGGTCTGAAGATGGTTGTGATTTGGTTTCAGTTTTGATTGGTGATGACTTAGATGGTTTTGACATTGATTTGATAACTGTGGTGGTGGATGATTTTGAAAAGGGAGATGGTTTAGAAGAAGGTTTATATTTCTTTGATTTAGATGTAGTGGGGATAGTAGATGAAGGGGCTGGCCCTAAGATGGATGATGATGCTCCTAAGAGTGATGATATGACACTAGATTTCTTAGGAGGGTTAGCTTTAGGAGGATGCAACTCTAAATTTTTGTGTGGGAGTGTAAGGGATTTTTAGACGGGCATGCCAAGATTCTTAGTCTTAGATTGCAAGGATTTACCTTTGGCAGGGATGATGATAATTTCAATTAGAGGATCTATGGATTAGGATTAGGTGATGTGGATTGCATTGTTAGTAGATATCGAAGCTGGAATTGGATTTTGTATGATGCAGTTTGAAAATGTATAAAGGGGTGGTAGATTGTGTGGATTTAGAATTGGTGGATGTAGGGATGATTGGAGTTGTAAATGAAGTGAGAGTGTCATTTGTAGATGTATTGAGTGTAGATGTTTTCATGGTGGATGATTCAAGAGGTGGTATGGATGGACATAGATTCAGATGTTGATGTAGGTATAGTTGTAATAGAAGATGTGATTGATGTGGGAATAGGTGTAGATGTGTGAGGTATGAAGGCATGAAGGAGGCTATAGATGAAGGAATATATGTAATGGATGAAGGCATGGATGATATGGATGGAGAAGTAGGTATGGTCAAGGTTGACGTTGATGTCATATTTGTAGTTATAATTGACATTGATATGATGGGAGTAGAATTTTAATGAGGTTGTGATTGTAGGGGAAGAGTCCATAATAGGGGTAGATGCAATGGATGACGAGGTGATGGGTGTAGGTGATGCGGTTGGATTTTGGTATATAGTATTAATTATATGGGAATTATGTGGTTGTGATGTGGGGGTGGAGTTTGATTGTTGGGTGGATGATTAGGAAATGTTTTTGAAGATGTCAAAGGGGTTGATTAGGTGGCGTAATAGGATTATCCACTTGCAAGTCACTCGAGTTTATAAGTTTTTGAATGAAATCCTTAAAAGAGCGACATTTTTCGATGTCATGTCCACAAACTTGGTGATATTCTTAGTAATGTTCCTCATGATACCATGTTGATTTAGGTTTTGATTCATCAAATGGTTGCATGGGAGGAAGACGAATGAGATTGACCACCATTAACTTGTCAAATATTACACTACATGATTCCCCAAGAGGGGTATAATTAGGAGGTGGTCTAGGAGATATTTGTGGAGGATCAATGTGAGAAGTGGATGTGGAGAGGAAGATTTAACCACGATGGAATTAACAACATTATTGGACTTGTCACCATGCATGGAGGATTTAGTGAACTCGGTTTGGGATTGTTTCGATCAAAGTTTAAGATTCCCTTTCTCAAGGGTGCGAAGTTCAAGTTTTCGAGCCATGGTAAATACATCTTCAAAGGTTTGAAATGATTGAACTTGAAGATTAGAGGAGATATGATTCACACAAGATTGGGAGAAAAGTTCAATTAATTCATTCCATGGAAGGGAGAATGATTGTTGGTTAATTATGCCATGACATCGTGTGAAAAAATCTATAATAGATTCATCATCATATTGTCTAATGGTATAAAGGTTTGTGATAGTAATATTACATGCAATATTGATTGAGAAGTGTTCGAAGGAACAATTACACAAGTTGGGTAAAAAATAATGAATGTTATGGGATGTCGTTATACTAGTCCAACATGGTTCCAGCTAATGACATAGGGAATGTGCGAAGCATAAGGTATTGATCATGGGCGATAAGGTAAAATGCATGCTTAAAGGCATAAAGATGTTGTTGAGGGTCCTCCTTTCTATTGAACTTAGAAAATTTTGACAATTCCCAATGAGGAGGATAATGATTCACGGGGATGGATGGATTGATGGCTTCATTACAAATTTGATCATATGAGAATGTGGTTTTGGATCCCAAGGTAGCAACTTCAAGATTATCCATTCTACTTAATAACACCTGTATGGGATTGTTAGATGGTTGAGTTTGAGATGTTGAAGGATGGTATTGTGATGCATATGAGGTGGATGGGTTGTGTTGTTGATAAGTTTGATATGTTTGAGGATGTGTGGGTGTTGGTGGAAGTGGTTGATAAGGGGGAATGTAATTGAGGGATTGTGATTGAATGGGTTGAAATAAAGGTTGTTGTTGAAAAATGGGGATGTGGTAAGATTGGTTAGATTGAGTTGGTTTTTGAGAGATGGGGACATTCGATTAGTTTTCTATGGGATGAGTTTGTATGTAATTAATGGGTGGTTGATATACTTGAGTTGGCTAAGTGGGAAGTATGTAGTGATAGGCACCTCAAGGAGGTGGTTGATGGGTTTGCATTGATTTAGATGGATGATGTTGTGAAGTGATTACCTTGGCATGGATATGAGAAGTGGAGAAAAGGGGTAGATTTGTGTTATATTGTTTGGATATGGAGGAAGAAAGTGAGATTATTGAGATGATTGAATGGGGCACAAGTGATGTAGTGGATGAAGAGGTGACGGGAATAGAAGAAGTGATAGTAGTGTTAACAAGAGGAAAATTATAGGGGATGGGGACAACCAATTGAGTGGTTTGGTGATTGTGAGGAATGGAGGAAGAAGGTTGATTAGGATCAAGCTCATGTTGTGCCCTAGCAAGTTCACTCATAGCTCTAGGAAAAAAGAAGACAAGTTGTGATGTGAGGACTTGTGTAGATTCAAGATTAGAATGGTAGGCATAAATTTGTTTCAAAAGAGGTCCATTAATGGGGATATTGGTAGTCTAATGCAAAGGAGATAGTCATGAAGGGAAAATGGATTAGCATTGAGAATTCTCCTGGAATTCCACACACCCACGAGGCATGAGAGGAGGCCCAAAAGCATCAATAGAGGTGGTATAAGGGGGTGTTGCTTGTCTAGATGGAATGGATTGATAGTAACAGAAGGGGTTGGTTTCAACATGGGCATTTGGTTGGTTAAATTGAGTATCTTGAAGAGGAGGTATGGAAACAATGGGTTAAGAAATGGTGGAATAGATGACCAAAGGGGTGGAAGGGAAGGATGGAAAGTGTGGAAGTTTGTTGAAAGGAAGTGGTAGTGGAGATAGGAATGTTGTTTGATGTCATGTTTTGTTCCACTTGTTTTTCTTGGGATATTGTAATAACTAGCATGAAACAAACAATAAAAAAAACTATGTTGATTTTTAATTAAGGCAAGCAAGTCACACAACAAAACTTTGATTATCTTGATTATTAGAGATGTGAAAAGAAATGAAAAATGGGCTTAAAGGGAACCTAGGAAATGAAAATCTATGGATGGTTTTAGATGGTTTGGGATGGAGTTCTCGATATACCCAAAGATATGTGAGGCATGAAGTTGTGATGTATATTGGTATGTGGCTTGGTATTGGGGCCTACCTCCTCACTTCATGGTATCCCCACAATGATAACGGAGTTAGGTTCTTAGCCAATATACCAATAGACAAAATAATTGTAACATGACCAAAACACTACAGAGAATTTCCTATTGGGTGATGAAATCCAAATAGTTCCACCTAGGAGGAATGCTTTAGATGTGTAAATTGATGCATGTGTTTTAGGATGTGTGTGATGAAGTGTATACAACGTGTTAAACCCCCTCATTAAACTATATTTCCAAGAAAGATATGAGGGTTTATTTTAAGATCCAAAATGAAATGTGTATATTCGATGAGAGCAACAGATAAGACAAGTGATGCAATGCGATAAAAGAAAGAAATGGGGAATAAAAATAAGGAATACCTAGATAACACTTTTCCTTTTTATCTGATTTTTTATTTTTTTAAGCAAGAAAAATTCAATCCAAGCAATGTGATCTAACACACGTAAGAAAGCAAAATCTAACACTCCTTTCTATGGGGTTAGTAGAAAATAGAGGAAAGAAGATGAAAATGAAAGACAAATAACAAGACTCACTAAAGAAGGGTGGGTCCCATCGGGCATGCCAAAATGTTGAACAAATTTCCTCTTCTTGCTCTATCTAAATTAGTGAACTAGTACTAAATAAAATAAGTAACTCCAAATATGTGAGGGTTTAAGGTACCTTGAGATGGGATGGCAATGAATGGATAACAGTGTAAAATGATATATCCTTCTTTGCAGTGAGCTAAGTGACTTGAAAATCAAGTAAACTCAATAGAAAAGGATGGATTAGTAGATTGATGGGAGGGTTTCCTAAAAAATTAAGTTCGAGAAGTGAAAAATTCCTAGGATGGATGTCAACCCTTATTTTGATAAAGAATAGATAAAATTAGGTATTGATAAATTGGATGTAGTAGAATTTGAGCCAAAACAGAAACTGAAATGCTATATATAAGATAGAAATGTATATATGATCTAAATGGACACCAAAGTAAATCAAACCTGGGTGGGTCAACGATGACCCAAGACTACAGAGGGCTAGTCAATGGTGACTGGGATAATCAACTGGAATAACGATGTAAAATGTAGATCTGAAGATTCTGAGGTGAGATCTGGAACTGATGATGCATTGAGATGGCAGATGGGAACCTGTAAGAGATATGAAGCAAGATTTAATAAAAAAGGATGCAAGAAAATTATGGAATCAAAGGATGAATTCTAAAAATACAGATCTGGTCGAAATGGCAACCAAGATGAGTTGGCAGTGACTGGGGATTGGTAGAATGGATATGAGATGAAAGAGAGGTAGAATGATAGGATTTAGAGGTTGGATGGATGTTAAAATACATAGAGTGATGGTTGGGGATCTGAATGAAAAATAAAATTGATATAGATGGAGGTTGGGTCGATGGTGACCAGATAGGGTCAACGGTGATTGGGACTGATCTAATCTTGGATGAAAATGGATGGGCTGAAAGGAAGACCTGTAGATGAAAACATAGAAGGTTGAGAAGGCTGAGGCTGAGTTCCTAATAACATATGAACCTGCATAAGATATTAGTGAAGGATATAGATGATAATATTACAATAAGAATAAAATTATGCCAAGGTGAAAGAGATCTCCCCAAATTTCCAAGGTTGAAGCACAATATCTCCAAGAAGACTCCAAGATGGTTGTGACAACTTGCAAAGGTACTCAATAATGAAGGCAAAATATCACAAGAAAAATCCAAGATTCCAAAATTGCATCCTTGAAAAAGGGAGGGGTAAGGGTGGCCTTATAGGGTCAACGACGACCCAGATGGGTCACTACAGATTTTGAGGATCCATCCATTTGGGTGGTGGGAAGGTGGTGATCTTGAGACAAAGAGCCCATTTAAAGGTAGATTAGGGTTTAGAAGGATAGGAATGAATTAGGGCTTCCTAGGATGAGTAAATGGGTAGGTGAAAGGTGGAAATTATTAAATAAAGGCCTTGTAGAGGTGAAAACATTAAATGGTGACCTAAAGAGGATAAAATATGAGTTTTTAAGATGAGGAAATAAATTAAATGAGGGTTTAGAATTAACTAAACATGATTAGGGATGATTAATGGATGAATAATGAGAGGAAATAATGATAGGTGGGATAAATTGAATTTAGGAGGGAATAAGGAAATTCAAAAGGGAAGAGAGGTAATAAGGATGGAAAGGATGAGAAAAAAAATGATAGGATAAGATATCACAAATGAGGATACAAGAAAAATAAAAACTAAATAAAAATATGGTGGTGATTTCAGAACCACTTCGGTAGGGAAAAAAGTACAGCCTCAATGGAGATGAAGAAAATGTCCTATGGACCCGTAAGTCAGAAAAAACTAGTGTAAAATGAAGGGAATCCAATGAGAATATACTCAAATGGATGTGCAAGCCGTGGGTCCAACATATCAAAGGAAGACATCAAGTATGTGTAAAAAAATGCAAAAAATGGTTGAAACAACAATCAACAAAAGGATAGGGGTGGGAAAAAAATCCAATGCGATATCTTATGGAGGAGGAATCAAAAATATGCGTTTGGGGTGGGATAAAAAGGATGTAAAATAATGGTGCCCCAAGAGGGAACACAAATATGGCCACAAAGGCGAGGTGATGAAGAATAAGATAAATGGTGTCTTAAGAGGAAACAAAAGGATGGCCACAAAGTCAAAATGATGTAAAATAAAGATGTGATAGATAACAAAGTACATGCAGGACACAAAGAAGGATGTGATATGAATACCACTTAAGGAAAGAGTGGAAGAAAATATGATTTGAAAGAAAGGATTGATCAAAGAAGGAAAAGAGTGACATGAATCAAAAGGATAGAGCTGAGTCGATGGGTGACTGGAGATGATTGGTGGTGATTAAGGTAAAGTAGTGATGACCCAAGCGGTGATGAGGGTCAGTGGGATATATAAGCCCATGGGTCGTTCAATTAAGCTCATTTTCATGGTGTGAAGTGATGATTAAGAGTTCTAAAGAGAAAAGAGAAAGTGATATTTTGAGATAGATGGAGGTTGGAGGAACAACAAGGAAGTTCCTGAGGACTCATAGGATGGTAAATTCCTAAACCCTAACTTGTTTTAAAGAATTTTTGATGTTTTTTTGAATTTTTTGAATTTTAAATTTTGTACAAGGGGCGGTAACTGATGACTAGGAAAATTCACCATTGATTGGGCCAAAAATGATGTCATCTCAATCCTAGAGGCGTCGAACCAACCTAGGTCGGTACTGAATGGGGATGGAATGTATGATTTTTTAGTTTTTGATGAGAGTTAGATGATGAGGAATATAACATTTTACATGTTTGATTTATTTTGTAGGCCCAAGAGACCTTTTATTTGCGAGACAAAATACCTACCCTAAACAATAAAATTAGAGGTGATGTGACAGATGCTGAGTGGGACCAATTGGTTGCAGTCAGATTAGGTGGTTTCTAGCACATTTAGTGGATTCCATGAGATGTGGGACTTATGATTGAACTGGTGGAGAAGTGGGATGTTTGTACATGTAAATTTTGATTTAAGACAAGTGAGATGACTGTCACACTTGAGGATGTCTATCGCATCCTAAGGCTACCTATACAGGGTGAGCCAATACAACTGATTATAATTTATAGCAGATTGTGAGTGTTGACATGACTGTTTGGAGAAATTTCCTCTTATATCCCCTTTGCATTCAGAGCATTTCACATTGAAATGCAATATGAGTGTGGGATGGCTAGAAGTCGATTGATATGTTTAGTGATGATGGAAATTTTGAGCTATGCACTACCAAATTCAGGGGGTACAAGGTTCCATTGGATATTGATAGGTGTGGTTGCAGATATTGTTGATCATATGATAGTATTTTCATTTTGCACTACATTGTTGGTACATGTGTATCATGAGTTGTGTATATACAATGAGAGGAGGAGGACATGGATGGGTTTGGGGTTCCTACTACATTGCTAGGATTATGAGAATATAGTAGTGTTCATGCGACTAGGTATACCATAGATCACATTGATTTAGTTGTTGGATTCTTGAGATGGAAAGATGACCAGGATCACAGTGATATGAGAGAGGGGATCATAGTGGTATTTAGATAAATTAGCAGATTTGGAGATAGAGTAGGTTAGATGGAAGCCATATTGTGACTATCTTATGTGGCCTAGGTGGATGTAGAGTTGGGAGGGATGAAACATACTAGATGGGTAGATGAGTGGAGGCCTGATATGATAAAGGCCATCTAGTTTGACAAAGTGAGGTGACAGTTTATCGTAGTACAGATTGTGCCTTGAGAGCCTATTATATAGGAAAGATGAGTTTGAGAGGGATCTGTTGAGTCTTGATATGAAAGATCAATTGGAGGAGGTGTGGGCACCATGGGATGATGATGCCAATGTAGGATTTTGCGATGGGTTTGCTGATTAGATGACTACTACATGGGCATATTGAATGGCTAAAGAGGGAGCCAAGGTTGGTGACAAGGAGGAGGAGGTTCATGCAGAGGTGGATGTAGCTCTTAGAGGTGAGGAGGGTGATGATGGAGGAGGATATGCCATGCAAATAGCGTAGATGTGCGTAGAGTATGACTTAGCCCAATTAGAGAGGGATACAATGTGACAGGAATGAGAGAGAACTTGACAGGAGGCATTGGTCCTACACCAGGAGAGGGACCAGGTCATTAAGTGGAGGGATTGATACAAGAGGTAGCGAGAGGTCTATAGAGCTAGATTTAGAGACCTCACACTGATATTGGTGGTGGAGTTACGGAGTGGTGCTCCAATAACATCACAAGGGGTTGTAAAGATGAAACCTCTACATATTATGCCCCTAGATTTATACAAAGCACTGTTAGCTGATGCATGATAATATGAGCATATCGTGACTTTTAATCTACCATGGAAACTGAGATATGCAACATATCTAGGTTTTCAATGGGGAACATGTGGTGCTGTGCCATCTAGGAGTATGATGAGTGTGATATGACAACAATGACGTGTGGGCCATGATGGAGGTGATAAGGCCTAGGGATTGATTTAGGAGGCTACCCCAAAAGGGAAATATTTGAGACTCTATGATGTATAGTTCACCATTTTTGATGATGTATCTTCTTTGAGACACGATCCTTAGTAGCCTGTGATATATGTATTGATTTACTTAGACTATATATATATATATATATATATATATATATATATATATATATATATATATATATATATATATATATGATTGTGATTCATCATGTGTTACATTTGTGATTCATGGTTTTGATCATGCTATGTTAGATGTAGATGTGGATGTTAGATTATGATTTTGATGTGTTTATAATATTATAGATTTAGATGATGATTCTATTCATTGAGATTTAGATGTTGATGTTGGATATGGATTATACATAGATGTGATGGATTATGTTTTTATGGATTTATGATTTGAAAGGCTAGACTATGAAATGGATTGTGATGTGATTATATAAATATGGATGAAAAAGTGATTTTATTACGGATAGATAGTTATTAGTCATAAATAATGGACACAAATGATATGATGGATGTGAAAATATATGGATGATGTGGGCCTGATTAATGTTAAATTAAAAGCATACACATAAACATGGGTAAAATGGTTAGATAGGAATGATATGTATAGTGTGAGAGAAAGGATGAGAATTGAATAGAGGGAGAAAAAAAAGAGATAAATGACACGTGATTATAACAAGGAGCGCATGAAGAAATGATGCTTTTAACCGGATTGGAGGTAAACAAGAAAAATAGCCAATCAAGGAAATACACCTGTAGTTAATAGCAGGTGTTGACACAAAACCATTGGTAGTCAGTAATCTCAAGGATCACAAGGATAAGTATGGAAAGTGGACTTATAAACCTAATTTTTACATGAAAAATGGGGTTTGGATGAAAATCATATGTGGGAATATAGATTCTTCATTTTTGGGTGTTCCTAGGTCTATGCCCCAACTCTAAACAATATGACACAAACTGATCAATGCAAGAAGTTTGATATGGATGAGAAATTTGATTGATGTGGGAATATTTCTTGGGATTCTTGTTTTGAAATTTTATGATTTTACTTTTGAGTATATAGAAGGCTAATAAATGTGGGAAGTATTCACTGTCATGATATGAGATGATATCCATCCTTCGAGGGAGTGATCTAAATTTTCTTTCTTTCTTTTGGATTTTTGGATTTTTCTTTTTATGAAATGACAGGGTATGATATGCATGATAACTATCCTTTAAGGGATTAGTCTAAATATGATTTTGATATTTTTACTTTAATGAACAAATGTCTTTTGAGGGAGAAGTATGTTTACTTTTTATATAAAATATATTTTTAGATGAGTATCCTAAATTTTGAATTTTTAATAGAAGAGCTGGGGATAACTAGGTTGAACACTTAGGAGGGGATAGAGAATGTACAAGTGACACTTGTGGACCCTTAGCATGGTTACAGTCGATACATAAGAAGGTGATGGATGTAATGATTATGGATTTCTCACTAAGAAAGAAGAACTTATCCATAAGGAATATGCTATAAGTAGAGTTATGGTGTCCATATTTAAGGTCATAGATATGAAAGTGATGGAAGACCACATAATTCCAGATCATTACAATGAAATATCAAAATTCCGGATGATGGATGGATGACCACTAAGATAAATAAGTTCGTGATGGAAAATATGTTAACAATAGAAAGGCTGCAAGTGCAATGCATTAAGAGGTTCCTAGTTTACCATAAAGGGGAGCCAAAATATAGGCTCTAAACCCATACTTATGAGTTATAATATAAGGTCTAATCTAGTTGGGAGAAAAATTTCCATATTGACTCCTTTCTAGAGCAATGACATTCTACTTTTATTTAAGGACAAGGTCACTGATCTTAAAGTTACGTTTCTTCAGGTGTTTTTTATAAGAACATTTAATGTGCTCTTGGTAGAATTGATGATGTTAAAGAGAGAGAAAGTGAATTTCATCTAACAACTCAAGTTGTGGTAGGTGATCTTGGCGATAATATTTGTTAGGGATGAAGTTGCAAAGAGAAATAGGATGGGATTTTTACTTCAAGAGGAAGGATGACCTCAGAACCGTAAATGAGAAAGGAGTAACACCCGTAGAGGTGTGGATGCTGATATGATAAGCCTAAAGAGAAAAGGGTATATGAAGATGCAAAAATCACAAAGATTCTTGAGATATTTATTTTTGAAGGAATTTCCATTATATGTGATGATTTTATGAGGAAAACCAAAGTGAAAAATGATGTGCTGATAGATGAAATTAATGATTTTATTGGCTTTAGTTGATGCAAGTGGAATTACTTCCACCCATTTAATGAAGTACTCAGTACTGGTGATGATAGAGTGATGGCGTTGTGAGGAACATAAATTGATGAGAAAAATGATGTCTAGTCCCCATTATGAGAAGGGCCAAAGGTCTTGAGTCGGTTACAATGCCTGACTAGGAATGTAGATTAGATTGGAATTTTACTAGCATTTGATGCATTTCTTAATGTATTCAAAACAGTCATGATTAAGACAGGGCCAATAATAATCCATGTGAAGGAGGTGCTTAACAATAGACAAACCACTAAAATGGATACCAATGATATTGTCATGGACTTTTTGTATAGCGCAAGTGGATTCATGAGACTTAAGGAAATAAAGCAAGATACCATCAAAGCCACATTTGTAAAGGATACCACCAAGGATGACATAACAGTTAGTGCATTAAAGAAAAAACCTCCTACCATTTTTAAATAGGCCAGAAGGGATGATTGATTTAGAAAGATAGTCAAATATTTGAGAATACCAAAGATAATGAAGGATTATATTTGATAAGGTTGACGTCAGGTAACTCATTAAGGTGATTTAGCTTGTCAACACGTTGAATGATGACAAAGAGCTTAGACTCCTCTGTGGAGCAAGGGAAGAGAGAGGTAAGAGAAGGCATAGTGTTTGAAAAGTGGTTAGATGAATGAGGGATGGTTTGAATGGTGTAGATATCAAAATCTCCAAGAAGGAAGTAAAAAACATCCTTATACTTTTGAAAGATATCATTTTTACAATGATAGATTCCTTTAACTTCATTAATGATGAGTTGGGAATCCCCGAAGATGTTAAGGATTTTGATGCCTAGATAGATGGTGGTTTGAAGGCCTAAGATGAGTGCTTCATACTCGGCCATATTGTTTGTGCATTGAAAATTAAGTTTATACGATATATGAATAAGAGTGTCCTAATGAGGAATGATGATGACACCAATGCCTCCCCCTTGTCGATACTTAAATCCATTAAAGATGAGTGTCATATTGAGATAAGAAATTTCATGTTTAATTTTTTTGATAGATTTGTCTAGAAATTGCTTGTGAGGAAGATGATTATCAGGAAGAGGGGCATCAACTAATTAATATGTGATAACTTGGCCCTTGATTTATTTCTGTGAGATGAAATCTAGATCAAAATCTGTCATGAACATGAGCCATCGAGTGATATGATCTCTATGATAAGGCTTGGAATGCATGGTCTTGAGAAGATAAAATATAATGATGACATAAGTATTATGATTGAGAAGATAGTGGTGAAGTTTGGAAGTACAAAATAAAAGTGAACAAATTTTTTTTTTAACTTCAAAGTAGTGAGTCTCTTAGTTGTGAAGGGTGTGGCTAATGTAATATATGGCCTACGCCCTTCCTTTCTCGTCATGATGTGCCAACACGGTGCTGAGAGCATGATCTAAGGTAGAGACATAAATATAGAAAGGATATCCCTCACATGGAGCGGTAAGCACAAGAAGATATATGAGGTACTTCTTGAGATCATTAACAGATTTTTGGCAGATATCATCCTAGTGAAATTTAACATTTTTACGAAGAAGGTGGGGAAAGGGTTAGCAACGGTTAGAAAGTTGTGAGATAAAGTGGCAGACTAATTAAAGTTAGCTTTGAAGAATGTGAAGTTTATTTAGATTAGAAGGGGAAGGCATCTCATGGATGGCCTTGATTTTGGCGGGGTGAACTTCAATACCCCTGATGGAAATGATGAATCCAAGGAGTTTACCAGTAAGCAATCCAAACACACACTTGGCTAGATTGAGAAGGAGGAAGAAGTAGATAAGGTGCTCAAAAAGGACCTCAAGGAAGGAAATGTGATCATAGTGATGCTTGGATTTACGTAAGAGATCATCAACATAGTCCTCTATAGTCTTATCGATGAGATTGTGAAAGATGTAAGTCATGGCTCGCTGATAGGTGACTTTGGCATTTTTCAACCCAAAGGGCATGATGTGATAGAAAAAGGTACCCCAAGGAGTGATGAAAGAGGTCTTATGTTTGTCTTCTAGTGAGATGAGGATCTAATTGCATAAAGAAAAACCATCCATAAGAGAAAGCATCTCATGGCCTACTGTAAGGTCGATGAGTTGATCAATGTTAGGAAGAGGGAAATCATCTTTAGGGAAAGTGAGATTTAGATCTCAAAAGTCAATGAAAATATGGATCTTTCTTGAAGCTTTGTCAATAGGTACAATGTCAGAAACCCATTTTATATAGTCAATAAGAATGATGAAATTTGCTGAAAGGAGGCATTGGAACTCTAATTTGACAAGGGCAAATCAAGGGTGCATGCAGTGAAGCTTCTTCTTAACCAGATTGGTATTAGGAAAGGTAATGATGTTATGTATAATGAAGGATGGATCAAGGCCTGACATGCTAGAGTATGACCGTGTAAAGGCCTGAATATGTTGAGAAAGGAATGTGGTGAAAGATTCAAGCTCCTGTGAATCAAGGGATTGACCCATTTTTAGGGAGCAGGGCTCTTGCGAAGTCCCAATGTTGATGTTGATTGTAAATTTGTTAAGAAGAGTGGATGTGTTAGGTGGTAAGGTATTATGAATATAATAATATTCTGCTCCCATGAAGGAAAGGATGGATTTTTCATCTACGCATTGGAAAATGCCAATGGTAGATGAGTCTTCCTCTATCATTTCTAGATGTTGAAGAGGGATATACCTAGCTTCACTATCACAGTGATAAGTGATTGGTCCCAAGGTAATGGTGGAGATTAAAATTTTTTTAGAGGTGATAGAAATGGTGTCATATGTATCGATAATCTCATGGGATGGGGAGTATTGAGGATCGATGTCCATGAGAGCCATAGATGGTGGGAGAGGATCTCCAAATTTTTCTCTAAATCCTATGCCAATTTTTTCATGGGGTTTGCAAGATTGATCAATAAAAATGTTATGCATGCCTTGTTTATAACACCCCATTCCAAATCCTTTCTAGGTACAATGATGATAATAGGTTTAGGGAAAGGATTTCTTATAAATAAAATCAAAGCCATTGGTATATGGTTTGGTGTGTGGTTGTGTGTCAATGTGTGAGGAAGGGCGATCGATGCCACTATAGATGAAATTAGTGCAAAGGTGAGATAAACCAAAAGGAATGACATCCCTGACATTAGTTTGATACATTGGAGGTTCATCGAGTCTTCCGAGTATATGAGGTGTGGGGATAGTGTTAATTGTTAGAAGATGATACTCCCCTAGAGTGAGTTGATCCATCACTTTATCTAAAAAAGCGTTGTTAGGAATCTTGGATGCGGAGACATATGAGCTAGTGGATGCTTGGGAAGGATCCTGGGAAGGATGAGCTAGTGGACGCAAATGGTAAGAATGATTATGCCTAAAGAGGGGGCAACAACATAATTGAATGTGTGAGTGATTGGATGATAATGGAATTTGGGGGATTGAGCTAACAAAAGGTGTGAGATGATATGATGTTGATTTTAGCTCCATTTTTTATCATAGAATGATGAAAAGGGGAAGATCATGTTCTTTAGGTGTGATGTCAGGAATTTTAGTATCATCAAAGGATATGAAAGTGGAAGCATAAAGTGTTCCCATAAGAGATGAAAAGGGCCGAGCCTCATCGTTAGGAGTGGAGATACACTTAAGAGTTTCAATGAGGGCTTGCTTATGATCTAGAGAGATTTAGATATTATCGTAAAGGAACATCTTAACAAGGTCTTGATTAAGTTATTTCGTAATGATTTGTTTAATAACCATAGGCTGAGGGGTAGTTAAGATAGATACCTTGCATTTTGATGAAGAAGAGGGTTGAGTGGACTCTTTGGAAGGAGCAGTGAAAAAAAATTTGGATTTTAATTGAGTGGGTGGCTGGAATTCATGGGGATGAGAACAAGTTTTGACTTGAACAACATTTGTATAGAGCGGTACGCCTTCCTTTGCAGAGGTTTAAGCTAGAGGAGGGATGAAAAAACAAGTATTACATGAATGAGGACATTTAGATGTCTTGGTGGATGAAGATTGAGATGAGGAAGTGGAAACAATAGGTGAAAGGGGGTGGTCTCCTTCAACAAGAAGATCATCTTAAATGATAAGGTTATGAAAAATGGTTTGAAGGGCTGGACAATGTTTGATGTCATACCCTAGTGCACGATGGTAGGAAAAAATGAGATTAGAGTCAAACCATAAAGGTTTTGGGGTATTTAGATCAAAGGGCTTAATATATGGAAGCATGATTATTGATGCTTGAAGGATATGTTGAAATATTTCCATGTAAGATCCAATGGGAGAGGTTAGAGGAGATAATGTTATTGAGATGAATTTAAGAATGGTGGATAAAGAAGGTTTTCTTTGAGGTGGTTTTGTAGGAGATTTTGATTCTATATTGGGATTAAAATAAAAGGAAGATGGTTGTGTTTTGGTTTTAGTTTTAATTGGTGGTGACTTGGATGGTTTGGAATTATATTTGATAGCTGTGGTGGTGATGGTTTTGAAGAGAGGGATGGTTTAGATGGAGTTTTAAGCTGCCTTGATTTAGATGTTATGTTGGGCTGAAGAAATCACCTAAGTATTAGTGGGCGTGCAAATAGGGCATGTATGCGTGTGCAAGTGGTAGTTAACAGGGATGTGCTGAGAAAGACGAGTTTGGGAATTCACCATTTTTTAGGGCATGAGCTAAAAATAAGATGGAGTGTAGATCAAGAAAATATGAGAACCTAAATACTTCTCAGCAAAGCAAGAACTATTTTGGGAACAAGTGGAAGACCAAGAGACATACATAATATGTGATAATAATAGTATTAAGATAGAGTTCAATTATAGATTACTATATTATTAGCCACCATGTTGAAGCATGCAGTTGTTGGCACATGGCTATTTTGGGCATGCAGCCTATTTTGAGAATGCATGGGAAGTGAAGGGAAAGTCCCCACCATATGTAGTAGTTGATTTACATAGTTTTGGACATCATGTATTACAAAATTATGCTACTCTACTGTCCCAAGCACACATGTCTCTCTAGTAATTATTGTGATGTATTCAACTATTGTTTTGTGAAGAATTAATACAATGGATCAATATGGATGTATATTAGTTATCGATGTCTCTATTCATTGTACTTGTATGGTAAATACAATATTAATTGTGGTCTAATCTAATATGATTTCTTATTATGTGTGTTTCCAATTTGAGCTCATGAATCTGATTATTCTGATAAAATATAAACTTTGGAAATGGTTAATATGATTATTCATGCTAGCATATTGATAAGACCGTACAAGAGAGGGACCTGGTAGCTTTGTGTTCTTTGGGTGAGCATCCAAATCTACCTAGATAAAGTGCCAACATGCATAGGTAATTGAGTGGGAAAATAAAGACTACATTTTTATTCCATTGCTGGGACCCCTTTTCAAATTATTTGCCATGATGTTCCATGATGATGGCGTATCACTTGAATCTTGCAGCCATTAAAGATTTGGTAATTGATGTAAAAGGTCAATTTGCATGAAGATATGGTTATGGACCTAATTTTAATGAGCGAAAGTGGGTGCAAGATCATTTATATCATGAGCTCTATGAAACATTATTTTGTTGTTTTCCTATAGAATTATATGAGTGGTCGTCTGCATATGCATAAAAGAAAAGATGAAGTTATAGATTAAGGGTTTAGATACAGGAAGAGTACTAGGCTTTGTTTGATGCAAATGAACCTTGGACATGTGTTGTAGATCACTGGTGGCCTGTTCTTGTGTGTAGTTATACTCTTGAGTACACTGTGTTGACATATTCTTGTTTGGAAGTTGCTTAGTTTGAATTTTTGTGTGAGCCCAGAGGATCTTACATCCACACTATTTCTTTGGAAATTAATATCTTGATGGTGGTGCTAAGTTTAGAGTTCTTACCTATGACTAGATAAACATACCACCACGTGTGGGAACGAGAGCAGGTGTGGTGAAAATTGTAGACCTGGCAAAAACAATGGAAATGGAGGAAAGAAGGATTATATATAATGAAGTGCGAGAAAGGGAGATGACAAGAGAAGTTGTAGATTTAATAGCATTGAGGGAAGAGATGGATCACCAAGGATTTTGTGCTCTTGTGGAAGATGAGGATGAGGAAGCAGAACATCTAGTTCCCCCAATATTAGGAAAGTGCAGTAGAGAATCCCCTTGGAATTCTTATGAGAGTGTGTCAGTAGAGGAAAGATTGAGGATTGTGGGTGCACATCTTATCCCACCTGGTGATCTAGCCCTTGTGCTTGGTGTTCCAATTCCATAAGTAATCATTAACAAGAAAGAGAGTGTAGGTAATCTAGTAGTTTCAAGTAGATATCATTTTCCTTTAAATACAAAAGTACATCAGATGACACATACACCTATGATAACAAAAACATCATTTTTATAATTTGGAGGCCCAATTAGAAGAATATTTTATGGAGTGTCATTAGGTTAGAGTGTGGGTACACAGAAAATTGGGCACACATCCAGAAGTACTATAAATTCAAGTAATGTGGGAGTTTAGTTTAGTACTATATTTGATATGTAAGGAAGTACATCCACTGGTCCAATGCCCACTACTAAAGGATTAAACAGATCGAGAGTGTCAGGATTAAGTGGATTAGGTGGTTCTGGAGGTGGAGGAAATATTGGTGGTAATTCTGGTTTTGGATATAGAGGATATGATCTACATCCCCTAAAACCCCCACATCAACCTCAACAAGTTTACTATGAAATGTCTCTCCACTTTCTAGAATATAGAGGAATTGAAGATGCTACAGAGCATGTACACAAGTGTGAGTTGGTATGACATGATAAAGGAATCACAACCTTAGATATAAAGGTAAGTCAATTTTCTATTACTCTTCTAGGGCGTGCGTAGTTGGTACAAAAAGTATGACCCAGATTAAACTGCGGTGGATTATAATACTTTGCACTCTACGTTTCTAGCAGAGTTCCATATCCCTGAATTTGAATAGAAAATTGTCAACACACTTAAGGACATTAAGAAGGGATTATATGATAGCATGAGAGAATATGATACACATTTTAAAACTTTGTTGTTAAATTTTTCTAATGATATACATCCTAGTCAGCATGTATAATGGATTGTTGGTGGATTATTGACTTTGTTTATAAGGGTACTATGTCATAAGACCTTTGTGGATCCGTGTGATGATTTGGAAGTAGCTTTTCACACTAAGGTAGTTGGGAGTGTGGATACTAGAGCAAGTTCATTCTTAGAGGTACAGATTGCATCCAAGGAGAAATAATTAGAGAATCTCTATGCTAATTCAGCTCATGAGACGCATAGCAAAATATGGTATACATATTGTGATGTTGAAGGACATACCAAGGATAGCTTCCCTTATAAGTGGGTGAGTGCCATGCTATTAGATTGTGATATTTTCCATTTAGACCATGATGGAAGTAAATGTCCCCTCTTACAATGTGTGATCCAAAAGAATGTGTCTATGTATTGTAAGATTTGCAAAACTCAAACTCATGACATTTTTGACTGTAGAGTGATTGATCATATTCATGAAGGCATTGAAACTGGTGTGCAACAAACTAGTGTAACAAGTGGATCCAAGGAACGAGGAGAAAAAAAAAGGATGAAATAATGGTGATAACAAGAATAGAGGCTTTTGTGGTGGATATAAAGTTCGAGGTCACAGAAGTGGAAGAGGAGGATTTCCTATTGGAACTTTTTATACTTGTGGATTTCGTAATCATTATCACCACAAGTTCCCTCATAATGTGGTTTGTTCATAGTATGGAAAAAAACAAAAAATTGAAGAATGTCTAGAGTTGTATGAGCATATGAGCAAACAACATAAGCAAGACAAGGGAGAAGCTATGATTAAGATATAATGCACAGATGGAGATCAAAGGATGTAAAAGGTTGGATTAATTATGAATTTAAACCCATATTAGTTATTGCACATGCTGAGACTACGCGTGCTTATGAACCTTTAAAGTATAAGCCAAATATAACCAAACAAGAAGTGATTAATGCCAAGTACCTTGATGCTACACATCATAAAGAGGTTTACCAAGATACTATGAATGTTATCAGGGATCTACAAGGAGATATTCATATTTTGAAGGAGTAGGTGCATGTGTTAGAACAAGAAAAGAAGATTGATCTCCCATAAAAGGATATAGATGATTTGAAGGAGGTATGTCAAATGTTGTGCTAAGAGAACATGTACCTTTATTAGGAGAATGGTTGAGAGAAACAATACTACACATAGGTATGAGTGCAAGAGGTAGAAACTTCATGAAAATATACCTCCACATAATTATGAGTATGATAAGGAGATTACACTGAATAAAATCATAGATGGATGGCTTCTAAGAAATATTCTGATAGATACAAGTGTGGAAGTTAATGTAATCATGTTGGATGCTTGGAATCAAATGAGAAGACCACCATTGCACCCCTCTTCAAATATATTATATATGACAAATAGAACTAAAGCCATGCCACTTGGAGTGCTAAAGGATATGACTATTATAATTTAGGGAGCCAAGTTTACTAGGGACTTTAAAGTATTGGAGCTAGCTAAAGCATATAGTTTCCCATCATTACTTGGGTGCCCCCAGTGTTATGTGTATAATGTAGATCTGTGTTTGAACAAGGGGTGCATTAGCTTTGAGAAAAAGGAATAGAACATAATTATACCTTTGATTGATGTAAAAGGTACTCTGTATGTTGAGCCTTTGAGTGAAGAAGACTTGAACAAGATATATACGTGCACAATAAGATAGCCTAAGGTAACCAAGACATCTAAAGAAGACGTGATACAATGGAATGATGCTCATTCAGTTCATGATACCACAAGTATTGCTTGTGACAACCATGAACATGGAACGTATGAAGTAGTCAGGTGATAGGTTAATAACATAGTTACCCATATGATTTGACTATGCATAGTTAGGCACTTGAGTTATAACTAGGTACCTAGGTACACTAGTGAGGGGAAACCTGATGTATTTATGTGTGCCATGGAGTCTTGGTGGAAGGAAGAAGGTAACATAAGAAAAATTTTGGTATATAATTTATACGGGATAACAACACGTTGGTGGTCTACATAGAGAGACAACCTATTGGAATGGTGAGAAGTGAGAATATATTTTTCTACTAGGTTCCTACGGAGCAATGTACCTTCTCAGATATCTAAATTATGTGGGAAGTCCCCTGCTTCACACCGCATTTGGGAATGTGAGAGACATTGGATGGAGGGTCAAGAGGCCTTTCCACCATCACTTTGGGTGTATAAGTTCTACACCACCCTAGGTGGCTACGTGCCCGAATGGTATGTTAATGAAAATTTGAAAAGAGAAATGGTTAATTGGAAGGAGGTGACCTCAGGTATGATCCACACTTTTGATTACTTTTCTATTAAACCTCTGGTCAATGAAGCACTACAGATTATGAAGAACCTTACTCTCAAGGATAGTGTGAAGGATGAGGAACTTCTAATAGAGATGTTTGATGAGATAGATTTAGAGGTGCGCCTTGACCTAAAAGAGACAGAAGAAGAAGAAATGGTCCATGCCTGGGAAGAAAAGGAAAATGGTAAACTGGTATGCATGATAAATGATGATGATGATGATGAGGATAATAACCTGAATGTTAACCAAATAAAAGGTACACGTGAGGTGATGGACATAATAGATGAGAAGGCACGCGTGTATCATAATCCTATGAAAACAAATAAGGTTAATATTGGAACATATGTAATGACTAAATAGGCCATTTTTTGTGATTATTGGTTGGAGTAGGATGTTGCTAAAATCATTAAACTCCTGCATGAATTTCAGGACTTGTTTCCAAGGATGTATCATGAATTAAAATTATTACACCCTTATTTAGGTGAGATGAGAATCAAACTTAAAGAAGGCATGTGCACAATTAAGAAGATGCTTACATGATGAATCTTGTTCTACGTGTCAAGGTAAACGAAGTAATTGATAACATGCTAATGTCTGGTATAATTAAACTCATTGATGAATCTAAGTGGGTTAGTTCCATAGTCATTAGTATTAAAAATTATAGGAGGATAAAGATCTATGTGGACTACAAAGAATTAAATTCTTCATGTGTTAATGATCCTTTTCCCACCCCAGTTACAGAGGATATCCTTGAAGGAGTTGTAGGGAATTAGATATACTCTTTTACAGATGGGTTTTTATGATATCATCAAGTGCGCATAGCAAAGGAAGATTAGGAAAAGAAAACTTTAACCACTGATTGGGGAAGAAAAATGTGTCAACGAAGTTCTCATGCATCATTGTGTAGTATTTTCAGGACTTCATTCATATGTTTTTATAGGTATATCTAGATGATTGGACTATGAATGGTTTGGTTAAATATCATTGTGACAATTTAAGAATTATATTTGAGAGGTGCAAGTAGTTGATAATCTCTATGAATATTAAAAAGTGCATCTTTGCAACACCTCTTGGCACTTCATTTGGGCATATTAATCATAACGAAGGATTATTGGTAGATCCATCCAAGATCATTGTGATCTTCGGTTTAGAAGAACCTAAAAATCAAAGTGAAGTGTGTGGATTTCTCAGACATACAGGGTATCATATGAAATTCATTAAGGGCTATGCAAAGATTGCCATGCCCCTAGAAGAACTACTGAAAGCTAAAGGAAAATTCTATTGGGGTGATGCACAACATCAGGTCTTTGAAACACTGAAGGAAATGTTGACTATTGCACCTATTTTGAACTTTCCTTCATGGGACAAACCATTTCATGTTCACATGGATGTTTCTGGATGGAAATTCACATAGTGTTAGTGTAACTAGGTGAAGAAATTGTAGACGACCTTATTTGTTTTACAAGAAGGAAGTTGACACCATCTGAACAAAATTATAAAAAATACTGAGCGAGGGGATTTTTATATGATCTACGTGCTACATAAGTTCAAAATATACTTATTGGCAACACCATTTATCTTCTTTATAGATCATATAACACTTAAGTATTTGATCAATAAACCTATTTTGCAAGAGAGCATTTGTAGGTGGATACTACTATTTCAAGAATTTGAGTTTATAGTGGTTATCAAACTATGGAAAAGTAACTAAGGACCTGACTATCTGTCAATGATCAATTCTAGAGAGGACACACAAATCATTAAGGACACGATGCCAGATATACAACTCTTTATATTGAATCAAGAGCCAACTAAACTAGAGGAATTTTTTGTATTCTTGGGTACTAGACAAGATCTTGAGGGGATGAAGAGTTTAGAGAAGAAAAAAATTACAATATGTGCAGAACCTTACTAGTTGATAGGTGGATATTTGTATAAGTTAGGCCATGATGAAGTTTTACACTGATGTGTTTCGGAGCATGTGTGTGAGGCTATTATGGAATAATTTCATGGTGGAATTGTAGGAGGTCATTATGTAGGTGATGTCACCACACACAAGATTTTATGGTTGGATTTTGGTGGGAAAATTTGTATAAATATACTAAAGAATATGTCAAGGCATGTGACCATTGTAAGTTCCTTGGGAAGCCTCAAACGAGAGATGAGATGCCTTTGAGGTCTATTGTGAGTGCTGAAACTTTTGAAAAATGGGATATTGACTTTGTAGGTCCTATTTCCCCACCCACGCATAGGACTGACACACGCCATATTAGAATTTGTAAAAACTATCTGAAAAGGTGGATATAAGAAACACCTATAAAGGATTGCACAATTGCTACAACAACCATATTTTTTATGGGAGAAAATTATCAACAGATATGGATGTCCATTGAGTTTAAAAGGTGATAGGGGCTTTCGTTTCTTGAATCAGACCATCAGAATTATTTCATCTGAGTTTATGGCGGCACACCATAAGATAATACCCTATCACCCACAAGCCAATGATAGTACTCAATCTTTCATTAAGATTCTGGGACAAAAACTGATAAAAATATGTGATGTTGGAAGGAATGGGATGATCAAGTCTTTGCTATTATTTGGGCATATAAGACAACTTACAAGAGGTTGAATAATCCCACACCCTTTTAGTTAGTTTTTAGCATGGAGGCTATATTTCCTGTGGAATTTATGTTACCATCCCTGCGTATTATGCACATAGGAGGAATAGAATATGAACAATATGTTGAAGAGCACACAAAAAAACTTATGCAGTTAGATGAGAGGCACACTATTTCTCAATGAAGGTAAAAGACTAGAAAGTTGAGAAAAAAGGTTTGACATGATAGACATATTAGGAACAAAAAATTTGAAGTGGGAAAGATGGTTCTTCTATATTATTCAAAATTTGCGTGCCACCTAGGGAAATTTAAAGCTCATTGGTTGGGACCTTTCATTGTAACAAAGATATCGGAATCAAGCACTTGTCAGTCACAGGAGCTGGATGGCACTTTATTTGCTGGTTACTTCAATGGGATTAGGCTGAAGCCCTACCATAAATGAGCCCTCTTGGTATTTTCAGTAAGGTAGTATTTCCACTTAGATTATATTTCCATTTAATGTATTTCCTTTCATTGTTGCTATGATTTGTAAATTTAGTTTCGTGTTTTCTTGTAATAAGTTCTCTTACGCGCTAGCAGATGATTACTATATTTTGAGTTCATGCGTAGAGGGCCACCCATACTTTTAGTGTGGGGTGGTGTAGATATAAGTTGTATGTAGGTACATATATGGGTTAAAACTTGAACCTCCTTTAAAAGATTGGTGTAAATAGAAGAAAGATGTTACACGTGCTTGGATTGAAGGTTTTTTTAAGGAAATTTACTCAGATTGAACACCTTGTGTAGAAGAATGATCACATAGTGTAACATGAGGTAGACAATATCATGTGAAACAAATTAGGATGAGGAACATAGGTTGATGAACTTCAGTGCATGGAGGTGCGTGTAAGGCGGTATGTAGTTGAGAAGTAACATGCACACCAAAAGGTTACAACTGAGGCATGGAAAAATTAGTTAAAAGGATAGAAAAGAAAGAAAGCACTATTAATGTTAAGTACAATGACAGGTGGAGAGAAATCAATGCAATTTTTAAAAAAAAATATATAAAATGGGTGCTTGCGAGTTCATTTCTACTTTACATAATTTGATTTTTCGACTATTGAACAACAATTTTAAGAGCAATTTGAGTGTGCAGTATGAAGAGTGATTGAATAGAGTAGCAAACTAGTGCATTCTTGGAGACATCCATGGTGAAGCTCCATCTAGATGGTGTTTGAGAAATTTGAAGGCATGTTTAAGGGGAATTAACTAAAGCTAGGGTTTGAAAGTGACAAAGTCATGCCTAGGGCACACTAGGGAATGCAGATTTCAAAGTCATGGAGGCTGGGGAAGCACTTTAAAATCTTAGAAATTCACAATGGCACCCTAGAGAGCACCTGGGAAAACTACACGAGGTAAGAAGAAGGTTAAAACTGAGGTGGAGGTAGAAGAAGCACTAGAGCATCAATTTTCAGAGATGCAATATCGAGAAAGGGTGATCATGGGGTAAAACTGGGATTCCCATGTAAGAAAAAGCAAAGTGAACACTTATAACCATCGTTCTCAGGTAAATTCAGATGATATCGAGGAGTTGACATAGAAAATGGATCGACGTACGGGAGATGATAAACCCATCTGTGATGATGCAAGGAGGAAGATTTTGGAGAAGGTTAGCGTAATAAAAATTTATGAGCAGCCTTATTTTTGGAAACCTGAGGGGATGTACCAGTGGCTCATTTCCATAGTACATGATTATTTCTTATAGTTTGTTGGTAGAAGGGTACAACTCACCGTGCCCTTCAGTTTGAAACTAACCGGACTAAGAATATTAGGCACCAAAGTCATTTTTTATCTTGAAGATGATACAAGCGTGGAGGATATTGGTGAAGAGTTGGGGTACCAGAAATAAGGGCATATGATGGCCATTGCTAAGGTAACATATCCCGTAGTCAAGAATGCTGCACACTTATTGACCAAGTTCAATGGTCAGGAGATATGGGGAGTAATAAATAAGAATTGGTTATATATTGCAAAGAATATTACAGAAGGTACTGTGTATAACCTATCATCATACATAGTGTAAGGCATCATCAAGGAGGTCCATAAAGGAGAAAATATCAGGTGGGGAACTATTCTCCTTTTGATTATATTTTCTGAAATTAGGGTCTTAGATGGTCCATGAGATAAAGTGTGGAAATATCTAGAGGAGAAGAAGTCACTGGCAGAGTCCTATGACGAGTGTACTCGAGGCGTGTATAAAAATAAACTCCAGATATGGTATAAAAGGATGTAGGAAGCCTTTGAATATGAATGACATGCCCCTAAGGACCTACCCTCCATAGTTGAAGGGGAAGTAGAGTTTTCAATATTCTAACACTATTGTGTTAGTAGGTTTAGAATGAAGACTGGACAATGGGGTCCATGGTGCAAACTACCCTATACATTCACCACACGGTACTTCTAGGCCTCTATCAACCTTTTCCTAGATGCATGCAGATTAAGGTTTGATGCTGACAAAGTAGATTGTGAATACCATACTGTTTGAAAGACATATGTCTATTCAGGTAAGTCTACATATATTGAAACCATGATTTATAATGATATAATGATAAATACCACAAGTTTAGTGATTGGGAAGGTGATACCCTAAAATAGTGAATGGAAAATATATTGAAAATGAATTCAAGCTTCTAGAATTGACCAAAGGAAAAAATACAGCCGGTACAAGACAAGAGCATGAGCCCACTCCCCCTGAATCAAAAGAAGAAGAAATTAGAGAAGAGGAGGGGGAGGAAGATGTTGGCACACTAGACAGAGGGAGAAGAAAACAACCAACTGTTGGACAATTAGTCATGTGAGAAGACCCCTCCCAAAAAAGAAGAGGAGGAAATTATAATTGAAACTGAGGGCTGGGAAACAAAGAACGAAGAGGGTGGCACGGAGGACTTGGTCTTCATAAGAATACCAAGTGATACCAGGGTACATGAAATAGGTGTGAGATATTCATAGTCTTTAAGGAGGTCTCCAAGGATATCGCTAGTCAAGCTGAGCCCTCAGATGAAGACAAATAAGAGGCACAAGTATGTGCTGTGAAAGGATAGTGAAGAAGAGGGTTAAAAAGAGACAACACATACTATGGGGGAGATACCAGTGAGTAATGTAGAAGGAGATGAGGGAAAATGAAAAATTGTAAGAAATAGTGGCACATAGTGAATGAGATGAAGAGAAAGGCCTCATAGATGAAGGAGAGGAAAAAGAAAAGAATATAGGTGAACCATCAGGTGAGCCTACTAAGGAACATGGGGGCGTAATGGGTGGAGGTTATGTTTATGATGTAGAAGTGAAGATTCCTAAGGGGAGTCAGTATAGGATGCATAAGGAAGAGAAAATGTATAAGACACATGAGTTGGGGTACGTTAATGACCCCTCAAAAATCATTCGCACTAGGTTCCAAATTACTCTTGAACCTATGACACTCTATGGATGGTAATTGATGGACCCACAAGTTGTAAATATGTGCACATTGAAATAATTATCTTGGATCATGCATAATTGATGTGAAGGAAGAAGCATGTGTTTGAAGAAAGATGAGGAAGGGGGCACAGGCTATGCACATGACTGTAAAGCCAATAGAATTTATTTATGAGTAGATAAGTAATGTCTTAATGAAGATGACAATAGAAGTGGCACGTATGAACTTGGAAAAAATGACCATGCTTAGGTCATTGCTTGAAGATAACAAAAATATGAACAAGTTGAGAAATTGACTGAAGCGTGTAAGAAGGAAAAGGAACAGAATGAGATTATTTTGGATTTTGTTGTAGAAATTTATGGTGAAATTATATCATCACATACAAATATTGATGAGTAGACAAATAAAACATATACCTCATCCTTACACTTCCTACAGGAGTGTATACACCTTCTAATTGAGAAGAAGGAAATGTCATTGGAAGAGACAAAGGAAACTACCAAATCCAAGAGGGAGAGGAAAAAGGTAATAATAACGTGCTGGATTATAGAGCATGAAGCTATACTTCAAGCATTGAAGGGAGAGTTACAAAAATAAAAATGGGCACTGAAAAATATGTGAGGATCCTGAATAGATCCTTAGAACATGCACCCTGTAGGAGGAGAATGATGTTCTTGCTAGCAAGAAGGATGAAACATTGGGTAGGGAGGAAATATTAACTATGGTAGGAAAGATGCATGAAGGAGTTGGGGATGTAAGTCGCTAGAAGAATGGATTACATAGATGACATGATTTTCAGGGCTAGTTGGAGTGATAAGGGAGTTGAAAAAAAATCTTGAAGGTATGAACTTGAAGGAAATAAATAAGGTACTTGGTGGTGTACCTGATAAGGTGAAGAAGGGGCTATGTGAATGGAATGAATTAGAAGCTTATATCAAGAAGGATTACTCTGAGCTTATTCTTATGGATGAGTGAGCAAGCCAGATTATTCTTTCTTACCTTTCATTATTTCATAATTTAGTATTTTATTCTTTGATTCTTTAGAGAGATAAGTTGAGAAACCTTATTACCAAGGGAGGAAATATTTTTAGTGTGGGGTAATGTTGGGATGTAGAAATTACCTAAGTCTTAGAAGGTGCACAAATAGAGTGTGTATGTGCACACAAGTGACAGTTAATAGGGGTACGCCAAGAAAGACGAGTTTGGGAATTATCCATTTTTGCAGGGCATGGGATAAAAATAGGATGGATTGTGGATCAAGAAAAGATGAGAACTAGAAGAATTATTAACAAAGAAAGAGATATTTTGGGAATAAATGGAAGACCAAGAGAAATGCATAATTTGTGTTAATAATAGGATTAAGATAGAGTTTAATTATATATTAATCTATTATTAGCCACCACATAGAAGCATGTAATTATTGGTGCAAGGATAGTTTAGGCATGCAACCTATTTGGAGAATGCATGGGCAGTGAAGGAAAGTCCCCACCCTTATATGTAGTAGTTTATTTACATAGTTTTGGACACCATGTATCATAGAATTATGCTACCCTACTGTCCCAAGCATGCATGACTCTCTAGTAATTATTATGATGTATTTAGTTACTTTTTTGTGATGAATTAATATAATGGATTTTTGTGGATGGATATTAGTTGTCGATGTATTTGTTCATGGTACTTGTATGGTAAATCTGATCTTAATTGTGGTCTAATCTAATATGCTTTCTTATTATGCGTGTTTCTAATTTGAGCTCATGGTTGTGATTATTATGATGGAATGTAAACTTTGGTAATGGTTAATATGACTATTCATGGTAACATATTAATAAGACAGTACAAGAGAGGGACCTGATAGCTTCATGCACTTTGGGTGAGTGTCTAAATCTACCTGGATGAAATGTTAGCATACCTAAGCAATTGAGTAGGAAATAAATACTACATGTAGTGGGGATCGTAGATGAAGGGGATGACCCTAAGATGGATGATGAGACCCGTAAGAGTGATGATATGACACTATATTTCTTAGGAGGGTTATCCTTTGGAGGAGGAAAATCCAACTTTTTTTGTGGGTGTGTAAGGGATTTTTGGATAGGCATACCAAGGTTCTTAGTCTTAGATTGTGAGGATTTAGTTTTGGCATAGATAATGACAATTTAAATTGGAGGGTCTATAGAAACAAAATTAGTTGATTTAGATTGTGTCATAGATGGAGATATTATAGGTGGAAGTGGATTTTATAACATGCATTTGACAAGATCTAAAGGGGTGGTAGATTATGTGGATTTTGTGTTGGTGGATGTAGAGATGATTGGATTCACAAATGAAGTGTTAGTGTCACTTGTAGATGTATTAAGTGTAGATGTTTGTATGGAAGATGATTCAAGAGGTGGTATGAATATGGATGTAGATTCAGGTGTTGATGCAAGTATAGTTGTAATAAATGATGTGGTTGATGTGGGAATAGGTGTAGATGTGTGGGATGAAGGCATTGAGGTAGTTATAGATGAAGGTCTAGATGTAATGGATAAGGAAATAGATAACGTGGATGGAGAAGTAGGTATGGTCAAGGTTAATGTTGATTTTTTAGATGTAGTTATAATTGATGTTGATATGATGGGTGTACAAGTTGATGAATATGTGATTATAGGGGAAGATCTCGTAACAAGGGTAGATGCAATGGATGATGAGATGATGGGTGTAGGTGATGGGGTTGGATCATAGTCTAAAGTATTAATTGGATGTGATTTAGGTGGTTGTGATGTGGGGGGATAGAGTTTTATTTTTGGGTGGATGATTAGGAAAGGATTTTTAAAGGCATCAACGAGTTGATTAGGTGGCACAATAGGATTTTCCACTTGGAGATCACTAGAGGCTATAAGTTTTTGGATGACGTATTTAAAAGAGAGACACCTTTCATTTTCATGGCCGTAAACTTGGTGATATTTGTAGTAATGTTTCTCATAATAAAATGCTAGTAATGTTCCTCACAATACCATGATACTAATGATATTTGTAGTAATGTTCATCACAATACCATGCTAGTTTGGGCCGTGATTCATCAAATGGTTAGATGGGAGGAAGATGAATGATATTGACCACCATCAACTTATAAAAGATTGGAATATAATATTTTCCAAGAGGGGTATAGTTAGGAGGTGGTCTAGGATCATGTTGTGGAGGCTCCATGTGAGAAGTGGATGAATATTTAACCATGATGGTGTTAGTGGCATTCTTGGAATTTTCACCATGCATGGAGGATTTAATGAAATCGGTTTTGGGCTTGATCGATCAAAGTTTAAGATGACCTTGCTCAAGGGCAGGGAGTTCAAGTTTATGAGGCATGGTAAATGCCTCTTCAAATGTTTGGAAAGATATAATTTGAAGAGTGGATGAGATGCGATTCTCACAAGACCATGAGAATAGTTTAATTAATTTAGTTTGTGGAAGGGAGAATGATAGTTGGTTGATAACACCACTCCACCATGTGACGAAATCTGTGATAGATTCATCATCATATTGTGTAATGGCATAAATGTCTGCGCTAGTGATTTTACACGTAATTTTGATCAATAAATGTTCAAGGAATAATTGTGTGAGTTGGGTGAAGGAAAAAAATGAATGTTATGGGACAACATTGTACCAGTCCAACGCACGGCTGACTAACGACATGGGGAATTTGCGAAGCATGAGGTATTGATCATGTGATAACATAACATGGATATATGAAAGCATGAAAATGTTGTTGAGGGTCCTCCTTTCTATTGAACTTAGAAAATTTTGATATTTCCCAATGAGGAGAATAAGGCTTCATAGGGACGAAAGGATTAATTGGTTCATTGTAGATTTGATCATATGAGAATGTGGTTTTGGATGTCAAGGTAGAAGCTTCAATATTAGCCATTCTACTTAATAACAGTTGCATGGGAATTTTAGATGGTATATTTTGAGAAATTGAAGGATGGGATTGTGATACATATGAGGTGGATGGATTGGGTTGTTGGTAAGTTGGATAATTTGAGGATGTGTCAGTGTTTTTGGAAATGGTTGATAAGGGGGAATGTAATTGAGGGATTGCAATTGGATCGGTTGAGATAAATGTTGATGTTGAGAAATGGGAATGTGATTAGATTGATGAGTTTGAGTTAGTTATTGAGAGATGGGCATATTGGATTGATTTTCTATGGGATGAGTTGGGATGTAAGTAATAGGTGGTTGGGATATTTGAGTTACTTGAGTGGGAAATATGTATTAATGAGCACCTCGAGGAGGAGGTTGATGGATTTACGTTGATTTAGATGGATGGGGTTGTGAACTGATTACATTGACATGGATATGAGAATTAGAAATAAATGGGTAGAGTTGTGTGCTACTGTTCATATATGGGAGGAAGTATGTGTGATTCTTGAGATGATTTAATAGTGGCACAAGTGATTATAGTGGATCATGAGGTGATGAGAATGGAAGTGGTGATATTAGTATTGATATGAGGAAAGTTAGAAGGGATGGAGACTACTAATTGAGTATTTTAGTGATTATGAGGAATGGAGAAAGAAAGTTTATTAGGATCAAGCTCAGCCCTAGTAAGTTCAATCATGGCTGTAGGGAAAAAAATGACAAGTTGTGATGTAAGGACTTATGTAGATTCCAAATTAGATTGGTAGGCGTATATATGTTGTAAAGGGGGTCCATCAATGAGGAGGTTGGTGGTCTTGTAAAGAAGATAGTCATGAAGGGAAACCGTATTTTCATTAAGAAGATCTTGGAACTCTTCAGACCCATGGGGGATGAGAGGAGGCCTAGAAGAATCGATAGAGGTGGGAAAAGGGGCTGTTGCTGGTTTAGATTGAATGGATTAATAGGAAAGGAATTGGTTGGTTTTGACATGAAAATTATTTAGTTCAATTGAGTCTCTTGAAGAGGAGGGATGGAAACAATGGGTTGAGTAATCATGGAAGAGATGACCAAAGGGGTGGAGGTAAGGATGTAAATTGTAGAATTTTTTTTTGAAGAGAAGTGGTAGTGGAGATAGGAATGTTGTTTTATGTCATGTTTTGTTCCATTTATTTTTATTGGGATATTGTAATAGCTGACATGAAACAAACAATAAAAAAACTATGTTGATTGTTGATTAAATAAATAAATTCACACAACAAAGTTTTGATTATCTTGATTATTAAGAGATATGAAAAGAAATGAAAAATGGGCTTGAAGGGAGCCTAGGAAATGGAAATATATGGATGGTGGTAGTTTGGGATGGAGTCCTTGATATTCTTGAAGGTATGTGAGACAAAAATATGTGATGTATTCTCATATAGGGCTCAGTATTGGGGCCTACCCCCTCACTTCATGGTCTCACATCAATAAGGGAGTAGGGTTCTTAGCCAATATACCAGTAGAAAAAAGTTTTGCAACGTGACCAGAAAACCGTGGTGGATTTCCTATTGGGTGATGAAATCTTAATAGTTCAACTTTGTAGGATATTTTTTTGATATATAAATCGATGAGTGAGTTTTAGGATGTGTGTGATGAAGTGTATATAAAAGTGTTAAACCCCCTTGTTAAACTATATTTCTAATAAATAATGACAAGGGTCCATTTTAGATCCAAAACAAAATGTGTAGATTCGATGAGAGAAACAAACAAGTGATGTAATACGATAAAAGAAAGAGAGGGGAAATAAAAACAAGGAATACCTAGATAGCATTTTTATTTTTTACATGAATTTTAAATTTTTTAAGAAAGCAAAATCCAATCCAAGAAACAATATCCAATGCAAATTAAGAAAAGTAACGCTGCTACCTATGAGATTATTAGAAAATGGAAGAAATAAGATGAAAATGAAAGACCAATAACAAGACTCACAAAGAAAGGATGGATTCCACTAGGTGTACTATAATGTTGACCAAATTTCATCATTACTACTTAAATTGGTGAACTAGTACTAAAATAAATAACTCTAAATATGAAAGGATTTAAGGTACCTTGAGATGGGATGATGATGTGAATGGGCGCGAATGAATGATCTTCCTCCGCAGTGAGCTAAGCAACCTGTAAATCAAAGAAACTCAACAAAAGATGGATTAATAGATAGATGGGATGGTTTCTTGACAATGTCAGTCTTGAGAAGTAAGAAATTCCTAGTATGGATGTCAAGCCTCATTTTGATAAAGATAAGATAAAAATCAGATATTGATAAATTAGATGTAGTAGAATATGAATCAAAATAAAAGCTAAAATGCTAGATATAAGATAGAAAATATAGTTATGATCTAAAGGGAATTAAAATTAATCAAACCTGGGTGGGATGACAATGACCTAAGACTACAGAGGGCTAGTCGACGGTGATTGAGTTATATCAACTAGAATAGTAATGTAAAATGTAGATTACAATACTCTGAAGGAAAATCTATAACTGATGATGCATTGAGAAACAAGATGAGAACATGTAGAAAATATGAAATATGATCTAAAAAAAAGTATGAAATAAAATTAGAGATATAAGGGTGAATGATGAAAATATGGGTGGGTCAACAGAGACTAGGATTGGCAGCAGTGACTGGGAGCTGGTAGAATGAATTCAAGATGACAGAGGGATAGAATGATGAGATCTGAGGCTATATGGATGTAGAAATAAACGATGGATGACTAGTAATTTGAATGAAAAAGAAGATGATGAAATGGATACTATGTCAATGGCAACCAAATAGGGTTGACGATGACTAGGGATGATATAACTTGGAAAAAAATTGATGGGATGAAATGAAGACCTACAGATAAATATATAAAGATGAGAAGACTAAGGCTGAGTCCTTGATAATAGTTAAACTTGCACAAGATGTTTGTGAAGGCTATAGATGATAAAATCACAAAAATGAAGAAAAGTATACAAAGATGAAAGTGATCTACCTAAATCTCCAAAGTTAAAGCACAAGATCTCTAAGAGGATTCAAAGATGGCTATGACAGCTACAAAGGCACTCAATAATGAGGGAAAGATCACAAGAATCTCCAAGATTAAAAAATCACATCCTTTAGAAAGGGAGGGTTAATGGCGGCCTTATAAGGTCTATGGTGACCCGTATGTGTCACGTCCAATTATGGGGATCCATCCATTTGGGCAGTGAGAAGGTGATGAGCTTGAGACAATGAGTCCATTAGAGGCATGATTAAGGTTTTGATGGATTAATGTAAATTAGGGGTGTATAGGATGAGTAAATGGGTAGGTGGATAGTAGAAATTATTAAATAAATGCCATAAAGAGATGAAAAAATTAAATGGTGGCCTAGAAAGGATAAAATGGAGGATTTAAGATGAGGAGATGAATTATATGGATGTTTATAATTAACTAAACATGATTAGGAATGATTAATGAATGACAATGATGGGAAATAATAATAGGTGGTATAAATTGAATTTTGGACCACCTTTGGCACTTCTTTTGTAACCTAGGTTGAGGGTGAGTTAGGGTAGTAAATTGGTCTAGGAGCCTCTCATGTCCCTTACCACATTTAATAATGGTACATGAGGTGTAAAGGTGTAACATATTTTAAAAAATTTGCCAAGAATAGGGTTTATGATGAGAAAGGAGGCCATATACAAGGATGAGTTGAAAACATGAGCTTAAGGAGCAAGTGTGATGCTTTAAGGGACGAGAGAGGAATCCTCACTTAGTGGAATTTTTTTTTCATCTAATGCACTTTTGAATCAGGTGAAAAGTTGAAATAGTTCCTTCCAGGTGCATCATGGGTCATGATCAACATGGAGAGGGGGCCAAAATGACTTGTGAGTGCATAACACTCGAATAATTAACCAAGTGAGATTTTATCCTCTCCTTGGTGGAGTAATTTTTTTCACCTCATGCACCTTTTCACTAAGTTAAAATTTGAAAAAGTGCATCATGGGTATGAAAATGTGCCATGTCCACTTTTGGAAGCCTGCCTTCACTAACGACAACATTAAATAGACATCCAACAGTGAGTTTTTAACCTGAGAGATATAATGGGATTTACGTAGGGAAGAATTACATGTTTTTGAATCCAAAAGGTCTGATGAGATAAATCCAACAACTTTTAGGAGCCAATTATGCGTGCAATTTAAAATTCACCCCCTTTTTAATTATGCTCGATCCTGTACGCCTAGGAAAGGGACTGCTACCAAATAATATGATGATGAAAATGATAACCAACACATTTTGAGTGTAGAGGTAATTTCATATGTAACCTTGGGATTTTAATTAGGCCTCAAATCTCCATATAAATATTATAATTCTCATTTGAATCACCACCGAGGATTGGGTATATTCGTCTGCACTATCGGGCCAATATCACAAAATCAGAAAGGTAGAATCTCCAAAAGCCTTTTGAAATGTGAATTAGGAATTATTAGATTTTTGATGAGTTTTTTTCACTTCAGAAAATATCACGAGGCTCATGGAACATTCAGAACAAGCTCACTAGATTTTTTACTACTTTCATTTCCTTGTATCCTGCTATAAGTAGCTTGATGATGGATAGGCTATTTGTAAAAATGATTTTCCTTACATAAATTTCCTAAAATACCTCCAATGATCTTTTATATACATGAAAAACTACTTGTATTCATTGGATCTACTCTTTTCATTCTTGGAGGGTGTTTGATAGGTGTAAAAAACTTGAAAATAGGCCTTTTTAGGCCTTTAAGAGTAGTTCCTTCAAAATGGATCAAAATGAATCCATGAATTACTTCCCACCAACTTAGCTACACAAGAAAAAACATTAAAATTATATTTATCACATACCTCTTGGCCATGATGGGGTTTATATAGTCAATAATTGGCTAGAGGGCAGTTTTACATTGACCGAGAGAAGGATTTTCAAGGATGACTTAAGTTGTCATGTTAAAATTTTTAAATTTTGCATGCTAAACATTTTTGATGGCAACAAATAGGTATATCTTGGGGACTTATTTTGGATTGAACACAAGTGAGGACATGATAAGAAGGAATCCCAGAATCGTAATATACTGCATGAACTAGTACCTTATCCATTGGACTTATGGAATCACTTTTCTTCACCAAAAACACAAGCAATAAGAAAAAAACATGACAAGAAAAGGGAACCAAACAAAAATTGGAAGCAAACACATGACGGAAAGGGAAAAAATGTTACAAGGGAGGGAAATTTATAAAGGTGGGAGAATAATGTACACACACCTAAAAATAAGTTGAGAGAAAAATGTACCATCACAAAACAATGGGCTAAATTTAGACATATAGAGCCCAAAGATCATTATTTGATCATTCTATGCTCTTGTGATGGATTTTAATGGTTTTAGAAGAATGAGAAATATAAAATTTTCATCTTCATACTAGTATTACATAGAGAACATTATTACATTCAATGACCATTTTATAACATGCTTGAAAATCTTACCTCTTATAGCCTCAGCTTGATGTTTTGTGAATTTGAGAAACCACTCCTCCATGTTATCAAAGGTATATTATCCAATATTTCCATGAATGCATTCACCATCCATGAATGAGTATTCCAACATGAAATAAATCCTTAAATTAGTGGGAAATCTAAAATTGGTGAGGGAAACTTGATTCTTTTCCCATTCACAATCCTGTTATAGATTCTCACTTTTTTGTTCTAAACAATTGCTTCTGAAAAGAAAGGCTATGTTACTGATGTGAAGGAATTCATCATCCTTGATTAATATTTGTAGAATAAACTCATGTTCAAAATCAGTAGAGGTTTTAAAAATGATGAAAACAAGCTGATGTTGACTCCATTCACAAAACTCTTACATATTATCATTCATTCATTTTGGCCAATTTTATTCGGTGCCTATCAATTCCTCAATGAAGATAATAGCACTTTCCATGGTAGAGAGTAAAGGAAGAAATCCGTACAATAATAAAGAACTTTATTTCCTTCTAATTCATCATGGATGGAATCTACTTTGTAAAATGGGAAAAGGTAAGGTTTATTTTCATGCTCATCCACCAATGCTTCAATAAGAACATTAAAATCATACATTTACTTCATCTCATCATCAATCTTTACAGCATTAAAATAAGGAACATAACTTGACTCATACTTATCTTGTATTTCCATGGCCTGAGTCAGGATCTCATGACTAAGTTGAAGGTCCTTAGTTTCTTCCACATTCCTCAAGATGTCTTTAACTAATTTCTCTTTCAAATCTGCCATGTGATCATTATCATTTTCATTAAAATATTCTTTACATTGGGCCTCAAGGAGCTGATTGAAAAACTGATCCACACATGGCCAAACTTCATTTGTAACATCCTCATTCTCCTTGTCTATGTTCCTTGTAATCCAAATCTCACCTTATTGCAAGGATGTGAATACTTGGTTTTCAACACTTTTGGATAGAAAGAAGAGATCCATGTTATGTGGGAAAGTGACACCTTTGAGCTCAAGATATATTAGGTCATCTTCATGATATGAAGAAGAATACAATGTTGGAGAAACAACATGAAAGAAATATTCAACTCTATCTTGATACTTCCTTATAGAATATTCTTGTTCAAAATGGAAAATATAGACTCCATACTTGCCACGATAATCAATGTTACAATCATTTAGTGAGGATGGTGGGATCACCTCCTTGGAATGGTCATGATAAATTTTCTCATTCACCTTAGCTACGAGAAATAAATTTGGTTCTTCCATTTGTTCATCCATGATTATATCAAGAAGGGAATTTAATTCTTCACTTATCTCCATTTCATCATTTGAAATTTGTGTATCAATCGAAGAGTCAAAATCAGAAAGGAGATTATCCATGATTACCTCGAATTCATCATCTTGAGTACTGGATGAAGGAATGCTTTCTCATACTTCTCCATTGTCGATGGATTCCTCGAAAAGAGTTAGATCATTTATCATATAACAAGAATCTTTGTCTTTTGAAATAATTATTTCTCCAATGGGTTGTACCTCAATCCAGAATGAGTTGAGGAATGGAGGCTCAAATATTATATCATTTTCCTCCTCTTCCAAGGTGTTGATTTGAGTCATATCAGAAGATTCATGAATAGAAAATTCATTAGAGGTACAGAAAAATATGTCGGGAATGAACAACTCGTAGTGTGGAAAATCATCGAGATGTTCTTGAGTTTATTCTTCCTCAACATTATGAGGTACTTCAAGATGTTCATACATTCTTTGCAATGGAAGTATATAACTCCAAAATTCATGATAGGATTTAGGATCATAATCTCTTTCTTCTGCACTCAGGATCCTTTACACAAACTCTCTTACCAAGACATCCATTTCTTCATCTCCATATGCAAGGAAGTCATCTAAAATAAGGGAGATGAAATAAAATATTCTTAACTTATTAGTCATTTGTGTGAATTTGAAAATGTTACCTTTAATATATTATCGACCATCATACCCTTCATACATCATCTTATATCTCTTATGAATTATATTTATTCATTTCTTGGATTCTTGACCATCGGTATTGAAAATTCCCATTTTCATCCGTTTAGCAGAAATTCATTTAAATTTGAGCCATCGTGACTTGATGACATGATATTTAAAAATAAAAAATCTTCTCCATTCTTGAAAATATTTTCATGGCTACCACAAAGATGGTACATACAATCTTTCCCTTAGCAGAATATTTTCTTTTGTAACAGATTTTATAGAATTATGGTTGATCAAATATTTGCATTTATTAGCAGTCATCTTCTTCTTATTAATTATTATCACTCATTAGTACTAAACTATAAGGTTAAAAAATTATCAGTGTGATATAGGAGATGAATGTGAAATGGGTTTGTTCCTTGATGGTGTCACCTCCAAAATCTATTTTTGCTTTGAAACTTGATTTTGTTTTTTTTTTTTTTGGAATATATACTCTTTTCTTATATTTTACAAATACCTTCATGGGTGAACACGGGTAAATACATCCCCATAAGATTTTCCAAATAATTTTGGTGAAATAATTTGTTGAATGGCAAATAATGTTTTTCCATCAACACTCATGGGGCTATACCCCTCCTTCTTGTGTATGAGCAATTTCCCATTATTGAATGAAAAATATCCTAATCCTATCTAATGTTGTGTGGGAATTTTTCCATGGATTCAAGTTTAAGATGATTGTAAAAAATAGATGAGGTAATTAATGAGGTCATGTAAACATTCATTCTAAATTATTTCACGTAAGGAAGATTCAGTTTAAATTTTGTGGAGATCAGAGCAGGGGTTTGTGAGGTATGAGTAAAAGAGTGATTTGAGCATGAGGGGTGTTTGGTTCTTCATGGAAGCATCACCTTTAGAAATGGAGTGAAATAAATTTTTAAAATGAGATAAAAATATGGATAAGTATGGTTTAAATATTCACCCCTTAATTTAGGTTAGGAAAACCCACGCCTTGACCCACCTTTGGCACTTCTTTCTTAACCTGGGTTGTGGGTGAGTTAGGTGCTACTAAATGGGTCTAGGAGGCTATCATATCCCTTACCACATTTTGTAAGAGGAAATTATGTGAAAAGGTGAAACATATTTGGAAAAATGTGCCAAGGGTAGGGTTTATCATTAGAAAGGGGGCTAGATGCAAGGATGAATTGAAAACATGAGCGTAAGGAGGAAAGTATGAGGTTTTATGTGATGAGAGAGGCATACTCTCTTGGTGACATAATATTTTACACCTCATAAAATTTTACACTAGGTGAAAAGGTGTATCAGAGCCTTCCAGGTGTGCCATGGGTCATGCTCAACATGGAGAGGGGTCCAAAATGACTTGTGAGTGCATAACACTCACATAACAAACCAAGTGAGATTTTAAGTGACACAAGATCCAAAACACATATCCTCATCTTGGTGGAATTTTTTTTACATAACATGCACCTTTTGACCAAGTGAAAATGTAAAAAACTGCATTATGGGTGTGAAAATGCACCATGTATACTTTTAGAAGCCTGCCTTCACCAACATCTTCTATAAATAGACATATGAGAGTGGTTTTTTGCCAAGGGAACTTCATTGAGAGTTACCTAGGAAAAATTTATAAGAATTTGATTCCAAAAGGTATGCAGAGATCATTGCCACAACTTTTAGGAGCCAATTATTTTCTAAAATTTGAAATTTACCACCCTTTTTTATTCTACTTGAGCTTGTGCACCAGTGAAAGGGACTAACACCAAATAGTATAAGGACAAAAATAACAACTAACACATTTTTAGTGAATATGGAATTGCATAGGCCACCGTGTGATTGTAATTAGTCCTCAAATATCCATATAACTCCTAGAATGCTCATTTTAATCACCACCAGGATCGAGGATCTTCATTTGGATTGTGTTATCATGTGGATCATGCACCCGTTGAATATTTGAATGATCCTGTGTAATGTTGGAACATCCCCAAGGTTTGGGAACTTTTCACCTTGGGATGAACCTATAGAGAAGGAATAATACCTTTGGAACTTGGTGCACTTGATTTAGAATCAATGTGCAAGGCTACAAAACTTGAAAATATTTAGTCTACTATATTCATGGGATAAAAGTGAGAGGATTTTAAACAACTAATAACTTAAAAGTAGTGATGCACTAATTATAAAATGAACAAAAATATCCACTTACACAATTAATATCCCAAAACAACATATGACATGCATAATTCCTATAACCTATTCTATCAATGATCAGATGAATACAACACTTTAATAATAGAAAGGAAATAATTTTTTTCACAACTGAAATGTAAAGAGTTTATATCGTTTCTCACACAGATTAAAAAAAGATAACTGATCTAAAGGTAGTTAGTATATCTTATCACATGAATTAAACATCCACAAATGATAGATAAATTAATGAATAACATAATATACCAGATATTAAATGAAAAAATATGGTTTTGAATATTATTAAAACACTCAAATATTTTTTCAAACTCTTCCAAGATTGAATAGTAATTCACAAAAATCTAAAAGTCATCCATAAAACATAATGCATACAAATATTTATAGAGTAACTAGGTTGAGCCATTATAAATTCACCTATAACTAATTAATTGCTAAAAAAAGAGTGCATTAAATTTCTAGTGAACAAGCTCCCACAAAAATAGAAAAATAAGTTACATAGGTTTTACCAAGTCAACCCTACAAATTTGACTAATCTAGAGCTTGGGAGCTATCAATTAATGGCTTCCAGGCTTAGCTTAGGCTAGAAAAACTCTTTCCTTGTTCAGTTTCTTCTTCATCCTTTTCCCACATAGCCATTATGTTCTTGTATTTAATGAAACACTTGATAATCCTCTATACCTTCTCTTCCTCTGGTCCACACACATAGTGGTTCACCCCATTTGCTATCTCAACTTCCCTGACGACTCTGCATCGTAATATTTTCAACTTTCTCACAACCTTATTAAGATGAATTATAAAATTTTGATATGAAACTAACTTGTAAATGGAATCAATACTGAAGGTCTTTGTCACATCATCATCCTCTTTGACAAAACTTTTTAAACTCACTATAATTTGATCAACGAGAAGGACATCAATAGTCTCATTAATTAACTTACTGTGGATATTATCAAATTCCTATGAAATTCCATTCAATCCATCCATTAATTCAACTTGTTTCTCATCAAATTTATTTATTAGATCCTGCAACACTTATGATTTGAACTCCATGGATTTTTGAAACTCGAATAACTTAGAGGCATCATCAATCATTCCCTCCTGAAGGAGTAGATGTGAATTAACATCTCTAATTTCTCTCCAAGTATTCAAATTAAGATCCAAATTATTATTATCCTTAGAGAGGATTTAATTGAACTTCATAATGTAATTTCTCTCAGCATATAAATCATTATACAATTCTATAGTCATTTTGATCAGTAGATTAGATTCCTGAATCATGCATTCCATCCATCCACCAAATGATCTTCCTTTATGGCATATTTTCTCCACTATGTGATAGGACATATCATCGAAACTTGAGGAAATGACAAGAGTGGTTGTGGCTTGTACGGGTTGTGTAACTTTAATAAGAAGAGCAGTGAGTTATTCGACTTTCCCTTTTAACTCATCTTTGGTTACCTTGTCTTTATCATAATTTTCCAACAAATTACCAAGATCCACCTGTACATATTTTTTGGATCCTTCATAAGTATCCTTTCCCAATGCAGAATTAGAGATTGGGTAATCTACCGTTGTGGTGGTTTCTTTTGTCTTTCCTTCAGTAGGGGTAGCTATTTCCATGAATATTTCTCCTCATTGGTTTACTAACAGATTAGAGACAACTCTTGGCTGCTTAACTTGTCTCTTGGGAGTCAGATCCAAAACACTTACATCAATCACATAAAAAATGGGAACCTTTTTTTTTTTTTTTCTGTTTGGGAATTTGGTGATATACCATTTGGGTATAATAGAAGAGGATGCCGATGACATCAATGATACGGTTGTAGTAGATCTTGGTATACTAGACACTACAATGGCACTAGTGGCATCTATGGAAAGTGGATGTGACGTAGTGATAATGTATGGCATAGTGGTCAAAATGTCCTCAAGAGAAGATGAAATGGAAGTGGAAAACAAAGTGGAAGGAGGAAGGAGTTGCTGAGGAAGTGGTGTGGAAAACAAAGATCCTATCATCTCTCCTGCTGAGAGTGCAGGGAGAGAAGAAAATAAATGAGCCATGGAAGGAGAAGGAAAGGAAGCAATGGGAAGGCAAGAAATGGAAGATGATAATGTATGGAGTGGGTTTTGAGGTGGAAAATTTGGTAGGGAAGTAGGGAGATAAAGTGAAAAAACCTTAGACATGATTGGAGAATTACTTAAATCAACCACTTCAGAAACTTGTAATTTTGGAGATACAACCTTAGTAGTGGAAGCCTTTGTAGAAGATGAATGTCCTACAACAAATGAAATTTTTTGTGGATTTATAATGGCCTTGTCGGTTGACCTTTTACTCCTTAAAGATGTAGGGTGGCATGTTGTTGACTAGGATTGAACTATCCCTGGAGGTTGATTTGAAACTTTGGGTGTGATTCCCAAAGTTGTCAACCAATTGTATGTTCTCTTTAAAATTTTCCCCAATCTTTTTTTGTATTATTACATTATTCCTTACACCAATCAATCCAAGGCAGAGGCTAGTTGGCAATATTATACATTTTGTAAGTAAGATCAAGTATCTCTTCATCATCCTCTAACCCTTCAGGAATATCTGCAATGCCAAATTGTACTACCTCACTCAAAGTTAATATTTCAAACTCTCTCTGCCTTATGATAATTTCATCTAAAAAATGAATCCAAATATCCTCTAACTGAGGAATGTGAGTGCTGGCAATCCTTGTTTCACTAAATTTACCCTAATAATCACAATTCATTCTTGGATGAAAAGTCTTTAGGGTGACTTGAGATGTCTCTCCTTCCACATTATTGGCTTTATAGATATTGACACAAGTGTATATCCCTATTGAAATGGGAAATTGGACCCCTACCTTGTGCCGCTTGTTTTGGATTTTGTGATAATATAGAAATTGGGGAACTATATCTATTAATATCCACTTGTCACTTGAACATATTGGCAACTTATTTGGGGTACTTTAAGAATCATGATATCCTGATATAAGTGAATTCTGGAAATTAGAGATAAATGCCTCCCAATTCTCATACTTCTCTAAAAGCCTCATCTAAGATTATTCAATTATATAAGTCCTTGTCAAAATAATACAAAATAATAGCAAAGAAAGCATCATTTACTCTTCAGAAATACTTAATTCCTTCTTCCATGGTGAGTTGAGGATAGAAATCATAAATTTGGGAGGTGTTCGTAACACCTTTCAGATTAAAACCTGTATAATTCCTCATTATAGCTGCTATATAGACCCGAAAAGAGGTTATGAAAAATTTCTTTGAGGTCAATACATCTCCCAATTGGAAACATATTGAACTACTGATATGTTCACCCCATTGGATAAACTCCTTGTTTTTCTTAATAGTAGACATTTAAGAAAACATCAATTCTTGAAACTCTCTTACTAAAGAAAGACTAGAAACCCTACTTAATAACACAATGATATTATTAAATTCCTCATGAAAGTGGAATTTCCAATAGCTCTCTTAGGCATGATCCGATCCCCCCACACATTTGTTTTAAACTATGTGTGTGAAGTCCTCTTATTGGTTTCCATTGTGTGCTTGATGATTCGTATGAGGTTTTTATTACTAGACTCAGCCAACCTGTTTCCCTGCGGATAGTAATTAGATGAGGTCTTGAGATAAAACCCATTATTGACGGCCTATTCACTCAATTTCATGCCAAGAAATGCCATTGCATTGTCTGAAATCACTATAAATGGGACACGAAACCTTATCATTAGTCCTTTTAAAAAATCAAGGAAAACCTTTTCATTGCCTTCTTTTAATTCCACGGCCTCTGTCCCTTGAGTGAAATAATCTGTTGAGGTAAGTACCCATTTATTTCTATCACTGGATAAAGGATTAATCATTCCAATTAAATATAATCTCCATTGGAAAAAAGGTTTATCAACTTGAATTGGTTGAAGAGGAAGAGCCACTAGCCTCTATTTTCTAGTGAAAAAACCACACTCCTTGCATTTCTTCACCTAGAGATGCATATCTTTGAATAAATCTAGCTAATTATAGCTAGCCCTTATGATCTTTACAACAGTTATTCATACAGAGTAGTGCCCTTCCAATAAACCATTGTGAAACTCTTCCAATATCTTATTTACCTGTTTTGGCCCTATCTATCGAAGGAGAACACCATTTAAGTCCTTGCGAAAGAGAACATTATCTACCAGAACATAATAAATAAACTGAAGAAGAAAGTTCCATCTTTGGGTTTTATCCACGTCAATAGGGTATACCCTTGAGAAAAAGAACACTTTCATCTTGGACAACCAGTCAACCTGATAATCTCCTATATCGTTATTTAGAAGTATCACGTCCTCTCCACTTTTTTATTCCAAATCAGTAGTAAGATATTGACACAAACCTTTACCTATGACTAACTTGGTAACCTTGATGTGTACGTAATATTCCATCACCTTGGTGATCCATCGGGTACATTTCTCATTCATATCCTTATTTAGCAAAAAGTCTTTGATTCAAGATGAGACACCATCAAATGTATTCAATTATTGGAAAGCATGTTCCTGAACTTCTTCAAATATTGAATGAAAACAAAGAATTTCTTTTCAACAAATGATAATATGAGCTCATAGTATTTTAGAGACTAGTTGAAGAAAGTAATTGGTTGTTCCATCAACTCATTATTCTATCAAGTGAGGATCCCAAAGATAATTTCCTGACCTGTAAAAGCATAAAGGATAAAATCCTTATCTAACCTTGGATTCACCAATGCAGGTGCTTGAGAGATAGTTGTTTTAATGGCTTTAAAGTTTTCTTTTCCTTCTTTTTTTAATGAAAAAGGCATATTTTTCTTTAATATGACTGCTAATGGTTTGACTAAGGCTATAAACTGAGGAATGAATCACCACAAACAAATGCATCCCAAGAAAACTTTAAAGACCTTTCTTATGACTTGGGAGAGATAGGGACAAAATTGAGCGTATCCTAGCTAGATCAATGGAAATCCTTTCCGCTGAAACCACATGTTCTAGAAGTTTTCCCTCATGCATAGTGAAAATACATTTCTTAGGATTCAATGAGACCCTAAACTCCCTACATCTCTTGAAAAACTTCCTCAAATGAGCAATGTGATCCTCTTCATGCTTAGAGTATACTATTATATCATCAATATATACTAAAATAATATAATTGAGAAGACCTTTAAAGGCCATATCTATAGCTCATTGGAAAGTAGCACCAATATTGGACAAATTGAATGACATTTTGTCATAGGCATATGTACCCCATTTGGTAGTAAATTTTTTCTTGAGTTGATTAGATTCCTTAACCAAAATTTGATTATACCCCAAATATCCATAGTGTAATGAAAAAATTTGCACTCTTGCTATTTTTTGGAGGATCTGTTCCATAGAAGGGCGAGGATAATGATCCTTTCATGAAGTACAATTTAGATCCCTGAAGTCAACACACAATCAGATATCTCCATTCTTCTTATTTAAGGGAAATAAATTAGTTACCCAAGAGGAATGTTTAATTGGAATAATAATACAAGATTCAATAAGCTTAGAGAGTTCCTCATTAGTGGCTCAATATTGAGATTCATTGGTCTCTGTTTCTGCCAGAATGGTTTAGCATTAGGATTGAGCTCGATAGTATGTTGCGCAAAACTTGGATTGAAACCACATAGATACTTATAACTCAATGTGAAGACATAATTAAAATATTGGAAAAGTTTAATAAAAGCATTTTTCTCTTCTGGCGTACACACTCTACAAATATTTACAAACTTTTCCTTTTCCACTTCAAAATCATCTTCTTTGATCACCATCTTAGCACTTTGTCTTCTACCCTGATCATTTGAATTGAAGATCAAATCAAGAGTAACCAGTCCTTTTGGGAGCTTGATGCTTTTTAATTGTATAATTTGGTCATCATATGCCTCTTGTATCTTAGTCTAATTTTTCACAGCAAAATCTGCTTCTTCTTATAGGAAAATAATGATTTGTTTATCACTATCGAAAACCTGCCAACTACCCGTATTATCAAGAACAACAAGATGAATGAATATTTTAATAGGACATAGCACACATTTCATTATATCATTATGAATTTCATATTGTGATCCAATATTTTCAAGCCAATCAACATCTTGGTTCTAATTTCTAGGGATCACATATATTCCAAAAGCTTCAAAATCTTTGACCAAACTCTAGACCCTTTTTTATAAGACATTAACTGATCATTTTTTAATGCACTGTGGGCTCTTACCTGATGCACAACCAATTGAATGTCCCCAAAAATAGATAAGGCTTTGATCCCCTTCTTTAGAGCTAATTGAATTCCTTGTACAAGATCTTTGTATTCAATGACATTGTTAGTGTAGCTAAATTGTAGTAAAAAAGATGAGAAATACTTATTTCCCTATGGAGAAACTAACATAACACCAACACCTACCCCATTTTTTACTCCTTTAACCATCAAAGAATAGCTTCCAAAATCCTTTTGGTCTATTTTGGGTTTTGATGAGATGTGGTATAATGGTACCTTCTTCGAGAATGTAATACATACCCAACCCTGTCTCTTCGATAAGTGGCAAACCAACATCTTCCTTAGCCAATGTTTCAGCATAAGGGTCAAAGTGATGATCTATACTTACGTTGTCTAACATGGTGTCGGGAACTTCCTCCACCAGAGGAGTTGATTCATGATTGGAAACCTCTTCTTATTGATAAAAAATGGTGTAATTTCCATTTATATAATTGGTATTATAATGATCCACATGGTTATGATGAATTAGCTCTTCCTTTATAGTAACTTTAGCTCTATATCAAGTCCTAAGAATCATGTGTGACCAATCCATTGATAGATAACCACCCATTTTAGCAATGAAGTGTCGTGACAAGCATATAGCGAAGAGGGGGGGGGGAAAGATCAATACTGATACATCTTGCGTGAACAAAAAAATGGGACACACGTGGATAGTGAGCTAAAGCCCTTTAATAAACCCAATAGTCTGAACTATTATGCCATCTAATTGGACAAATCCTTTGGAGACTAGTGTGTACAATATTCCTAGGACATCTACAATTTTCTTTGGCATAACTCAACTACTCGCACTTGAATTAATCATATAGTTATGTACCAAATGTTTTCCAATAATTAAAGATATATAGAATAGAGGGGACTTATTATTTATAGGAACAACCTTTTCTTTTAGTTGGATTAAACTTGTAACAGTTGATGATCCATGTTGCATCACTTCACTAGATGCACTAATTTGTTTTAAAGCTTCTTGTAATAAATTCCTCTGAGAGGTAATCACAAGTGCACCCCATATGGTAGCATTCAGGTTGGTCCTTTTCATTTGTTTAACAATGTTGAAAGGAATACAACTTACCTTTCATATTATCTTCTACATATTGGAATAATCTTTTAGAAAGTGCTTGTTGAGTACTGTGATGCCCGAAGAACCTTCTTTCCTTATAGTCTGAGTAGTCTATGTTTCAGATAATTTCTTTCCTACATATTTATTAGTTGCCCCTTATGGTGAGTCTAGAAGTGGAAGCTTGGTGATGTTTGGGAGAAAAGGATTCCATTTCCCTCCTTTTGGAGTGAGTATTTTCTGCCACTGATGAAGAATCTGTATTCAACCCACAAAAATATTCCTCCTACCAATTCAACAGGGTGGTTTCCTCTGATACATGTGGCTAATCTACTACCCCTTACGTAGACCCCTCTTATGTTGGTTCAGTAGGAACACATATACTTTGAGCCATAAGAGTTTGGCTAAGAACCCCATTGGGACAAATATTTTGATTGTGAGGTAGAGGATAAGGATGACACCATTCATAATCTTAAACTAGGTTATTTTGCATAGGTACAAGGGATCTATAAGAGCTTGCAACAAGAGGGTTCCTAAAGTTCAGATGCTTAATATTTGTAACTTGGTTTTGTAATTGGTTATTACCTTGAGGAGGTTGATGGTTGGGTTGATACTACTGATTTTGGGGCTAGTAGGGATGAGCATACTGAGACTGTTTACTTTTGAGTGCTACAAGTTTGTTCCCAAAGGTTTGTAATAATGACTTAAATTCAAAGAGATAATTTGAAGGGGTTGGTGTAGAATGAGATGGTTTCTTAGAGGTTGCTGGAAGAGGATAAATGGTAGGTTCGTTATTTGGGAGATCTAGATACAACGACATTGGAGGTCTTGGAGATATCTTTCCATCTTGAATCAAATAATTCTCCACTCTTATAACAATGTCGTAAGCATAAGGAAATGTAGTCCCTCCCATAAACTGGATCAAATAAATATGTATGATTGTAGATGTGTAATTTGTTATTATGTTTATGTGTTAAAAAAAATCCTCCTTTTTTAACTCTTGTAATTTTGAGCGTAACATTTTGGTATCAGAGCAAGAGGCTCAAACACTTGGAAATTAATGGGACACACGTTCTAATAAAATTATACTCTTTTATAAAACAAGAAAATTTTGTTAGGAATTAGAGAAAAAGAATGCGGAAACAATTCCTCAAACCACAACAGTAGGAAACTATATAACAGAATTATACTTGCAGAAATATAACAACATAAATAAATAATGCACAAAAGAAGACAAGACAAGATTTAACGTGGTTCACCCAATGTGGGCTACGTCCACCAAGAAATTTCTCAGATTGACTATTATGCATTGACAAGAGATGAAAACAACTGGTTCACAATGTAGGGGCTCAGTTATGAACTCACAACAGGTTGATTGTTCCTAAAGATGGTTAAACTGTCACATCTAAGGGGGGTTTACAATTGACACCCAATTGCATGATTATGCCTTGAGTCACTCTTGATCATGCTTCTTGATCATTAAGACTCTTAGAGGGGACCTCTTGAAAACTCAAGATATTTTCGATAGATACCCTAACACCTGACGAATATTTATAGGATTCTGAATCCTCTTCACAGAGGTCATAACATACTGATACCTAGAAGTTTTAGAAGTCATGGATATTGCCAGGTAATTTGGTTTGTACAAGTATGAAGAAAAGTACCACCTCTTGGTCTAACAGGGCATGCCAAAAATTGTTGTCACGTAGATCATGCACCCATTGAATCTTTGAGTGATTCCTTGTAATGTTGGAACATCCATAACAGTATGGGACTACAAAATTCTCCTTGGGATGAACCTCTCCAGAAGGTTGAATTCCGTTCGAGCTTGGCAGCACTTCATTTAGGATTGATGTGCAAGATTATAACACTTGAAAATAGGCTCCATCTACCCCAATAATCTTCCCACTAAAAGTGAGAGGTGTTTAAACCACTAATAGCTTAAAAGGGTTCTTGTACCCTTAATTATCAACCATGAAGGCTAATCAAATATCCCCTTACTTTCACAACTTGAACTATCTCAAAACAACATATGTGCATGCACCTTGGTCCTATAACATATCTGTCAGGATTCAATAACTGGATAAATACAATACTTTTCTAGCAAAAAGGAACTTATCTTCTTCCATAAGTTGTCTTGATGAAATGATATCTCAGCTGAATGTGATTCATCCTAGAGATGAAAATCAGAGTAACTTCATCTAAAGGTCATTTAGCACTCTGATCTTATCTAAGGAATGTAGTCATCCATAACTGATAGATAAATTAATGACCCATAGCTCAATCATAACAGATTATTCAATAGCCAAATCATGGTCCTTGAATATGCCTCTATGGCTCAAAGTTGTTTTCAACACTACTTAGCCAATATTGATGAGTAATCCACAAAAAGCTAACAATCCTCCATGTAACCGTGAAATCCATACTCACTGTTGTATAGACCAAGTAGGTAAATACATTATACCTATCATGCTCCTAACTAACTAATTACTAAAAATCTCCTGCCATTAAAGTCTGTAAGGATACATACTCCTACAAAAATGTAAAAGTAAGTTACATAGGATCCACCAAGTAAACCCTGCAACTGCTACCGATCCAAAGCATGGTCCCTATCAAATACCGAATGGATGTCAGGCTTTAGCTTGCATGCTGAGTGCTCTCTTACCTTAGATCAGGTTCTCATTTAAACTTTTCTCACATACTCCATACTGTGCTTCTATGGGAATGTCAGGACTAGTGCATACCATCCCCTATACATAAAGCTACCAACTGGTCCGCACGTGTAGCACGGTACCCTAGACATATGTATGTATCATCCTACCTGAAAAGTCTAACTGGTAAGCTTTCTAGCTTCCTTTGATACATTCTAAAGTCGACCTCATGAAATTTTGAGTATGAAACTAATTTGTAACATGGAATGCAATACTAAACCTCTCTAAGACCTATTAGAGTAGGTATTTTACCTTAGCTCATGTTCACCTAGGTACATTATTTACCTTTATTGTATTTATCCTCACCCACTTATGTGTGTAGATATTTCTTTTTATTTATTTAGATATTAGGAGATATTATCTAGTTGTTAGGTATAGTTCTTTCCTTGATCTATGGTATTGACTAGTTCTTTCCTAGATCTATGGCATTGACTAGATCCTTGATGTCTAGTTCTCTCATAAATCTATGGACTTGACTAGTTCTTTGATGAATAGTTCTTTCCATGATTTATGGCTTGATCTACGACCTTGACTGGTTCTTAGATTTTTATTCCCTTGCCTATATAAGCAAGGCCCATTCTCATTGTATTTTATTGAGTTCCATAATAATATATGATATTGCTGCTCATTTATTTTGCAAAGGTTTTGTGTAAAATTATTCTAGATGAATTGATTTCATCTTATTGATTCGTGGTGTTTGATTAGCATCTGTGTTCTTTGCTTGGTATGATCTGGTTATCATTCCTTTTATGGTATCACAGTAGGAGATTCCTATTGACATTCGTTTATTAGTTTTATTTTACAAATAATTTTTTTATATATTCATATATTTCGGGATCTGCTCGTATTTTGTTACTGCAGTGCATTTTTATGCAAAACATAGGCTTCCATTGGATCCGGAAGGCAGGTAAAATCCTAAGATCTGACTGTAAACTCGACTCATTTTGGGAGGCAGCCATTTTTTTGGTTTTTTTGTTATGCAGCTAGATTCACCTATGGGATTCGCGCCATACGGAAAAGGAAATCTAGGAATTTTTTTTTGGTTTTTTCTCAGTTTCTCAAGATTCGATCTGGGTGCTTAATTTCTACGATTGAACCATTTTCAGTTTAGTTTGCAATAGACTATTTCGAAGGAAAGAAGCATTTCTATTCCTCTTTTGGCAGGGGTCCACAGATTAACAGCGCATTGTAGAGCATAATATGTGGGAAAATCCTTGTACCCATTGAAATCCTTAGCCCGTTTTTTGAGTGCTGTTTTTTGCAAAAGTGCATAGTTTTTTATGCTCTTTCCATAGGAAATATTTATTTTGAGAATTGTACTATAATTATAAAGTGTCATATTGTAACACGCACTCATTATAAAGTGCCAAAATATGGGGGGGGGGGCTCTTGTTGCATTGCTTGGGGTTCTTGTTGCATTACTTGGTTCTTCCATTTATTTTGGTGATTTGTTTTTAAGATGGAATCTACTTCTACATTAACCCATGTTGAGCCATTAACAACACATAATTACCACACATGGAAACCAAGAATGGAAACAATAATTAAGCAGAAAGGATTATGGGCTTTAACTTCTAAAGAACAACAAGTGTTCACTAGAGAATATGAGAAATTTCAGTACCAGTGCAAATTTGATGAGTGTATGGGTTTGATAGGAACTTATGTAAGTGATAGTCTTTTATTTCATTCAGAAAAGTGTGACTCTCCTTTCAAACATATGGGAGAAATTGGAGGATTTATTTGGTAAGGTGGATCAATATGAGAGCCATGCAACTTGAAATTGAGATCACCTCTCTTAATCCTGAAGATTTTCCAACAATTATAGACTATCTTACCAAGTTCAAGAATTTGTTGACACAGTTGAAGGGGAGTGGAAGAGATAAGAAAGATGAAGTGTGTGTTTACTTGATTCTATCCAAGTTGAGAGTACCATTCCAAATTTTTTCTTCTACCTTTTTCTTTAGCATGGATGCCTTAGGTGACACCTTCAAAATGCCTAACTTAGAAACATTTTGTGAAAGACTTACTAGGGAAGAATCCAAATTATCTCACCTTGAGTCTTCCACCTCTCAAAAGGCATTAGTTGCATCTAATCCTAAGGGAAAGGGAAAACTAAATAGTAAAACCAAATCCACACCTTCTCCATCTTAAAATGCTCCTAAACCCAAAGAAAACAACTCAAAACCCAAGGAGTCTTCTAAATCCAAGAATAAGTCTAGTTGTTCATGCTCTTTTTGTGGGGGTAGTAATCATGAAGAAAATAGGTGTTATAAGTGAATGCAAGCCCTTAGAGGATGCAGTCAAGAAACACAAATTTTTCTATCTCCACTCTACCTCCTTCTAATCAACATGGAAAAGCACTTAATGTTGTTGGAAGATCTCAGTCACCACTTGTAGAAAATTGGGTTATAGATTTTGGTGCTTCTCATCACATGACTTCTTCCAAGGAGTCTTTTCTTTCTCTAGGTTTGAGTTCTACTTCCAAAATTGAGGTTGGAGATTATTCCTTTCTTTTTGTTGAGGGAAAAGGTGATATAAAAATTGATGGTGACAGTATCCAAGATGCACTATATGTTCCTAACATCACTACAAATTTTCTTTCTGTATATCAAATTTGTCATTCTGGTCAAGGGAAAATAGTGACTTTTACACCACATGGGGCAGAAGCTAAGAAATTTTTTGGAGCCTTTTACACTTGTTGCTCAGGGTATTGTTGATCATAGTTCATGACTATATCACTTTGAGGGTTTTGATGACACTTCTTCTATAGGGACAGGATTGGTTTCTCATTAAGATTCAGAGAGTAAGCTTTGGCATGAAAGATTTAGACATCTCAATTACAGATATTTGAAGGAGTTGAGAACTCATGATATTTTCCTTGTGCCACTTGTTTTGGATTTTTTGATAATCTAGTAATTGACAAAATAGCTTTAGTAATATCCACTTTTCACTTGAACATCTTGGAAACTTATTTGAGTAACCTGGAATTCCTGGTACCCTGATATAAGTGAATGTCATAAATTAAAGATAAATGCCTTCCCATTCTCTGACTTCTCTAAAATCCTCATATAAGAGCCTTTGATTATACAAGTCCTTGTCGAAATAATATAAAATAACAAAAAATAAAGCATCATTTACTCTTCACAAATGTTTAATTGCTTCTTCCATAGTGATTTGGGGATAGAAATCATAAATCTGGGAGGTGTTCCTAACACCTTTCAAATTCTAACTTGTATAATCCCTCATTGCAACTGTTGTATAGAAGAGAAAAGAGGTCATGAAAAAGTTCTTTAAGGTTAGTACATCTCCCAATTGGAAACATATTGAACTACTAATATGTTCACCCCATCGGATAAACTCCTTATTTTTCTTAATAGTAGATATGTAAAGAAACATCCATTCTTGAAACTCTCTTGCTGAAGAGAGACCAGAAACCCTACTTAAGAGAAAAATGATATCATTGACTTCCTAAATGAGTTCTGAATGGGGAATTGTCTTAGGAAGTTTTTTGGTACCTTTAATGCTAGCTAAGTAGCTCTTAATCATGACCTTTATGCAAACTTCATATTCTTTATCCCGATGTTCAATTACAGACTCAAGGGAAATTGTAGCATATTCATCCACATTATGGAGTCTAAAGAGATCTTCGAAAAAGTCACTATCCAATCTAATCATGACATTATAATGATCATCCCTCACATTTCTTGTGGCTTTGTCAAAGTGTGAAGTTGTAGATAGGAAAAATATTTGAGACTACACGTATGTAATAAAAAAAAGTACAATAGGAAGCCTACTATTGTAAATAGCTTGCATCCAATGTTTCTTATTAGGATCTTTTACTCTCTCCTATAATTCAGTCATATATACGTGCCCTAGATTGGTATCCACAATATTTTCAACATCTGAAGATAGAAAGGTGGAATGAGATACTCCCAAATAAGTATACTTCATATTATCTTTTCCTTTTGAGGAAGAAGTAGTAATTGATTCAGAACCCCAATGAAACATGTGAAAACCACTCAGACCTGTGAAAAATTGAAGTTTAAAAGTTTGAAAGCCTCCGAAATATCTAAAGACCGAACTTACTAAGTGTCTGAAAAGGAAAACCTCTGAAGCCCAAAAATACTTGATGTCTGAAACCTGAAAGCTCCCACCTCCGAAACCCGAAGTCTTATGTCCCCAAAATTTGAAACTGGAAAAGGTTTGAAACCTAAATTTATTGTACTTCCAAAAATCTAAAAAATATACTTTCGAAGTGCCGAAGAGGAGACTTCCAAATTTCCTATCTCCAAAACTCGGAAACCTTTGGATTTTGTCTTCTGAATTCGATGGATCCCGAAAACTCCAAGTTTCATAGTTTTTAAGATGAACTCCAAATTTTTTAACTTCCATAGAATGATGAAACCATCAATGCTCTGAGATGTGGAGAAAACGAAAGCCTACAAGATACAAACCAAATTACACATGACAAGAAGGATTAAGAATGCGGAAAACACAATGGAAAAAGTCATGATTGAGGAAACAACATGAAGAACAAAGGAGAAAAGAAACCAAAAGGAAAAAAGGAGAAAGTAGAAAAAAAATCCCCAAATATCGAACCCAATTCAAGAAAATGAACAAAATCACAAAAAATTCCTTAAAAAGATTTTGTAAAAAATTAGTGTGTCAGAGTAAATTATCGGGTAGAAATAATGGGTGAAAATTGGGATTTATTTAGGTACGATAAAAAATTATTGTTCAAAGATGACACGTGTAAAGTACTTGAACAATTAATGCTATAAATTTTTGCACACAACCGTTCTGCCCTGTGAAAACTTATTGAAGTCTAAAACCTGAAAACCCAAAGTTTTGAAATTTCAGAACTTCAAACTTTTGGACTTCAAAACTTTTGGCTCAAAAAAACCAGAAAATGCCCTCCAAAACCATGAAACCAAAAATCCCAAAGTTCTAAAATTTTGGAACTTCAAACTTCATAATTCAATTCTTATTTGAGTTATTTTCACAAGAAAACCTCTAAATCTCCAAAACTAAGAACCTCTGAAGTCTGAATTTTAGACTTCAGGGGTTGGAACATTTATGAGATTTTGAGGATGAAACATAACCAAAAACCCAAAAGTCAATTTGTATTGATAAGGATAAATTTCTAAGGAAAATGTTTTTGGAAAGGAAGGGCGAAGATTTTTTTTAAATTTTTAAAATTCCCTTCTAGTAAGGGTAACCTACAAGGTTAACACATTGTTGGGATAATATCTCAAAATATAGATAGTAGAATCTCCTGAAACCTTTTGAAATGTGAATTAAGAATTATTATCTTTCTAATTAGTATTTTTTTCTTCACAAAATATCCCAAGGATCCCGAACCATTTAGAACAAGCCCAATATCTTTTTTTACTACTTTCATTTCCCTGCACCGTGTTATAAGTAGCCTTGTGTTACATAGTTTGTTCCTAAAATTGATATTCCTTAAATTAATTTCCTAAACTACCTCTGATGATATCATAGCTCTTTGATACAATACTTGGATGCATTATATTTGTTATGTTCATTCCCGGAGGGTGTTTAATAGGTGTAAAACCCCTAAAAATAGACCTTTTTGGGCCTCTAGGAGGATTTCCTTCAAAGTGGATAAAAATGAATCCATGAATTTCTTCCCTCTAATTTACCTGTACATGAAACACACTTTAAAAATCTAGTTAGCACATCCCTCTTGGCCATTATGAGGTTTACATAGTCAACAATTGGTTAGAGGTAAGATTTACATTGACTGAGAGAAGGATTTTTAAGGGTGATTTAAGTTATCATGTCAAATTTTTTAAATTTTGCATGCTAAAAATTTTGCATGACAAAATGAAGGTAATAAGTGGAGTTTCTTATTGGGTTTCATATACTTAATTCTTAGAAACTATCAATAGATGATTATGTAAGAGTGAGCAAGCTAGACAAGATAGCTAGGGATGTATTGGATAAGAATACGTAAAGTGCACTTGTTTGAGAAAGAGAGGACTACTAAGAAAATCTACCAAATATTCTAATTTTCCATGAAGGTCTGGGAAAAATGTGAAAGCCTACAAAAAGTTGTGAATACATGGAAAATCCTAAAGGATGATTGCATATAAAAGAGAATGCAAATCCATACATAAGAAGGATTTGAGGAAGATAAGAACACATGCAAAAAACAAATATATGATCTTCCATAACTGATTTAAACCATTTAGAACATTTAAATTCAAATAATTTTATTGGGAATTGGAGTTTTGTACCTAATAAACATGAAGAAAATTGTAAAAAAATATGGGGTTTAGTAGATCTAAAAAATCTTCAAGTTTCTTCATACTTGTAAATAAAACATAGAAAAATATATCATACACAAGCATAAACCTTGCCCTGATACCATGTTAGGAAATTTAGGGGATAAATAATGTTCTTTTATTAATAAACACTTTTGACCAGAGCTATGAACCAGAGGGTTGGTGGGGCTCCAACCTACAACAATGTCCTTAATAGAAAAGATATTACAATTAAACCAACACAAACAACAACCAGGAATCCCATACTGACAAAAATTTTTTTATCTGCCACCACCGTTTTTAGAGCCACTAGTGAAAACCAATGACAATGATACAAATACCACCACCATTGAAAACCATTTGAAAAATCCATGAGTTACGGCCATCAATGATGCTACTCCCACCACCATTGATAACCACCACAACCTATCAATGATGCAACTCCCGCCACCACTGGTAAACCACCCAAAAGGGGATCGTGCCTAGTGGGATTTGAACCTGGGTGGATCCAAACACAACTTTCCATCTTAACCAATCCACCCAAACCCCATTACTGGGGGATAAATAATGTTACAAGTTATAGATCCAACACATTAAGTTGCTGAAAGTTATAGTTTATGAATTCCAATGATTAAAACATATATTAATATGTTTGTATTGTAGATTACCAAAATGTAAACAAATTGAAAAAGAAAATAAATGAAGATAGGGACACAATATATAAGTGGGAAAACCATGAAATGTAAAAAATTCATTAAAAATCACTTATCTTTATTGAGAATTAAATTTCATCCAGTACTCCCACTATTTATAAAGATCCACTTGTAGTTATACATTCAAGAAGGGATTACAAACTTTCTTATATATTTTCTCATGTGTTTTTCACCATTCACATCATGTATTTATAATCAGGTCACACATATAGGTCACATTAATATGTCACACTAGACATTTCACCTATGTATCCATTTTCGATCTCTAATGAGATCACCTTATTTTATACAAGGTGGATGACATGTTTTGTGTCACTTACATTTGTAACACTTCCAACAACATTAGTGGATAAGTCATGCTTATATTTTAAATATAATCTACAAACAAAAAACATATAGTCTTTAGCAGGGTTTTAAATATATAATTTCCTCAATATTATAAACCCAACACATGTACCTGTAATTAGGATACACAAGGTGGATGATGAGGCCATAAATTGGCCATAAATTACCATTATTTTATCCTTCTAAGTTACCTTTGAAAGCGGATTTAAATGTAATCTAGGAACTTATAGTTTTCTTAAGATATAATATAGGATATATATCTTGTTAATGATTAAGAAATATTTTGTTATCTATTTTTTTATTAATCCTATTGATTATTTGGGAAAAGATACAAAGTCTTGTGTCTATAGGCTATAAAGGAAAGATAATGCTAGTATTGGGAAAAAATAGGACTTATCATGAATAATGTATATAAAATCAAATATGATTTCATATCTAGAATCTTATCAAAAAATTATGCAAGTTCAAAAAAAGAATCATCTCAATCCGAGATCACATGCGAAAGTTATAGCTGTTTTAGTTAGCTCAAGAACCATTGGAGTTAGCTCCGGAACCTATAAAGTTAGCTTCAAAACTTGAACCGTTAGTTTTGGAACCATTAGAGTTAGCTCTGGAACCTATAACATTAGCTCTAGAACCATTGGATTTAGCTTCAGAACCTACATCAACAAAGTAACATTAGCTCTAGAACCATTGGAGTTAGCTCCAGAACTTGTAAAGTTAGCTCCATAACCTACATCAATAGATTAAATTTATCTCCGTAACTTGTAAAGTTAGCTCAGGAACCTGCAATGTTAGCTCTGGAACTATTGTAGTTAGCTTTAGAACCTACAAATTTAGCTTTGAAACCTACAAAATTAGCTCCGAAACCATTGTAGTTAGCTTTGAAACCTATAACATTAGCTCCGGAACCATTGGATTTAGCTTCAGAACTTGCATCAACAAAGTAACACTAGCTTCGGAACCTGCATCAATAGAATGACAATTTTTGAGGAATTGTGATAAATCAAAGAATCCAATGGGAAATTTGAGAGAGGTTTTATTCATAGAAATATGTTTAACAAAAAATTTATTCATATTTACTACAAGTTTTACCAATGAAGAGAAATCTAATTTTTAGTGAGTTGCAATTCGAGGAAAAAGTGTATCAAACGAGCATTAAAATTTCCATAAATAGAAACAAAAAAGTCAAATGGAAAATCTGAGAGAGGTTTTTGTTCATAAAAATGTTTTTAACAAAAAAACATTCATATTTTCTACATTACCAATGAAGAGAAATCTAACTTTTAGTGAGTTGTAGTCTAAGGAAAAAGTGTATCGGACGAGCATTAAAGGTTCCATAAACAGAAATAGAAAAGTCAAACAGAAAATATGAGAGAGGTTTTTTTTTCATAGTAATGTGTTTAACAAAAACCTCATTATGATTTGCTTCAGGTTTTACCAATGAAGAGATATTTAAATTTTAGTGAAATATAGTCTGAGGAAAAAGTGTATCAGACAAGCATCAAAAGTTCCACAATAAAAAACAACAAAGTTAAATGGAAAATCTAGGAAAGGTATTTGGTCAAACAAATATTTTGAGTAAAATCATCCTTCCAATAAAGTAGAGGAATAAAATAATTGTGATTCTTGTTACCAAAAATCAAGGAGAAGATTTGGGAGAAAATCTTCCTAAAACAACGAGATAAGAATTTGACTCTAATAATATATTTCTCTCCATATTTTGTGGAGATGGAGATATTATTTTTTAGGATTGAAATAAAGATAAGATCAGATTGTATTTCCTAAAATAAGGATTTGGTTGGATGCATGAATTATAAATACAACATTTCACACTGAGATATGTAATTCTTGTCTCCCAAGAAATAAAGATCTGTTCTTTCCTCTCAAATATTCTGTAGTTTTTAAATCTCGGAAGTATGATTTAAATCCTCTTCTAAGGAATGAGTTTGCCACTCATTTCAAGGAAGATAGATCTGTGTATTTACATCTATGTTTATTCATTTGTCTATAATTCATTTTGTTGTATTTTTTTATCTTTTTAATGTGAAAATCCAGTCTGTTGTGAACCTACAAGCGTTTCATTTAATTATGTTTAGTTCTAATTAAAAAAATTCAATTTATGTAAGTGTTTTTTATTCCTGCAAGTGTGATTTCCTTTATGCAAGTGTGATTTATTTCATGTAAAATTTCTTTCTGCAAGTGTGCCTTTATTTCTACAAGTGCGCCTTTAAATTTATGCAAGTTTGGTTTTTTTTAAAGGAGTTATTTTCCAAATATATTCTTCTCTTAATGCATACAGCCATCAGACACCAACCCTAAACTGACATTATTAATGGCAAGGATTGACGACCCTCGTTAGTGGAGACCATAGAACATAATCAAAAGTAACAATAAAAACAAGAATAATAGTAACAACAATGTCAAAAAGAGAACTAGTAGTAACTAGCAAGAGTAATGCATATGTAAGTGAAAAGATAATAGTGCAAATAATGTCATGCAAAAGGCTTAATGTATGAAAACATAGGAAACCCACAATATCACAAGACAATCAAGGTCCCTGGGCCTAAAAAAGGAGGTGCAATGTCACACAAGAAATGCATAATGCCATAAATATGGGACAGTTGGGGTGTCACAAGATAAAAAAATCCCTTAGGACACAATCAAAGTAGTAAACAAGTAACTACACACAACTAGAAATCATGTATAGAAAAATAGAGTATCATTATGTAATGAAACAACATAATAAGTGATAGATAAAAGAGAATATGAGTCCCAGAATATGTCCACAATATATCTCCTAGTTATTTGAATAACTCATCTCCCCATTTTGGCTCTATGGTTCTACATGCAGGTTGCGTGCACTTCACTTGTTCACTTGGCACATTTTCATGGTTTCCGATTCCCTATGCGCCTTGCATGCATCCCATCCTTTTCATGCCTTCTCCCCTTATTTTTAATTTTCCTTTTCCTCTTTGTTCCATCTTCCCCTGTGCCCACTCTCTGCACTTCCACCTTCTCAACATTGCATTCGCCCTTTGCGTGCACCTTGACCTTTTCTTCCCAAAATTGGCTAAGTCCTTTGGCATCCCCACACATGCACCCTTTCCTCATGCCCTTGCACATCATTTTGTAATGATTGTGCCCCTTCCATATGTTTCCCTCTCACCCATTTTCCCCATTTCCTCCACGTGCATTGCAATTGCATGTGCCTTCCTTATATCATCCTCCCACGTCTCATTCTTATGCATGCATACCTTTGCACCTTCCTTTGTGCATGTTTATGTCACATCATTCTCTAACATGCTTGAGTGTGCCACATGTAACCAATCAAAGCACACCAATAGGGGCACTAAATCCTTACAACAAATCAATAAGTGACACGTGGTAGAAACGACATGAACATTTACATAGTTGGTCTTCCTTTCAGCCAATCCACGTGCACCACATGTCTTGTACATGCAGACAACTCTGAAAATATTCTAACAACCATATATTTAGCTACATAACTCCAATTGACATGCACCTAGTCTTAATCGATAGCTGTTGCCATGGGCTATAGTGCTAGACATTCAAATTCAAATTCTTGGTAGATATGATAGGTGAGAAATGGAGAAAATCTTTCTAGGCATTGATGAGTATATCTGATTGCTCCAACCACCCATATTTGATCCAATCTACCTTCCTTCCTTCTCCAACACATCAAACAGACTTGGGGAAGCACATTTGATAGATTTGTAGGTGGATTTGCAGGCATTGAATGCTTCTTGTTGGTGGTTGTATTTCAAATTTGGGTTTTCCCTCCTTCTCTTCTTCTTCCATTGATTCATCTATAAATGTAAGAGTTGGGATCATTGTTAATGTTGGACATTTTGGATCCTTATGCATTTTCTAAGGACTTCATATCTCTATATTTTGAATTGTACACCTCTAGATCTGACTCGTGCATGTGGATATAGACCATCTTTTGCTGTAATAGCTATTGTGCATTTTTGAAGTAATGGAAGCATAATTTTGTGACTACTCTTTTCCTAACATGTTTTTATTCCTTCTTTTTCCTTTCTTTTACATTGTGTGCTTGCTGTGTCACTTCACGTCCCTTGTAGCTCCATTTTTAGTTGTGTTTCATGAAACTGATATGGTAAAGGTGTTTTAGTCTATGCTACACGTGCCTAGCCTTATTTCACACCTTTTCCTTTCATTTTTTCTCAGAACATATGGTGTTCATCCCTCTTTTTCTAGTGCTATCACCTTCCTTAGATTAGTTTTCCATTCTTTTATCCTTCTATCCCTAGTCCCTTGGCATTGTTAGCTTAGTTTTCCCTTTCAACATTAGGAGTAGCAGTAGTAGTAGAAATAGATAGAGGAACCAACCTTCTCCAGAGATCTATATCAAGTACACAAGGTCCCAAAACTTGGAGATGGTTCCATTGTTATCTCAAATAACATGGTTCTTCCAGATTTGAGACATGGGTGCAAGTTTGACAACCAATAGTTTCTGGCATGCCCAGTGGGATAAGTATTGAAAGCTTCAATTTCATATTGCTAATTTATGGTGTGTGGACTTATTATTTCCATCCTTTGGAGGCTCATTTCAACACATCTAACAACTCCCAATAATTCCAGATCTTTGTTTTAGCAGTCCTGAGTGCCTTTCATGAGAAGAGTGCATACAAGGAAAAGCACAATAGCTGAAGATTCTTTCGAGTACCTACAACTATCTCCAAGAAGAGTTCATTCTAGAAGACCTGTGCACACATATCCATCTCTAGCATGTCATGCACACTCTACTCCTTATTACAGAAAACCTGTGTGCCCTACAATGACACACTAGCCACCTCCTCCATCAAGGAACTTAACCAATTTCACCGGTAAAAGTCATTTGGTTCTGGACATGCAACATGATATGCTAAATGATGCACTCAAAATTATTCCATACTTTACTAGCAAGAATCAAGTCACCCCTTAGGAGCATATCCAAGTTATAAAAAGTGTGTGTTCACTCTACCTAATCACACACAATAATATAGTAGTTAGCTTTCTTGTAGGCTATTTTAAAGGTAAGGCACTCCAATGGTACTGAGGCTTGAGACTTGGATCTATCGCCACCTTGGGATGTCAGACTTGGGACTTCAAATCTTGAGGAACTCAAATTACTTCGAACACAAGTCAGATCACCCATCTTTGGTGGAGCAACTCATAACAACAAGGAGGGCGTCCAACTAGTAGATGAATGATTTAATATCAGATTCCAGAAGAATTGGGATATAATCCCTCTTGTGGTAAGGCCTACAGCTCAGCATACTTCCTGTATTATCTAAAGGCACTAAATAGTGACATCTCATTCATGATTCAATCCATGGGAGGTAGGACTTTACCAGCTGCTTATAATATTTAGTAAGGGCAGAGAATAGCTTTATTCAGGTGGGAAAGTTAGCTCCTAGACCACCTATGCCCTTATTCCTAGAAATATCTCAAGTGCCCCAACCTTCTGTTTCTCCTATTCATGTTCCTGAGAAAAGCACACAACCTACTGCATCCACCTCATACTCTCTAGCAAAAAAAAATATGAAGAATTAAAGACCCTAATTAGAAAGTTGTCAAACAAGGTCATATCATTGGAGAAGCAATAGGCGCAAGCCTATAGAGGAAATTTTAATCAGGTGCATAGCCAAAGTAATCAACCTTGGAGGAATCAATATGGAAACCAAAGATACACACAAAACCAATAGAATGATAGATGGCATGCTAATGCACATCTACGATTGCAAGTTGTTCCTCCCACACCTTCTCTCCCAGTGCCCAGTACAAGTCAAGAACTTATTCTGGTTAAAAATAATTTGGTGTAGGAGTTTGAATGGTAGTTCCCTTGAAAAATGCCTCATAGTCAATATCATTCTGCCAATGCTACACATGGGCAAGCCTATATGATCTGGGATGCTTCCACCTGCGAGCCTTCAATAAATGCACCCAAAGTAGATAACCAAGAAAATCAAGAAGCTTCCTCCCGAAGCCAACTTGGTGTTATTTGGCACTGAGGAATTTTGTGTAGTAAAACAAGCTGTAGATGATACAAATAGAACATGTGCCCAGGTTATGGACAACACAAGATACAAAAGGAGAATGTTAGAGTTTAGCACATAGGTCACAATTCCCGCAACACCTACTGACCCTCAAAAGTAGAATGATGCAACTAAGGCATCCAGTAGTAAAAATTAGTGTGCACCCCTCATTTGGAAATTCAGGCCTCTATTTTAGCTAAGGACCTTGGCTCCACACCTGAACAATCAAGAAAGGATGTTGTTCTTACTCAAATGCACAAGTCATTGGGCCTTCCATTCAGAATTATGGACCAGATAAAAAATACAAACATAAACGTCACAGTGTGGGATGCGCTGACTATTCCATATCAATGTGACCTGTTACACGAGGATTTGGCCAAACTTTCGCGCATTGATCCAACTATTCACAAACCACGTGCTTCTGTCAATATTTTCCAGGAAGAGGAGAATCAAGTAAGTAATGTTGCTAAAACCCCACCCTTTTATATGTCCTTGATCATAGGTAAACACCTAGTGCATAATTTCATGATAGACTTGGGCACGAGTACTTCTATTATGCCCAAGAAAATTTCTGATGTCTTAGGTCTTAAGTACATCCCCTTGTCCAAAGGAGTCTTACAACTTGATGGCTCAACTATCACTACTCTAAGAGTCATTAAGGATCTCGAGTTTACCCTCCATGCATGTCCAAGCCTTACCATAACTCAAGATGTTTCTATTATTGACCTACCTCCTTTGTTTTCCCTATGTCTATCAAGAGAGTTTACTACAAAAGTGGGTGGTTATTTGTCTTCTAATTGGTCCCATATGTTACTCAAGACAAGGTATGGTACCTGATTTACCAACACAATCTGAGCCAATATTTTCCTATCATGTAGAGTTTTCATATGATTCATCCCCTCTCCAAGCCAACTGTCCTAATCCAAGAAGAAAAAGATTTAGTTTCTGAAGAGCATCTTGTTCCTCCTCTACCTGACCTTTTGCTAGATGAGTGGGTGGAAAGGTACCAAAAATTTGATCCATATGCTGAAGAACTAACTTGAAGATCTTTGAAACTAGGCTTGGTACTTTGCATTGCTATCATCCTTGAAGAAGAAGTTGTGCTAACACGCACGCTCATGAAAGACCAAGAAGAACCTAGTATATGGAAGTTATAATTTAATGGTTCCAGAAGTAGAATTAGCACAGGCGTAGGAGTTGTTCTCATTTATCCTAAGGATGAGAGGTTATTTTTCAAGCACAGGTTGCAGTTCACATGCTCTAACAATGTAGCAGAATATGAAGCATTGGTGCATGGCCTTCTCATTGCTGAGAAGAAAGGGATTAAGGCACTGTAGATATTTGGGGATACAAAATTGGTTATCCACTAGGTCACCAACAAATGCCAGGAAAAGAATAAGCTTCTCAAATCTTATAAACACAGAGTTTGGGACCTCCTTGAGAGATTTGATGCTCTAAATCTATAGGTGGTTTTTCACAAGATGAACAAGGAAGCTAATCAAATGGATACGCTTGGTTCATAGTTCTCTCCCTTGCTAAGGAATTTATCAAAGGAAACACTCAGCACATCAAGATGGTGATTAGACCATCCATTCCCGATAACAACATCAACTGACAAGTGTTTACAGGATACACAGATCATCTAGTTCATTCAAAATGAAGGTAGATTTCTCTATCAAGCATGCAAGCTGACTTGCATGACAACTATGGTGACCAAGTGATTCAGCTGAAGACAAAAAGTTTCCTAAAGGGTTGGTCACCTTAGAGAAAATGTTTATCCCTAATGATGAGTTCAAGGGTGAATAAAATTATATGCGTGCGCATGTAAGAAGACTTTGTCCCAGTCAGGATTGCGCATGGAAAGGAGTTGTGTTTCAGTAAGGCTTATGCACATGATGACATACAAGCCTTTATCTATCTACCAAAAATAAATTGATGTCTTCTCATGGGAGTATGAAGACCTCATACGTTTTGATCCAAGTGTTGCTCAACACTCCATTGACCTTGATCTTGGTATCAAGCCTGTTAGATAAAAACAATGACCAATCAATCCAAAGATAGAACCCCTCATGAGGAAAGAGTTATCTAAAATCATTGAGGAAAAGATTATATTTGTAATCAAGTACTCTACTTGGGTCGTGAATCTAGTTCTAATGCAATAAGAATGGTGAAATCATAACTCTGTGTTGATTTTAGAGATTTGAACAAGGAATCATTAAAGGATCATTATCCTTTTCCTTCTATGGAATATATTTGCAGACTATGGCCTGGCACACAAAGATTCTCAATGCTAGATGGATTCATAGGCTTCAATTAAATCCTGATCAAGGAAGAGGATCAATTCAAAACAATGTTTACAACCAAGTGGGTAACATATGCATATCAAAATATACCCTTTATTCTATCAAATGTAGGTGCAACATTCCAATGTGCCATGGGTATTACCTTCAAAGGATATATCAATGAGTTCATATTGGTTTACCTTGATGATATTATAGTCTTCTCAAAGTAGTGTGTAGATCACATGGCGCACCTAGAGAAATTATTTGAGAGAAGTAATAAGTATGGGGTATCTCTTAACCCCAAGAAGTGAAATTTTATAGTGGCACAGGGAAATATTTTGGGCCATGTGGTTTCAAAGGATGGCATTGCAATTGATCCTGAGTGCATTTCAACCATCCTATCTCTTTCCCTACTAGTGCAAAAAAAAAATTCCTCATAGTACTTCCTTGGTAAGACCAATTTTGTTAGGCACTTCATTCCTAACTTTGTGGGGCTGGTTCAACCCATAACCCCAATGATAAAAAAGGACATAGCTTTCAGATGGACAATCAGAAGGAAGAGAGAGTTTCAACAATATCAAACAAGAAATTACTTGTGCGTAAACACTCATCAACCTGGATTATTCAAAATATTTCATCCTTTATACTTATGGTGCTGATGGAAGTGTTGTTGTTGTCCTAACACAAGAAAATGAACAAGGATTAGAACAACCAATGGATTTCTTCAGTCAGATGCTGAAGGATTATGAGTTGAAATAAAGTCACACAGAGAAGTAGGTCTTCACCATCATATGCATGCTCAAGAAGTTCAAGAGTATGCTCACTACAAATCACATCAAGGTGTTAGTATCCCACTACTCAGTTAGGTACTTAGTCATGGGAACAAAGATTAGTGAAAAGAGAGAAGGATGGGTGACCAAAATCATGGAGTATGATGTGACTATCAAAGCCACCAAGCTGGTAATAGGTAGTGCACTATGTAAGAAGCTTATTGAGGATGCACAAAATGAACCTAAGACTTCATTATTTCTGGATGAAGATCTCCTGCACGTAGAACTTGAACAAAGTGTTGATCTTGATAAACGCGACTGGATGAAGGACATGATCACATTCCTTTCTCAAGGGTGCATACCCTCTTGGTTTAAACAAAGGAAAGAGAAGATACATCTAAGGTTACAATCCATTCCTTATGTTGTTGATTGATGGTCTTCTCTTTAAAAGAATCTGATGGCGTGTTGTTAAGATGTATTGATGGCGTGTAGACGAAAAGAGTGTTAGTATAATTTCACGATGGATTCTCTGGTGGACACTTTTTTGCCAAGACTACAACAATGAAAATCGTAATGGCAGGTATCTTTTGGCCTACTTTATTTGCAGATGCACACATGTGGGTCACAAAATAAAAATAATGTCCTTTCTTTACAAGAAAGAAGAAATATGCAGTGCTTCCCCTTCAACCAATCCAAGTGGATTAGACTGTTGTGCAATGGGTTCTTGACTTCATAGGCATGATCAATCCACCTTCAAGTGTTGGACATAAATTGGTGTTGATAGCTATAGATTACTTCACCAGATGGATATAAGCTATTGGACTCAAGGAATCAACTGAGTTAGTCATCCTTGACTTTCTCGAAGGTATCATGACAAGGTTTGGCATTCCTCAAACCATTATCTCTGATAATGTAAAAGCCTTGCTTGGTACTAAAATCACTGATTGGGCTCTAAATCTGGGCATCTATTTGTAGAATTCTTCCAATTATTACCCTCAAGGCAATGGTTTGATAGAGTCAACAAACAAGAACCTTATGAGGTTCATGAAACACACAATTAACATCAACCAAAGATAGTGACATACAAAGGTCTTGCGCATGCTCTAGACAAACAAGATTACAGTAAAAAAAGAAATAGGAACTTTTCCTTACAAGCTTGTCTATGGAAAGGAGGCTACACTTCGTTTGACACTTAAGTTGAACTATTTGTCACTTACCCAACAACTAGAATTTGAAGGCACTGATCAGAGAGAATTCAAAATGGAAGAGCTGGTTACTCTTGAAGAATCAAGAGACTCTGTCATGATCAAGTTGGAACAACATTAACAAGCAAAAAAGAAGTGGTTTAACAGAAAGGCTAGGCCTCAAGCTTTCAAAGTTGAGGACTTGGTCTTAAAATGGGATTCTGAAAGAGCTAAACCAGGGTGCAATGTAAAGTTTGATTCACTTTGGAGTGGCCCATATACTATCAGTTCATGCAAGGATGCTAAATCTTTTGAGTTGTTTCATCTTGATGGAGGTGTGCTACCAATCCCAGTAAATGGGATCTATCTTAAACCCTTCCATTAAGTTTTCTGCATCATTTTGTAAATATTATAGTAGTTTGAATTCCTCCAAGTATGTTGTGTGCATAATTGTTTTTGTACATAGTTATTTTTCTCGCGTTCTTCTTACATGCAATCTTCTTTGCTTGAAGGATGCTAGTTATCTTCCATAATTTTCAGCAGTTTTGCAAGATTCAAAACAAATTTTAGAAATGATTCTTCAAGTGAATTCAGGGGTAGTTCTTCAAAATCATAGTTTAGATATTTCATATCACATGCTTCGTGCCCAATGAATGCTTTAGGCTACTAATCTCCTTCATCTAATAGGTAGATGGCTCGAAAGTCACCAAATTTTTATCCACAATAAATCTCCTAGTTATTTGGATAACTCATCTCCCCATTCTGTCTCTATTGTTTTACATGTAGGTTGCATGCACTTCACTTGTTCACTTGGAAAATTTTCATTGTTGTAGATTCCCTATGTGCCTTGCACATATCCCTTCCTTTTCATGCCTTCTCCCCTTATTTTTCCTTTTTCTATTTGTTCTATCTTCTCCTTTTGCACACTCTCTAGATTTCCACCTTCTCTACATTGCTTCACCTTCCACACCTTTTCTTCCCAAAATTGGCTAATTCCTTGGCATCCCTATGTTCCCTATCCTCGTTCCCTCGCATATCATTTTATAATGATTTCTCCTCTTCCATGAATTTCCCTTTCACTCATTTTCCCCATTTCCTCTGCGTGCATTGCAATTAAACGTGCCTTCCATCTGTCATCATCCCATGCCTCATTCTTACACATGCATACCTTTGTGCCCTCCTCTGAAACAATTTGTGCCACATTATTCTTTGACATGCTTGAGTATGCCACATGTAACCTATCAAATTGTGCCGAAGGGGCACTAGATCTTTTCAAAAAATAAATGAGTGACACGTGGAAAAAATGACAAGAACATTTGCATAGTTTTCCATCCTTTCATCCATACCACATGAGCCACATGTCTTATGTGCGCAGATGACCCTGAAAATCTTCTGAAAACCATATATTTTTCTACAAATATCTGATCGGCATGTGCCTCATGTCAATTGATAGCTGTTAACGTGGTCTACAATGTTAGACATTCAAATTCAAATTATTGGTAGATATGGTGGTTGAGAAATGGGAAAATGTCTTTCTACGCATTGATGAGCATATATGATTGCTCTAACCACCCAGATTTGATCCGATCAACCTTCCTTCCTTCTCTAACATGCCAAATAGACTTGGGGAAGCACATTTGATAGATTTACAGATCAATTTGTAGGAATTGAGTGCTTCTTGTTGGTGATTCTATTTAAAATTTGGGTTTTCCCTTCTTCTTCTCTTCTTCTTCCATCGATTCATCTATAAATGTAAGAGATGGGATCATTGTTAATGTTTGACATTTTGGATCCTTATTCATTTGCTAAGGACTTCATATTTCTGTATTGTGAGTCATAGACCTCTAGATCTAACTTGTGCATGTGGATATCAGCCTCTTTTGCCATTATAACAACTCTGTGCATTTCTAGAAGTAATGGAAGCATTTTTCTATGAATAATCTCTTTCCTAATGTGTTTGTGTTCCTTCTTCTTTCCTTTATTTTGCATTGCATGCTTTCTGTGTCACTTTACATCCCTTGTAGCTTTATTTTTTTTTGTGTTTCATGAAACTGATCTACTAAATGCATTTTAGTCTGTGTTACGCATTCCTAGCCTTCTTTCACAGCTTTTCCTTTCATTTTCGCTAAGAGAATATGGTGTTAATCCCTATTTTTATTGTTCTATCACCTTCCTTGGATTAGTTTTCTATTCTGTTATCCTTCTATCCCTGGTCCCTTGGCATTTTCAGGTTAGTTTTCCCTTCTAGCATTAGGAGTAGGAGTAGCAGTAGAAATATATAGAGTAACTGGCCTTCTTTGGAGATAAAAGATCCATCTCAAGCACACAAGGTCCCATTAATTGGAGACAGTTCCATTGTTGTCTCATATGACTCAGTTCTTCAATATCTGAGACATGGGTGTAAGTTTGACAACCAACAGTTTCTATCAAACCAAAAGGATAAACAATATGTATAATACAAAGTGTAAACAATGTATGTTAGAGAAATAGGTCCTAAGCTTTGTGTTTTTTAAAATAAGTGAGTGTTTTTGTTGTTTTGTAAATATATCAATGTTTTTAGAATTTTCTAGTGCTTAGCTATCTACAAAATAAATGAATAACATGAAAGCTAATGAATGAGAACCTCTGGAGGAGGTGAACCAATATTTGAAGATGATGGAGACATAGACATCATATGTATATCAAATAATTTGATTCAGATGCCAATGGAAAAATGCTAGTAATGTGTGCTAAAGAGTTCTTAGGAAAAGAGCAATGTATAATAGTGCAATGGCTAGTATGTGGTGTATGAGATCTATATTTTAGACTAGAATAATGAGCATGCCTTGAATATTGATGAGAATATGTAGAGTGACACGGGACACTAAAGGATCGATGGGATATCCTATGATAATGTAAGCCACTAGAGATAATATGTGTGGATGAAGTGGTAGTGATAGGTTGAGAAAGAATAAAATTATGTGAATCAACATGTGCAAACAAAGACCTGTAAGAGACCTAGGAGGATTGGATGTATATGAATCAATGTATGAATCTAAGGATGTATCAGAAGACCTAGGAAGGCTAGAGCTATGTGAATTATTGTGAGAATCCAAGGATCTATTAGAAGACCTAGGAGGGGCATTGTGTGAATCTAATAACCCATCTACTTGTGTACTAGGAGTAGGGATAGAAACTTTGGGAGAATGAATAAGCATGCTAGGGGAAGGATCCTTAAAATAGGTACCAAAAATAGTAACAACTTGATAATTATGAATGAAATTGATACATTGGTGAATGAATGAAGAGATAACCTTAAGAGTACACAAATAAGGAAGACCAAGGCATATTGTACCATAACTAAGAGAACTAGAAATCAAGAAAGAAATGATTGTGGTAATATGACCAATAATGATAGGTAGTTTGATATGAAAATAGTGAGGATTATATTCAGATGTAATATTTCGAGTATAAATACCGAGAGATTGAAGTAATGAAAAAGAACATACATTATATTTATTATGCAGATAAACTAATACACCATGTATAGCTACTTGATGAATAGATATATGTATATACAATGCATAAAAAATGAGAATGTCATATTTATTAGATTCATTGAAAGTAATGCATGGTATGGAAAGAGGTATGTGAGTGATAATACCAATTATAACATCTAAGGTATGATCATAAGAGGGATGTGGCAGTACTAAATGATGAGCGTTATGCACTTTAGATGTAGATGTATAATTTGTATGCTTAAGGAGTGGATCATTGAGGATTTTCAATTTAGAATTGTTGATGGTTGGATTGGAATATTTAGTGGGCTCATCCCATTCAATGAAATTAGAGTCAATATAATCCTGGATAACACAGTGAAGCTTGATGCATCTATCTAAGACATGACCAAAACATCAATGATCATCATAATATTATTTGACATTATTAATATTACTTTGAGGATTGCTCATGTCAACCTCAAATAGTGGAGAGAGATAAAATATTGCACTTAAGTAATTATTTTAGGAAAAAATTGGGAGGACGTTGTAAATGTGTAATTAATCATCAAGCGAGTCGTATTTGTAGCTTAGTAGGTTGATTAATGACATTCACAATATCTTTGGGAGGATCCTTTACATCATTGGCATCTCCATTAAATTTACATTTACTTTGAGCTTTAACATGAGATGGATTAAGAGTGCTAGAAATATACTTTAGCTTATTCATATGTAATAACCTAGCTTCATGCTCTTTTTGTGTATGATATAGATGGTCAAATGATTTGATTTTTTTCAAATATGACTAGTTCTTATAAAGGTGGAAGTAGGATTTATGTAAAGAGATATTGTAAGTCCCTATTAGCGAGGAGATTATTCATCTTGGTAAGCATGGCCTAAAAATACAAGATATAATCATTGATATGTTCATTAGATCCTTAACATAACTCTAAGACTTATGGATAGGAACCTTATCACCAATGTTGATAGAAAAGTGGGATAAAAATTGATTTACCAGTGTAGTCAAAGAACACAAAAAATGTGTGGGGAGATCATAGAACCATTGTAATGGAAATTCCTTAAGCCTTATAGGGAATAACTTGGTAAGAAATACATCATAAGAAGCATAATCGATGCAAGTCACATGAAATGATTTAAGATGTTCCACGCGATAACCTTTTCCATCATAGATAGAAATCTTAGGTGTAACAATAACAAGAGCAAAGAGTAAGAGGCCATTTAAGAAGCTAGTCGATTGTGTAATATTTAGGCCGAGTCCATAACATGAAGAAAAGTGAACATACATTCTTGTAATTTTTTTATTTCAGATCATAATGTGTGAACAATGGTTTCAAGAGCTTTGGTGCTGGAAAAAGAGGCATGTTAACCATTAGAGATGGGAGGTGTAGTAGTAATAGTGGCTACATGAATAGGCATAGAAACATTGTGCTCTCACATGATAGGTTACCCCAATAATTTAGGTACCATATATGTAGGAATATTAGATGTTTTTATGGTAGATGATGAATAATTCTTAAGTTGATCTCATCCGACATATATTAAGAGATTAATGAACTACATGTATTATCTTCTAAAAAATGTGCAAATTATTGGGAATCATCATTGTTATGGTCTAGGGTATGATATTCATGGCAACTATTGGAAACATCACCTTGGAAATGATAAACTATAGAAAAAAATCACGCACTTGGATACATTTATAGGTCCTAATCACATATTACTATTCATATGATTCCTAAGTGAGAAAACTAGCAATTGAACACTATATTTGGCCTTTTGTATGTGTTTCTTATTTTTGATTTGGATTTGTACACCCTACAGTACAATCTGAAATTTATTTCTTTATCTCTCAAAACTCTAGACACCAACGCATAGACAAGACGCTAGTTATTAGGTGCCCTTGTCCATCTGGGAGCCCCGTCCTCTTTCTACTTTATTCACTCTTTTTGGGAATATTATTTTATTATGGGTCATCCTTCTAGTTGTGAATTACAAATTTCAACCATGGGAATCATATAAATAAAAATCTATGTGACCAAAATAAAGGACCAAGCTCTAAGCATCTACTATAACCACCTAAGGTTGCATCCAAAAGGAATCCTAAGAGAATTAAACGAATTCATATAAAAAACATTTAAGGGATAAGGGATTGAATTTTATGCATACAAACATAAAAAGGGAAGTTCATTTTTCCATCCACACATCTATTTAGATTTGTACATCCAACTATCACCCGCTATCATGTGCACTTGCACAAGGGATTCCTAACACACAATTCTATCACACAACATAAGAACTACACGGAGTCTGAAATGAAGTGAAACGATTGGAAGTAAGATCACTCAGTTGGGTGACTACTGGGGTCAATTTGACTCCTCATCTTACATATTTTATTTTTGGGATTTTTTGTAGTTTTAGGATTTTATAGGTCATCTTTTATTTACAAGTTACAAATGAATTCGGAAATCATCCAGTGACATACAAGTGATCAAAAGTGAAGGTTAGAAAAACTTGTGCAACACAACAAAAACCACTTTTTGAGCTCTTGCGTAGTCACAAGAGCTCAATAGAGGTATATGGTGCCTATGCACCCTCACTCTAGTCTAAGCACCCTATTCCAGGATCATCCAATAGTTACAAGATTTTCTGTGCTCACTTGCGACAATCAGCCTTTTCTATTCATCAATATTCAAGTTCAGAACAATCCCAAAGATAGTGTGAATCAACCAAGTATTTATTTCTCCCTCTTACACTTAGGGTTTTCTATTTTCCTTGCTTATTACTTGTGTATTTTATATTTACACTAGTTTTTTAACATTTATTTATCATCCATGACTTTGTAATTATGGTTTTATAAATTCCATATTTGTTAAATCATTTGGTGAACCCATCATTCAAATTCCACCTTATTTAAAGGGTTTTATTCTTATGCCCGTTATACGTAGTGGTTATTGTGGGTGTTTTGAACAAATTGAGATGCCTCCATTTTCTTCTAGGGTTCCTGACTAACATGCTGAATCTGATAACCTCTTTTCCAACTCTCAAAATGTTCCTCTTGAAAATATTGAAACATTCAATAGTGAGAAATCCTATGATGAGGACACCAACATCGATCAAGAATAATTAGAAAAGGTTACCAAATTTTGTCAATATTTACGTGATAATCCTTCTTATCTTCCCCATATTCTTCATTCTTTGATGACTACTAAAAAATCTTGAGATGCTTCTTTTGTACCCCTTATAAGTTATTCATTGAGTGTCATGGACCCCACTCAACCCCTTCATATTCCTACTTTCGTTCACACTACTACCGCTCCGATCATTCAACCTAATTCTTATAATGCACAACTTGAGTCTTCTTCTAATACTCCTAATTTAAATTCTTTATATCAATATATACAAACTCAAATTCATCAACTTTAAATATCTAGTTCTTGTGAATCTCAATATTTTGATTCCACCTTACTCCTTTATACTCCTTTCGTACCCACCATTTCCACTTGTGTACTTCCTCCAAATTTCCTCAGTCCTAAGCTTCCCACCTTTAATGGTCATGGTGATCCTCAAGAGCATGTATGATATTTTCATGTAACATGTCTAGATTATGTAGATGATCATAATTTACTAGCATAACTCTTTCCTATAAGTCTCCAAGACAATGCTATGCATTAGTTCTATGATCTACCTATCCATTCGGTAACATCATTTATGCATTTATCCAATGCTTTTCTTGCTCATTTCTCAATAAATATAAATTCTAATATATTCTATACTCAACTTGCACAAATAAAACACAGATCTAATGAAAATATAGAGGATTACATGTTACAATATTGGAACAATTTAGCTAAGATGTCTAATGTACTCGTGGACTATGAATTGCAAGATCTTTTTTTTCCAAAGCCTTTTGTCTCCATTATAAGAGTGTGTCATCTTTTACACCTCTCCATCCTTTGATCAACTATGCCATACTATTAAGCTACATGAAAGTAAATTATTATCTATGGGAAAGCTTAAATTTCAAGATTAGGCTTCTTTTGCTAATTGGTTTAAAAGAAAATCTACTTTCAAGCCATCTACTAAACCCACTAAGGAAAAAGCTAATGTTAACATTGTTTCAACTTGTGAAAACATTTAATTGCAACTTCCAAAATGTACATTCAAAAAATCTTCTTGTGCTCCACGTATTCTATTGCCATAAATCATCGAGATAAATCTTATTACACTTTCACCATCACTGAATCTTGATCCATCTCGCCTTAAGGGCCACAATTATAATTAAAATGATTGATGTGTCTATCATAAATTTATCGTGCATTTAACTAATTGATTTTTCAAACTTAGAAGTCTCATTTAATATCTTATTGACAATGATGCAATCGAGCTCCATGAGCCTTTGACATCCAAGTTGGTCAATGAAAACAAAAATCTCAAAATAATCAATGATCCATTAACCAAACATGAAAAACAAGTGACTGACTCTTTAGTTAATCATACATATCACGTTGTACCTCCTCCCTCATCAAGGTCTCTTGATTTTATAGTTTCTCATACTGAGGCCTCTCCACAACTCAACACATTCTCTGATCATTATTTCCATGCTACATTTTCATCTAATACACTACATATAAATTATTCTATGGGATCTCATACTATCAATAACATGATGATAAATTCTTCAACTCCTATTTGTGTGTGTTCTCTTTTATTCCTCATTGATATTAACTATCCAATCTCTAAAATTTCATACCCAATTCCCAAATTTTATGGTTACATTAAGCTTCTAGTTACAGTTGTGCCTCTGACCATGCTTGTGCTATTCATTGTGGTACCTTTGATTAAAGTCTTTGACATAGTCTTAGGTATTCCTTCGCTCCATGCCACTAAGGATATATTTTCCATGACTCAGTTGTGTCTTAAATTCATTCACGATAAGTTATCACTCTAAAAGGTATTATATCATCCAAATCATTTCCTTTTCCTCTTGAGGTTTTCCTCTCAGTAGTTGTAACATATAGGCCATATGGGAATATCAAATCTAAGGAATTTTCCACACCTATCTCACCCATTCGCACATGACCTTCTCATCCTCATTGGTATGCTAGTCCATCTTCTCAACTTAATTCTCCTTCTTTGGAATCCCCTTCACATTGGAATTCATAACCTCCATAACCTCCTAGGTATCCTTCACATAGGTGCTCATCACCTCCTTAGTCTCCTTCACATAGGTTCTCATCACCTCCTTGGTCTCCTTCACATAGGTGTTCACCATCTATGTCTCCTTCACATATATAACGCCAGTCTCATATACAACCAATCTTAGAGCATCGTCACACACCTTTATGTCTTCACACAGCGGGTAGAGGGACTTTACCTTTCAATTTTGTTAGATAGTTTGATCATTATCATGAAATTGGGGGAAATCATGCTTACTTCTCCCCTTTGTAACATTATAAAGTGTCTATCATTTCTACTCATATGCTTCATGATTCATACTTCCTATTTATAAACATCATTACAAAACTTGATACACTTTGTATCATCATCACCCTATGACACACTCCTGTGCTAAGGTTCACACTTGATTTTTGAGGGCATACTACATCCATAAACCTCACACACTACACATTTCACACTCTGTGAATCAAAATACATCTTTCTATCATTCCATTCAAACACATCCTACTACCCTATAAAACACTCTAGTTTGATGGTTCAAACTCAAGTGATGAGGGTCTAATTCTAAAATGAACCTTACACACTACACATTTCTTGCTATGAACTTTATGATACATCTTTCTAGCATTCCATTTTCACAAATCATAATATCCTTTTCTACACTCTACGTTATATGATTCATTGATTTATCTTTGTGGTGCACACAATTCAAACCATTTCCCAATGATGAACTCTTGTTCTATGGTTCATTCTTGACTGTCGAGGGGTATTCTATATTTAAAACTCATCTCATACTCATTCACATCCACTTGGGGGGAAAACTACTCCTATCACATTCATATTTCATTCCATTGCATCTCACTCATTCAAAACATATTACATATCTTGGTCATATATACTCTTTCTTGTTTATACTAGTTACATGTACACTTTGCTTACTATGTTAAACAAATATCTAGCATGTCCTTATTTTTTCTATATATACATGTGCATTAAATTTTTATTTAGTTATGAATGTAAAATTTCTATAGATCCTTACATGTAACAAAATTTCTTCGCACTATTCCTCTTACCAATCCCACCAAGGATCCTAGGGTCATCTACATTCCTACTCTTACACACTACAGATGATATTGTTTCATTTTCTACTACTTCATATTCTTACTATCACGCTATTTTCACATTGATCTATACACACTTTGACATACTATTTATCTTTCTAAAATGCTAACAGGTGCTTCATGTGTAACATTTTCCTTACAGGAACTATTTGCTACCATGGTTGGCTATTACAATTTGATTACTATTTTCTTCTATTATTTCCCATTATTTGCAGTTTATGCCTGATGAATTGTATGTTCATTACTTGTATTATATTGGCTCATTCATCCTTGATTTTCTTATGACATTGTGAGCGATGTCCAATGTTTGAAACCAACTTTTCGCAGTCTACTTTTCTGCACTATTGGTTATTTATGTTGTCCTCTATAGCATGTTTGTGAATTTTTCTAATAAGACATGTTTCTAGCCATATTGTTTGTATGTGCCTTAGTTTCTACCATGCACATTCCCTCCCCCCAAAGGGTATCAATTTTAGGCTAGAATCTAGTCCTTTTCTTTGGGCCACATTTTATTAGTGACATCACATGTACCCCAAACAAAGGGGCAATACATTAGATGAATTAGTAACCCCATTCAGTATCTTAGATCTTCAGTGTTGGTATCCATATTTATTCTCCCTTTTAAGACGAGTAACAACACAGATTGGATGTGGAGCTTAGAGGAAAATAGATCATAGTGTGTGCCATTTTGCAGCCAAGGATGAGATCTAACTGGCACTTTATTACTCAGATTTATGGGGAGATGGATAGCACCTTTAAGAGGATTTGACCTTTTCTCACTACTTTAGTCTGTGTCTCTTCGACCAGGGTGAGAGGACCCTTAGTGTAACCTCTATTTGATGAAGGAGATGGAGATATCCTTCTTTTGCACAAATTATATGAAGAGAACCTTGGGAAAATATGGTCAATACTCCATGATTTAACTCTTAAGAGTTGTCACTTCTAAACGATGGAGATACTTTCAACATAAGGCTAAGGTTACTGAAGACATTAAGAAATCCTAATTGTTCTGCATATTTTTGCAAGTAGATTTTGTTCCTTTGTTGATACATAAGGAAAATAGGGGTAATTCAGGGTGGATTCATGGTTTTTGAATAATTTTTGTGGGAGATGAAGAATGATAAAGTTGATTATACTAGATCTTCAAAGGGACTTCACAACAATGAACAACTCAACAATATAATACTTTAGAAAAATTAAGACATTTTTTCAACCAGAAAGTGTGCTTTAGTGGAGGCCCAGATCAACACGTTTTCACATAATCTTTGAGACTCTAACATGAAGGCTCAAATTGAAAGAATCAATTAAACACCAAAGTCTCTGATCAATCATGCCTAAGCTACACCCAATGACTTACAGAAAATATTTATCAACAAATTATAGTGAATTCATTTTAAATTTGTTTATCTCATCCAAGATGAAGGCTCTTCTTGAAATGAAATTGCAAATACCATTAAACTATCACAAGGATGAGAACCTATGTGATTTCAAAAATATTTCAATGTAAGATTGCAATATGAATGAAAGAAACTATTTGCAGACATTCTAAAACAAAGTAGACACAAATTGCTAGAGATTGGACACAAATTAATTTCAAAATTACTTAAATTCATCAGTAGGGGAAAGGTTCCAAAGAAATCTCAGTACTCGTCAATGGCTATACATCTGTAACCAACTTGACATGATAGAAAATATAACACAAACAAAATTAACTAGGTATCTCAGATGGCCTTCTCAGAATAAGGCTTTCTCAAATTTTCTCTTAGGAATTCAAACTCTGACCTTTTGCAAGAGTATTGTCATTGCATTTATAAATTTTTCTAACTCAATTTCCCCCCAAAAGAGAAGAATATTTGAGGGACCTTTTCTTATTAACAATTTGTTTTAGACAATGACGTTTAAAAATTTTAGATCCAAAAGCTGCCAGGTGGACCAATTGTGAAATGATCACATTTCTTGGGCCATTGACTAATGAATAGGATGACATGCCACAAATTTTTGGCAATCCTTCTAATCATAATAATTATTTCATGCTAGAAATCCCCCTTTTAATCATTTTTTGGAGACTCTGCACAACTGGATATGAAAGGTAATATTTTTCGCTCTCGAGGAAACTCCTTTTTCATCTTTTACACCTGCACTTTCATCATTTTATCCCTTTTCCCTCTCTTTCCTCTGCAATTCTGCCCTACATCCATTTTCTCTGATAATTCCCATTTTTGCGAGTGCCTGAGCAATTCCTACTTCAAAATATCGACCATTAACAATCCTTAGACTCACAATTTAAGTTTAAAATCCATTCAATGGCACATTACAAACAGAGATGACAATGAATTTCATTAAAGAATGATTAAAAAAAATACGTATTCACATCTCTAGGAGTCTTAGAGAAAAAATGGTGGAAAAACAGGTGAAATGCACAAAAACCGTTGATTTTTCCCCTTTTCCACTTTATATCACATTTGTTAAACTGTTTCTTAGGTGCAACTATAAAGGAGAAGCATAGAGGAAAGTCCCAAAAAAGCGCGAGCCTTGCACATACCCTGGGACCAAGAAAAATGCCTTTTGGCCTTTGAAAAGTCTCAGTGTAAAAAGGAGACAGCAGAAGCCTCCATGTGTCTTAATGGCATATTTTGAGATGATCCCCAAAAGCAGAGACCCCAAACAAGCATAGGCTCAACACATGTCTCAGTCCGGCATAGTCCATTTAAAAAATTGAAGGATCAGCAGAAGACACTAAGTGTCCAGGGTTCGCGATAGTTCTCTTTGGCCATTGAAAAGTCTAAGCAAAGGATAGAGTGAGTGGAAGCCTCCAAGTGTCCTCCTGGTGTAATTTCGAGTTGGTACCCAAAAGCAGAGACCCTAAACAAGTGTGAGCTCATCACATGTCTTAGGCCTTAGAAAAATGCTTTGAAAATTTTAAGTATAAAACGGAGCCAATGGAAGCCTCCACATGTCTCCCTGTCATAATTGTTAAGGTAGGACCCTGAGGCAGATCCTCAAATGAGTGCCAACCCTCCACATGTCCATAGTCCGCAAAAACTATACCGACTGCATGAAATTTTTTTCTAAGTCTAGGAAAAGTAGCGGAGACCTCCACGTGTCCCCCCAACATAACTCCAAGGCCAAACCAAAGGTGAATTTGCAAATGAGCATCGTTCCTCCACATGGAAAATTTTTGGGTTTAAGTGAGCCTTAGAGTTTTTAGAGTACCCCACTGAGCTACATCCAATAAAAAAGGGACATGTTTCCATTGATGCTAAGAAGTAAATTTGACTAGGAAAAATACACCCATCAAACTGTTAAATGTAAGAAAATCACCATTTGAGCTCGGAAATGAATCTTTCTTCAAGGAAAGAGAACTTGGAAATGTTATAAGGCTTCAAATATGATCCTTTTGAGCTATATCTAATCACATTTCCATAGGTATTTGGGACAAAAATGATATAGACAACAAAACATGACTGTGGAAAATGGAAGGAAAGGAAAAACTTGAGTTTTACGCCCAAGTTACAAACTCTTTCAGATGGACAGAGGAACGAAAAACAAATTATGGACCTTTAAGTGATCCTTGAACAAGGAAAGGACTAATCATGGCATTCAAGCACCATTACGAGGAGATAAAAAACATGACAGAGGCCGAAAACTGAGGAATTTTAATGAAAAATGGGACGAGACTAATTTGTGCACCAACATTAGCTCCAACTCAGGGATGGGAACTCCTTGTGAGAGCCATAAGAAAAAACAATAGACCAAGTGCCAAAAATAGACCATTGAGCAATGGAGTCAAAGAATAAGCTTGCAGAGCAGAACAACCATAACCATCCTCCATAAAATGAACTGAGAAACCAGCAAAACCACATCACCAAAGATCAGAACAAACAAAAAAAAATCACACAAGAACCAAGAACTATACACTGTACAAATGCAGTATACCTTGATTGTGAGAAATCAATCAAGGAAATGTTTCAAATGCCTACCATTAACAGGAAATTTAAGCAGTTCCCGTCTAAATCTTTTAGGAAGAATGTATTTTCACCAATTTGAATATCAATGGAATAAGGGCCCATCCACAATGCATCAAATTTACCATGCTTGCCCTTATCTTCATTCTTGATATCCCATTAAAGCACAAGATCCCTAATGCTGAAAGCTCTAGGAGCCACCTTTTTGTCAAATAAATTATTCAACTTTTCTATAAAATTCACATGCCACTGATGGGATGCCCTTATTTCTTCATCTAACTCAATAATATGATTGATTAGAGAACCATATGGAATAAATTCTTGATCTTAAATTTGTTTGACAAACTGAAATGAAGACAATTTCAAATGAAGGGGTAACAAAGCTTGAGTCCCATATACCAACTCAAATGGGATTTTACCAGTAGCTCTTTTGATAGTGATTCTGTTAGCCCAAACAACAAACTTAAGTTGCTCACCCCACTTATTTTTTTTAGCTCCAAGGTTCTTCTAATTATCTTCAACAAGTTTTTATTGCTGGACTCAGCTTGTCCATTTTCTTAGGGATTATAGTTAGAAGTATATGTCAGATTGATTCCATACTCTTTGCACATTGCCACCAAAGGTTTTGCTATGAAACTCATGGCATTATCAGCAAAAAATTTAGTTGGCACTCCAAATATGCATATGGTTTGATTTAACATGAATTCCATGATAATTTTGTGTATTGCCTTCTTGGTGAGGATTGCTTCCACCCACTTAGTTAAATAATTGGTGGCTACAAGAATCCATTTATGACCAGTATGGAAGCATCAGAAATTTCCCCAATGAAATCCATTCCCTATTTTCTGAATGGGGCTTTAACTGACATAGGATGCAAAGGAAGGGAGCCTGAAGCTTTCATTCTTCCAGAAAAATGCTGACAACTTTCACATTTCCTAACTAATAGAGTTGTATATTTGAAGAGATTTGGCCACCAAAATCCAGCCCTCGAGATTTTATGTGCTGTAACTCTTCTAGGAAAAAGTCCCCCATAGACTCCTCCATGGATATCAACAATTATTTTGGGGGCTTCATCTTCAGTAATGCATCTCAAGAGAACTCCCTCAGGGTTCTTCCAAGCTAACCCAAAATCAGTAATAACATACTTTTGAGAGGCTAACTTAAGAGCTCTTTTCTGATGTTTACTCAAATATTCAGGGCAGCATAGATGTCTGAGATAAAATATTATATCTTTGTACCATTCAGAACTTACCAACATTTCAAGGACATCCACCCTTTCTCCTTCTACTTAATTCACCTCAATAGTTTGCAAGTTTCTCTAAGCCATAAGCTTAGCTAGGCCCAAACCTCTTACTAATTTCATGGTTTGGATATCCATGTCATACTCCTAGAACTTGTTCACCCATCTGCATCTTTTGCTTGAGACCTCCATCTATGATAAGATGTCTTTCACCATGGTGTGGGGAACATAAGAAATAACTTTAGATCTCAAGATGTAGGGTTTTAAAACCTTTTTTGCTTTCACCAATAAAAATGATTGCTTCTCCATGATGGTGTACTTCAACTCAGCTCCCTATAATGCCTTACTAAAAAAGGTAATTGGTCTCTTAGCCCCTTCATCATCCTTCCATAACAAAACAGATGCAATGGTGTTTTCTAAACCAAAATAAAACACTTGAAAAAGATTCTTATAATTTGGACTTGCTAAAATAGGGGAATGTTTCAATGCTTCTTTGAACCTATCAAAATCCTGAATGGCAGCCTCTTCCCATTTGATAACCTGGTCCTTCTTCAACATGCTAGTAATGGGTATGGTCAACTCAACAAAGTTAGACACAAATCTTCTGATAAATTTTATTTGTCCAAAGAAGGATTGAATTCCCTTCTTAGTTCTTAGAATTTGAACCTTGTTGATGGCTTCCACTCTCTCTGGATCTATCATGACCCCTTCTTTTAATACAATGTGACAAATCAACTTTGCCTTTTGCACTCCAAAGTGGTACTTCTTGGGATTTAATGATATGACATATTCTCTACACCTTATCAACACAATCTCCAAGTGTTGCAAGTGATCATTTTTATTTCTGGAAAACATGGTTACATCATCTTGATAAACAACAATGAAGTCATTAATATAACCAGTAAATGCTACATCCATTGCCCTTTGGAAAGTTACTCCAACATTTATTAAGCCAAAAGTCATCCTGATATAGACATAAGTTCCCCAAGGAGTGGTAAAGGTAGTCTTTATTCTGTTTGAATCCTTCACAACAACTTGCTTATAGCTAGAGAAACCATCCAAAGTGGACAAAAATTCAGAACCAGTTACCAATTGTAGCATATTCTCCATGTTTAGCAGAGGATAATTATCTTTCAATGATGCTTTGTTCAGGTTCCTGAAGTCTACACACAACCTTATATCACCATTTTTTTTCTGACATGCACTAGGATTACAACCCAAGATGAGTACCTTTCGGGCTGAATGATCCCTCCATACCTCAAATTCTTCAGTTCTTCTTGCATCTTTAAACAAAGGAGTGGATTTATGGGCCTATATTTTTGCCTGAAAGGCTTGGCATTAGATTTAAGAGGAATCTCATGTTAGAACAAATATTCCCTATATGCCTTCAACTCAGAGTAAGACCAAGCTATGAAGTCTTGATATTTCCTTAGCAATTGAATATAGGACTGCTTCTCTTTCTTATTGAGATTGCTTCCTATCCAAATTTTACGTGGCTTTTCCTTTGTCCCTAGGTCATGCTCTTTCACATCTCTTGAAATTGACCTACACCTTTTAATAATGCAATCAACATTATTAAATTTTGACTCAATAGCCACCAAACCTCTAGGAATCGCGTTTGTCTTCAGTTGGATGATGTCTTTGACAAATAAATTTTCCTTTCCTTCAGAATGAATCAGTAGTTTGGTTTAATTTTCAAGCAATCTTTGTACAACACAGTCCTGCAATCAAAACACAAACCATTGGTTCCCAATCTATATTTTGGTAAGCAAACTCACCTTGGTTCTAAAGAAACCGTTCCACCTAGGCATCATCATCAAACACTTGCCAATTTTTAACATTATCAGGGACATATGGCCTTGTTATTATTTCAACATCCTACTCATAGAATGGAGACACTATACAATTCCCAAATCTGGATCCTATCACTGCTAACTTGTCTGCAAAAACATTAAACTTTCTATCATGGTGCATAATATTAAAAGAGTCAAACATTTCAATCAAATCCCAGACTGCATGCTTGTATTGTTTTATTATCTGATTTTTAGAAGCATATAATTTTCTAATTTTCTTGACAATCAATTCTAAATCCCGTTTGATAATGATATCCTTTATGCCATATTTCCATGAAATTCTTAAGCCTAATAACAATGCTTCATATTCAACAATGTTGTTAGTGTATTCAAAGTTAATTTTGAAAGAAAATACAAACTCTTCTTGGCCTAGAGAAATTAGAACAATGCTAGCACCATTTCCAAACTTGGAATGAACTCCATCAAATAACAAGGTCCAAGGTAAACCCACTTTTTCAAGACATTTACATTGATCAATCTTATGCTCCTTGCCATCAGCGAACCCCAAAAATTTATCCACATCTACATCAACATATAACACTTCGTAAGAATCATTATTTGGATCTTCAATGAGGTGCAACATTTTATTCTCTCCATACAACTTTACAAGGCTTCCTTTAATTGGAAGGGTGGCCAAAGATGTATCCATCTGAACACTTCCACCAACACTTGTAGCCCACTTTCTTGATAACAACTTACCCCATTTGGTAGGGCAATCAACAATGACAACATCAACTTTTAGGTTTACTTAGATAAGCTCCAAGTTGTACCACCAAACCTTTCACATGCCCTACAACTGGGACCTCTCTAGAATCCATTGCAGTACACTTGCCATAAGTTTTTGTCTCTTTAATGTTCAATTCATTCATGACTTCTAGAGGCATAACATTTCTTGATGCTCTAAAGTAAAACATACAATTGTGCAATAGTCTATCTTTAATAATCAATGTCATAAAAAATGGATCAACATTTAACTGAGACTCAACTAAAGATGTTCCCAGGTAGACTTCAGGTGGTTCACCTATCTCCTCTAATGCTGGTGGTTTTTCTAGGTCTGCAATGGTTGAAGGAGGGGTGTTTACATTATTTATATTTCTACCTTGGGCACTCCTATCTTCTTCCAACCCCAAATACTCAAAGGCCATCTTCTTGTGCTCAGGAATCCTAAGCAGTTCAAAAATTGGGACATAAATCTTGATCTAACTCAAGACTTGGGCAATGTCATAGGGAACGTATTTGGGCAAAGCAACATTTAGAGAAATCTTGAAAAACTCATCAAATGGCACAAGGTTTTTAAAATTTTAAGCATGGGTGGGAACACTAGTTCTACTTGAGACAATAAGGCTTTTTCCAAATGCATCTTTCTTTGGATCCTCTTTTAGGACATTGGTGAGAACTGGGGTCTTCGGTTTGGCTTGAGGCCCTGCCCCTTTGATAACTTTACTTCTTGTGATATACTCTTTTTCTTGGGCCATAAAAACATTCATTAACAGTTGTCTATCCTCTTCTGATGGGATTCCTCCATCATACTTCTTAATCATTAGAGCTCTTAGGTACTCAAAATCATTATTAGGAAGTTCAAATTTTTGTACCATATCTATTTCTAAAGCATGAGAGGGAGGAAGAAGAGGTACCCAATGAATGCAATCCCAAAAAATTTTAGCAGTGCTTGCACTTATTACCTCAGTTGAAGTTACTCCTTGTTGTGAGCTTGTGGAGCAACCCATCATACAAACATCATCATCAATATCATCACCATTATCAGCTTCTTCAACTTGCTGATCTACTTCACATGAGGATGGGGCAGAAAACATCTTTCACACCAATCAATTTGATTTTTCTCTTCAACAACAATAACTCTGACATTTAGAGGATTAGGCACTACTCTATTTTCCCTAGAATGGGGTTATCTAGCTATCATGGGTCCTTATCCTCTATCATCAGACCTCTGATCATTTCTAGGATGATTTGATGCCTTGTTCTGACCTTATGAACTCTGCCCAGTTATTTTCTCTTCCCGGGCTAATTTGTAAGATATTTCATTGACAGCCCTGACCAAATTCCTTACAACTTCCTCAAGATCCACAACCTTACTTGATTGAGGCTTCTCAGGGTCAATCAGTTTAACACCCTCCTTATTAGGATGTTTTCCAACTGTTTTAATGTTGTTCTCAATTTTTAGAGCCATGGTGAAGGCCTACCTCAGAGTCCTAGGGTTCTTATCCCTCAAATAGTAAGAAAATTTCTTATCAAATGCATCTAAATACTTTATCAGACATGATTCATCATATGGCCTCAAATTAACAGATAGTCTTCTCAATGTTTTGTTAAATCTTGTATTGAAATCATTTATTGATTCATTAGGATTCTTTTTTATATTTTCAAATTTTGATAAAAGAAACCTAGGGTTTATTTTATCACCATATTGCATTCTAAAAGAATTCTTCATCTCTATCTAGGAGTCAATGGAATTATCTGGTAGAGATTTATACCACTCCCTTATATCTTCTTCTAGAGTATGGATAAATTATTTAATGTATACATCCTCAAACTTTATTTCAAAGTCCTCCATCATATTGACAAAGAGTTTCAAGTGCTTATCACCAGTGATTGCATTATTTCCTTGGAAATTTGGTAATCTACTTCTTACATCTTGGGGAACTACATTTGGGTAACCAACCATCCCTATAAAATTGATAGGACCAAAGGTATTACCAAAAAATGAAGGTATGGGTGGAGGCTGAGCCATGTTGTTTTGTGGAGGTGATTTTGGAGGAGTTGCAAGATTATGACTGAGGGGTCTATTAGGAATAGGAATGTGATTTTCAAAATGAATATCCCCTAATGGATCTTTTTCATGGAAGACACTATTAGATTTGGAAAATATAGGGGGAAAATGACATGAAAATATTTCAAATACAAAATAAGGACCCTCTCCAGTTGGATAATTTGGATTTACAAAGAAACTACTTGATTTAGAAACACTTGAGGAAGTATTGCAATATTTAATCACAAACTGATCAGTTTCACCAATGAAGATCTCTTTTCTTGATGCTTGACCTCTAATAACCTTCCAAATTATTCTTCCTTCTGAATTAGACTTTCCCAACTCTTGAAATAACCTTCTACTAGAGTCCCTGGTGAAGAAAAATCTTCTTCCTTCTAGCTTTGCAGATATCAGTGATAAATCTTACTTGATATATGTTAAGACACTGGTATTTATAAATAATTTAAACAACATGGAGTCCCCACTAAGTATTTTCACCTTAGTTTGTGAAAATGCACTATGAAAGACCTATCAAATGTATATCAATACTAGATTCATTAAAAGCTTAATAGATCTACTCTTCTTCTACCCAAATTTATCAATGATGATACAAAATTTAGTGCAATAAATGTATAAGCTCGAAATATTACATTCATAACTCACAAATTTGAACAAATCTTACAGATATAAATAGATAATGATGTTTCAACAATGTATTTGCACTTCAAAATCTATAAAAAGCATTACCAGGGTTTGTACGTGTACACCTTTGTTCAAATACTTCAAAAAGTCCCCAGAAATGGTGCCACCAGTGTTGGTATCCAAATTTTTTCTCCCTTTCAAGCTGAGAAACAAAACAGATTGGACGTGGAGATTGGAGGCAGATAGATCATAGTGTGTGTCATTTTGTAGCTAGGGATGAGATCTAACTGACCCTTTGTTACTCAGATTTGTAGAGAGATGGATAACACCTTTAAGAGGATTTGATCTGTTCTCACTACTTTACGTTGTGCCTCTTCGACCAGGTTGAGAGGACCCTTAGTGTAACCTCTTTTTGATGAAGGAGATGGAGATATCCTTCTTTTGCACAAATTCTATGAAGAGAACCTTGGGAAAATATGGTCAATACTCCATTATTTAACTCTTAAGAGTTGTCACTTCTAAACAATGGAGATACTTTCAACACAAGGCTAAGGTTACTGAAGACATTAAGAAATTTTGATTGTTCTCTATATTTTTGAAAGTAGATTTTGTTCCTTTGTTGATACACATGGAAAACAAAGATAATTGAGGGTGGATTCATGGTTTTTGAATGATTTTGGTGGGAGATGAAGCATGATAAAGTTGATTATACTAGATATTCAAAGGGACTTCACAACAATGAACAACTCAATAATAGAATACTTCAGAATAGTTAAGATGTTCCTTCAACCAGAAGGTGTGCTTCATTGGAGGCCCAGATCAACACATTTTCACATAATATTTGAGACTCTAACACGAAGGCTTGAATTAAAAGAATCAATTAAACACCAAAGTATCTGATCAATCATGCCTAAGGTACACCCGAATAATTACAGACAGTCTTTATCAACAAATGATAGTGAATTTATTTTAAATTTGTTTATCTCATCCAAGATGAAGGATCTTCTTGAAATGAAATTGTAAATACCATTAAACTATCATAGGGACAAGATCCTATGATATTTCAAAAATATTTCAATGTAAGATTGCAATAGGAATGAAAGAAACTATTTACAGATAGTCTGAAACAAAGTAGACACAAATTGCTAGAGATTGGACACAAATTGATTTCAAAATTTCTTAAATTCATCAGTAGGGGAAAGCTTCCAGAGAAATCTTAGTTCTCGTCAATGGCTATACATCTGTCACCAACTTGACATGATAGAAAATCTAACACAATGAAAATTAACCAGGTATCTCAGACGAGCTTCTCAGAACAAGGCTTTCTCAAATTTTCTCTTAGGAATTCAAACTCTGACCTTTTACAAGAGTATTCTCATTACATTTATACATTTTTCTCAATCAATTTTCCCCCCAACAGAGAAGAATATTTGAGGGACCGTTTTTTGTTAAAAATTTGTTTCAGATAACGACGTTTAACAAATTTAGATCCAAAATCTGCCAAGTGTACCAATTGTGAATTAATCATGTTTCTTGGGCCCTCAAATAATGACAAGGATGACATGCCAAAATTTTTTGGCAATCCTTCTTATCATTATGATTCTATCATGTGAGAAATCCCTCTTTTAATCATTTTCCGAAGACTCTACACAACTGGATATGAAAGGTAATATTTTTCACTCTTGAGGCAACTCCTTTTTCATCTTTTGTGCCTGCACTTTCATCATTTCATCCCTTTTCCCTCTCTTTCCTCTGAAATTCTTCCCTCCATCCACTTCCTCTGATAATTCCCATTTTTGTGAGTGCTTAAGCAATTCCCACTTCAAAATATCGACCATTAACAATCCTTGGACTCATAATTTAAGTTTAAAATCCATTTAATGGCGCATTACAGACAGAGATGACAATGAATTTCATCAAAGAATGATAAAAAATAGTGCGTATTCACATCTCTAGGAGTCTTGGAGCAAAAATGGTGGAAAAACAAGTGAAATGCACAGTAACCATTGATTTTTCCCCTTTTCCATTTTATATCACATTCGTCAAACTGTTTCCTAGGTGAAACTATAAAGGAGAAGCATAGAGGAAAGTCCCAAACAAGCGCAAGCCTTCCACATACCCTGGGACAAAGAAAAATGAATTTTTGAGTTTGAAAAGTCTCAGTGTAAAAAGGAGCTAGTAGAAGTCTCCATGTGTCTTAATGGCATATTTTGAGATGCTCCCCAAAAGTAGAGACCCCAAAAAATCATAGGCTCAACACGTGTCTCATTCTGGCATAGTCCATTTAAAAAATTGAAGGATTAGTAGAAGACACCAAGTGTCTAGGGTCCACAACAGTTCTCTTTGGCCGTTGCAAAGTCCAAGCAAAGGACAAAGTGAGAAGAAGCCTCGAAGTTTCCTCCTGGCATAATTTCGAGATGGTACCTAAGAGTGGAGACCCTGAATAAGCATGAGCTCACCATGTGTCCTAGGCCTTAGAAAAATGCTTTGAAAATTTTAAGTACAAAGCGGAGCCAGTAGAAGCCTCCATGTGTCTCCCTGTCACAATTGTTAAGGTGGGACCCTGAGGTAGATCCTCAAATGAGCGCTAGCCCTCCACGTGTCCATAGTCCCCCAAAACTATATCAGATGCATGAAAAATTTGTCTAAGTCTGGTAAAAGTAGTGGAAACCTCCACGTGTCCCCCCGGTGCAACTTCAAGGCCAAACCAAAAGGTGAATTTTCAAATGAGTGTTGTTCATCTACATGGACAAGTTTTGGGTTGAAGTGAGCCTTAGAGTTTTTAGAGTACCCCGCTGAGCCACATCCAACCAGAAAGGGCCACATTTCCATTGATGCTAAGAAGTAAATTTGACAGGGAAAAATACACCCATCAAACCGTAAAATGTAGGAAAATCACCGTTTGAGCCCGGAAACAAATCTTTCTTCAAGGAAAGAGAATTGGGAAATGTTATAAGGCTTCAAATATGATCCTTTGAGCTACATCCAATCACGTTTCCAAATTTCTTCGGGACAAAAATGATAGGGACAATAAAATGTGACTGTGGAAAATGGAAGGACAGGAAAAACTTGAGTTTTACGCCCAAGTTACAGACTCTTTCACATGGAAAGAGGAAAAAAAAACAAATTATGGAACTTTAAATGATCCTCGACTAAGGAAAGGATTGATCATGGAAACCAAATGCAGGACAAAGTTTTCAAGCACCAATACTGTGAGATAGAAAACATGACAAAGGCCACAAACTAAGGATTTTCAATGACAAACAAGGAGAGAATAATTTTAGCACTAACATTCAGTACATGCCTACACATTATAGGAACATAAAATAATTACAATCACAAAATGACCAAGATTATGATTTGGGTCCTTAGTTTAACAACAACAACAATGCCCAGATAAAGACACTAGCATCTGGGAACTTTTGACCTTTCATGGGTGCCTATAACTAGGGGGAAATTACATTTACTTTCTCATATTAGCTTAGTTTTTAAAAATTAACAGACCAGCTTTTACAGTACAAGCACAATCCTATAAAAATCAGAATGTATTTAATATCTTTTTTTTTAACTTAGATGAAACACAAAACAATACAAAAATAAACATGGATAACACTAGCTTTAGTGGTGTATAAATTTGAGAATCAATCATGGAAAGAGAGTCACACTAGATATCTCTCTCCAACACTCTTAAGATGTGGTGTGGGATCACCCAAAAAACTCGCACTTGGCATGAGATCACCCAAAAACTCGTTCTTAGTGTGAGATCACCAAAAAAACTTGCTTTGGGTGCAAGATCACCAAAAAAACTCTCTTCTACAACAGTTCAAGAAATTTAATATCCTTTTCATTCTTCACAGATAAGGTGTAATTTTTCATTTTACTAATTTTTACACACATTTACATGCTTTTACATACTTTTTCTAGAGTTTTATAATACATGACTTTGACTACTCTTTCACTCTTATTTTTAGGTCCGTCCTTAATACGCAATAAGAAGTAGCCCTAAATTAAGCTAAACAACAAGTACAACATGATACAATATTAAACACTTCACCCTAGGGTCACTTCCTATTTCTTAGCTTCCATGCTTCATTTTTATCACTCCACACTTTTACTTGTATCCTCAATATGCTATGACCATCACATTCTACATGGTTATCAGGTATACATCTCTTATCTACTTTATGTTAAACCATAATTTTGTTAAATGTGGACATTTTACAATCTAGATTAAATATGGAAATTAGATTTGTTCGTTTTACTCATACCAAATATTATAATTTTATTTGGCTATTATTAGAATCCAAAAAGGGATTTTTTGGAATTATATATCATGTATGAAGGATTTCTGTTTTAGGGGTTTACAAATTTTTTAGTAAGAATAGGAAATACATATTGTTTTTATTAAAACATTTATAATTTTGTAATGCATAGTAAATAATTAAATTCTAACCTATTCTAACTTTATATTTATTATTTGAGCACAAGCATATGTTCATTCTCTTCAAAAAATTTAGTAAGATCGTGAAATACTTAATATTGTATTAATTTACTAAGTATATTGTAGTGATTTAAATTTATAAATTTTTAATTCATAATAAATCATTAATGTACTATTAACCTATTCCAAATTTATATTTATTGTTTGAAAATAGGTGCCATATGTTCATTCTCATCCAACTTTGTATTTAATGTTTTGAGAATGGGCATATGTTCATTCTCTTCGAACTTTGTGCTTAATGTTTTGAGAATAGGCATATGTTTATTCTTCTATATTTATATTTAATGTTTGAAAAAAGGCATATGTTCATTCCATGCAAGGAATAATATACAAGTTTTTTCTCTATTAATTAAATTATAGTATGATGTTTCCATTTGACCCAATAGTGATAAATTTGTGATAAATTTTGAGACCCTATATTAATTTCATTTTTTACCTACCTCGAATCATATAGTTGTGCATAAAATCTAGATGATTGTGATTTATTTTAACTATGGGCTTGCACACATTTATATGTTGTATATTTTACATATTTTGATAATATATATTTGTGTCTAATTGTGCTTCTAATTTATGATATCAATAAAAATTGACAAATGTTTATTAAATTATAACATGGATTTATTTGCATAGAATGAAGGTAGGAAATTTGTTGTTATGAGATAAATACAATATAAATTATGATAATAAATGAATTGTTATGAGATAGACTACAAAAATAAACCAATTTATTTATATTTATTAATCAACATAATAGTAACAAGTAAATTCAATCAAGCTCAATAATCTTGTAAATGTGTTGTTATGAGATAAATTCAAGTCACAATTATTTTTGCATAAAATGATGGTAATAAATCCATTGTTATGAAATAGACTACAAAAATAAACTAAATTTATTTATATTTATTAATCAACATAATAGTTTCAAGTAAACTCAATCAAGATCAGTAATTGTTCTTTTAAATGTTTCCAACTTGACAGACATAAATTTAGGTGTGGACCCACATGATTTAACCATGTACATAACTGTGTAAATTTTTTTCTATCATAATGCATTGTGTAATCAAATTTACAGTTGGAAGGAAATCTAAATAAAAGTGCCTCTGTTCTATCATGAACAAAACATTTTGTTTCACATATGAACAATATGTTTTCTGCTCCATATATTTAGGTGTACTTGTCGAGAACCTTTTACATATTTTTTTATAAACTGGCACAATATTCCCCTTCTTCAATCTTAAAAATTTGTTGCTAATTTCACAATGCATTATGCCCCAGCAAAAAACAAATTCAATATTTCTTAGCCAATCAAATTTTTGAGTGAAGGCTTGTTGTTATCTTGAATGCAGGTATGCAAACCACAATCCAATATCAAAATGTTGTTGTGATATCCTTAAAAATTCAGGACTAAATTTATGACTAAAGTATTGATAGAATGCATATGTAAAATCAGGTTTTAGGGTTAGCAATCTAAATTCAGTAAGCCCTGGAACTCTAAAGAGAAAATATTCTACCCCCAAAACCAATAACTTCTTTCCATGGGAAATGAGATCTAAAAAACCAACCAATAATACAATTATTTTTCAATAAATTAAATCATAGAGTATATTTGTTATGATGACACCCCTAGTTCACAAATTTGGGTATTCGAAAGGAATTCCCTTTTCTGGAAAACTAGCCTTGTCAATTTCATTTGATTTTTTCTCAATTTCACCCAGCTTATCTATCGGGTCTGCGAAGGGGATCATACTTCTAGATTCATGTGGGAGATAGGGTGAGAATGGAGCCTTCTACTTTTCTTCACCTTAAAAATGACATGGGTATGTGGAAAATGCTACATAAAGGTGGTTTTACCAGGTTCATTCATTGGCTTAAAAGTAATGACCTGACCCTGTCTGTTGATTTTGAAAATGCTTGGATGGATGGTGGTTTTGTTTTTAGTGGGGTTAAAATTGATGTTTCTGAGAACGCAATTGCTAAGATTAATAGGTTAAAAACTGAAGGCATCAAAAATTTTAAAGACAAAACCAGGAAAAAACATGAAATTGCTACCTTTTTCGTTGGGGAAAAAATCATTGCTTATGATGATGGTATTGATCACACCTATTTTCTAGATAGGTGGGATAATGTTTTCCTGGTCATTATGAAGTATCTGACCCTTGAAGGAAAATTTCAAAAAATATTTACTCACCATTTGTCTATCCTCAATTTTTTTCGTCGGGACCAGACTATGAGCCTTGCTTATTTTATCTATCAATCGCTTCTCTCAACCATTGATGATTTTAAGAAAGAGAAGGAAGATATCCCCCTCCACTAGCATCTCATTCTTCTCATAGTTCAAATAGGTAAACCTTCCATCCCTAGTCAAGTCAAAGATCATGATTCTCATCAGGAAACACTCGCTTCGCATGTAACAAAAATTAGGAAATAGAAATCTATTGATTTGGATAAGGGTATTGGAGATGACTTATGTAATCTTAAAAAAGGGATTAGGAATTTGGATGAAAATTCTAATAAAAGGGACCAAGAACTTGCTGACTAGGAGGCCAGACTAATGAGGGCTAAATCCATAGCTGACACCATTCTCACCGTTAATAAAATCTTTACTGAAGCTACAATATTTCCACCAAAGGATTGATACCGAAAACATAACCATCAGGGGTATCCAAGCCGATTATGTTATGAAAGAGAAACAAATTTCTATTTTGTAGGACTAGGTAACTACTGAGGAGTTTGTAAAAATCAAAATGAAGTTCTATTCCCATTGAGTTCTTCAGACATTTAAGGAGTTGGATAGTGGTGACAACCTTGAGGTATGGTTACAGAGTCAAATCTATAGCAAGGATCAGGAGGATGAGCAGATTGGAGACCCAGACTGTAGAAAGAGGAAATCAACCGTTTGAAAAGGGTCATCATCAATGTGGTTGGTAGAAGAGATGGAGGTCCAAGTACTAAAACATATAGGAGGGCTACAGAGAACTAATTGCGTGCTTGTTGATGCCCTTTTCTTTCTGTTTTCTTTTCTTAACTTGTTTCCGTCCCTTTGGGACTTAAAAAAACTTTGTTTTAATTTGCAAACTCTTGTGGTTTGACCTATTTTTGTGGGGGCCTATTGTCAAGTGGTTTTGACTCTAATTCCTTGGCTAGGGGTCATAGTTTTTATCTTTACCAAAAAACTTGCTTCTCTATGTATGGGGTTTTTTTTGGTCCCCAGACATTAAAACCAAATCCTTTTTTATCTTATCTAAAAAAATCATAGACGTATCCAGTATCATAATCTCTATTTATAGTTCAATGTTGTTTATCATAAAAATTTTAGAACATCAAAGTCTTGGGATATTGGTGAGCATTAAAGTAGTCTTGGAGTATCAGAATCAACCCAAATTATCATTCTCATTGAGGCTACATCAATTGGATGAAATTTGAAGAAGGCCTTGAGAAATTCTAGATCTAAGCATGGTTTGATCATTACAATCGTTATAATGCGAATTTAAAACATAGTTGAGTGGAGTTAAACAAAGATATCATATCACATCATGGAAAAGGGAAAAAGCCCATACAAAATATACGGTATGAGAATTTTCTATATTGATACACTCCAGTGATATGGCTTTGGTATAGATAACATGCATGTAAATGTATCTTAGGCATCATCTGAACTATCAAGGTATTTGTGCAAAAAATGATGAGTTATAAGCCAATTATCTATTTTAAAAGTAATTATCAAAACAGTTCCATGACCCAATTTATTTTCTTCACGGAACTCCTAAAAATTGTTAAATCTTCATGTAATCCTATCCATCTCTTGGGAACACATTTGATGGAAATTAGGGTTTTCAAGCAAATTCTCTATCCAAATACTCTTAATAGAACTCATAGGCAGGGATATTCAATGCAAGGATCAATTGGTGAGAAACTCTAAAGGACCCACGCCAAACTAATTTTCAGCTATGCGGTAACACTTAGAGAAATAAGATCAATACTCTTGATCTACACACATCTTCGCATTGTATAATGATAGAATAGAATAATATTTGACCCTGAAACTGCATTCTCAAATAGAAGTTCGAAATTAGGAAACAAAGGTGGAGTTGGTTGAGTTGTGATGGTTGTAATAAAAAATGAATATTTCCATCATTTAGAATTTGACTTTTGAACTAACAATCCTTCCATTCAAGATATTAATTATCAAATGTTTGAGGTGGCGTGGATTATTAGGAACTTTTTTAATGCAAATGTGGCTAATTCTTGTTAAGATGGCACAGCAAGCCCGAGGGGCAGGTTAACAATTGTGGTTGACATTGGTATCCCTAATTGTTATGCTTAAATGCTATAAAATGTTCTGTAGATTTACGCACAAGATGCAGGGGTGGCAAGTCAAAAGCATAAGGCCATCTATTTCTGCAGACTTATCCGGTCGTACCCGATATTGCCACCCTTATACCCAGGCATTAATCCAAGTTGTACCCATTTCAATAAAATATGATTTGTTGGTTCTATACTTTTCTCTAGCTATTATCTACACATAAAAAGTGCAAGTAGGATATAAACATCAAATTGACACCAAACAAACCATAAAAAACTCAAAAGAATTATTATTCATTTTAAAAGCTTAACCAGTTACCCCTCATTCCCTCATCATGTACTCTACCTCTCATAAGTTAAGTGGTGATACTTAGCCCATTGCTCATTTGGGTTTGATACTTAGTCAACAAGCATTGTTATCATGTGGCTTTAGTATGCTAGAACGAGTCACCTTCAATTACGTGTTTTGCCAAGGATGGATTGAGCATCATGCTGATTGAAAGAGAAGAGTATCTTCCATTAAAGGTAATGGTTTTTAACTTTTATGCCTCAGTGTTTTTTCTCCACTCATATTGTTTTGTAAGGGTTCAACAGTTGTTTTCAATGAGCATTTATACTTAGAATGTTTTTGTCATTCATTGTAAACAATGGATTGTTGTCCATTCTCAACTTACATACACTGTTATACCTATTCGATCTTATATTCACTGAGGGAAAATTGTTGTTCAATGTAATACCTGTTCAAGTTTCTTCTCTTCACTGGGAGGATACCTGTTCCCATTTATGAACTTGTAGACACAACTAATAGATGTTGCATAAATTTATGCTATTAGTATGAGCAGCAGATGTTACATAATTTGGTTCTTTTTCAATCCTGATTCTAAATTCAATCTGAAATATATCACCAATATGGAAGGCATGATCACAATGCTTCAGAGCAGGTTCCAGGTGGGGGTGTTTTCTTCGTTTGATAAATACCATGATCTAGCGTCTAGCACTCTTCAAAAGGCTCATTTAGTTAGGTGAAATCCCACCTTGTGTGCAATTAGCAGTCATGATTCAATAGATTGTCTTACAAAGGTTGAGGAACAATCCCTAGAGGTGCTAAGTGTTGCACTATGTACCCTCGACGAGAGTACATCAATCCTTATATAGTTCACGTTTTTAATAAGGTAGAAGCAGCCTATGTCCCTGAAAACGAGTCATGTATTGTCATATTTTATAGAGGAATTTAAATGATCTCATATATTAAAGGCTCACTACGAAATGTGTGCCCATGCTTGTACTGGCTCCCTAATTGTGAATCATCGAGTAAGAATATCCTTATTGCTATATGAGAATGGACATAAGCCCATTCCACACATGATGAGGATTTACCTTGTTTCACTTAAAACACCTCTACAGAAGGACCACTAGTTAAAGTTCCTTTCAAAATGAGAGCAAGGGTATCATGGATGAGCATATCGAGCGAAAGTATGCGAATCGTATTGGTCATTCAATGTTGTCAAAGGTCACAAAGAGTATGGTGAGAGCAATCAACAAGGCTTTAGCATGAGGGTATTTAAAGCAACCTATTTGTTATGAGTTCGCACCACCAATACATTGGCACAAGGATGAAAAGTGGAAACCTCATTGCAGCCAATTAGAGATTTATGAGCCAATAACATTTGAGCTTCCTTTCATGTTATAATGGATGAAGAGATTGCCCATTGTAAACAAACCTTTAATCAATGTGGTTGTATGCCCTAAAGAGTCAATGTTCATGTAAAGCAGTTGATTGCAAGAGGCATGTGAAGGATGCCCAATGTCATTTCCAACGTCATATTTAAAGCCATTGGGGCGACAGGGCCTCAAAATCATTGTCCAAGTCATAATGGACAACATTAAGTCCCTTCTCATAGCCACTGGGATATTAGTGGCGGCAAGGAATGTGCACATTCTTTCGGACACCGTAAAATGTTTGTGCATAATCACTCAACTTAATGTTGAACAAGTATGGGCAATAAAAAATTGGTTTGGATTAGGCTATTGTATGCCGAGGGAATTGTAGATCCATAATAGTTTGTGACTAACCATCGATAGTCGCCAAGTGCATACTTTAGATACCAGCTCGACATTTGGAGTTGCTGACATGTTTATAGGGAAGTTATCTTTCTTTTATTGATGATGTAAGTTTTTAAAAATATAGTTCTCAAAAGTTTTAAAAAAAAATTGTGTTGTCATTATCTTACTACGTTGTCATTAGACTCGATGTCGCATCACACACAATCGCCTTGAGCAGACTTGTGAAGTGATGCACTACGAAACACTTAGCAATATGAATCTAACTATATGTCACCCTGATTGTACAATATATAGAGATATGGCGTGTGTGCTCTCACTCTTGTATATACATAAATTGGAACACCTCAAGCCTATGGGTATACCTATGCCTGAGGTAAAAGGTCCAGAGAATGGGATGGTTCCCTTGAAAGAATCACCTATAAAACGAAAACTTATGTACAAGGCCTTTTGGGAAAAAGACATGCGGGAAATGGGTTACTTCCCAAGGGGTCCCATACTGAAACAAAGTTTGACACTTGCATCTGTACTCTTCTTCTCTGATACAGAGATTATCAGAATGGGAATCCACACACCTGCACATACTCTAGACTATTTTGCATAATACCCATTCATAGAGGTATTAGGAAGACTGACAGCGGTAAAGGGATTGAATTCCACACTAATGTGCAACACATATATTATTTCTCTACTTCACATTACGAAACAATGTGAAATTTGACATCTTCCCATTCAGTATGAGAGTGTGGCAAAAATTTGCCCATTCAATATGGACACTTTATTTTATTTAGAGGTATAAGTACAAAGGCTATGACAATTCATAACTTCCCATTCTATAATAAATTGAATGTTATCTCTACTATTCTTCTGTGATACCTATATTATGAGAATGTGAATATTCCAATTCATTACAAAGACAAAAATGTTTGTTTGTATGAGAATGGACATATGACCATTCTACACATTTAACTACAAGTAATACTGAACTTAATCATTTTAATACCTCTAAATATTATGAAACATTACATATTTTATGCATGTTTCTCTTCTATGATATCTATAGAGAATGGGCATATACCCAAGCAATATTGAACATAATGATTTTAAAACATCTATAAAAGTTGTGAGAATGGAGAAATTTTAACTCTATTCTTCTAATTTAACTTCTGATTTTTGTTTACATATATTCTATAATATGAAAATAAATTTTAGGAGAAAACTATATGAAGGAATTAATTCTTAATATTAGAACAAAGTAATAAATTGTTAAGAATTATTAAATGTCTATTCACATTTACATAATGACTATAATAAAAAGAACAAAAAATCATAGAGGTTATTCACCTTGAGGTGTAGTTAGATATATATAATATTGTTGGAGAAGATCTTATGCTTGGGATTCTCTACCATAAAGATAAGTGAGGTACTATTTGTATTATGAACTAACTTTATTGCATTTGTACCACTATATAATATTAATACAAGGGACACATTAGTGTTACATCTTGCAATCATGTTCTCCCAAAAATAAACTAATCTCTCACATTTGAAAGGATGTTTAGGGATAAAAACTCTGATTTCATTTGATTTGATAATATCCAAGGGCTCGTAATGTTGTCAATATAACACCATTATTACATATTCTACCTCCATACCAGTTGAATTATGAACATCACAAATGGAAAAAATCATCGACATCCCTTGAAACGCATGTTCTGAATTCATAATTTTGTAACATCTGCATGAAATAATTGCTGATTTTTTTACTTTTTTTAATTTACATGCTTACAGAAGTATGAAATAAATAAACTTATACTACTAGAATTATAAAGATATAGACAAAACTTATTGTACTACACCCAATGACTTTCAGAAGATCAATAATATATTTTTGTGAGATAGTACTCACAACATTACAAAAATTAGCAATTACGAATTCTACACTGAGTGGAAGAAAATGGAATTCCAAACCTCTCAATGTTATACTAAGAAAAAAAAGGATAAGAACATTGACAAGAGAATTCATATGTATCTTGCATCTTTGGTTGAGAATTTTTATTACTCACAGATACATACAATTCAAGTAGTTCAATATCATTTTTTGAATAATTTGGAAATTTTCCTTGACCCCATTTCCCTGATGGTGTATCTTTCCTTTTCATTTTTTTCTTTTACTCTCTAAGATCTTGAAATATTTGAGAAAAATGAGACTCATGCATGTCAAATTTTTCAATCACATTTAATTCATTGTATCTTATAAGAGTAATGTCATTGCTTTTTTTATTTCCTCTATTAAAGAGAATTCCAAACTTTTTAGAGGTAAGATTAAAAACGCTTGTTTTAACAAGGAAGAAGAAGTCCTTAAACAGTTTTCCTATAGCCCTCCTTAAGTTGTCTTTCCTTGTAATCACATCAAGTGGTCTAAATTGGAAAGGGTAGGGTCAAAATTAATTTTGATGGGGATTTAAAAAGCAATCCTGACATTGTAGGGGGAGGTGAAATTATTAGAGATCATGAAGGTGACTAGATCCATTCCTATGCTGGTCATTTAAATCAACAATGTGATAGAGGCTTGGGCATTGCTCTAGGGTGTTAGCCTAGCTAAGGAAAGAGGTATCAACCGTATTTTAATTGAGGGGAAATCTCTTCTCATTATCAATGCTATTAAAAAGGATCATTCCCACAATTGGGCTCTGGGTAACATTATTTTTGATATTAAGGAGCATCTTAAAGGTTTTGATTGTTTCATCATCAAACATACTCCTCTCCTTGGTAACAAATGTGTGGATATGCTTGCTAATGAAGGGTTACATTATAATTATTTCAAAGTCTGGCATAAAGGTGATGTCATCCCTATGCCAATTAATGATATTACACACCATGAAAAATCATAATAATTTCACTATCGTCCACTCGAGTGAGGAAAATTTGCCCATTTTTCAAGACAACAAGCTCATTTTTTTCTTTATTTCACTTTGGAAAGGTCATTTTAACACCAAAATTTTCAATAACCATCTAGTTGGGATTATGGAGAATATTCTAGTGACCATGGGTAGAGACAAAGGTAGGGTGGAACCATCTAGCCATGGCAATATTGTGGATGACCTTCTATGTGGCACATGCTTTAGGTTTGGGGATTTCGAAAGTATATCATAATGTTGCAAGGGCATGGTTCTTCCTTAACCAAGGATTTTGGGTTAGTGTGGGAGGATGGTAAGGCGGTAGATAGGGTATGGAAATTGAGACTTTGGAAGAATTCATTGCCTGGATTATTGGTATGGACATGGATGACCTTAAAATTTTCAAGGATAGGAATAAATGTGAGCATGAAATTAACACCTTTTTCATTGGCAAGGAAAGGGTGCATTACTTCATTGATGGAATTTCTCGGTCCTGCATCACTGGTGTGTGGAAGGAGGTTTTCCATCACATTATCAAGTATTTAACTTTGGAAGGAAAGTATTATAAGATCTACATTCATCACTTGTATCTCTTGAATATGTTCAGGCACAAGAAAATGTTAAGTATTCCCTTATTTATGTTCATGTATTTAAATACCTCTATGAAATAGTTTCAAAGGGGTAAGATGGATACCCATATTCATGAGGGGCTCATTCTTCTAGCTAAACCCATACCCCAAATTGAGGAGGAGGACACTACTATGGTTGAATGTCTTACAAAGATTCACGAGGGAAAATTGGGCCATAAGAGAGTTGTGTAGGGGAAGAATGTGGCTGGTTTAGTGAGTCAGGAGGTAGGTTCCTCGAAAGGTAAAGGAAATATGATCTCAGAAGCTGAGCAGAGCTATGACGACTTGAAGAAAAAAGTGTAGTACTTAGAGACTATGTTACATGTTATGGAGGAGACACATTCTATGGTTAGGAATGGAATGATCAACAAAATTGAAGCCATCAATCAAATATGCATGGCCTAGAAGAATATTAGGGTGGAAATCAATGGTTTGGATAATATTGTTTGGGACATGAGGGTTTGTTTGGAAGTGGTTGAAGCAGACCAGAGGAAAAGAAAATATTCCAAAGCCACTAGCTCTGATGAAGAAGAGGGGGATGAGGATGAGATAAAGGAGGATGTTGTGGGTGAAGATGAGGAGGAACCACCTCAGAAGAAGCTATAACTTGAGAAAAGCAAGGAGAATGTGACCATAGAGGCCAAATCCTCAAAAAAATAAAAATAAAAATTAATGGTGTTGTTCTAGAACTTTCAGAGTTTTTTGGTGAACTGTCTCTATTTTTTGGTTTAGTTGTTTAGTTTCTGTTTCTCTCATTGGTTTGGTTTTTGGACCATTTGGTTTTGGAGTTAAGCATGTTTAACTCCTTTTGGTCCTGTTCGTCCTTTTTTTTCTTTCTGTGTGCTTTCACGATCTAATCTTTCATGTTCTGGCCTCTAGGATCCAATCCCTATTTTTACCCTATCTAATAAAAAATGTATTCTGTAACACTTTCCTACATATAAGACATAACTTTGGATCTTTTTGCTCTATTCTCCTTAAATATTTTATAGTAATCTTTTAGAAACATTGCATTAACACCAAACTCTTCTCTGAACCAAACTTCACCACTAATGCATTTATCAGCAAGAACATCTAATTCTTCATCTGTCATACCTTTTATACCTCTAAATATTCCTATTATAAGAATATCTACTAAATTTGGATTGAAATCTGGGTCTATATATTTTTTTATGAAACAAGGAAAGCCACCATTGGTATAAAAATTAAAAAATATAACCCACTTATCCAAAATTTCATTTGGGAGTACAAGAAATGAAATTTTGTCATTCAAACTTTCCAATCTTTCCTTCTAAAAAATAAGCAAAATTTTCCTTTCGAATGCCTGTATGTGAACATTAAAATAAATTTAATTATTTTAGTATTATATAAGAAATAATTTAAGTTAATTTCTAAGTGAAAAAATAGTACAATTTATAAATACCTTCCATCTTTCTAAATTTTTGTGACGAGAACCAGGACGTTTTGGTCTTTTCTCTAAGATCCACCTTGATCTGGCTTTGTACAGTTAGTCAATAAATACAATTTTAACCCATGTTTTGTTTTCAATATTTTGTTTCTTGAAAATACTGCTTATTTTTTCTATTGTTTCTTTGGAAGAAAGAATATTGGTAGACCTTTGTTTTATTTTATCATGAACATATGAGAAATCATGATTTGCAAGGAATTCGTTTTGGGATTCCATTGTATGTTTCCCATCTATAATATAGAAATGAGTCTCATTGTCATGAATTTCATACTCAAACTCAACATTATAATTATCACTAGTAGTTATTTTGAAAGGAATAAAAATTACATCTCATTGAAGAGTTAAAGGGTTGCATAACATAGAGTGGATAAGGAGATAAACACTTGCTAAATCAAGTGATATGTATTGGTATTTTGGAGGAGTTACAAGATAATGACCATTATGAATTTTGAATGACTTTTCATCAAATAAAGAAATATTAATCTCTTTAGATAATATAGATTAACTTTTTTTCAAATTTAGTTTGTGCTTGTTATAATAATAATTTCTGTTTTGTAGATCCCTTCACCTCTTGAAAGTGTGATTTTGAAATTTTATTTTCTATTTTAGATAATTTTTTATCTTCTCAGCATGGTAAACATTTTTTAATGTAATTTTCATTGGCCTATTTCCTTATCTATATTCATGTGGTGGGAAACATATGAATTAAATGCATACTAATAAATATTTGTGAATATAGTGACAATACCTGCACAAATAGCTTGAATATTTTACACGCCACTCTTTTCCCCTTCAAAGTATGGATCAATTTTCCAACCATAACTATAACATGAATCTTTGTAGTTTTTGTCTGACCTTTTCATGCCATCTTTTTTATAAACAGAAACATGTAATTCCATTTTATGTACTAAGCATGTTATAGATGTGTTCACTTTTACCACTTGAACATATATAATAATATATGTTATAAACTTTATGCTTAAAAGAATGCCAATTGGTGTGTGTTGGTCTCCCAAGGGGTGAAACAACCACATATCATTGTAATAATTATTAGGGGTGTGACCTTCAGTGAAGAATTCTTCATCCCTTCTTTCCCAGACATCCACACCATCAAAAAATGGAATTTCCTTGTATGGGGTAGTGCTAATAAGAGCCATTTTTTCTATTACCAATTTTTTTAGTGTAATGTATATCAAATATTTGTGTTGGTACCCAAATAAATTTGCCTTATTTTTTGATATTTTTCGATTATTAAGTAGATTTTTTTGAATAAGATGGATCAGTATGGGGCTAATTTTAATAAGATGATTGGGTAATGTGAATTTAAGTCCAAGCCCAAAAGTTTGATATCTCTAGAAATGGTTTAGGGGGCATCCTTTCCCCCAGTTCTTGAGAGGATGCCTCTAATTGGTCACTCTGAATAAGTTACACTTTGGGGTCTGGTTTGGTTGTGCAAAGAATCGTCTCATAAATAACCTATTCCCATGAAATCAATAAGAAATGAATCCTTAACGGTGCACATTTTATAAGGATGGGTAGAGTAGTTATGGCATTTTCCTCTTTTCCATGATATGAGTAGTTAAGTGCGATATATTGAAATATGAAATAGTAATTTAAAGATATTATTTGAAGGTGTTCTTATTGATTAAGAAGAGAACATAAAATGAAAATAGATGTATGAATGAATGATAGTCACACATGCACAGAAGGAAAGTTTGAGGAAAATTTTACAGTAAAAAAATGGGGATTCTATTTATGGGGCCCAAAACCTTTGCTATATAGTATTGTTCGAAAAAAATAATAGTACTAAATACATAATGTAGGTGCATTTTTATGGTAGCAGTAGGTTTAAGTCTCCATCCCATCAAGAATGCAGGGAACACCCTTCAAAAGGTGGTCTTGGTGCCTGATGAAGTCTTTATGGGCCTCAACACTGAACACAAATTATGTGGCCCCTACCAATCCATTAGACATCCCCTATTCACGCAGTGCATCAATGATCATTCTTGGCCCATTCAGGATGTCCACCAACTCCATCCTTCACTCAGGTGTGTTTTCCCATTTGAGTAAGGTGAGTTCACTTTGGTAATTTGATTTGGGAGGCCAACCTCTTATTAGGAAATCCTTGGAAGTGGGCGTGACTCCATTAGCTGAAATACTAGGAAGGGCACAAACCTTTTGAGAGGAGACCATCTACAACTCAACCAAAACTTGAACATCTTCCATGATAGACTCCAAAGTAGTTAACCATTCCTCTAATCCACTGGCATGACCACCTGACGATGGGACTTCATTGTTCTTCCCTGAGTGTTGAGCAGAAAATTGGAGCGTTGTCTCCAGAAGGGAGGGAGCATAGCAAGCCTTCGTCATGTTCCAATGATTATCATGAACATGAGGAAAATGATGGGACTAATGATTTCTCAAGGCTTCAAGTTTTAACTAGAAATCTGTGCACCAAGTAAAAATTTAGATTTTGGAAAATGGGGAAAGAGGGACACATTTCATCTAGGTGATTCATGAAGGATAGTACTAGGGCAGGCTGATGGAGACAATCCTAAGGGTTAGCCCTATCATTTGGAACACTGAAAAACTTGGTAGATTAGGGCCTCATTAGGCCCAGAGAGATGAAAAAATTGGCCCATATGGACCAATTACTCCCCCAATGGAATTGTACTAAAAAAAGATGAGGCCATTGTCAGGAGCTTTGATATAAAAAGGAAGGTGGCTTTGGAAAAATTACCGAAAATCTAAACTAGATAGGTGATAAAGGGAAGGAGTTGATGGACTACTTAAATAGGCATGGCAGTGGTATTGAAGTGGAAATGAAAATCATTTCATTATTAATTCCATATAAATTTTTAATTTCTTGGTACGCATGGAATGTAAATGAAAATAATTTGGTTTATGAGGAGCGTGTCACCAGAGAATAATTAACTACCTACAAAAATTCTAGAATGTCTCATCACATTAACTTTTCTGGCCACATCATGACTTTACACACGTGGAAAAGTTTAGTGATAAATATGATATGACCTAGAAAGTATCTTCCTATGTCATCAAATGATGTACACATGATATAGTGGCATTTGGTGTAACGAGTGGCTATTTGATGATAGTAGTTTATGTTTTCATGGTGGCATAAGGCAATTAAAAGACAATGACAGTTAGTCTAGATGTCGGAGGAATATGCTCTAAAAACCTAAGAAGATAAGAATTTTTTTGATATATGTAGGGAAGGGGGGTTTTTGATAAAAAAATAAAAAAGGAAGGAAGAGGGGGAAAAAGATTTCTCTATAGAGGACCAAAAATTTACGGGAAGGTTCTGGGGGGAGAAAATTTCAATGAGAGTTCGCAGTGGCATATTAAACCATGGAACAAGAACTTTTCATGATAAAGGTTTTCTCTATGCAAACTGGTTAGCATGAATTTGTGTAAAGATGATTTCATATTGTACAATCATTAACATACTTTGAGATCATTAATACTTGTTTCCCTTGTCTTTTCCTATGCTAAATGGTTGTGTCAGATGGATATATCTTGAATAATGATATTTTCATTTCTTTCTTTATCTCAAAGTGATGTTGGGTGGGAATGAAGAGTATTTTTCTTTAAAATTATTTGTGGGTCATGACTATGCTCAGAATTTGAACATATCCCATGCTTGCCCAGATCCCATCTAGGAAATGTGTAAGCATCTGTTGTTTTCTAGGGGTACCTGAAAACCATTTTTTCTTAAACATGTAAAAATATCCCTATGAACTAAGTCGAATTTGGGGGTATAATTGGTAATTTCTTAGGGGTCCCTTGATCTAGACCATTCGAGTATGATTTCACATATTGCAATCTTGCCTTAGGTGTATAGAGCTAGATTGTAAGGAGTTAAAACATTTATCAACCCAGAGCTTTCCTCACATGTAATTTTTTGCTAGATTCACCAACTTTTTTTGCTTACATCCACATTGATATACAGACACACATCAGTTGAACCTTTGTTTCTCATGATTTTCATCATTTTTCCCTCTTGGATATTCCCCCATCCATTTCTTTTGCTTGTTGTACGATCTCCCCTCACCCCCATTTAAAACCGATATAGCTATATAATAAAATCCATGATCCATTTGGTGGGCTTAAGAGTAATTTGATCAAAATAGACTGATCCACCCCAAGAACATATTATAAGCTCAACACAACTATATTGTTCTTATATCTGACTTGAAGTCCCTTTTTTTTAACATGATCATTACTTTTGGGACATAGAATTTTAGGTCATACTTTCACTTTCCCTCTGCAATCTGCATCGGGCCCTCGGGTGTTTATAGTGTTTCTTGACCACTCCATCAAGTGAGTGTTAAATTCAGTGGCTATGGCCAGCCTTGATTTTACCTATCGGTGTTTCCGGAGTATCGATCCAACTCCACACCATGACCTCCATACTTTCATGACCACACTTTTGGGACCTCTCACCCTAACTTGGGCACAATCAAAAGTAGTGGAGACCACAACCACACCTTTTTCTGGGTGCCTCCCCATCACCTCCCTTCGCAAAGGGTGGGCAAGTGACTAGAGGTAGACCTCACCCCTAGCTAAAAAATAAAGAACCCCATGTGCCTCCCCCCATCACCCTACCTCTCTACCTCAGAGACCCATCTCCCCTCCAGGGGTGCATTTTTAGGAGCCAACACTTCATAGACTTAACCTTTGTTTGTATTTAGTGGGAGGATTACCATTCTCACATTATAAAATTTATTTTTTGTATAGAATGGAAAGATTCCCATTCTCATACAAGACTTAATAATAGAAGGAAAGATTCTTGTTTATTCTTCTTTTACTCTGGCTAATTTACAAGTTTCATATTTTCAACAAGATTTGAAGAAAAAATTATGTTTTCCTACACCACATTATTAATTGAAATTGATCATTTTTATGCCCATTCTGGGCGGGTGAACTGACATGCAGAGTTGGGTAGTTGAACTAATATATTCTTCTTCTATAATTATTACATGCCCATATAATATTGAACTCAATCATTTTGGATAGACTAAGCATTGTGACTATTGTTTATAATTGTATCATTTTGGATGGACTAATCTTGGTAGAGCTAAATCTTGGCACTACCAAGTACTGCACTACATATTCTCTACCCATTGCCATACATGAATTATTAAAATATTTTTTATAGAATGGGCAGATGCCCATTATCTACCCTGATTTTCGATTCTCATATAGGAATAATTAAAATATATGGTTTTAGAATGAGAATATTCCCATTATCATCCTCATATAGAACTCATCAAAATAATTGTTTACCATAGAAGAAGAATAGATATTTTTAATGGGAATATGCCCATTCTCATATAAGAATTATAGATGATAGAATTGGAAGATGTGCATTGTGACAGTAACATTTTTTGTTTTTTAATTATTAATTATTAATAATTATATTATAATATCAAAGCTATCTCTGGAAAATCCAAGTGTTGACCTACATACCCCCGAGAGGGATCAAGCCTTATGTAGTTATCATCTTAATATATATATATATATATATATATATATATATATATATATATATATATATATATATATATATATATATATATATATATTCTCGTGTAGTTTTTAAAAATGACTAATAGATGAAAATAGAAGAAAATTATTTTTTTAGACAATGTGGAGAGATAAAATTACTTTGAACATTGCATGTACCCGTAAACATTGAAGAACAATAGATGTTTAGAATGAGAATATTATTCTCATTTCTCATTATGTATAATTATCTATTCTTCTCATTTTTTAGACGGAGTGAAGAGATAAAATTGATCATATGTAGATTTACATAATATTCTCAATTTAAGAATCAACCATTTTATGTCTAATTTGTAGTATCTTGTATCAAATGGGCATATGCACAACTAATGCAAAATAATGGATTGAATCGAACTAATATAATAACATGTTTGTTATTCTCTCCCAAAATTTCTCTTATATTACTAATTATAGAAGAAAAATTAGATTTTAGACAAAGTGGAGAGATAAAATTTGTATTATCTTATATTAAATGGGAATATGCACAACTAATTTCTCTACCCATTCTCATATAATATGACTAATAGAATAATTTGTTTTAGACAAAGTGGAGAGATAAAATTTACTTTGTTATAAATGGGTAGATGCCCATTTTCAAATTCTCTATTTACGTTCAACAATGATTGTATCAGGAGACATTGAAGAAGAATAGGCATATGCTCCTCATAATTTGTATATATCCATTCAAATATAGAGTTTTTAGATTTTTTGCATTAATATGATTTGAATGGGCATAATTACACTGATAAAATATTGTCAATTTTAATTCGTAATTTTTTAGAGTTATTAGGATGTGAAAGTGGAGAGAAAAATTTAACTTTTTTTTAGAATGGGAAGATGCCCATTCCCATATAGGAATCATGGAAGAAAAAGAATATACATTAGAGGTATTAAAATGAATGTAATTCAATTTTCAATCGCTATTAATTACACACAAATAATATAGACTAATAGAAGAGGAATCAAGATAGAAAATGCAATGTTATAGGGATTGTATTTAATATGCCCATTCTGATATATGACTAAGTGTAGAAGAATATAGTTACGATAGAATGGATAAGAAGAATAAATTAATAGAAGAAAAATATTAATTTTTTAATCTCTCACATATCTATCTAATAAAATAATTTTTTTTGAGTAAGAATAGTATATCTGTTTAAATATTTATATATATTCCAAATATTATAGAATTAAGTCAATTTTAATTTTAATATTCTTTTTTCATCCATACATGAGATTCCTTATTCAGAAAGGTCAAATAATAATAATAAAACTAAAACATTTTATCCTGAAGGAGAATATTGTACATCCTGGTCTTGTATCGTTGGTGGATCATGTATCCATTTACCTTGATATTGAATGTGTCTGTTTGTATCTATGAAGTATTTACTAAACATGCAAGGCCAATATGCACATGTTCATCCTTCAGGATTAATTTCTGAACTTCCATTAATATGATCTAACCATGTTGAATAAAGGTTGTAAGATTCAGAGGTTCAACAAGATTTGAACATTTATGAACTATTTCATTAGACCGAATCATCTTTTAGAGAACATTACTTGTGTAACTCTATTAGTAATGACCACAAGACCGTTCTCATACAAACCCACATTTTATAAATGTATTGTGCTATCTTGATTATCCTTGGTAGAGCTAAGTGCTGCACTATATAACTTTGAGAGGGATCAACTATAATATATGATTACTACAACCGTATGATTTCTCAATTATAATTGGCATAATTATGCCCATTCCAAATATCTGAACTAAATTTTAATTCTATTAAACAAACTTATTTGAACTTAATCATCTTGTATATTGGCTCATAAATTTCAATCTAAATGTTGATTATATTAAACAAAATTATTTGAACTTAATCATATTGTATATTGGCTTATAAGTTTGATAATTTTGAATTTTAAAACTTTATGTAGTTCTATTATTTTTTTTATAATTGTATCATTTTGGCTGGACTAACCTTGGTGGAGCCAAGTGCTGGCACGCTGCACTACATACCCTTGAGAGGGATCAAGTCTTATGTAGTTCTATTATTTTTTCATAATTGTATCATTTTGGCTGGACTAACCTTGGTGTAGCCAAGTGCTAACACCGCCAAGTGCTGCACTATATACCCTCGAGAGGGACCAAAAATTACGTAGTTCTATTATTTTGTTTATAATTCTATCATTTTGGCTAGACTAACCTTGGTGGAGCCAAGTTCTGGCACTGCCAAGTGGTGCACTACATACCCTTGAGAGGGATCAAGCTTGATATAGTTCTATTATTTTATGTTGTTTATAATTATATTGTTTTGGATGGACTAACCTTGGAGGAGCCAAGTGATGGCAATGCCAAGTGCTAGCACTATATACCCTTGAGAGGGATAAAGCCTTATGTAGTTTTATTATTTTGTTTATAATTGTATCATTTTTCCTAGACTAACCTTGGTGGAGCCAAGTTCTGGCACTGCCAAGTGGTGCAATACATACCCTTGAGAGGGATCAAGCTTGATATAGTTATATTATTTTGTTTATAATTATATTGTTTTGGATGGACTAACCTTAGTGGAGCCAAGTGATGGTAGTGCCAAGTGCTAGCACTACATACCCTCGAGAGGGATTAAGTCTTATGTAGTTCTATTATTATTTTTATAATTGTATAATTTTTTTTGGACTAACCTTGGTGGAGCCAAGTGCAGGCACCGCCAAATGCTACAATATACCCTCGAAAGGGATCAAGCCTTATGTAGTTCTATTATTTTATTTTAGAATGGGCAGGAAATATTAAACACAATCATTTTGGTTGGACTAAGTAATACATCTCTTTGTTTATAATTGTCTTGTTTGGATGCTATTATTTTGTTTTAGAATCGACAGATACTCATTCTCATATTATGTAGTTCTATTAATTTATTTTTGAATGGGAAGATGCCTATTCTCTTCCCATTCTTATATAGGAATCATTAAAATATATTGTTTACCATCATGACATATGCCCATCCTCATATTATGTTATAATTATATTGTTTTGTTTTCGAATGGGCATATGATCATTCTCTTCCCATTCTCATTCTCATATAAAAATATTGTTTCTCATATTATATGTATTTAATATCAAGCTTGTATTTATTAAGTAAAGGTAATTTTTTTAAAACATGTCTTTGACCGCTTGTTGGAGGGAGTTGTTTACCACCATTTATTTATTAATTAAAGGTATTTTTTTAAAAACATATCTTTGAATACTCATTGGAGGGAAATTTAGATCATGTTTTTGTGTGACAGTACGTGGAACAATGGATATATTAATTATAGTTAATCCATGCCACTATGAGGCACTAAAATGGTCAAAAAATGTTATTTTGTTCAAGAAAATTGTTCATCATGGTTAGATAATAGAAATATAAGTAAAGCATTTTATCTTGAGGGAGAATCATTTCCATCTAGTCTTTTTATCATTGGTGAATCGTGTCTATGTTTCCTTGATGTCTTATGTGTTTATTTCTATTGACAGATGATTTACCAAGCATGCAAGGGAAAGTTGCACATGGTTTATGCTTCAAGATTAAATTTTGCACTTCCATTACTATGATCTAACCTTGCTCATATATTAAGAATCACAAATGCCCATTGTCATATAAATATCATAGAATAATAATAGAGATAAAATTTAATATTTTTTATGATTAAGTTTTTAGATAGATATATTTGTACCCATTCTCATATAAGAATTATAGAATATAGAATGGGAAGTTGTGCAATGTGACAGTAACATTTTTTGTTTTGTAATTTTTAATAATTATATTATACTAGCTAAACTATCCCTAACAGAGCCAAGTGTTGCACTACATACCCTCGAGAGAAAGAAAAGCTTATGTAGTTCTCATCTTACAATATATATATATCCATTCACATTTAGAAAACATAGAAAAATAATAAATATTTTGAATAGGCATATGACCATTCTCATATAATAATTATAGAAGATAAAATTGGAAGTTGTGCATTGTGACAATAACATTTTTTGTTTTGTAAATATTAATAATTGTATTATGCTAGATGGAATATCCTTGACAGAGCCAAGTGTTGCACTACATACCTTCGAGAGGAATCAATCCTTACATATTTCTCATCTTAATATATATATATATAGATATTTTTTGTAATTTTTAGAATGTGTTTTTAGAATGGGTTAATACACTAATTTTAAAAAAAAATTCCTGGATCATGACATAGCGATACAACCATACATATATATAATTATATAATTCTTAGAAATAGGTTTTGATAATGGGTTATGATAATGTTTAAATTTATATTTGTTCTTGACCATGACATTGTGAAACCACCACATAAATATAATGTTTACTACCATTTAATTATAAATGAAAATAACCTAAAAATTGGTTATACAGTTAGAGATGATGAGGAATAGTTTGTTGAAATCCATTTCCTTGACAACTACTACAATGATCTATGGTTGGTTTTTATTATTGATGACAAACATGAGGAAGTTAGTATGGTTATATCCTATGCACTTGTTGATTCGAGTACACTATGTGTTTAAGTCGAACACATTGACTATGAAATTAATAAGTGTCTTATTTTGGATAGGGAATGAGATGTTTCTTTATTCACGAAACGGGAGATGAAAGCCTCAGAAGACATAACACAATGTTCATGTTAGATAAAATGGTTGGGATTTGAGGTTGTTAGTAGATAATGATAAAATTGGTTGTTTAAATGCATTAGACATTCACAGTGGCATGCTTGCAGTACTCAAAAAATTATATAGAGATGATACAACCTCTTATGTTTGTCATTTTTTGAATATAAAATATTCTCTTTCACCTCCTAAACATGCCAAGTTGTTTACTATGCTGAGGTGAACATATTTGGATAAATTGGAGCTTGATCCATCCATATCAAAGTTACAGGGGTTGAAAAATAATACTAAATTAGTTGTATTGCTGAAGAAAGTAACCACTACATTCACAAAAATAGAACCTTCAACTATTCGGCAGTTTGATTACTTTTTGTTTAATGGTGAAATTTTTTTAATTGATGTTTCAAGGTGTCATGTAGCACCTCCAAAGTATCAGTATCATCCTATAGATGATGAGAATGTTGACCTTCTTATGCACTCCATGTTTATAAATGTTATTCCTACACAAAGGAACGTAATTCTTCTTCCCTTCTTATAATCTAAGAATAAGGTTGTGGAGCTCCAAGTTATGAAAGACTTGGAAAGGGACGATGTTAAATTTTATATACTTGACGGCCAACATACAATATGTGTATGAAAAAATATTTTGGGCTCAGATAATTACAAGCCTTTACATAAGAGGATATGGTTTCGAAGGGCTCACATTCTTTTTGCAAATGAAACTAACAAAGACATTACTAATATATGTAAAAAATAGAATGGAGTGAATAGAACTTGGATAGAAACCAAGTGTATTCATTTGTTGTACATAGCTAGATCAGTTTTGAAATCACTTGGATGTCCTCAACGTCTCAAATTGACCAAAAGATAACAAAGGAGTGGAGGGTAATGAATTTTAATTTTATTTCATTTGCTATTAAAATTTGTATTCCTTATATTAAAATATAAAACATATGATTGTCATTTGAATGTAAAACTTTGAGAATAAATGCCTTTTAATTTTCAAAACAAACAAAACTAAAAATATATACGAAAAATGGACTTTTCTATTATTTTCAGATGATATATGGACTAAATGGACTACAAAATCTTATTTTTTTAGATCTTTTGGCCTTTCTTGTTCACCTATTAAATATAATTAAGATAAATTTCAGCCTAATTCATTGGCAAGATTCATATCCAATTCATTCAAGGATGCAAGAGGAATGAATAATGAAGAACTATCAATACTAGAAGATAAAGTATAATCAAGGGATGTCTGGTTAATTGGCCATGTTAAGTAAAGCATAATAGAAGAGAGATATGATTCTTATAGTTGGAGAATAAAAGGAGACATAAAAATGAGAGAATGTTTTTTACAATATTTTAAAGACTAACATCCAAATATTAATGTATTGACATCTTGCAGTGAATCCAATGTAATTGAAAAACTTAACTTACATGAATCAAATTACCACCAGTTGTTTGTACTATTGGGTGAAGAGAGAAAAGGAAAGAGAAAATTTGATTCCCACATGGGGAAAAAATGCTATGCAAAAAAAGGACCGGGTGGCGGAAGAATTTCTTCCTATTGAGGCTCAGACAATATAAGACAACTATGTGATGTCAATGGAATAAAATATAATATCTAGGATGGAGGACAAAAAAGAATTTAGTTGTCAATGTGCACACCCATTCTAGCTTCCATCAACTCTATCAACTATTCCTAACACCAATCCTTTCAATGCAGAATGTGTTATCGCTTATTTTTCCAATCTACCTAGTGATATTTCTTCTAAAAAATAATGGAGATGCTAACAATTATTGGAACCACTATGATGGATTGTAATATTATTATTCTCATACCAATTGAATATTAAAAAATGTTGAGAGAAATAGTAAAACAATACATGGAAAATCTTAAAGATAGTGAAGAATCTATTCTGGATGGATGCTAAAGACTCTATGGTAGCAGTAGGAAATTTAAAATTTTGTGGCTTATGTACACAATAACTAGAGTTCACAACTACAATGATAAAAAGGATGAAAGAGAATAATTCACTAGGGATTGGATAGAAAAACCACCATAACAATTGATAACTGCAAGTGAAATGGCCTAAAAGGAAACCACCATCCTTTTTCTCGCGAGCAATCATATGAGTTATGGTCTGAGATGTTCACTCAATGTTACTCCTAGAATTATTTAGAATTAGTGATTTATGGTGGCAATGTCATACTATGTGCATTAGTTGGATCTAATCTATCTATTGTTTTTATTGTTGAGACACATACTCAGGAAATGTTTTTGAAACATTACTATTCTCATATGAAGAAAGGTTCGTACTAGAATACAACTCGAACATGTGATTATGTTAAATGTATTTCAACCAAAAAAACCACTTACACATTTCTTATTTACATAGACAACTAAATAACAATAGGATTTGATGTACAAACCTCTCAACTTGACGTTATAAAACTAGCTTAGCATGGTGATTCACCTTCAACTATTTTATAAATATGCTTAATGAGATCTATTTTAAATTTCCATTATTTTTATTATTTTGATAATACTCTATGCTCACCATATTTGATGGCAAATGAGGAGAACTCAGCTACATCATGTAAGAATATGCAATAAAATATTGGTATGTTAGTCATGTGCATTTATAAATAAGAACTGTTACTAAGACCCAAAAATTTATAAGATAATTAAAGGTTTATGTAGACAACCAATAATCTAAGAAAGTCACAATGGAGTGCATGGTGGTAACCGATACAAATATGCAATCATAACCAGGTATGTTAGCCATGCATAATTTTAAACATAACCATTTATAAGGCTCACAAAGTTATAGAAAATGATATCAGCTAATTCTAGAAGCGAAACCATTTTCAAAGAAGGAATTACCAAATATCCTATTTCAAAAGTTCATGGTGGCATCCAAAGCTACATAGTTTGTAGTTACCATGTTGTTGGTTTTCTATATAAACCATTAGTATCGACATAATGATATAGACATTAGAATCGATGCTTAGTCTAGCCAATGATGGCATAGCCTAGCGGTTGCTAATAGACATACATATATTAAAACTGGTGTCTGCCAATAGGTGGTTCAACGGTTATAAATGAACCCTAGTGGTTGCTACAATTCTTTAAGAAGACATAAAGCATTTTAATTTGTACTTACCATATTACCACAGAGACTGGTATGATCATCAATTATTATCTCATTTGTCATATCATGAAATCATTTATGAATTGATTATTATTGTTTGCAATACATCTTACATCTAAAAACTAGTAGCTAGTAAGGTCTATGCAAGCCAAGTCGGAATCTTAGTCGGTAAGTGGTAGTTATCTAAAGTTCTATAAATGAGTTTACCATTTTACCATGTAGATCACTATGTTTCTTTGAAATATGATTTCATTTGCTATATCAATAGATATATTATGAACGGATTGATGTTTGTTTAAAATAGATCTTGCATTAAAGTATCTAGCTATGGATAAATAAGATTCAATACTACATGCAAGGCCCATCGGTAAGTGGTATCTGTAAGCTAAAACGTTGATAATTTCCATTGGTTAGAATTGATATGAGACCAATTAAACAAAATTATTTACTTCCTTGCATTTAGCTATAAAAATTTCTTGTTTATTTTAGATTTCGAGGGCATGTTGTATGAGAAAAACTAATCTACCTCTCGGGACATGTCATTAAAGCTCTGAAAGGAGACTATCAACATGCGAGGAGGCCTGAAAGAGTTTATAAAGTCATTATCAACAAAATTTTAAATGGGATTCTTGTCAGAAAAAATCACTTCTTCTGATGTTGAAAAGTTGATAAAGGCCTTCAATAAAAAATTATCGATTGAATTAAATCCATTAGTCACCTAAGGAAATAAACATTGTAATATAGTTGATGGAATTGTAATAAAATATCTAGAAAAGGTTTGGAGTATAAACGATGCTTCCTATAATTATGAAGACAAAATGTGTAATACATTAGGTGCAAAAGGAAACCCTCCAATAAATTTTATGGTTGGGATGACAAGTAGAGGAGAATTTTTTTCCAAATATATGTGGTTGATGACTGATTTGTATAAAGACTTATCACAAATAGTGTCAAAGGGATTGAATTTGGTAGAGGGAATCAAATATTTGGAGTGAGTAAATGCTAAATAAAAGTTAGCATTTAAAAAAGTTATTGTGATGATATAACTTAACATTGTAAATAAAATACGTTCATATGTTTTTGTGAAGGTTCTGCATATGTTTCACCAATAAGTAACGTACGTATAAGAAAAAAATTTAAGGTAGAAGGTTGGATATGTGAGGAATACCTAGATGTCGTGAAGAAGTTGTGCACCATTGAAGACCAGGATGATCAATAGAACTCATTTTTGTCTAGGAAGGACTACCTGAAAAGATTAAAAGCATCGGTTGGTGGATTTCCTAGCAGGGCTAGATTAAGGAAGTGGGGTACTTCCTAGAAGGATATCAATAAATGTTTAAAATAAATTAAATGTTAATAAGAACACGAAATAGAAATTCTTGTTGTAGTTGTATAATTTAGGTATCTCACACAAGCGCAACAAATTAAATCTAATTTAAATAGTGAATACAAGATTAAATTTAAAATTGGTGGTGGGTTGTTAAGGTTTGTACATGTAACAAAGGGTATTGTGGAGGTCTGGGTGACGTTTAAGGAGGTTTTGGGTAAGTAAATTAGCTTACTGGTTTGAGGGAGAATGTTAAACACAAAAAATGATTCCAGTCGGGGGAACCAGTGTTGATAATTGGTTTTAGCTCGTATTTGTTGGAAAACCAATCATGGTAGGGGAAATTGGGTGTCAAAGGTGAAAAGGGGTTGATTTAAGCTCTTTGTGATTGCACAAAGTGTTGAAAAGGCTTATGATAAGGATTTGTGTGAAGACTCAACAAGGGTGAGATAGGTGATTGGAAAGGTGGAGAGGTTTAGGTTGGTAGGGTATCAGGTAGATAAGTGACAGATAATATTCGGGTGAGAAAGAAGTAGTATAAGAGAAGACAATAAGAGATATAAAAGCACAGTTAAGAACTAACAACCTGGTTAAGATACTTATCTGAAGACCTGGAGATTGGTAGATTAGGTGGTTGGTGGGCATTTGTAGGAGAAATGGGTATGGATCTAGTGTCATGAACATGAATCTTATGTGCTTCCTTGTGAATGATTTGAGGATGTGGAGTAAGAGGTTGGTTGTTGGTGAAGAACTTAGATGCTTTGGTGCTATGTTTGATCATTGGATGCTCAATAGGATGTAAAAATGTAAATGAACAATCCAAAAGCCAACTAAAAAAAGAACCCGATGAAAGAGTTGGAAATCCTTATTTAAAATAACTGATGGTAGTTCCTTGACCATAGACAACCTAGGAATAACTGGCATTAGCTAGGGAGAAATAGTACAATTTACTTAAAATAGTTTGTTTCTTCCCCTTTTGGTGTGGGTCAAGATTTGATTATGGACTAAGAGTCTTAGTTCATGTTTAAAAAAATGGGGAATTGATGGAAGAAGTGGTTAGTAATAAATATTAAGTTTAGAATGAGTCTTAGTTAGTTAAGTGAAGTGATGAATCAATACTAGGATTGATGACCTAGTCTTAGTTAGTTAAAAGCCCTTAGAATGGGTCTAAGGTGAGGTGGAGAGGTGAGATGTTAATTAACATAATATTGTTAATTAGATTAATAATAATGTGTGGAAGGGATCATGGTAAGGGGGTTTGTTTATTTAAAGGATCTTAGAGAATTACGACCTAATTTTGGGTGCTACATTTTCCCCTTTTTATTGTGTAGCTTGTACTAATAAGCGATGATGACAAAAAAAATTAGGTTTGCCCAAGTAAGGGTGGAGATGATATTAATCAATCCACAACATGAGTAAATGGAAGGATGAATTAGTGATGAGTTTGATAAGGTGGTAGCTGATGAAAAATGGGGTAAGGTATGATAAGTTATAGGAAATAAAATACACACACACACTCAGAATGCAACAAGGTGCTACGTTGAAGAGAACACAAAATTTAACTTTACACAGGTCAATAGTTTATCCAAACAAGGGTGATGTGGTCTAGGTATCCAAGGTGTAGAAAGTGCTCCTAAAAACACAACAGGTTAAGGTGTAGGAACGTGTATAGGTTTGTTCCAAAAAACCAAAAGGTTTGTTCTTGTCGAGATAAACATAACAAAATAAGGCAAGGCAAGGTCGGTAGGCTAAACAACACGAGTATCATTAGTGCATGGTAAAGTGAGTAAGTGAGTTTGATTTTCAAATAGGTGGGGTTGGTTTGACGAGCATATATAAGTGAGGAAAACATGACCCTAAGTATACGTAGGGAGTTGGTGAGGTGGTGATCTTGGTAGGTGAGTCTATAGTGATGGGTTAGGGACGGGGAAACAAGAAAAAGGCCATCAACAACAAAAATTAGGTCAAGTTAGGTATGTGTTTATATGTAGGGTGATTGTTGACATTTCAGGGAGAACTGATACTAATGTGAGTGACTGATTCCAATCACCTAGGGCATGACTAGATTGATGTTGGCCATAAAAAAGGTGACTTAAAATGGAAAACCCACCCAAAAGGTTCCCATTTAAGCATTTTCATAGTTGGAAAATGACGTTAAGAGAGGGTATTGGGTGAGGAAAGTGAAAAAGAGTGATAGGAGGCTCACTGGGAGAGAGATTATTGGTTAGAGGAGGTGATTTTGTGGCCCCACTTGTATCTATTTCATTAGTTGAAGAGTGTGGAGCTTGTTGACATGGATGAGGCAAGGGAAGGAGTAGAGGATGTTCCAATTCTAGCTCTAGAGATCCTAGTACAGAGGTGCCCATGAGAAGAGGTAGGATTTGGTTTTTATGCATGGTTTTGTAGAAGGAAATGTAGTAGAAATGAAAATGGTATTATATTTTTAAATGGTATGAAAATTAGGGTGAAATTAGGGTATGTGAGGGTAAACTAGTTTAAATAGGGGTGCAAATGAATGTAGGGTTAATTATAAGGGATTGAGGTGGGTTTTATAGGCATTTTGTTATTTTTTTTAAAATAGGAAGGGTCGGGGTTCAACTTGGGGCCAAAACCATAGCTGAAGTCGGTCAGTTATTGATTGATGTAGGTTGGGTTACCAACACCAGTCATGTAAGGGAACTGACATCAGTAGGGGAACTGGTGCCGACTGTTCTGGTAAATAACAATGTTTAAGAAAAGGTTGGGTTTAGGTCATCTAATTGAGTATGAGGTTGGCTAGGGTAGCAAATAGGGTTCTTAGGAAGGGGTGTAGGTAAAAGAGGATGTCAAAGGATTAATTCAGGAGGGTTGGAGTTGGTTTGGTAGATAGATCAATGGGTGAAGTAATAGAAAGGTCGACGTGAAATATTAAGTTGGAAGAGACATGATTAATATATGTGGCTACTGATGATGTAGGCTAGGCAGTAGCTAACGATGAGGGACTGACTTCTACCCTTGTTAGTACATATGAGGCCTGACATTCTAGAGGAGCAGTGGGAGCATATGTGGGTAGTGGGGCTAGGCACAATTAGGAGGTACATGTGGATTTCTAGAGACCATAACATGATGGTAGCCCTCATCGATAGATGGGATCTAGCTACCAACACCTTCCATCTGCTGACAAGTGAGATGACCATCATCTTGGAAGATGTATATAAGATTCTGCAACTTCCAATCATTAGAGATCCACTCTATCATGTGACATTTTCAGATGCAGTGGATTATATAGGTATAGTGTTTGGGTTAGCCATGACAGAGCTGACCTATCACAACATGAGCATCAGTTATGGTGTTGTGTATGTATCACATCGACAAGAGACTCATATGGAAGTATTAATGATGGTTGGTGTTGGATTTTTTTCTCTTCTAGATTAAGAGAGTGGGATATTTGTACAGGCCTTGATAGAAGTATTAGAGAATATGGTGTTTGACAGGGTGTTCTTTTCATGGGCACTAGTTTACTTGGTGCAACTATAAAGGGAGTTATGGGCATAGAGGAGGATATAGAGATATGGCCTCTACTACAGATATTTGTTATATTGTTGGGCCTATGAGAACATTGTGTTATTTCATCCACTTGGTCTATGATGATAGGGATGGGAGGTGGGTGTGTACAAGGAAGGATATAGGTAGTGGTTGCATGTTGGGGAGAAGGTGAAGGTGAATGGGGTGACTCGAGATATTGCTTACTATCAGAGGGTATTGGATAGTCTGTCACTAGTATAGGTTTTATGGAGACCATACCTCACATATTCAAAGTTTATTGGCATGGAGGAGGAGCTGGAGGGAGTGGCAGAGGTGTTGGGCCCTCCCAAGGATGAGGAGATTGTTTATTTTTTATTTTTGACTCATATATACTGGCTTGTGTGCCGAAGAGGTGATATGTACATGAGATTTTTTGAGATACTTATTTATATATTTATATTCAGTTTATTGACATACATACTTCCCAATATATAGATGATGGGACTTATTTATGTTGTGTGGTGTTTCATTTCCATTGCATTGTTATTATGGAAAATAGTTCATGGTTGATGCTATGGTTTGGTTTAATTTCCAATGTATTGATATTATGAAAACTAGATGTGTAGGGATGGTTTGGTTTAATTGCTAAGTTATTGATATTATAGAAACTAGATGTATGGTCATGTTTATGATGTATGGTTTGGTTGGTTTAATTTCCAAGTTATTGATATTGTGGAAATTGGATGTATAAGCATGGTAGGGTTTTATTTCCAAGTTATTGATATTATGGAAACTAATGGTTTGGTTTGATTTCCAAGTTAGTGATATTATGGAAACTATATGTATAGGCATGATTATGATGTATGGTTTGAATTCCAAGTTATTGATATTATGGAAACTAGATGTATAGGCATGGTTTGGTTTAATTTCAAAGTTATTGATATTATGGAAACTAGATATATAGAAATGGTTAAGATTTATGGTTTGTTTAGGTTAATTTCCAAGTTATTGACATTATGGAAACATGAGAAAGCCTAGATACTAGGGTCAAATAATGGAAAAATGGTAAAATATGGTAGAAAATAGTGGTCGAGCTAACATCCGAAGACCCCATGTCTTTGAATTATTGCCTATATAGTCCTTGCAAAAGTGGCCTCAGGCCAATGTAGTTATCCCATAGGATAGGGAAGAATAATATTTTTGATAGGTAGGTTAGGTAAAGAGAATGGTCTTGGTGATGTAATGTAGAAATATAGGAAAGGTCAAGTGTTGAGCCGAAAAAAACAAAGGGTAACTGATTAAATTGTGTGATTGGTATAGATATGGTTTTGTTTTCATTTTGATAAGTATGTATGATGTTTTGGAAATGATGATAGTATATGTGTGGCTGAAATAAGAATCATATACAAATATTTAATTTAGATGGTCTCATATTTCTAAAGAAGCAACAAGTAGGCATAGGTGAATAAAAAAGAAGTGAAATGGTCCATAGTTGGCAAGAACCATAATGGCAATACAAATAGGCTTATGAATATAAGCCCCTAGATACATTACATGATTTACAGGTCTACAATTGAAAAGATTTGCATGATCAAAAAGTGTTACATGAGCACCACTTCCCTTGAGTGGATAAGAGTAAAAAAATGAGGGTAGGGTGGAGTGGTTTGTTTAGTGTAACCTTGTTGTGAGATGACATGAACCTTCTGTAAGATACCCAAAACCAACATAGGAAAGTCCATGACCAAAAGTTTGTATTTCTCTTGCTTGTTTCTTTTATATTTCTACTTTTGGAATTCATATACTGATCGATGTGGGAAGTCTATATTGAGATGAATAGTACATTCTCCTTGAGGTCTTCATGAAGCTGATCGATGAGGGAAACTCCAAAATAATATTTTTTTAAACAATTTTTGATTAGTATTCTTTTTGGATAGACTAAATACAACACGTGGGTGGATTTGTATACATTTACTTTGAGGGATCAATGTACTTATAGTAGTAATAGAGAGACATAGATGTTCATTTGAAGGAATCATCTATTTACGAGAATTTTGACTCAAGGAGTAAATTTTTGTATTGTTTTGGAATTGTAGTCATGGAAAAGACATAAAAGAGTATAGGCCTCTTTTATGAAGACAAAACCACAACACGATAAAGGTTAGCTATGGAAGAGGGGTTTCAAGTGATGAACAACTATGGGATTCTATCCTGAAAAGGATGAAAAGTATCCATGAGAATCATTCCTTGAGTAGAGTCATGGTACTCATATTCAAGATAAGGCTGAATGGTGATGGATAATCACATAATTCTAGTTTATTCGTGGTACTTAAAAAGAGGTAGGTGGAAGGAGAGGTTTTCTCAAAGGATGATCATATAAGAGACATAAAGTGATATAGTACTTTATTCAACAATAGAACGATCAAAGATGCAAGGAATTAAGGGGCTTAGGTTCGGGTTTACCATTAAGAGAAGATAAATGATAAGTTCTTGATCAATAGGTATGTGTGACAATATATGGTCCAAGCGAATTAGGAGAAAATTTTCCTCATTTTCTTTTCTCCATTTTGGTTACATGTTAATTTTCCTTCAAGACAATATCATCGATCTAGAATGTTTGATATGGTGGGGGAAGTTAGATGAAAAAGGTCTAGTTCTGATGAGAGGTTCAATAGAAGAATAAGAAGTATCAAGTCCTTCGTAGGTTGGGTTGGTCTAAAGGTGAGGAGGTGCAAGTGCAACGGTAGGTGTAGGTGAATGATAAGGGTTACTAAATTTTCCCTTTCCTTTTTCTTTCGTGTGTTGTGAACGAGTAGCTCTGTGCACCATATTAATCTCAAAGATGGGAGGGATAAAATAAGGTTGTTAAACTGTACCTTGATCCCTAGGTATATGTGAAGGGAAATATTATAGAATGATTGATGGGATATAGGTTGTGTGGTAATATGTGAAGAATGAATGGAATCCTCCCCAAACAGATCATCTTCTTTAAAGATACCATAAGAATCAAAGAGCTGAAGGATAATGGATTTGAGATATTTACAACCCTTGACATCATTCTCTAGCATGTGATGATAGGTGCAAATTTTCATATTGTCAAACCATACTAGTTTATGTTTGAAATGGTCATAAGGCTTGATAGGAATAAGTGATATAGAAGATGTCTCTAACAAACGTGAAATGATGTTAGGGTAGGATAATTCAACAGTATCACAATGAGAGGAAAAAGTGGGCTTGGGTGAAGGAGTAAGTGACCTCCATGAGGAGGGTGAGGTGAGATTCTATGTTGGTGTAACTACATTTTTGGTAGGTAGTGAAGGTTTGGGTTTAGGATGTGCCTTATTGGGTAAAGGCGGAGGAAAACTGTGGTATAATGAAGGAAACTTAGAAGATGTAGGTATCTAAGTAAACCAAGGTGAAATTGGGGGTGTCGGAAACAGTGGGGTTGAGGGAAATGAAGAATGTGTAGGAAGAAGGGAAGGTAAAGATGAGGATGTAGATTGTCACACTTTAGGTTTCCCTTGGTGAAGAGGTAGGTTAACTAAGGTTGAAGGATGTGGGCTTAAGATTGATGGCAAAGGTGAAGGTGAGTGAGAATGTGTAGGAGATATCAAGGTGAAACACCTAAAAGGTAGGGCCTTACTTATAGGTTTTGGAATATATTTTTTGATGGGTGGAGACGAAGTTGATAAGTCTAGCTTCATAGGGGGGTATGCTAGACTTGGCACTGGTAATATCCCTTAGGTGGTGTTAGGTTTTGGTTCAAAAAAAGGATTGAATGAAGTGGGTGTTGATGATGGAGGGGGTAGAACCATGTGCTTATGTGCAATAGTCTTATTCACTTTGAATACCTTTAGGTAAATGGTTGAGGTATCGAGGGATAAAATTTTAATTTTGGGTGGAAATTGGGAGTCTGAGGTGCCCCCAGAGGGTAGAGTAATCAACATACTCCATGTGATCAGCCAAACGAGAGAATAGTTTTGGTTAAGATTAAGAGGATGACACACTAGTGCTAATCCCCATGATGAGCTCTAAGGTTTGTGAGACATGGAAGGTCTTGGCCTCAGATTCAGTAGGTAAGAGTGAGGTAAGAAGATTAATGGGATCTGTGAGGTCTTTCAACAAGGTATCACAAATAGAATAGGTAGATAAGATTGAATCCTATATGGGTAGAGGAGGAGGAAAATTCAGTAAAGTAGACAAGGTTATCTCCTCTATCGGTCAAGGAGAAGGAAAGGTGGGTGATGTAGGCTCTTTTATGGGTAGATAAGATGATAATGAGGGTTCATTTGTGACTACAAGAATAGGTGAGGTGGGTTCCTTTGTGGGTAAAGGAATTGGTAAGGTGGGCTTCTCTATGATTTGGGGAGTCCGTGTGAGAATTTCCTCAGTAGATACTAGAGGATAATGATCAATAGAAGGATTAGACACTGTAGTGAAGATTGCATGAACCACATTGACATTGGTTTCTTCTTTAGACATCTCACCATAATAATTTGATGAAGGGGCATGATTAGGAAACAATTTTATGAAAATGTCCAAGTTTGTATTAGCATACACATTAGGGTTATCAAGGACTCGATCACCACTATCTAACATTCCTTGGACAATGTTTTTGAAGGTTTTATAATTTCCATCACTATGACCTCTCATGCGGTGGTAATTAAAAAAGTCATTCTCCTTATACCAAGTCAGTGTGGGGTGAGAAGGATCAAAACTAGTATGTGGTTTGATGGGAGGAAGAGTGATGTCTCCTGCCTTTAAAAACTTGTCCAATACAAAAGAATATGGCTCTCCTATGGGAGTGTAACTCATCTGTTCATATTTGTATTAAAAATTTTGAACAGGAGAGATATTGGCAGGAGGTTTGGGTTGATTGGATGGATGAGAAGGGATGGATTCCAAAACCACCACATTGGTAGATCCTTTAGGTTTAGAATGGTTATTAGGTGATTTGGAAGAAGATTCGCTAGATTTGAAATTAGCATTCTTGTTACGTAGTTTAAATTTCTCTTCTTCGACAATGTGGATCTCAAGCTTTTGAGCCATAGTGAAATCCTCGTCAAACTTATGAAATGTTTAAACTTGAAGATTTAGGGGAATGTGTTTGGAACATGCCATGGTAAACAACTCTATAAGTTCTTGCTATGGGAGAGTAAAGGAAAGATGATTGATTAGGCCTTGCCAACGTGCGACGAAATCAACTATAGACTCATCAGCATATTGGGGAATTTAATAAAATCTTTCATAGAGACCATCTTAGAGATATTGATTGAAAAGTGATAAAGGAAGGTATGGGATAATTGGTTGAAGGATAAGACTAATTTCTTTGGAAAAGCATTGTATTGGTCTAAGGTAGGTCCTGATAGGGACATGGGAAACATTTGAAGGAGTAGTAAGGCATTGTTGTTCCTATCAAATAAAAAACATGTCTGAATGAACACAAGTGTTGTTTGGGGTCCTCTTTACTATTAAAATAGTTGAATTTTGGAAAACCCCATTACGTAGGATAGAGATGAATAGGTATAGAGGGATGGATGGGTTCATTACAAATCTCATCATAGGTTAAGACGTTACAAGATTCGGAAACACAGGCCTCGAGCATCTACATTTTTTCCATCATCATTTTGATGAGATCCACTGTGGGGTTAGGCTGAGGGATCACTCCTGATGTAAAAGGGGTGGATAAGATAAGTGGGTCATGAAAGGAACGCCAATATACGGTGGTGTCGAGTAATAAAATTGAGATGTAGGTATGTAGGAAGTGGTAGAAGATGAGGGAGGATACCCAAAATATGAATTGGAGGTGATATGATGTGTTTGCGGTAAGGTGTAGGTGGGAAGAGCTTGTGGAAAGATAATCATAGTACAGGTTGAAAGGTTTTTGGAATAGAAACCACCAAACTTTGAAATGGAGTAGAAGATGTTGATGTAACTGATGACTATGTATACATACATACATAAGGTATTGACGATGAAGGGACCCCTATAAGAGGGGTCATGGTTAAGGGTATGGTATATGTCGGGGGGATGGTAGACGTCGAAGGTGTAGAGTTCATTTGTGAAGTAGGTGGTTGTGAGATGGGGTTAGTCAATGCTAGAGTAGTTTGGGTAGCTACATTTTCGTTCCCTAATATGGCAAAGGTGGTAGAAATGAGGGGCATGGAAGTAGGCATTCCATAATGAGGATGACCTGATGAGTCACATGTGTAAGAGTTAACAAGGTAATGTTGCAAGGTCTTGGTGTTATGATCAAGGAATCTAGTGAATTCCTCATCACCCTCGGGTACATTACAGGTGCATTAGTATCAATTGGTGAAGAAATAGGTGGTGAGGGGGTAGTAGGTAACGATATACAACTCACATGAAAAGTAATATCTCGCACCTATTGGTGAGTCCAAACCATATGAAAAGTGGAAAATAGGTACTTTCAGTTCTGTTTAAGTGACAAATACTCATTAAAAAATTGTGGAAAGAATTTAGTAGGTGAAAATATCTTGTTGTTTATGATAGAAAATCAAAAACATAGAGATGGATACCGGCCAGTGAACCAATTATGGTTAGATGAAAGGTTCGATATCAGTTGTTGAACTGATGTCGATTGGAAAGTAACCGATGTCGATTACTATAAAAATGAAGAAAGTTGAAATTTCTGAGTTAGATTTGGTCAAAAGAAGTCTAGAAAGAGGTGGTGTATAACAAAACTAATCTAACACACTTAGAGAACCATAATTAACTAGTTGTGATGAATGAGTTGTGAAAAATAAAGAAAATTGATGAAGTACAAACTCACACCTCAAACACCAGAAGATAAGAAAGAAATTTAAAAATCGATAAGCAAAAACTAACAAACATGTTGCCTTAGGAATCAAATTTTAGTGTTGTGATGGCTTAAGCCTTAGGATTGACTTTGAATATATAGAAGGGAATGGATGTAAGGTACCTAAAAGCCAACTATGGATGGTTTTAGGATTGTTTTGGTAGGGGAGTCCTCGATATACCTTTCAATACATGAGGTCTGAGATCTGATATGAAAATCTGGCCAGAACAGCAGTTGGAGCCCATTATCAACAGGTTTGTAAATCCCTGATAGATTCTTCTTGGGTTTGGGGAATGTTTAAGAAGTTTTTTGTTTATTGAGTGATTTAGAAAATAAGTGTGTGCAATAGTGAACTATGCTTGATTACCCAATCATCAACCGGTCATGACCTCCATTATGTTTGATTTTGATTTCGACTATGTGAGCTAAATGCAAGAATACAAGGATGCAATGTAATAGTTTTGAGCCAAATCTAAAAATGAAGTTGGATGAGAACAATAATGAATAGGAAGAGAGTATGCCTTTCAATAATGCAAGAAAGAGTAAATAAAGATGGGTTTGTTTTAATTTGTACCAAAAAAAGTGTTTCCTTTAGAGTAAATAGAAGAAAGAGAATATTACTAAAAGAGAGATTTAGTGAAGATTTAGAAAGGAAAAAAACACAAAAAGCAATCGTATATGAATAAAAGAAATCCACAAATGATGAGGCTCCCACTGGGCGTGCCAAAATATTTCACCAATAAGAAGTGTACATATAAGAAAAACATTTAATGTAAAAGGTTGGGTATGTGAGGAATACTTAGATGTCATGAAGAATTTGCACATTGTTGAAGACCAGATCAATTAAGAGCACTCCTTTTTGTCTAGGAAAGACTACCTGAAAAGAAACATAAGACCACAAGATAGAATTAAAAGCATTGGTTGGTGGATTGCCTAGCAGGGCTAGATCCGGAAAGTGGGATAATTACTAGAAGGCTCTTAATCCATATTTAAAACAAATTAAATGCTGATAAGAACATGAAATAGAAAGTCTTACTATAGTTGTATTTAGGTATCTCACATAAGCACAATAATTTAAATTCATCTAAATAGTGAATACAATATTGAATTTAAAGTGGGTGGTGGGTTGTTAAGGTCTTTAGATGTAACTGAGGGTATTATGGAGGCATGAGTGAGGTTGTAGGAGGTTTTGAGAGGTTTTGGGTAGGTAAATTAGCTCACTAGTATGAGGGAGAATGTCAGACACAAAGACCGATGCCAGTTTGGGGAACCAGTGTTGTGTGCCATCTTGGTAAACCTAGCAACAACTATCAAAGTTGGCTAGTCATGATCCATGGTAGGGGCCTTTGGGAAATCAAAGGTGATAAAGGGGTCCATGATTCAGGCAATCCTCATGGTAATGCTAGGTACAGGAAGTGGCTGATACAAACCAGCATTAGGCTAGGTCCCTTTGGGGTATTGGGTATATCCTAGATCCTTCCAACAAATTTCTTGACATCCTGAGGTGATCCTTGGCCAAAGGATAGAGATGTACTTAGGTTGATAGGGTATCTGGTAGAGGGGTGACTAATGTGTATCTTGGGTGAGACCAAGAAGCGATAAAACAGGAGACGATAAAAGATATAAAACCACTAAGTTAGGAACTAACGAACCTGGTTAAGATCCCTTATATGAAGACCTTAGGAGATTGCATAGATGCGGTGGTTGTTGGGCATTCATTGAAGAAACACTGTCTGGATCTAGTGCAGCGTGGATAATAAATCCATGTGTGCTTCCCTGTAAATCCATCCAAGGCTATGGGTTGCTTACAAGATTTTGGTAAGCCTTGGTGAAGAACATAGATGTCCTCTAGTGCATATTGTTTGATCGTCATATGTTCAATCAAAATGCATCAAATGTGACCTGAAGCTAATCCAAAATTCAACTAAAGGAAGAACTTCTGCTCAAAGCATTTGGCCAATCCTTGTTGAAAGGACCCGATGGTGGTTCCTTGTACTGGCGTCAGTGCGAGGAATAACTAGCTTCAGTTAGGGATAGTACAATCCAATTTACTTGAAATAGTTTATTTATTCCCCTTTTGGTGTGGTTCCAAATTTGATTACAGGGTTAAAATTATTTGTTCATGTTTAAACAATGTAGGGAATTCTTTAGGCAAGAAGTAGTGTCTAGCAATAAATATTACGTTTAGTGAAAGAGTCTTAGTTGGTTAAGTGAAATGATGACTCAATACTAGGAGTGAATGACCTAGTCCTTGGTTAGTTAAATTCCCTTAGAATGGGTTTAAGGTGAGCTGGAGAAGGTGAGACTGGTTTGGGATCATGTGGCTCAATTAACTGCCTAATATTGATAGGCCACTATTAATAATAATGTACCTGGAAGGGATCATGGTAAAATGAGGTGTGTTAATTTAAAGTAGGCTCTAGAGGGTCTGTGACCCAATTCTTGGGTGTTTAGAAATTGTAACTATTTTGAATGCTGAGATTGTATGATTATAAGTTGGGAGAATTTAAATTTTCCCTAATTATAAGTTCAAAGTATGAGTGTATAAGTTAGAAATGAGAATTACTAGAAAATATTTAATGTAACAAATTTTTGAGTAGTTTTTTTAATGGAAACTATCTTACTTCCTAAATTACACTTTTGAGTCATGGCCATTCAAATACTAGTTTTTGCTCTTGATAATAGAAAACATATACCAGTTTTTCCTTTGCATATGAAATAACTACAATATAATATGTACAGACTCAGTTCGTGGTAAAACATGCACATTCTCACTATTGATCAGCAGTTTCTCTTCCTGTAAAATATTCCTAGTATAACAATAGGAAATGAGGATACGAACTTAGATTTTTTACCTTCATCACCACCTACAACCATTTCATTTTTTATATAAAAAATATCAAAAGGGACTTGTTTTTTATTTTTTAATTTATTCGACGCTCTCAAACATTTTATTTTTGTTTTCATTTGTAGATACAACCCAAAGGGCATGAACCAGCCACTCATACAACTAGTCATATTTGATCTTAAACGTTGTTTTTGCATTCATCACCCTCTCTGATTCTTAGGCTGATGGTATGACACTCTTCAAATCAATTTTAAAAAATTGGCAGCATTGAGCTCAAAAAAAAAATCTTAGACCTAATGTGAAAGCATTCTTGAAACAGTGCGATTTTTTTTTTCAAAATAGCAATATGGACTTCGGTGAGAAAGTTAAATGTTGATGACACGATGCCTTCATTCCTTCAAAACATTGGCTTTGAGGTTGCAATAATTGAGTTAATATTTACACAAGAAGATTATATTGAGACCAAACACTCCCATTATGAAGGTTCTGGGGATCCCAAATTATATCTCAAGAATATTCAATCCTTTTGGCTGCATGGTTTGGAAAACTTGCACCTCGTATCAATATGTAAAAATACAAGGCTTATAGATGATTCTCTAGATAAAAAAAGTTCAGTCGATAGCTTATGAACTACATAATTGTCTGAAAAATTTATTCAGCATATTCTGGAATTCAGAGAGAAAAATCACTCAATTAGATGTGTTAGTCACTACACTTTTCAATTGTAACCATTGAAGGACGTAAAACTTACCTGTTCATGATCTATCATTAGATTTGTAAAAATTCAATTATAGGGAGCTTTTTTATTGGAGATTTACTATGTTTTGAACTGTTGATTCAGATTTGGATCATTCCCATCCTTCAGAGGAATGAGTGTATACATTATAAATTTAAATTATTCTTCAAATGTTTTACTAGTAATTATACCTCCCATAGTGAAAGGCATTTCAATTTATTTCATAACTGCCAAGGTATTCCTAGAAGGATACTGGCAAATATATATGGGCATAATGTCACACATGAGTTAATCTTTAAATAAGCTTCATATCTGATATTCTGACCTATAAAATTTTTTATTTACCATGTCAGCTTATAGTTGGTTTTATATATAAATTTAAATATGAAAATATATCTAGTATGGATTTACAATTAATTACATTCTCCTACACTGGATCATCGCCCTCTGCTAATTTCTTCATAACATCTTCAACAGAAATTTCAAGGTTGCCTGTACTCCCAGTTTCAATCACCACCATAATAAATGAACTTTAATTTGATATCTGCAACTGGTCCTAAATATGAAAATATATCCTCTGAATGGTTTTACAGTTAATTACGTTCTCCTAAATTGAATTGTTAGCAGCACTCTCTTCATGAGTTTAGACATCAACATGTTCCGGTAATTCTCTGGTTGTACCAAGGTTCAATCGAACCATATTAATTGAATCTGGAAGTGTCTCACATCTTGTGAATGTCATTATCCTAGCATCCACTTGACCAATGTCGATTTAAATATTCAAATTTGCATAGTCATAGGATCTATGACCAGCAAACATCTTAAAACTGATAAGAGCATTATTCTAAAGAAAATATTAAGCCTAGTGACTGTTATCCCTTATAAAACAAAACATGTATATGTTTTATATGGGCTAGCAGCCACTGAAGATTATTTATCATATCAATGTTGGATTCCTTGAAATCAGTAAATGTTGTTTCACATATTCATTAATTGAATTTGTGATCAAATATATTGGACTCGAGAAGGAGAATTAATCAATTCTAATATTTTGATTCTTAGATTCCAATATATATGATTTTGGAGTACATTTAATTACAATATAGGTGATTTTGGATTCCAATATATGTGATTTTGGATTCCAATATATGCGATATTGGAATCTGATATGTGTGATTTTTGAATCTAATATGTGCAATTTTGGAGTGTAAATAATTCCAATATTTAAAATTTTGGAATATAAAAATAGTAATATTGGATTCCACTATTGGCTATATTTTTTAGCTGCTCGGACATGAATAAGTCCAGATTTAGTAAAATATGCATTCACATAAAAAGAATTAGGAACATTCTTGTAACTTGAGTTTGATGAAAATGGGCATATATCCATTTTCATAAATTGAATATTTTCATCTTATTTCATACATAATTTACCCATAGTACATTGTTTTAATTTTCAAAAGGGATAAAAATCCCTTATATTGGAATTATAGAAAAATAATTGAGATAAAGTGGAGACACAAAAACAATTGGAACATAGTTGTACTATGAGTGTGTTGAGAATGGGTATATTCCCATTCTCATAAACTTAATAAATCAATTAGTACTTATCTAGTACATGTGATCCAATCATAGTGTAAATATTGGAATTCATTATTACACTACTTAAAAACCAATAATAAACATATTGGAATTTGGTATCACACTAGATAAAAACCATTATTGGTAATTTAAGAATACAATTTCAACAATTATAAAACCAGAAATGATAATACTATAAATCTATAATCTTGGAAAAATATCCAAATTTAACTAAATTATGGTTGTTATTGAGTATTCACTCAATAACATAAAGTGGGGGAAAATGTAGATACCAAATCATGCACTTGGGTACATTTCTAAGTCCTCATCACATACTAATATTCATATGATCCTAAGTAATAAAACTGACAACTAACAACTATCTTTGGCATTTTTTCTGTGTTTTTTAATTTCTATTTGGTTTTATACACCCTACAACCCAATATGAACTTTATTTCTTTATCTCTTAGGACCTTGGACACCAATTCCCAGACAGGATGCCAATGCCCAGGCGCCCTCTTCCTTCAGGGAGCCTGGTGTATAAATCTGCAGCTTCCACGAACCACACTGATGTCCTTGATATGTCTCAAGGTTGATCAACCTTCTCGATACAAGAAAATTTTATCAATCATTTCAACACTGTCCTACCCATCACACTCCTCTTACTCGAAAATGCAAACACTGGTACATGTAGTATAACATTCACTCCTACTTATCTAACACACATTACACTATACCTATACTAGAGGAAATCAGGACTTCAGAGCACCCAAGATTGGCCATAAGGCCCTATACCACTCCTTTGCATAGCCAAGACCTTGTAGTCTTGTCCTATTTCAGTGACAAGGTCAAACTCCTCCTTGTTACAAATCAGGTAATTCCAAACATCAATCCAGGAATCCATTTTTTTTGACTTACAAAATGTAGATGGGGATCCGGAGTTTGCCTCTTTGTATATCATCCCACTGCTCTTCACTGTTCTATATCACCTTAGGACTGATTCAATGACTACCATATAAAGCTAATGGAATGGAAAATTCAAGAATCTGATGCATCGATACCTTAATGACCTTCAAATGTCGTTCCAAGATGATAGAGGCTGCCCTTGCTTTGAATCATGAAAGATTCATCTTAGAAGAGATGAAACTGTTCATGCACCATGTATTCTTAAGTAAATTTGATCGTGAAAACCATCAAAAAAATAAAATAAAATCATTCCCAAAACGTGAATGTGAAACTGTCCCTGGTAGGCACGTATTGGATTGACAGGGTTCAGTGGAAATGTTATCTCCCGTTCGAATTACAGTCTGCACTTTTTGGAAATGTGAGGTGACCTGGTAAGTACTGATATTTTCAAAGAATTTAGATATTCGGCCATGGAACGTGGGAGATCCGTCATGCCCTAGATACGGCCAGAGCATGTGAAATCCGACCACAAAATACCCAATCGACTAGTTCACGACCTGTATAAATTTCCTTGTGCTCAGGAGAGCCGATTACACCCATTCCATACTTTACAGAAGGCTTATCGGTCAAGGAACTTCAACTGGAAATTCTCCTCCTCACGGCTCGGAACGGGATTCACCACAAAATGTTCAGAAAAAAAATAACAGTTAAAAGAATGCACGAAAATGACTGTCTTTATTTTCATCTGAATTTGTCCTTTTATTACATCCCTCTTTCTGTCTCTCTTCCATCCGAATCACATCTCCAACCATAAAATAAAATAAAATTTCATCTTTCTTTAGACTGCTATCCCCACTTCCCTGATTTTCTCCCTTTTTCCCACCTAGGCTTGATCCTCTAAACTTAGAAAAAATCCCTGAAACAAGGAGAGGAACACACCCTCCTATTTTATTCCTCTCCATCCCAATAAAATCTCTAATTTAGCCAAAAAAAACAAATTGGCCTTATTTAGCTCATGGAGCCGTTTTTCCATCCCCTTACAAGACAAATTGACCAAAACCAATAAAACAAAAAAAAGTAAAACATAGTTTATTATTCATCTATTTTAACTAGTAAGGATGCTCCTGCATCAGAGTCCCCAACCTATTTCTACTTTACTCACTCTTTTTGGGCATCTTTTATCTTTTAGGCCTCTTATTTTCTTATGGTTTGGCCTTCCATTTGTCAATTGTGAAATTAAACCAAGGTAATCATATAAATACATAGCTATGTGACCAAAATAAAGGATCAAGATCCAAGCATCTACTATCATCACCTAATGTTGCATCTAAAAGGCATTCAAAGATAATCAAAGGCATCCATCTAGAACTCATTAAAGGGACAAGGGACTCCATTTTTTGTATACATACATAGGAAGTGAATTTCATTTTTCCTTCCACACACCTATTTACATTTGTACATCTAGCTATCACCCGCTATCAAATGCACTTACACAAGGGTTTCCTAGGGCACAATTATATCACACACACTAAATAACTACATGGATTATAAAAAGTAGTGAAACACTCAATTGTAAGCTCACTAAGTCAAGTGACGGTCAAGGTCAGTTCAAATCCTCATTTTAATTTTTTTTGAATTTGATTTAGTTTTAGGGTTTTACAGTTCATCTTCTCTTTATAGGTTATAGGTGAATTGAGTGATCATCCAACGACATACAGGAAAAAAAATTGAAGGTTAACAATACTTGTGTAACACACCAAAAACAATTTCTCAATCTCTTGCACTGTCACAGGTGCAAACTATAGGTCTTTGGTGCCTATGCACCCTCGCCCTAGTCTAGGCTCATCCAACAGTTCCAAGATTTTATGTGCTTAGTTGCGACAATATGCCTTTTATGTTCATCAGTCTTCCAGTCCATAATAGTCACAGTGATCTAGCATGAATCAACTAAGTCTTTCTTTCTCCCTCTTGCACTTAGTGTTTTCTATTTTCCTTAGTTATTATTTTTGTTATTTATATTTCTAGTAGTTTTTAACATTTATTTATCATACATGACTCTAAAATTATGGTTTTAAAAATTCAATATTTTTAAAATCATTTACTGAACCCATCTCTTGAATTCCACCTTATTTATAGGGTTTTCTTCTTATGCATGTTACCCATAGTGGTTGTTTTGGGTATTTTAAGAAAATTGAGTTGCATCCATCTTCATGTTGGGTTCCTAAATCAAGGGATGAATCTGATAACCCCCTTTCCAATTCTCAAAATTTTCCTCTTGAAAAATTTGATAGTGACAAATCCTATGATGAGGACACCAACATTGATTAAGAACAATTAGAAAAGGTTACTATTTTTTTCAAGATTTACATGATAATCCTACACATCTTCCCCATATTCTCCAAGATTTGATTGATCTGAAGGATTTTATAGTTTCACATGTTTAAAAAATCTCCCTAATCCATTTCAACATTGTAGAATGTCTCGAGAGCTTTTCGTTGATATCAATAACTCAAAAAACAAAGCTCATATGAAAAGTATATCACACGTCAAAGTTTGGAAAGAATGGGGTCAAACTAGGTTAATTGTCTAATCAGGACATGACACGTGGTAGAAGTGAAGAAAATGGATAAAAGAGTAAAAAATATGTTTTAAGCCTCTGGTATTTGACACACAAATAAATGGTGGGCCCCGATATTTTTTGGTTAGGGGCCCTCAACCAAGTTTGACACACTCTTTTAACAAAGGGGTTCCTTGGCCTCCAACTCATTTTATCATTGTATTGATATTACTTATATTTTCCACGTTATCTCTATATATATCCTATATGTGGGATTATTCTTGCAGGTATTTGAATTATAGTGTAGAATTTGGTTTTTCTCTTTATTCAAGAAGCTTTGTGAGCAATTTACTAGCTCACCGGGGTGGTCAACTCCTCATCGATTAATCGGCCTTACAGTTCATCCCTATATACTATTGGCTCAATCAGTTGGTATTGTCTCTGTACAACTCAAAAAATATACATATCTCGGTGGTTTGATCACCATACAACTTGGAGGATCAATACCACAAGGTGACAGATGTATATGCCATAACAAATAAATTAACAATGTAGATACGTGGAGATTTAATAGCACATGAATAGATGGTTTGAACCAACGAATTGGTTTAACCCACATGGCCATTAAAACATTTCATAGGCCACAATATGTGGCAAAAAAATCATAGTGAAAGCATGGGCAAATCTACAGGAGTATTGGGTGATTGGTCCCAATATAAAAACAAAGAAACCCCCATGACCGACGCATATGGAAGTTTTATCCCGAAAGGTTAAAGCAATCCGATGGATAAGGAGGAGAGGGGGGTCAACCACATAACCTTGTGGGTGCTAAAGAGGTGACTCACCAATAATCAACAAGGGTTCGGAAGTGAGTAAAAGAAACTTGTAAAAATTTAAGGACTGTTAACAGGTCTGATACAAGGCAACAAGGAGGCAGTTTAGGAAAACTTGAAATTTGAAGCACTTCTTGTCTAAATTGAGACTTGGTGTAAAAATAAAATTTTCTCAAAATTTAGATACGAAGACAATGATTGTATTATTTTTCCATGTAGTGTTTCACATTTTTTAGTGTAGGTGATTTTTTATTACATTTGCATGGAAATGACACTTTGGAGAACCCATAGAGCCACAGGTGAAGTTGTAGATGATATCTGATAGGAAATCAGAGTCTACAAATCTATTTAAATCTCTAAATGTAGGTATCAAGATATATTTTTCATTAATGAAGGTGATAAATTGTACTTCATTGGACATTAAATAAATTGATTCATAATTCGTGAATCTAGAGACCTAGCATTTGGGTTAACTCCGTTAACAAGTGTTTGTGAATTTTCTTTCAGTGTTTGAAGATTTTGATCAAATAAAAAGATAGTATAAAGAATATATTAAATTTATTAAGAAAAGCAATCAACTATTTAAAATTATATTAAGTAAAAAATTGAATCCATTATCCACAACAGGGTGCACAAAACAATTTAAGATTTTAAATCAAATTGGATGCACCATATAATCAAATTGTGATCAAAATATTAATGGATTTGTAAAATATATATTAAATCATGGAAATTTGATTAAAAACAATCTTGATGAATTTTTAAATTTAGATAATTCAATAATCTAAAATAAATTAAAATGGTACCTAGGGGTGAACACCATTTTTGGATCGTTGATGGCTACTAAAATCTCTCAAGATGTTGCTTCTACACCCCTTGTAATTTCTTCCTTGACTATCATTTCCTCCACTCAAACCCTTCATATTCCTACTTCCATTCCCACTACTACCACTTCGATCATTCAACCTAATGCTTCTATTACACAACCTAAATATTTTTCTAACACTCTTCATTTAACTTCTTTATATAAGGATCTATAAACTAAAATTCATTAACTTCAAATAGATACTTCTCGTTAATCTTCATCTCTTGATTACACCTTACTCCTTTATAATCCTTTTCCACCTGCCATTTCCACTTATGCACTTCCTCCAAATTTCATCACTCCTGAGTTTCCCACCTTCAATGGCCATGGTGATCCTCAAGAGAATCTCTAAGATTTTCATGTAGTATGTTTAGATTATACAGATGATCATACTTTACTAGAAAATATCTTTCCTATAAGTCTCCAAAATTATGTTATGCATTGGTTGTACGATCTACCTATCTATTTGGTAACATCATTTACACATTTTTCTGATGCTTTTCTCTCTCATTTCTCAATCAATATTGGTTCAAAGATATCCTATGCTCAACTTACATAAATAAAACAAGGATCTAATGCTATTTAGAGGATTACATGTTATGATATAAGAACAACTTAGGTAAGATGTCTAATGTACTCGTGGACTCTGAATTGCAAGATCTATTTTCTAGTATTTTGTCTCCATTATAAGAGAGCATCATATTTGATACCTTTCCATATTTTGATCATCTATGCCATACTCTTAAGCTATGTGAAATAAAATTATTATCTATGCACGAGCTTAAAGATCATGATCAAGCTTCCTCTTCTAATCGGTTTCAAAGAAAATCTACTTTCTAGCCATCTACTAAGCTCAATGAGGAAAATTATATTGTTAACATTTTTTCTACTCCTAAAAATATTTAATGACAGCCTCAAAAGCATACATTCACAAAATTCCTTTTTTATCCCTGTATTCTATTTCTACAACTCATCAAGAGTAATCTTATTACACTTCTACCACCACTAAATCTTTATCCATCTCACCCTAATGGTCACAATTATAAGGTTAATGATCCATGTGACTATCATCAATGTATTGGGCATTCAACTAATTGATTTTTCAAACTTAGACATCTCATTCAACATCTTATCAATAATGACACAATCTAGCTCCCCAAGCCTTTAACACCCAAGCCGGTTAATGATAACAAAAATCTAAAAATAATCAATGATCCATTGCTCAAGCATGACAAGCAAGCCACTGAATCTTCCTCTAATCATACACATTACATTGTGCCTACTCCCTCATCGGGGGATATTTAATTTCTAGTTTCTCATATTGAGGCCTCTCCACCACTCATCACATTCTATGATCATGATTTTCATGCTACATTTTCTTATAATACACTAAATATTAATACTTCTATTGGATCTCATACTATCAATAACACTATGATCAATTCATTGACACCTATTTGTGTGTGTTCTCTTAAAATCCTCATTGATATCAACTATACACTCTCTCAAATTTCATACCCAATTCCCAAATTTTAGGGTCATGTCAATCTTTGAGTTACAGTTGGTCCTCTCACTATGTTTGTGCCATTTATTGTGGCACCTTTGATCAAAGGCCTTGATATGATCTTAGGTATTCCTTCACTCCATGCCACTAAGGATATATTTTCCATCACTCAATTATGTCTTAAATTCATTCGCGGTAATAATTTTTTCACTGTCAATGGTGTTCCGTCATCCACATCGCTTCCTCTGATTCCTCTTTAGGTTTTTCTCTCACAACCTGCAACATTTATCCCCCCATGGTCCTATAAAATCTAAGGAATTTTCTACACCTACCTCACCCATTCACACATGACATACTTATCCTCATCAGTTTACTAGTCCATCTTCTTAGCATAAGTTACCTTCTTGGGTATCCCCTTCACATAGGAATTAATAAAATCTATCACCTCTTAGGTCTCCTTCACATAGGTTCTCATCACCTCCTCTATCTCCTTCACATATTTTCTCATCACCTCCTGTGTCTTCTTCACATAGGTTTTCACTATCTAGGTCTCCTTCACATATATAGTGTCAGTATCATACACCACCAATCTTAAAAAATGATCACATGTCTTTATCTCCTCAGACATCAAGTGGATAACCCTTTCCCTTATTTTTTTTGGATAGTTATATCATCATCATGCATTTAGGGGTATCATGCTTACTTCTCCTCCCCTTCTAACATTATAAGGTGTCTATCATTTCTAATCATACAATTCATGATTCATACTTCTTATTCCTAAGTATCATTGCACAACTTAATATAATTTTTATCATCACTACCCTATAATGAACTCTTGTGTTGAGGTTCACACTTGACTGTTAAGGGAATACTACATCCATGAAACTCACACACTCCACATTTCATGATCTGTGCTTCATGATACATATTTCTAGAATTCCATTCAAGCACATCCTACTACGTTATGACGCACTCTAGTTCCATGGTTCATACTTGACTGTTGAGGGTTTAATTCTAAAATAAACCTTACACACTAAAAATTTCATACTACACACTTTATGATACATCTTTATATAATTTTATTTTCACACATCATATCATCCTCTTCTACCCTATATGCTCTATGATTCATTGATTTATATTTCTAGTGCACAATTCAAACCATTTCTTGATGACGCACTGTTATTCTATGTTTCATTCTTGAGTGTCAAATGGTATTTTATAAATTAACTTCATCGTATACCCATTCACACACAATTAAGGGGCACATGGTTGTTATCACATTCATATTACATTCCATTCCATCTCACTCATTCACAACATATTGCATATCTTGGTTGCACATACTCTTGCTTGTTTATACTAGTTATATGTACACTTCACTTACTATCTTAGACGAATATCTAGTATATTATTATTTTTTCTATATATACATACATGTTCACTTGTTCTATAATTGTGAATTCAGAATTTCTACAAATATTTACATGCAACAATGATGCTTGATATTGTACCTCTTACCATTACCAACAAGGATACAAGAGTCATTTACATTCCTAATCTCACACACTATACGTGCTATTGTTTCATTTTCTACTACTTCCTATTCTTACTATCACACTATTTTCACATTGATCTATACATGCTTTAGCATACTCTTTATCTTTCCAACATGCTAATGGGTGATTCATGTGAAATTTTTTCCTTACAGGACCTATTTACTACCATGGTTATTTGTTACACTTTTCTTTCTCTTATCTTCTATTGTATTCCATTGTTTGCAGGATATTCCCTATGACTTGTATGTTCATTGCTTATATGGTTTTTTCCATTTTGGCCCTGATTGTCTTGGGACATTGTGAGTGATGTCCCATGTTTGAAACATGATTTACGCAGTCTACCTTGTCTGCACTATTTATTATTTATATTTTCCTCTATAACATGTTTGTAACTTTTTATACTAACAAATGTTTCTATCCATAATGTTTACATGTGCCTTGGTTTCTACCATGTGCATTCCATCCCCCTGCAGGGTATCAATTTCAAGCCAACATCTAGTCCTCTCCTTTTTGCCCCATTCTCCTAGTGACATCGCATGCACCCCAAATGAGGGGGGGAATACATTAGGTGAATAATTCAGCCCATCTAGTAGGTCATAGATTCATTACATGCATGCACATTACAATAGCAAAAAAAAGTTACAGTCATAGAACAAACTAGATTCTGACTTGGTTCCTTAGTTCAACACAAACACTAGCTCCTAGATACACACACTAGTGCCCGAGCACTCTTGACCTTTCCTATATTCCTATGACCACGAGGTAGTTCTAGTTACTTTCTTAGATTAGCACATTTTTCAGCAATTCACAGAGTAATTTTTACAGTACAAGCACAATACTCTAGGAATTAGAATGTATTCTATCTCCTTTTTTCTACTTGGATCGAACATGGAAAAAAATGAAACTCAAAATAGATAACACCAGTTGTAATGGTTTATAAATTTAGGAAATAACCATGGAAGGAGAGTAACACTAGAGCTCTCTCCCTAACACTCTTCTGTCATGGCATGAGATCACCCACAAAATTGTACATGACATGAGATCACCCAAAAAAATCATTCTCAGTGTGAGATCACCAAATAAAATCACTCTTGGCATGATATCACCAAAAAAAATCTCTCTTCTATAGTAGTTCAAGACATTTTATATCCTTTTCACTCTTCATAGATCAGGTGCACACTTTCCTTTTACTAATTTTTACACACATTTACATGCTTTTACATACTTTTGCAAGATTTTTCATGATACATGACTTTGACTACTCTTTCACTCTTTTGTTGCACGTGTTTGTCCTTAATATACAATAAGAGACACACCTACATAAATTAAAAAAACAAGTATACCATGGTACAACACAAAATTCTTCACCCCTAGGGTCATTTCCTTTGTCTTAGCTTCCACGCTTTCACTTGTCTCCTCAAAATGCTATCATCATAAAATTATACATCGTTATTAGATACACATATCTTATCTACTTTATGTTATCATGTATTCACTCAAAAAAATAAAGTGGGAGAAAAATTAGACAAAAAATCACATACTTGGGTACATTTCTAGGTCCTAATCACATATTACTATTCATATGATTCCTAAGTGAGAAAACTATAAATTGACAACTATCTTTGGCCTTTAAACTATGTTTCTTATTTTCTATTTAGATTTCTACATCCTACAACCCATTCTAAACTTTATTTCTTTATCTCTCATGAATCAAGACACCAACGCCCAAACAACACACTAGTGCCTAGGCACCCTCGTCCTTCTAGGTGCCCCCGACCTCTTTGTACTTTTCTCACTCTTTTTGGGCATATTTAATCTTTTGGGAATCTTATTTTCTTATGGGTCAGCATTCCATTTTTCAATTGTTAAATTTAATCAAGGGAACCATATAAATACAAATCTATGTGACTAAAATAAAGGACCAAGTTGTAAGCATATACTATCATCACCTAAGGTTGTATCCAAAAGGCATTCTAATAGAATCAAAGGAAGCCATCTAGTACTCATTCAAGAGAAAAGGGACTATATTTTATGCATACACACATAAGAAGGGAAGTTTATTTTTCCATCCACACAAATATTTACATTTGTACATATAGTTATCACTCATTATCACATGCACTTGCACAAGGGCTTCCTTAGGAACAATTCTATCACACATGCACAAGAACTAATGGAGTCTGAAATGAAGTGCAATGCTTGGTTGTAAGCTCACTTAGTTGGGTGACCACCGGGGTCAGTCCAAATCCTTGTTTTTCATCTTTTTTTTGGGATTTGATGTAGTTTTAGGTTTTTACAGGTCATCTTCTCTTTACATGTTATATTTGAATTCAACGATCATCTAGTGAAATATAGATGAGTAAAAGTGAAGGTTAGTGACACTTGTGTGATGTAGAAAAAAATATTTTATGATCTCCTACATTTTCACAAGCTCCCAACAGAGGTCTCTGGTGCCTAGGAACCCTCGCCCTAGTCTAGATGCTCTATTCCAGGATCATCTCATAGTTTTAGGATTTTCTATGCTCAGTTGCGACAGTCTGTATTTTCAGTTCATCAGTCTTCTAGTATAGAATAGTCCCAGGGATTGCACAAATAATCTAAGTATTTATTTATCACTCTTGCACTAAGGGTTTTTATTTTCGTTGCTTATTTCTTATATCATTTATATTTCTAGCAGTTTTTTAGAATTTTAATATCATACATGACTTTGTAATTAAGTTTTTTTCAAATTCCATATTTGTGAAATCATAAAAATTTACACTCAAAATATAATTAGCAAATAGATCATTATGGACTTAGGTGCAAGAGTGACTAGGGGTGGGATGTGAATCAAAAGATGTGGGAAATATACATAGACATTAATAATGATCCTTGAGAGTTGGCATGATGAAACATAATATCCACACACAATAAAACAAAATTTAAACCTTATGGAAATAAAGGCACAATGTTCAATTCAAGTGTCTTGATCACAAAATGTTTTCACATTTTTAAATTATGATTAGGGTTTTTACACTATAATAAAACAAGGAAAGAAATAAGAGCTACATGGTATTATTTTTACTAATTAACATCCAACATTAACTATTCAATATTGTAATAACACATTAATACTTAGAAAAATTGTACAAAACTAAATATAAAATCAAAAATACATGGGATTGAGTGCACTTAGCTAACTATATGTGGTTATGGGAAATATGGGTGATCTGGATGATTAAATAAGGGAATTCGGATGTGAGAATGCTCCATAACTGAAGTTGTAACTTGATGATCTAATGGGTCATGAATTTACAATAGGGGTAGGAATGTTTGTATGACCTTGATCTCTTTGTGAGTTTTTACACCTACTCAAAATTTTGGTCTATGATTTTCTGGGTTTATCACTTTTTCGATTCTCTTTTTCACTCTCTGTCAGTCATTTTCGATCACACTGCAAGTGTCTTTAAATAATCTAATCAATCCTTAAAACCCCTAACCATGGATGAAGTCCTAAAAAAAACATTATTTGGGTCATGGGCACCCCCATGTACCACTGACATTGACACTACTATGAAGATTCCTCAAACTACATGTTGTTATCTAGTTGTAGTCCAATCAGTTTGATATCCTTCTTTTGACAATTCTTGACTTCAGTTTCTCTTTTGCCAATCTTTGTGAGTAAGTGACTTTGATTGCTTGCAAATATGGGAATTATTCACCTATACCTAGTGTGAAACTTCATCCCTAAATATATTGTTTCTCTAAAGAATCTGTAGAGGTATTTTTGGAATGTAGGGAGTTTTGGGTTCTTTTTGTGCTAGCTTTTGCAATAGGATTCATAAGATTGATTGAGAATGTTAGGTTCTAGTTGAGGAAAGTTTAAATTTCTTATATATCCTTTCATTTTTTTTCAAGTTACAAAGGCTGACTGAGGAGGATTAAGTGATCCAAAGAATGGTGTGTCATGGAAAGTTTGGGACCAAAGTGAGCAATGTCAAAACTGTACACTAGGGTTAGGACTGTAGTAACGTGCCAACATGTATTGTATGCTTTTTACCCAGGAGGGATAATTTGAAGTGTAAAGTTTGGAAGATGAAATGTTGAATATCTTGTTGGGTTTCATGTATTTAATTCCAAGAAAATATTGATAAATGAGTGTGTAAGAGACATGAATATAGATAAGATACATATGGATTTATTAGATAAGAATAGGTAAAGTGAAATTATTTGATCAAGAGAGGAATGTCAAGAAAAAAATTTTCAAAGACTATAATTACCATATTTGAGTGTTTAGAGAAACTTGTAACACAAAGTGTAGTTAAACTCCATGATAAAAAAATTGAACTTTAACTCAAATGTAAAATGTAACAAAAAATATTTGAATTTGCATAAAAATGAAATGAAATAAATGTAAACAAGGAAGGAATACATCTTTTTTTTCTTTGAATTAAATCCTATAATACACAAGTAAAATAACATGTAAAGTATGAAACCCTAATAAAGGATGAGAGATAGAAGGAATTAGTTGATTTTTGAAAATAAAGGAAGTGGTCTAGGTAGGAGAAAGAGTTTAACAGACTGTAGACAGGGTCATCACTGCTCGATAAATTATTTGGAATATGGAAACAGAGCCAAGAAAGGGAACCTTATGTAGGGAAGATGTGTATAGGTGTTGGTGACAATGTAAAGGCCTGGAATATACTTTCTTATATGTTGTAGGACCTTCACTACTGGTTTCTATTAATGGGATGATGTTCACACTATGATCAGTGAGGGTACCTAGCCTACAAAAGATAAGTTAACCTACACATACCAACAAACCACATCAACCCTAAAAAGGAAAATAAATAATGGGGAGCAGACTAACCCCGACGGTCACCAGAAGAGTGAACTTATGACCAAGCGCTGCACTAGATCTCATACTTTATGTATTTCTAGTGTCTTTGTAGAAATGATGCCCTTAGATGCCCTTTAGTAGGGTGTAACTATAATATAGCAATGTAATAACATGTGTGGATATAATAAAATAGACTTCCCCATCTTATGTTGTGTATACAGAAGTGTGTAACTCTTTTCCCTTGAATGGATTCCTTTTGAGTGCTTTAATGCATTTGAAATGCAAAATTAGGTGATGATAGTATTTCTTAGTGCTTCATCTCTCATTTTGAAAACATAACTATGTATTTATATGATTCCCTCATTTGAATTTCATAATTAACAACTGGAAGGCTGACCCATAAGTGAAAAATATGCCTAAAAGATTAAAAAAACCCAAAAAGAGATAGTAAGGTAAGAAAGGGTCAGGAGCACCCAAGAGGGACATGAGAACCTAGGAGCTGGTGTCTAAAGTCATAAAATATAAATAATTTAAGTTTTGACTGGGTTGTAGGGTGTGAAAGACCAAACAAAAATAAATAGACAAAGAAAAGATGCTAAAGATAGTTATCAACCACTAGTTTTCTTGGTTATGAATAATGTAAATACTGGCATTATTTTAAGACCTATAAATGTACCCAAGTGTGTGATTTTGTGTCAATATTTTCCCCCACTTTATGTTTTTAAGTGAATACTCGATAAAATAAAGTAGATAAGATATGATTACTTTATGATCATATAGAACATGTAGTGATTAACATGTCAAGTGGCCAAGTGAAGTGTGAAGAGTATGAATTAGAAGTGGACCCTAAGGGCGAAGTGTGTGCATTGCAGCATGCTACTGTAGCTTGTGGTTGCTTATTCTTATAAGGATGGACCTAAAAAAAGAGCAATAGATTATTCAAATTTTTGTATATGATATATAAGAGAAACACATGTATAATTATGTAAATATTGTAAATGTGTGTAAAAAGGAAAATGTGTACTTGATATGTAAAAGAGTAAATGATAGAAAGGTGTCCTATTTTTGGAGATTACTGATTTAAATGATGAAGGTTAGGTTTTTTTTGATCTCACACCAAGAGATATTTTTTGGGTGATCTCATTCCAATTGTGAGTTTTTAGGAGATCTCATGCCGAGTGTGACATTTTTGGGTGATCTCGTCCCAAGTATGAGTGTTTTGGGCAATCTCATACCAAGTGTAAGTTTTTTGGGTGATCTCATGCCAAAGATAAAGTGTTTGGGAGAGAGGTGTGGTTTTAATCTCCTTTCATGACTCTACCCAATAAGCACCACTATAGATGGTGCATACTGATTTGTTCGTGGTGTTCCTTTTATTTTGATTTGTTCCAATTATATTGATTATAGGAGATAGGATATATTCTATGACTGGAGGCATGTTCCTATAATTGTAGAAATTCTTTGTGAATTTTTTCAAACTATGTTGTACTGATAAAATGATTGTATCTTCCCACGAAACATTTACACCTAGGGAAAGACAGGGGTGCCGAGGTGCTAGTGTCTAGATTTGGGAACATGTTTCTATATTGTGTGTTAGACCCAAACCAAATTATGGGCCATTATGAGACTATGTTCCTATGTTGTTACTATATTGTGATATGTAAAGTGTAGTTCTATCCTGATATAGGGTTGATTTTTTCACCGAATGTATTTCCCCTCGTTTGGGGTGCATGCAACAATAGTAGGAGAATTTATCTCAAAGGAGAGGACCTGATGTTATTTTGAAGTGGATAATTGTAAGGGGAAAGGGATGTGCATGGTTGAAGTGAAGGCACATGAAGAAAAGATATGCCAATAATATGTTGTAGTGGTCAAATTAGCTAGCATGAAAAAGAAGACAATGTAACAAGAAAGTGTGTAGATAAGATAGACCATGAAAAATGGGTTTTAAACATGGGACGTCACTCACAATTTCATAAGACAATTAGGGATGAATCAGACAAAATAATAGAATGATCATACAAGACACATGGCATAGCCTATAAATAATAGCATAAAGGTAGTAAACAAGATCAAGCAAAATGTATCAGATAAGTATGGTGACATGTAGTCCTGTAATGAAAATGCCACACATGAAGCATTTTTTATCATGTCATAAAGATAAATAGTATGTTGAGGACATTATAAATATTACGAGTGAGTTTAGAATTAATGTAACAAATAATATTAAATATAAATGATAAAACACATTATAATATACATGTTAAATAAATATATTTACACAAAGACACTAGATTTAACGTGGAAAACCCCAATGGGGTAAAAAACCATGGATAAAGAATTTTCCATTAACGAGAAAATTTTACACATTCCAGTAACTCCTTTCCTCACTTCTACTCCATTTTTTTATCCGGTGTGAATTTAATTCACATGATTATTCACCGTGATTATATTGAATATGACCCCAAGGTTTATGAACCATATTAAGTGACGGGGCACATCCCTGATTTTAACTATATTAGTGTAATTAAACACCTAAATTAAACCTAATACTCAAAGTTTATATTTAAATAATTAAAAATATAAATTATTCTATATTATTTAAATATAAACTAAGGTATTATAAATACACTTAATATTATAGTTCTAACACTCCCCCTTAGTATTAAGTGGGGAGCCATATGCCAGCATGTTACCTATTTGTACAACAATATTTACAAATCCATAAACCATTAATGAAGGTTTAGGGTAGCACATGTATTTTTGGAAGGAATTATAACATCTTCATCATGCTCAACTTACCTTTTGGTACAAAAGGATTTGGAATCCATAAATCAGATCGTATGATTTGGGCTAAACATGATTTGTGAGACTAAATCCCATTGTTTCTCATGGAAATATTTCTTAAAACCACATCTCTATGAGCCTTTTATAACACAAGGACCTCCTTTAACAAATAAATGCACAATGACACTATATTTTTCACCATAAGTTCTATCAATTTACGATAAATCATACAAGATCTTTTTATAATGATTTTATACTAGAGCAGAAGTATAAATGTAGAAAGGTGTCAAAAACTAACCGGCCATTAGGAGGTGACATTTGCATGCGCACTCCCCCTCAATTGTGCAATTCTGAAAGGCCAAACATTGCACACACTTGTATTATTTTACAAAACAAAATGGACTTGTAAACATAACTGCAATCTCTGATCTTCAGTCTGGTAGATACTAGAGAGTATCTATCACCTCATAGAAATCTTCTCTCAGATAAGGATGCATATGAACTTCAATATACATCATTCTCATGATGTTAAACTAGCTTATTTAACTAGAGTAATACAACTTTAACCGTCATATAGAATAGAGAATACTTCCTTTAACTTCCATGTGTATCTCTTCTAATAGTCTCAATTTGCCAACATGGCTTCTTCACATTTTCCACTTGCACTGTTATACTTCTCTGCCATCAGTAGAAGAAATGGAGATCTTTTGGTTGCATTTTTTTGTTCCAAGTAATGACACCTGCACCAAAAACTTGAATATAAATCCAAATGTATATTCTATATTCAACACAACATCAAAAATTTTAGAGTCATAATATCCATATAGATATCATAATAGGCATAAGATAAATCATTGATTGATTTCACTTTTAACCATCTGTAAAATTTAAACACTAGTTGTGTAACAACTAACATAAAAAAATTCTTAACAACTAACCATGTTAAAATATGCTGAAATTTTTCAACATATTACTCTAATAAAATATATATTAGATTTGCAATCAGTATTGGACGTCTCCAATACAAATGCAAAGGCCATCCCCAAGTTTCATTTGATATGCATATAATAATATTTTTAGTAATAAAATACTTAATTTAATCAAATTAAAAAAGTTTTATCAATAATACATATATGCTTTCTACAAATACTTATTCTAAGCCTCAAATGAACAATTAATGATATAAGATCATCCATTGATAATTTGATGCATGATACATAGGTGAGGTTTTGTTCATAGAACGAATACTCAAACATGGGATTGGGGAGCTTAAAACAAAATCCACTAACTTTATACATTTCTCCATGGATTTGAAGAGGAGTTTTTCTTCAACCCTTTATGAGCAAAAAACAACCCATTCAATCATATTTTCCTAGGATGCAAACTTAAGTCTAGCCACTTGTCATCCATATGATTCGAGATCTGAACATGCCAAAAAATGAACCACAATTCCCATGAGCCTCCAAATATCAGGTACCAGAGGAGGGAGCATACATGATTAAAGAACAAGTAAGCGATTTTGTGCCCATCGCCATTTTTAAATACTCCTAGTGTAGTTTCAATAAACAATTGTACAAAGTCATTCAAGTTATAAAAGAGTTTAAGGATGACATGAAAAACTACAAAAAAGTTTAGTAAAATATCAATACAAAATATTCATTTTAAAGCTCTGTAATGTCCTTGTTCACCTGTAGTTCTTATGACAGAAAGACATGGCAATTTAGCTCGATGAATTATTCTCATAATACAAATTTCTAGTAATTAGAGAATTTGATCTGGTTGAAAAATGATGTGATCAACTTTTCGATAAATACATTAGGTTTTATGGAGGAAAAAAACATTTATAGCAATCAAGGTTAAAAAAATTCTCCTGTCATTGTTCAAGCCTTGCAATTGAAACTTGATAAATTCAAAATGAAATGAAGGTCCTGTATTCACATCAGATAATTTTGACCTGTCAACAATAAATTACTTACACAAAAATAATATTTAATCAAAATGAGAGATATTTTTTTTAGTTTTCCATATAAATGATAATGATGTCGACTTTTTCATCATGTCATAAAGAATTATACCATTTCAAAAAGTAACTCTACTAGTGTTTATATTTGATTAGTGGATGCCCTCAAACGACGATGATGTATATATTTGGTTGTGATCTCAATATTCAGATCTAATTTTTAATATGAGATCCTACATCATAAAAAAAAATGAATAGTAAAAATATTCACAATGATCTTGTAAATAACCCAATGGAAAAGATTAGTAAATTTATTCAATATATTTATATGGTATACGCATATTTTCTATAATTGAATATTTTCTATCTAAAGATATAAGGATAAGGGTGTTAGAAGAAGATCATATTAATCCTTATTTTGCACATCCACTATTCAAAATACATACTCATGAGTTTAAATACATTTTATTTTAGGATACAAATGAAACTTAATGTATCTTAGTTCATAGAATTTTTTTTGGAATTACAAGGAGTGAAGGATGAACATTATACCCTAGGAAAAAATCTTCCTTTATGGAATGTAAAAAAAAGGTATTAAATTTATATGGATTTAATTCAAGGATTACCTAAATCTTAAAAAACAAGTTTATATATTGGAGGACCAAGTTTTATGGGCCATCTCGGTGAGTCAACAACCGAGCCAAATCGGTGGGATCATTAACCAATCGGTATGATGTGCATGGAAGGGTGAGTTCACATGTTGTTATATGGGTCACTCTACATTTTAATGAAGGCCAACCCCCATCAGTCAGGATATTACCCAACTCGACAATATTTATATGGCTTAGCCCATGTAGGGATATGTAGGGATCTCAAAGTGTGACCAACGTTCCACATGAGCACCTTAACATGACACAATGCCACCTATTGACCAAGTGGTACTCTCCACATACCACCTCCCATGAATATAGAACACTGATGAACCAATCATGGGGTAGAAAAAAAGTTATTGTGTGGCCACACCACATTTCAAAGAGGTTGTGCCGAGGCTGATAAATCCTCCTCCTTATCTCCTTCATCCTCATGTGGGACTAATTTCCAAGTAAAAATAAAAAATAAATCACCCACAACAATGGATTTTCCCACACGCGGTCAAAAAAAGGAGGAGATGGTTGGTTCTACAAGGGACTAAGATCTACATTACATGTAGCGATAAGAGCATGGTAAGGCCAGCAAAATCCTCCATATGGAAGTTCGTGGGAAGGTTGGGCACACCAAGGTTCGATCCTTAGTTACTTAGGCACTATATAGTGGTTGGAAAGTTATATATTTTAAACTATATAAAATATAGGTTTTTGTATATAGTTATATAATTAATAATCTATATTTATACATTATATAGATTATTAATGTATATATATAGTTTTGTAAACTATATAAATTTTAAAACATTATAAACTATATATTATAATTTATATTTTATATAAACTATAATATATATATATATATATTTAATATATAGTATTTAAACTATATATATTTAGAGTATGTAGGTTAAACTTTATAGCCTATAGTTTTGAAAACAAAAAAATTATGTGTCCCAAATTAAAACAAGTACCCAATAAATAAATACAACCAACTTAACACAACGATTTAGACAAATTACAAATGCAACTAATTTAAACAAGGACACCAGGAGGGGACATGAGAATTTTTGTTTTAGAATTCCAAAAGTGAATAAAATTTACATAGATTTTTATAGAGGGAACAAGAATTGTACCCTAACTAATGAAATAAATTGAAATCCATACTTTTACAAAACTTGTCTCATCCTTCATTCACATTTTTTTTTGTTTTCAAAACTATAGGCTATAAAGTTTAACCTACATACTCTAATATATAGTTTAAATACTATATATATATATATATATATATATATATATATATATATATATATATATATATATTAGTTTATATAAAATATAAACTAGAATATATAGTTTATAATGTTTTAAAATTTATATAGATTCCAATATGTATATAACTATTTATGAAAACCTATATTTTATATAGTTTAAACTATATAACTTTGTGACCACCATATAGTGCCTAAATCACTAAGGATTGAACCTTGGTGTACCCAATCTTCCCACGACCTTCCATATGGAGAATTATGTTGCCCTTACCACGATCCTATCTCTAGATGCCACATAGATGTTTTCCCTTGCATAACTGGCCATCTCCTCCTTTTTTGGACCTCGTATGGGAAAAGGCATTGTTGTGGGTGATTTCTTTTTTTATTTTTTACTTGGAATTTAGTCCCACATGAGGACATAGGAGATAAGGAGGAGGATTTATAAGCCTCAGCACAACCTCTTTGAAATGTGGCATGGCCATACAATAACCCTTTTTCTACGCCATGAATGGTTCATCTACGCTAGGAATGGTTCATCTACAGTCTATATTCACAGGAGGTGGTATGTGGAGGGTACCACTTGGTGAATATGTGGTGTTATGGCATGTTAAGGTGATCATGTGGAACATTGGTCACACTTTGAGATCCCTACATGGGTTGAGCCATATAATGCTTGTCAAGTTGGGTAATATCCCAACCGATGGGGGGTTGGCCTTCATTAAAATGCAGAGTGCCCCATATACCAATATGTGAACTCGCCCTTCCATGCACATCATACCGATTGGTTAATGACATGACCCATTTGGCTCGGTTGTTGACTTTCCGAGATGGCCCATACAACTTGGTCCTCCAATATATAAACACTAACAGTAATTAATTTTTGTTTTTTAAGATTTAGGTAATCCTTGAATTAAATCCATATAAATTTATAAATTTTTTTACATTCCATAAAGGAAGATTTTTTCCTAGGGTATAATGTTCATCCTTCACTCCTTGTAATTCCAAAAATAAATTCTATGAACTAAGATACATTAAGTTTCATTCGCATCCTAAAATAAAATGTATTTAAACTCATGAGTATGTATTTTGAATAGTGGATGTGCAAAATGAGGATTAATATGATCTTCTTCTCGTAATTAACTCTTAATATTCTCGTATGTAATATTTATGCACAAGTAAAAAATTATTTTGGATCTCCTTTTACCTATACACACACAAAATTCATGAACAAATAAATATAAATAACTAACAACGAAACAACCAACCATCATTCCTATTGATTAATTAATTTAGTACCATATTAGGACCAAATTTAGAATTGATGTAATAAACAATATTAAATAAACATTATAAAACACATTATAATATAATGTGAAATAAACATATTTACAAAGAGACACCAAATTTAACATAGAAAACCCCAATGGGGTAAAAAACCATAGATAAAGAATTTTCCATCAATGAGAAACTTTTACACAATTGAGTAACTCCTTTTCTCACTCTTGCTCCATGTTTTTACCCAATTTGAATTCAATTCACCCAATTATGGCCCACGACCATATTTATATAACCCCAAGGGTTATGAACATATAATTGATAGGGTATACCCCATAGTTTAAATAAATCAATTTAATTAAAGTTTAATTAACCATAAACTCATAGTTTATATAAAATAATTCAGAATATAAATATTCTAAATTATTTAATTATAAATTAAGGTTTATAATAACACTTAATATTATGTTCTAACAATAAATCAATGAAAAAGTAGAGTATTTTGTAATGAGAAATAGTAAATAAATGTATTAATAGAATCTGTGTAGTATGTGATAGTAAGGAAAGGTATATGCCCCTAGGATTCTTGGTGTGATTGGTAAAAGGTACAATTCCTTATATCATTGTAGTGCATAAGAACCTATAAAATATTTGGATTCACTGCAAAATACCTAGTGAATGCATATGTGTATATATAGAATGATAATGACTTAATAGGAATCCTTATAATATGAGTCTAAAAAATAAGTAAATAAGATAGCAATAGTAGATGCAACCAACATATGAAAATGTTGTGTATGAGTGTGGTGATGTGGTATGCAAAATGTTAAGATGAGGTTCATTTATAGGAACCCTCAACAATCAAGAAATAACCATAGAACAAGAGAATTTCATCAAGTAATGAGTGTCTTGTGCAAATATATGCTAAAAGATGTATCATGAATCACATAACGTGAAGTGTAGGGGATGTGAGGTTCATTTCAAAATCATACCCTCAGTAGTCAAGTATGAACCATGGAACTAAAATGTGTCATATGGTAATGAATATTTGTATGCATAATAATGTTTGAGTTGCATAACATTGAGTAGGATCTTAAGGGTTTTTCCAGTGAGGGTGGAAAGATGATAGATGCCACCCCCAATCTTGTTGTTGATGACATAGGGATGATGCCAATTAGTTTTGAATTTCCCTTTTAAATGAGTCTCAAATTTTGTATTGTTTTAATTTGATTTTAAAACTAGATCACAAATATTGAATTAGCACATGTGGATTTTATGATTGTATGATGGAAATTCTAGGCACTGAGAGGGAGGTGAATCAGTTATTATTAAAAATTTGACAAACAATTCAATTTACTTAGCTTTTCTATGATGAAACCACAACATTATTCAAAAGAAATCAACATGAGAAACCACACAAAAAGATAAAATCTAATGTGGGAAACCCTTCAAGGGAGATAATTCCACTAAAACCAAAGAACTAACTTGGAAACGAATGTCCTATAAATGTTAGAATGATTTCAATGTTGAGCATCCACTCCACATGAAGCTATAAATCCAAATTTTAGTCAAGTTATCACTTGACCTTCTACAAGCCACTACTTTATTAGAAGCAAAAACTCCCAAAAACTCCAACCGATATTCTACTTGATTATTTTATAAGCTACAAATTACATGGAAGCTTAAAATCCATGTCTTCTAAGGTACCACTTAGTTTTCTGCAATGATTTTATCACTCTTACTTAGTTGTCTAACACAACATATTGTGACCTCTAAATCAGCTGCAATATCTTCTCTTCAACTATTTTCTCGTAATTTTCATCTTTGACAAAGATATTTCATACAAGGATACTTTCACACAGTCATTCTTGTCATGAGTCTCTCCTTGAATCACCCTCTCAATCACTCACACTCTCATGGGTTCATACTACTACAATAAGTTGAGTCAAGAAAGAATACCCCCTGATTTTTCATGTCCTCAAACTCCTTCAACTGCGTAAACATCAACAACACATTCTCATGTTAATCCTTCATGCATGAATATTTGTAATTGTTATATGTGTTATCATTGATTTCAAAATTGATGAGTTGATGTCAAGTTGCATTGATGGAAAAAGGAGTCAATTGGTAAAGTGAGAATGTGAATTAGATGAAGTTTGATTGGTAGTGTCACCTCAAAAAGCCTTTGAGATGATCAAGGATAAGTCCTAAAGGACTTAGAAAACTTTTGAGAAATCTAAAGATATAAGGTGCTAGCCACTAAGTACATAGAGAGCCACAGAGTAAAGAAGATCAAAGAAAGAATAAAAAACTAAGGGAAAGATCCAAAAGAAGTCGTTTAAGTTAGGTGAGTGCAGTAGAGTGAAGAAGGTCAGAAGGTAAAATCGTAGGTTTGAAGATTTAGAGAATTCCGCATATAAAGGGAAAAGATGAAAAACCATAGATAAGAATAAAATACGCTAAGTTTAGAATATTTCCGTAGACAGAAGAAAATACAAGAAGAAATAGAAAAGGAGAAAAGCTGCGGAAGGTGTCAAACAAGGAGGAATCCACGAAAAGTTGAAAAATCTGCATAATGCATACAGATGCCGCCAACAAATAAAAGGCTGCATAAATAAAGGGAAAATACAAAGGACAAAAGGAGAAGCCGCAATATAAAGGAAAAGATCAAAGACTCCAAAAGAAGCCGCAGAATGATCAAAGTAAACTAGAGTGCATCAAGGATAATTAGTTAAAGTTTAAATTGAAAGAGTGAATGTTTGCATTCAAATTTTGAAGGAAATTTGATTGACAGAGAATTGCAACTACAAGTACAACTGGAACTTCACACATACTAATGAAATTATTTGTTCCAACTACCTGCATTTAATGCATGTTAACCACGATGTAATTTGGTTACAATCTTGATGAAGATTCCTGATTTCAAGGTGTAGTAAATGCAAAGATGATGGGTCCCCATTTTAATTATATGATGAAAATTATAAACAATGCAAGTTTTATAATTTTGGAAGTTGACTTATAAATTGGTTTGTCAGATGTGTGGAAGAAGGAGGAATGAATCTGAATAAGGAAATAATAAAATCTAGACTCAGCTGGGAACATTTAATGATCCAGATTCACAAGCAGTAGATCAGGAAAAGTACATGATGACAATTTTGGAGCAAGAATTTTGGGTCATGAGTGCAATAATAGAAAGTCTCTAAACTATTTTGAGGTCGTTACTCATGAGAGATAAATAAGGCACTAGAGACAAGAGAGAGACAAAGGTAGAGAGAAGAAAATACGATGTAATCAAGCTAAGAAGAGCTACAATAGTGAATAAGAGAGAAAGGGTGAGATCAAGAAAATAATGAAGAACATAATCAAATAACTAGAGAATAATAGCTAGAGTTTGAATGAGTAGAAGAGTGTGACAGAGAAAGAACATAGATTGAGCTAGGAAAGTGATCATAATTTATTATATTAGCAATTGATGTAACTACATGGTCAAAATGTATATGTAAATAAGTCTAAGTTGTATCTTAGCACATTCAGTGAGTTGTATATTATATGTAGGCGGGTGCCTATAGAAAGAAATCTCTTATTATGCATAATATTCACTTGAGTCTTTTGTTGTTTGTAATATCAACATAGGTGTAGGGGTTAGTACTCCTTATGGGATTGGTGTCTCACTTAACAAATCTTATAAGATGTTTTATATTCTTATGAGTCCTTTCTTTGTGTAATATAAGCAATGGTTTTAGTGGTTTTTTCTCTCAAAAGGGTTTCCCATGGTAAATATTTGTTTTCAATGTTTATGTGTGTGATGAATACTTTATTAATTGTATGTTGCTCATACATATAGATCGGTAAAGAATATAAAATTAAATCAAGACTGTAAAATTTTTAATCTACATTGATTCAGACCCCTCTTAGTGCTTGTGATCTGTAACAATTATTATCAAAGTGAGTCCTCATTACAGAAGTTTAACATCTTTGAGGAGATCCTCCTATCACAAACATGACATAAAATCATGCACAAGGTGGTTTGTCACTATCCAAATCACCTCGGTTCATAGGAACAAATTATGCATTCTAGAGAATAAGGATGAACACGTATTTGATGTCACTTGGGTTTAACATCTGGAAATTCTTTGAGAAAGGATATATAGCTCCACCCACAATAATCATCTATTCAAATGATAAGGATGAATATGAGTGTAATTCAAGATCTATGAATGCTATTTTATGCGGCTTGACTTAGACAAAATTCGTGAAGGTAATGCATTGCACAACAATAAAGGAGATATGGACCAAATTACATACCATATATAATGGAGATGAGAAAGTTAAACTAGAAAATTTGAAAATTTACAGAGATCAGTTTGAGAATCTGAAAATGAAGGATGATGAGAACATCGTGGCCAATATGCAAAGAATAGATGAGGTCATAAACATGATTAGAGGCTTGGGAGAAAATTTAGAAGAATCTGATATTGTCCAAAAGATTCTGATATCCCTGACCAGAAAGTATGATGCAAAGGTTTCTACCATAGAGGAGGAAAAGCACATGAAGAATCTTACAATGGATGAGTTACAAAGCACCCTTGCTACATACAAGATGATAATTGTTGGAACCAAGACCACTAAGAAAAAAGTGGCTTTCAAGGTCAAGAAATAAATAAAGTCTAGTCAAGAACATGAAGAAGAATCAAGTTTTGTGGATGAGATGGATGAAGAAAATATTGAGGCATTGTTCATGAGTAAATTTAAAAGAGGATCTGGTAATTACAAAGGAAAAGTTCCATTAAAATGCTTTTCTTGTAGACAAGTAGAAATTTTTTCCAGCAAATGTCTAAACAATAATAAGGAAAATTAGTTTGAACATGAGGAGCATAGTCATAAACATGGTAGAAGAGAAAGTGAGTATAAAAAGAAAGATAATAAGAAGAAATTATTCAATAACAAAATAAAATTATACTCTAGAGAAGATTCAAGTGAATCAGAATCAAGCCACTCAGAAAACTCATAAAATGAAGATGATGAAGATCAATCAGAATGTTTGTTCATGGCTATGGATGCAGATAAAGAAAGTATCTCTAAAGGGAAGAAATCTGTTGAATATAAATATTATAATGAAGAAGAAGCTGAGGTAAATATTTAAGCATAGATGGTGAGTACACTTGAATAACTGCAACTATGTAAAAAGAAGAATCAGAAAATAAGATGCACATTAAAGGATTATGAGGAACAAATCCACATCTTTGAGAAGAGACAAGAACAAAAAGAAGAAGAGGAAACTATTGAGCTAAAGGAACTTTAAAATCAGATGGAGAAGATCTCTAAGTCCTACAAACTGAAAGAGGATGAGTGCTTAAATTTGAACACAAAATTAGAGGAGTTGAAATTTGAGATGGACTAAATTTTCAGCAAACTAGATATGTATGAAATTCTGGAAAAGATCTCTATTGTGCTAACTGATATACTCAATGGCCAACGAGATACAACTGACAAGTCTAGAATTGGATTCAAGGGAGAAAGCAAGGAGAAAGAGTAAATAAAAACCAAAGAAAATAAGTCTACAGATACACTAAGTACTTCCTCTACTACAAATAAATGTTTTCATAAATTTGTAAGAAGAAGAAACATTGTTCCTAGGATCACCTATGCAATGAGGTACACACAATCCTTTTATAGATATTTTTTTTCTTGTAATAAATTTGGACATAAAGCCACAAAGTTTAGAAAGAACTCTAGAGGCTATAAAAGGAATTTTGGACCATATTACACCAATTCAAACTTTAATGCTGCTCAGTACACCTATCACAACAAAATAAATAATCCACTAGTAAGGGAACAAGAGCCACCTAAACAAAAAAAGTGGATATATGTAAATAAATATGAGAATAAGAGAAAAGAATGTTGCTTAGTAGTACAAACCACATTCCATATACAGAATGAGGATAAAATTTGGTATTTAGATAATGGATGCTCCACTCACATCATAGGTGATAAAATTAAATTTATTTCTTTGTAAAATAATGCATCAGGTGTTGTGATATTTGGTGACAAAAACTCTATAAACATCTTTAGAAAAGGGACATTAATTTTAGATAATGGGAAGACTATTACATAAAATGTTCTATATGTTGAAGGTTTGAAACATAACTTGTTGAGTGTAAGTCAAAAGTGTAAAAGAGGATTCAATGTAATATTCCATGACAAGGGTTGTGATATCATAAATGGAAAAAAAGTAAAAGAGTTGCAAAGGCCAAAACGAAAAAGAAGAATATGTATTTTATTTATCTAAATACTAAATAAAATTTGGTATTTAGATAATGGATGCTCCACTCACATCATAGGTGATAAAATTAAATTTATTTCTTTGTAAAATAATGCATCAGGTGTTGTGATATTTGGCGACAAAAACTCTGTAAACATCTTTAGAAAAGGGACATTAATTTTAGATAATGGGAAGACTATTACATAAAATGTTCTATATGTTGAAGGTTTGAAACATAACTTGTTGAGTGTAAGTCAAAAGTGTAAAAGAGGATTCAATGTAATATTCCATGACAAGGGTTGTGATATCATAAATGGAAAAAAAGTAAAAGAGTTGCAAAGGCCAAAACGAAAAAGAAGAATATGTATGTTCTTAATGAGATAAATAATGAAAAATGCTTCAGTGGTAAAGTTCATCACAGTCGGTTATCGAACATAAGGCTTGAACATATGAGATTTGATAATTTGGTTAAACTGAGGGCTAAAGGGTGTGTGAGACACATGCCAAATATTATAAAACCCACGGATACACTATGTAAGGAATGTTTACATGGTAAACATACAAGGAGTTCATTCAAGTCAAATGAGTACTCTACAAAAAGACCACTAGAATTTATTCATACAGACCTGTGCGGCCCTACCAGAACTGAAGGAATACCAAGTGAAGTTTATTGTATGTTGCTTATAGGTGATTATACAAGAATGAGCTAGGTAGCATGTTTAAAACATAATTATGAATCCCTAAATAGATTTAAGAATTTCAAGGCATTAGTTGAAAATCAGAAGAACAAGAAAATTAAATGCCTAAGATTAGATAGTGGCAGTGAATTCTTGTCAAATGAGTTTCATGAGTTTTGTGAAGAAAATGGAATCAGGAGATAATTCTTAGTCACGTGGAATCCTCAATAGAATGTAGTTTTTGAAAGGAATAAAATAACAGTCCAAGAGATGAAAAGTACCATGTTAAATGAATCCAAACTCCCAGACAGGTATTGGAGTGAAGCAATATATACTGCATTCTATATTTTGAATAGATCTCAACTTAGAGTAAACAGTGATAAGACTCCCTATGAACTATGAAAGAAGAGGCCTAAAAATGTGAATCACATCAAAGTGTTTGGAAGAAAATTCTACATTAAAAGGGATGAAGAAAACTTAGGAAAATTTGACTCAAGCAACGATGCAAGTATATTCCTTGGATACTCAGTGGTTATCACGACCTACAAATGCTACAAAAAGAGGTTGCAAAAGATAGTAGAAAGCACTAATGCGAAGGTGGATGAGGCACAATATGGAAAAACCAACACTCAACATACTGGTGGAAATTAATAACAAGAAGATGATGAGGACTTGGACAATTTGCGTGAAGAAGTAGAAGGAAAAGAAGAAATACTAGACACTAAGGCACCATTTAGGAAAGTCAAGAATGATCATCCTACAAATAAAATCATTGGAAACAAGGATTTTAGAATCCTAACATGAATAATACTCAGAGAGTAGCATAACCATAAAGATATAGCACTCCTATCCTTGATAAAACTGAAGAATGTTGCTAAAAAAATAAAAGATCAACATTGGCTAGACGCCATAAATGAAGAGTTGGATCAGATAAAAAAGAATGAGACATGGGAACTAGTACCCAGGTCACAGGACAAGAATGTGATTAGAACCAAGTGGGTCTCAGGAATAAGTTGAATGAGAAAGGAGAATTTACGTGCAATAAATCCAGAATAGTATGCAAAGGCTACACACAAATATAAGGGATTGAATTTGATGAGACATTTGCAATAATTACAAGAATGGAGGAAATAAGGTTGTTTTTGGCTTATGTGGCATACAAGAATATCAGAGTGTTCTAGATGGATGTGAAATCAACCTTCCTAAATGGTTTCCTGAATGGAGAGGTATATATTGAACAACCTGATGGATTATCATTGACTGAAGATAACTATTATGTGTGCATGTTGAAGAAAGCTTTGTATGGATTACAACAAGCTCCAAGATCTTGGTACAATAGATTAGACTCATACCTCATTGAGCAAGGTTTTAGAAAAGGAGTCGTAGAAAAAAATATATACATAAAATAAGAATGAGAACATCTACTCATTGTAATAGTATATTTGGATGACATCATTTTTGGCAGAGATCATGACAAGATGACATATGAGTTTATAGGCTTGATGAAAGAAGAATTTGAGATGTCATTGCTGGGAGATCTATCTTTCTTTCTAGGCCTACAAATCAATCAATCAGATAGAGGTATGTTCATCTCAAAAATAAATTATATCAAAGAGATGACGAAAATATTTAATATGGAATACTACAAACGTAATGGGATACCAATGGAAGTTGGATGCAAGCTAAGAAAATATGATGATTCACCAAAGGTAGAAAAAACATTGTAAAGATCCATGATTGGCAGTCTACTTTACTCTACAACATCAAGACCAAATATCATGCAGGTGGTCGGATTGGTTGGAAGATTTCAAGAGGATCTAAGGGAGACACACCTCAAGGCGGTAAAGAGGATCTTGAGATATCTCATTAGCACAATTGAATATGGACTATGGTACCCCAACAGAAATGACTTCAGTATAAAGGCATACATAAATGTAGATTGGGTTGTAAGTGTTGATGACAGAAAGAGAACAAGTGTAGGAGAATTCTTTGTTGGAAACTATTTAGTCTCCTTGTTAAGCAAGAAGTAGTCATCAATAGCTATTTCAACATGTGAAGTAGAGTATATAGCTTCCATGATGTTTTGCACACAAGTTCTGTGGATGAAGCAGAATTGGAATATTATAAGGTAAAATATGAAAATCCAATTCCTTTACTATGTGACAACACAATCGTAATAAGTGTCTCTAAGAACCCTATGTTCCACTCAAAAACCAAGCATATACCTATAATGTATCACTTCTTGAGGGAATAATTGAATGACAGGAAGATCGATCTATAATATGTGAGCACTCAAGAAGAAATTACAGACATAATGACTAAGTCACTACCAAGAGAAACATTTGAACACCTAAGGAATGAATTAAAGGTCATTCCTAATCACGAAAACTACTAGAGGGTGTGTAGAGAAGGAAGGGATCATTCTTAGCTATTATCCACTCCTAAGAATAGTGCCAAAGTGAGGGGGAGTTAATCTATTAGCTAAAATTTATCAAAGTATGCATCAACCTCAGGGGGAGTATTGCCACGAAAACATAAGAATAGATGGATAAGAAGCATAAGCATAGGGGGAGCTTCTTGAGGTAAGCACATGAAGAAACCATCTTACAAGTATATTTAGTTATGTGTGGCATAGTAGGCCCTTTGTCATTGTTGTCAAAGGGGGAGAAATAAAGAAACCAAAAACTAGTCTGCGGATATAGAAGAACGGGAGAAAGGTGGATTCCGATATGAAATCATTTTTCCATAAAAAGGTTATAAAGTTATATAGGTTTCTATAGGCTTGAGTGTTTCCATCAATGAAAAAGGGGGAAATTGTTTAGTATTTTTCATTATTATATGTGTTGTCATTGATGTCAAGATTGATGAGTTGATATCAAGTTGAATTGATGAAAAAATGATTCAATCAGTAAATTTAACATGTGAAGTAGATGAAGGTTGATTGATAGTGTCATCTCAAAAAGGCTTTAAGATGATCAAGGATAAGTTTTAAAGGACTTATACATCATTTGAGTAAGCCATGGATATAAGGTGTTAGTTGATAAGTACATAGAGATCCACAGAGTAAAGAAGCTCAAGAAAGGAACTAAAGACTAAAGGAAAGCTCCAAATGAATCCACTGAAGGAAGGTGAGTGCCACAGAGTGAATAAGGTCAAAAGGTAAAGCCATGGATATGAAGATTTGGAGAATTCCGCATATAAAGGGAAAAGATGCCAAACCACGGATAATATCAATGTATTAGTTAGCTATGTAAAGGTAATTGAAACAAAGACCGTAATAGTTTCAAAACATGAACTAAGTACACAAATATCATCATTTTAAGATCTAAACAAGACTAAATACCAACATTATGCATTATAACTTGAAATAAAAATCAAACTAATATGCCAAGCATTTGAATCTCTACTCTTTAGATCACCAAAAACACTAAATGAACCTAGATAGATCGGAAATCAAATTTTTTTTTGATCTTCAAGGGTTTGGGAATGGAGGCTCATCAAAGTATGGCTACAAGACCATTTTCATTATCTCTATATGACATGAATCTTGGATGGATGAAATGCGAGAATGAGGCTATTAACTCAAATGAGAGATGATCTAAGATAAAATTCCTATAGATTAGCTATAAACATGAAAGGTGTGTACGTATAAATAAAAAGGTGGGAGGAGGGCTCCTTAAATAGCTGAATGGATAAAACAATCTCTACATCCCTTTACATGTGGGATAATAGAGAGGTTGGGTTAGTTGTGGATAAGGATGGTTGAAAGGAGATTGAGTCCACCTTAGGAGAGTTTATTTTGTCCTTTAGTGACTCATGGGGTTTGAGGGTATTTATTAATTAAACCAAATGATTAATTAATAGGTGAGCAAGCTTATAAAATGTTTTTAGAGGTATAATTAGCATAATTTAGAAAATGAGAGAAATTTAATCAAATAAATGATGATTTATCGATTTAATGGAAGAGGAAGCTAATTAGTTAATAATAATAAATTATTCTAGATAGAAATGGGGATTAATTAACAGAAATTCGTTAATTGGCATATTTTTTGGATAGAAGAGTTAATTAATTAACGGTGATAGAAAAGAAAATGAGCATTATTAACGATATGTCTTCAATTTTTGGGAAATGGTATAATTAGGGAAATTTAAGTATTTAAATTGCTAAAGCTAAATTATAGGTGTCTAGATTTTCCCCTCTTATGGGTGGTGTAAGTGACATCACTTCAAAGATAGTAGACATTAAATTTTTAAGGGGTGGAAGAAAAATTAGTATAAGTGAGAGATTCCCCCTCGAGTGTCGATGGGGTGAAGAAAGAAGGCGATTGACAATCGAAAAAGGTGAAAGAAATGGAAAGAATAATAGGAAGGTGTAGACTTCCTAAGTGAACTAGAAGGAGAGTGATATAGAAGAATAATGAAGACGGAGAGAAAGGAATAAGCTTTCATCCATTGTATTTAAAACAAATTCTGTGTCATCATATTGCCAAGGATCTACATCATCAGTCCTTATTACAAATATAATCATACGACAAAAGTAGAATGACATGAAAATCCATAATGCGAACAATTGTCCATTTCTGAAAATACCAACTCCATGAAACATACAAAATGTAATGCAATACGAGAAAGTAAAATATTCCTAACTCCTTGCAACATACATAATGTAATGCAATACGATACAGTAAACAAGCTAACCTAACAGAGAAACATAATGCAATGTTTTTGTTATAGAGCTTTGATTCCAACCTATGTGAATTAATGACAAGGGTTAAAACATGGTGCCCCAAGCAAGGATACGTGCAAGGGGAATAGCAAAGGACACTTGGGTCCTATGAAAAGTAATCATGCACTATGAAACAATACCAAGTAACTCATTGTGCCCCAGAGTATAGACATAATAAGAAAACTAACTTTATTGATAGAGGTAGATCAAGATGATCCGCGAGTCATGCATAAGAACAGGCGAGAACTAAAGAGAAATTTTTTGTAGGATGATTTTTATTGTTTTTAATTTTGTATAAAAACATTTGAATATTTTTTATTTTGAATTTTTTCTAAAACTATGTACAGGAAGATAAAGAAGCATGGATTACCCCAACGATAGATGGGATGTAAAAGGGTAGAATGCCACGCATATGTGCAAGAAAGTGAAGATGCAAAAATTCCCCAGCAATTAGGTGGAAGTATTCAAAGGAAAAATATTCACACATTGAAGGGGGATCAAGGAAAATATAAAATAGGTTCATTCATGAGGGAGAAACAATGCCCCCAATGTAAGCTAGCCAATAAACACATGAGATAAAAGAAGTATAAAAATGTCATATTAAAAGGGGACAAAAGTGCCCACAAACATGGAAAAGAGAACATCTAATACACATGGATATTATAAATGAGTTTTGAAGAATAGAGGATGCTATGAAAATATTTATAAGGCGGTTGATGAAAAAGTTATTAGCCCAAGGCACAAATCATGAGACAAGACATGCACTAAAGAAAAAGTTTGAACAATGTCCAAAAATCAACACTTAGTAACATAATAATCCTTTTTACTCATCGAGATCCCATGTGTGCACGTGGAAATGAATTAACTCTTGAAGGAAAGAGCTGATAGACAATAAGTGAAGAAACTAGCTAATGTGTAGGAATGATTTAGTTTGAAAGGTGATTTGTGAATGGATTGTGGAAGGAGAGCCGTATATTTCTATGCTGCCAGATAGACATCCACATCCCCAATGGATATGCATTTGATTCTAATCACAACATTTATCTACTGCTAGTTAGGCGTCTATAGCCCCTAGTAGAGATTATTGGAAAAACCCGAAGAGAGATTTATATATCAATTTGCTTTTGCTTTTATATTTTGATTTTGTATTGATTGATTTTGATTCTTTTGCTTCCTAAAAAATTATTTCAAATATCTTGTTTAATAAGGGATTAAGAACCAATGATGGCTTGATGGACGGTGTGGAGGTGATTGCAATGATGACATTGGCTAGTGTCAAAAAATACATCCAAAATTTCTTCCCAACAAGTTTATTAGATGGGAATAGTGATAGGAATCTCTAAGAGGTTAGTCGTTCTTTAATCTACCAAGGTTATGAAAGACCATGGTCAAATAGATACCATAGAGATAAATGTTGAAAAATGTGTGCGAATAGGCTAACCATAATAACATTGAAGGGATGAAAATTGTGGATGACTTATAGAGGAATATGAGAGAAAGGGAGGAAAGAACATACATGCATATGTAATACCTGATTGCAATGTTTGACCTTTGTACCTTTGATTTTGTATTTGTAATGTTTTAATGTTTTCTCATTTTTTGTATTTTTGAACTATTTTATGATTTTTGTTGATTTTTTAGAAGTTAGGACCAACAATGTCAATCTACATGATATGATCCAACAACGATGTGTGCGAATTCCTTGATAAGGGAAAATAAGCATGTTTGTTTATCAAGAGTGATATTATCCCCGATATCGATGATCATGGTGAGTTAACACTCAACAAATTATTTTGATTTGTTTTGAAACATGAGTTTTGTATGTGGTAGATTGAGTCCCTATCCATAGGTTTATGCACTTTTCACCATACTTGATGGGTACGTTGGTGTGCATTCTAGAATCACATTTGATTTTGAATTTTATAATTTTTTGAGTTATTGGAAACTTTGGAGATCTTAGAAGTTTTGATCTTAGTTTGATAAAGAACATGTTTGGGTTTTTTATAAGCTAATGCTTGAATTTTCTGATCCCAATAAGTGGAAGAAGAATGAGGACATTTAGAATTGCTGAGAGAAATGACAGAGGGCTTACCACAATTATCAGTAGAAGGAGAATATGATGGATGAAAAAGATATGGGCGAAGAATTGAAGAAGATGGGCTACTAGGAGGTGAGCCATAGATAGAAGATGGAAGGTTACGTGGATGTGGCCCTGGTATAGAGGAAGAAGGGCTACTAGGAGGTGAGATGTAGATAAAAGATGATGGATTGTTAGTACGTGGCCCAATAATAGAAGATGATGGGATACTAGGAGGTGTCCCATAGATAAAAGAAAATGGTGGGCTATTAGGACATGGCCCATGAATAGAAGACAAGGGGTTGTTGGTCGTGCCCCAAGAATGGAAGGTAGTGGGCTACCCAAAGGATAACCACAAATAGATGGTGAAGGAATATTTAGAGGTATCCCATATATAGAAGAAGACAATGGGATACTAGGTAGTGACCCAAGGTGAGATTTTGATTGAGAAATTTTAATAGATAGAGATTGGGTGATGAGAAGATAGGACATGGATCAATTACGAGACCCATGAGTTTAATCACATAATGGAGAATGTGAAGATGGAAGAATAAGAGGAGGATTACGTTGCATTATCTGAGGATCTTCCTCCATTTCTTTATAAAATAAATCAACCTTTTCCTAATAATATGTGGATGCATCGAAGTCTAAAGAGAATCCTTTCTTGTAATCTGTTAAAGGAATATCTTCATGTGCCCCTATAAATGCCCTAATTGTTTCTTCATTCTGAAAGATGTCAATCAGTATGAGTTGTTGATCGACCACCAAGGGTTGATTGGAAGAAAGAGGTTCAATTGGTGTGGAAAACTTAGAATATGTTTGATGATGATTGATAGAAGAAGATGACATGGGGGACAAAGAATATGTGGAGCTAGATGTCTTGGGAGTAGAAGAGGGTGGCATGGACCTACCTATACGATGGTATATTATCTATAAACTAGTAGGATTAATTCCAAAGTCTGCAGACTGCGACGCATGGATTGATTCAGATGTTTGACTAGAAGGAATTTGAGTCACACAAATCTTCAAAGAAGGAATAATTCATGGGGTTAATTGATGAACAAGGTATTATGAATAAGGGGATGGCCATGATTTAATAATTATATTGGATGAATAATAACAAGGGTCCTTCTAAGAAAGAGAGGACCGTGATTCAAGTATTGTATTAGATGTTTGATTGGAGGGATTTGGATTTGTGCATATCTTAAAAGGAAAAATACATTGTTGAGGTGACTGATAAAAGGGGTCCTATGAAGAAAAGGGGGACCACGACGTAGGATTCACATTAGATGAATAATGAAGAGGGTCCTACAAAGATAGGGAGGAATGTGACATAGGAATCACGTTAGATGAATGATGAAGAGAATTTGCGGCTACAAAAATATTTAGAGGAGGTGAATGTTGTTTAGGTGACTGATAATAAAGGCCCTGCGAAGAAGGGGAGGGCTGTGACTTAGTAGTCAAATTAGATGAATTTGAATAGTAGTTTGGATCTGAATAATTAGAAGAATCAGAGGAAATATTTGGATTGGACTCCTCAAAATAAAATGAAATGTTTGGATTAGAATTAGAAGAAGAGTGAGGGGAACTCAAATAATAATTTGGATCAGAAGTTTCCAAACCATACCACTAACTATGAGATGAAGGTGGGGAACGGGTTACCCAGATGGGTTCTCTAGCATGAAGAACAAAATGAGGTTTGTTTATGATGGGCATATTTTGATGTGAATTATGAAACTTTGATTCCTTATTGTCGTATGTATAGAGGACATTGCAATAATAAGTCATTTTAGTCATGTGTTAGGTTTAAAGTTCTAGACCTATATTGTATGATCAAACTTATTCAAAGTGAAGAAGTTTTCGTGTTGATTTGGGCAGCGTAACGACAACCAACTAGACATTTCATAAAGATGGGGATGCTTGTGTGATTTTCTAAAAGGGAAGCTAAGGAAAAAATACATCATGATGACTCAAGATTGATAATCCAATAAGGGATGGAGGTGCAAATGTCAAAGGATTGATCAAAATTTTAGCAACATAAAGGATACAAAGGAAATATTTCCAATGTTCGATTGATGCATAAGTTTCTTGAATGTTTTTGCCAAGGTTTGAAAGATGTGTTTAAAAATGATCCTGAACTTAGGCAAAAACAAGAAGATCAAGAGGATTAAGGACCCAAAGGATTCTCCTAGAAATTATTTTATAAGGAGGATAAAAAAAAGGAATAATCACGCAAGTTCAAAACACAATGCAATATTAATGACCAAAGAATAATGAATGGTAAAGAATCAATGGATCAAAGTGATTGTCCAAAATGGATAAGTCGATGTGAAAACCAAGACAAAATCACACAAAGTTGTTAGTAAAATAATTATTCAAATGGAGTACTTCCTAAGCATCCAATCAATTAATAGTTTGACATGTAAGATAATCATCAAAATGTCACCACTTATGCCAAGTTCAAAAATGAATAATAGATAAGTAATAACAAAAGGTTGATAAAATTTCCAAGAAAGGTATACTCAAAGTGAGTTTAGATCCAATCAAGACCTAAATCTCAAAAATTATAAGTTATAAACATGAACGATGCAATAATACCAGTAAGATATGTTAACCAAACTTTACAGAAAAAGTAAGTTATTAGTATTGAAATAATATTATTACGATGCACACAAAGGTAACAACAACACTTTTCAAAATCAAGATAATGTTTGAAGGAAAAATAAGGCTAGAGTATACCAAGGAATTGTTACGATGTGTGTAGCGTAATGTTATAATATATACACTTAGGTCAAGTTTTTAAGAAACAAGATGCAAGTATCAAAATTGTGGTAATACAATACAAATAAGATAACTCCTCAAAAGATAATCAAGTGATGAATCAAGCCTAACTATGATGACGATCTTGACTTGGGTATTAAGATCAAATGGTTACCAATAGTGTGAGTATGTTCCCACACACTTTAGACATTTAAAAACCCAGCCACAAACATGGATGAACATAAACAGACATAAAAGTGGTGACACCATCAATTGGCAACACACGTGTGGTCACTCCTCTTTTGATTAAGAAAGTGTCAAAAGAAAGTGAAGGAAGTAGTACAAGTGAGGATGAAAAATATTGTCCTCACTTTGATAGAGTTTCACCTCACCTTAGGGTGAGTGAAAAACTAAGCAAGAGTAATGCTTCACATGTTTCATGATGAATGATGGCTCTTTACAAAAATGATTTGGCTAAGTTGGCTCCAAAGACTGAATGGCTTTCCTAGGTGGTTCGCTCAACTAGGTGTCACAAGTTATCTAAGAGCGAGATCGATTTTCCAAGAAAATTTACACTAACTAATTCTTAGAGTATCTCATCTTTACTTTACCCCATTCAAGCACAGTGGCCAATAAATGCATCCATCATGTACTCTCACTAGGGCCGCGATACAGATAATTTTGATGCTAAATCTCACAAATGGTAATCTTAGTCAAGTAGGTCGTGGGGAGAACTTCCCATTTCGTCGACAAGGTTCCCTCTTGTGTGGACTACTTTAGGGTTCCTAGAACCACCCCCATTTTTATATTATGACAAAGGGGTTATGTCCTAGTTTTAAGTGGACGGGGCGTACCCTTATCTGAACTTGCAAATATAGTGTGATCTTTGTGATGTGTTTTTTATCTTGTTTATATTAATGTGGTTTACATGAACTCCATTTGGCAACTTGAATGTTATATTTATTTTTAGATTCCTTTCTTTCACAAGCATCTCTTTGGGTTTTGTATGAAGATTTCATTAGTTCTCCACAATCAAGAAAGGGGACAAGATGTCATTTCTGATTCTCATTATCATCTAAGCACACAAGAGAAGAGCATACATGACAACAGGCCAATTATGTATATATTAATGAAAGCACATACCATTTTTTCGTTTTAACCAAATTGAAATTTATTTCATTAACACAAAAATATAGTCAAATGAGATGTTTTCTAAATAATATACAAGGTGTAGGATCATTTCTGATTCCCAAAATCACCTAAAAGTGTGAGGAAAGAGCATATGTGATCCTAGCCTCCTAAGCAAAAATGAAAATTTCATTAACTTTAATCAAGTAAAATTAGCACAAAGTATGTTCAAATATACCATGCAAAATATAAATTAGTCTCAAATAAACCCTGTAAGGTGTTAGAACATCAAAGACCAAATTTTACAAAGCATTAAGACATGTTACAAATGACTAGTTTTATACAAATTAAAACCTTAAATTTTTTGTAACTAAAAATCACATATTTATGTTTCCATTGCGTAGCTTTCTTCATACCTTTTCAACACAAAACAAACAGAGTCATTTCAAGTTTGGGAGAAAATGTTATGGCATCTAAAAGATTTCTAATGAACATAATTCAACGTGTGCAGACCCTTCAGAGTGTAGGTGCACTCATTTAAGCATGTGGGCACCTTTGTGTAAAAAAAAGTGAGAGGTATGTTTGTGTGCACATAATGATGTGTGCACTCTGTTCAGAGTGTATGCATGCCCATTTAAGTGTGTGTGCACCCTTTTAAGTGTGTGCACTCCCGGGAAGCAAAACACAAGATACAAAAGCTATGATAGTATGTGTGCACTAGCCGAGAGATGTTTGCACTAGAAAAAGGATGCATATGCCACTAATATAGAGACAAAGTCTTTTTTCTAGCAGAAGGGTGCATGTGCTACCTTTATAGTGCCTGCACTAGCCTGATAGGTTTCTGACTGCAGTAAGGTACAATACTATAATAGTGTGTGTGTACACTGGGATTAATGCATGCACATGGTTTTATGTGCTTGTGCGTGGTTTTGTGTACCTGTTCCCCTCCTGTAAAAATGTACCTAGTGATGACCTTATAATACAACCAAGTGATGACCAAGTTTTACCATGTTAACTCAAAATTGATAATTACCCATCAAAATTAAATCTCTAAATAAGACCCCACACATGTAAGGTTCACAAAATCATAAGAATTTTAGAATTATTTCACACATATGCATATTAGGGGTTAGCCAAATATTGAAATAACAACAAAATTTGAGCTACAATGCTAAGGGACTAATGACCCATCCCATTGGGTGTGCCAAATGTATCAATGTATTAGTTAGTTATATAAAGGGAATTGAAACTAACACCTTAATAGTTTCAAAACATGAACTAACTACACAAATATCATCGTGTTAAGAGCTAAACAATACTAAATACCAACATTATGCATTAGAACTTGAAATAGAAATCAAACTAATATGTTAAGCATTTGAATATCTACTCTTTAGATCACAAAAACACTAAATGAGCCTAGATAGATCCATGGAAATCCAAGTTGTTTTTTGATCTTAGAGGGTTTAGGAATGGAGGCTCATTGGCTACAAGACCATTTTTATAATCTCTATATGACTCAAAATATTGGATGGATGAAATGCAAGAATGAGGCTATTAACTCAAATGAGAGATGCTCTAAGATAAAATTCATATAGATTAGCTATAAACATGAAAGGTGTGTAGGTGTAAATAGAAAGGTAGGAGGAGGGCTCCTTGAATAACCCAATGGATAAAAGAAATTCTACATCCCTTTACATGTGGGATAATAGAGAGGCTGGGTTAGTTGTGGATAAGGATGGTTAAAAGGGGGTTGAGTCAACCTTAGGAGAGTTTATTTTGTCCTTTAGTGACTCATGGGGTTTGAGGGGATTTATTAATTAACCCAAGTGATTAATTAATAGGTGTGCAAGCTTATAGAAGATTTTTAGAGGAATAATTAGCATGATTTAGACAATGAGAGAAATTTAATCAAATAAATGATGATTTATTGATTTAATGGAAGAGGAAGCTAATTAGTTAATAATAATTAATTAGTTTAGATAGAAAGGGGGATTAATTAATGGAAGGTCATTAATTTACGTATTTTCTCGATAAAAGAGTTAATTAATTAACATAATGTAACTAATTAATGGTGATAAAAGAGAAAATGAACATTATTGACGATATGTCGTGAATTTGCAGGAAAGGGTATAATTAGCTCAATTTAAGTATTTAATTTTCTCAAGCTAAATTATAGGTGTCTACAAGAAGAAAATCCACTAAGTATAGAAGATTTCCAGAGACAGAAGGAAATCCATGAAGAACTAGAAAAGGAGAAAAACCACAGAAGGTAGCGAACAAGGAGGAAGCAAAAAGAAGTTGAAAAATCTACATAATGCATGTAGATGCGGCTAATAAATAAAAGGCTGCATAAAGAAGGGAAAAGGTGAAGGAAAAACAGAGAAGCCACGATATAAAGGAAAAGATCAAAGATGCCAAAGGAAGCCATAGAATGATCAACGTAAACTGGAGTGGATCAAGGACAATTAGTTAAAGTTCAAATTGAAAGAGTGAACGTTTGCATTTAAATTTTGAAGGAGATTTGATTGACAAAGAATTGTAACTGCAACTACAACTAGAACTTCACATAGACCAATGAAATTCTCTATTCCAGTTACTAGCATTTAGTACATGTTGACCACAAGGCAATTTGGTTATAATCTCGATGGATATTCTTGATTTCAAGGAATATTAAATGTAAAGAAGATGAATCATTGTTTTAATTCTATGATGCAAATTATAAACAATGCAAGTTTTCTAATTTTTGAAGTTGGCTTATAAATTGGTTTGTTAGATGTGTGGAAGAAGGAGGAATGAATCTGAACAAGGAAAGAATAAAATATGGACTTAGCTAGGAACATTTAATGATCTGGATTCATAGACGATAGATTAGGAAGAGTACACGATGTAAATTTTAAAGCAATCATTTCGGGTCATGAGTGCAATGAAATAAAGTCTCTAAGTTATTTCGAGGTTTTTTCTCATGAGAGATAACTAATGCGCTAGATCCAAGAGATTGAAAAATACAGAGAAAATAAAATATGATGCAATCAAGCTAAGAAGAGCTACAACTGTGAAGAAGAGAGAAAGGGTGAGATTGAGAAAATAATGAAGAACATGATTACATAAGAAAAGAATAACAGAAACATTTTGAATGAGTAGAAGAGTGTGAGAGAGGAAGAAAACAAATCAAGAAAGGAAAGTGACCATAATTTATTATATTAGCAATTATTGTAACTACATCGTCAAAATTTAGATGTAAAGAAGTCTAATTTATATCTTAGCTCATTTAAGGAGTTGTAGCTTCCTTGCAGGTGGGTTCCTGCAAAAAGAAATCTTTTTTGATGCGTAATATTCACTTGAGTCCTTTGTTGTGTGTAATATTAGCATAGGTGTAGGGTTTGGTGCTCCTTGTGGGATTTGTGTCTCACTGAACAAATATTGTAAGATGTGTTATATTCTTATGAGTCCTTTCTTTGTGTAATATAAGAAACAATTTTGGTGGGTTTTTCTCTGAAAGGATTTCCCAAGGTAAATCTCTATGTTCAATGTTTATGTTTTTGATGAATAATTGATTGATTATATGATTCTCATACATATATATTGGTAAATAATATAAAATTTAATCAAGAGTGTAGAATTTTTAATCTGCACTGATTCACCCCCCCTCTCAGTGTTTGTGATCTGCAACAACAAATACACCTCATTGAACTAGTTCTTCATGCATGGTTATCTCTTCTCTATTCAACAACAACATATTTCATAAATAAAGATGTATGTTTATCTTTCGTGCTCACATGCCTCTTTAAATTTATCTACCCAAAGAATCTTCAACTATTCAATTTTCAAAATAACTCTTTTAACTTAAGCTCTTAAACTCAAATTGGGAAGGAAGAATGTCAACAAATAAAAAGTGCCCACTATTATAATCATTTGACCTGACATATGACCTGTTAAACATGATACCTTTTCAACACCTATGAACATGATCCTCATGCAAATTATGACCAAGGAGTTTCAAACTAAGTGACCATTTGACAACACCTACAAATATTATTTTTAGCACCTGTAGATCTGATTTGTAACTGCCAACAACTATTTTGTCTTTTCCTCCAAAGTATGCATTTTGTATTCTAGATAAATAAACTTGGTGACAAGTGTATCCATAATTCATACATGTTATAATACTCCTCATTTACCTTTATAACCTATTAACATGCCTTCCATCTCTTTGTTTCTTCTTCGTGCTTCATTTGAGATTCAAACTTGGTTATGGAGGAATGAATAATTATAGTCATGGAAGTGCTTCAGAAAAATAAATGAATGAAACTTCAACCTATTATAAAGTATGGATATTATAGTATATGATCTTTAGATCACATTCAAGTTAAAATATTTTCTCCATCACTCTTACTCAAGCAAGAATACTATGATTTTGGCAAGTAATAAACAAGGATACAAAACTAAAAATTTTACCTCCACAAAGAAAGCTTTACCATGCACTCAAACACTCATTCATTTGTTCTAGTTAACATTCATGGATATTTCTGTCTTTAGTAACTTATCATATTCATATCTTGCTTTATTTTAGGGAGTATATGTAAGATATGCTTACATCTCTAAGACCGTCCATTCTGCTTCTTAGGGCACCAAAAACCAGTTTTGTGCTTGAGACATCTAGCACTCAAAATCATGTGTTCAAAATAAATAATCTCATGGAATTATTCAAAAGGGAGATCTACTTAACTATATATAAGGATAGGGGCCTCTATCTCTATCTAGATGGGGGCCATAGATAGATGGGGACTTTCTCTCTCTCTAGGTGGGAGAGAACAACTGAGGGTTGTTTGAATATATTTATTTAGTATTTCTCCCATTTTAACCTTTCTTATTATAAAATGTTCATATATTTTGTGGAAGGTACCCAAATATTCATATTGAACTTCTGTAGGGACTTCTCAATTTATTTAATTAATAATAGATATATCTATATCTCTCCCCCAATGGAGCCATAAAGGACTTTCTAAATCAATTCTTTTTTGTTGATAAACTCTTAGTGCATCATCATATATAGAAAATGAAGATGAAACAATCATATTTTTTGAGTTATCTAGGTGATACCTATTTTAAATAATACCTTGATTTTTTTAAGGTTTGATCTATAAATATCCTCTCAACCCTTCACTTGCATGATTTATTTGGATAACTTCACTCTTCCACTTCCATTTCTCAGACTGCTTTCACAATTCTTGTGGCACTAGAATGAGGTCTTCAAAAATGAACTTGTTCACATTTTAAAACACCTCATAAATAATCACCCCACATCATTTGAAATATATTGAGGTATTATTTCTTGAAGTAATCATTCATTTCACTAAATCAAGGTAGAATTCACTTAACCAACTTCATTTCTCCAAATTTTCAACTGAGCTCTAGTTTTCTCAAGAACTAATCTTGGATCCTCATGTTCAAACATATTCAAAGTTTTTTCCAAGATTAGATAAAAAAAATTCATAATTGAAGGAAATCACAAAAAAAAAATTCAAGTATTCAGAGACATACCTCATTTGAACAAAACTTCATCTACTCACCTGTAGCAACAAGCTTTTTTTCAAGTCAGTTTGAGATCATTTCACACCTTGAAGTTTCATCATGAAAACACTTGATCATACCAAATAAAGTGCATATATAATTTATTTTATACCTCAAGAAACTTCTCATGGTCATAGAATTCTTTTGCAACAAGTAACTCACCATGTTTCTCTGCATACTTTCATGACTAATCTTACATTCTAGGCTTTATTAGAAGTAGGAATGAAAATGCACATGTATCATCATATTTCTTCATAGGACTAACATTGAACATGTTGTGTACATATTTTAGTTATCTTTGTAAAGAGAATTAGAACTAACACATAGTAGTTATAAAACAAAGATAAACTAAAATATATGCACCATCATGCTTAGAGCTTAAAAAAGATTAATCTACTAACATCTTTGCATTAGAACATGAATAAACATCCAAACTAATATGCTAATAAATTAATCTCTATCTCTATTGAATGATAATCAATGGATTGAACCTATTTAGATCCTTAACAATCAAAATGGGTTGATTATATGTTTGAATCCCAAGGTTTCAAGAATGGAGTCTTGTCAATCCATGGCTACAAGACCATTTGACATATCTCCATATGAATTCAAACTTGGATGGATGAATGCAAGAAATGAAGATAACTAGCTCCTCTAATGGAAGAATGCTCTAAGATGATAGAATGGCTATAGCTTAGGCTCTATGCTCATTTAGGTGTAAGTAGAAAGATAGGATGAAGGCTCTTTATATAGACCAATGGATAAAAGAATCTTCTGCATCCCTTTACATGTGGGATAATATAAAGGTTGAGTTAGTTAGGGATGATCATGGTTGAAAGAGGGTTGAGTCAACCTTAGGATAGTTTAGCTTCTCCTTTAGTGACTCATGGGATTTGACAGGATTTATTAATTAACCCAAGTGATTAATTAATAGGTGAGAAAGCTTTATAGAATCTTTTATAATAACAATTAATATGATTTAGGGAATAGGAAGGGTTTAGACTAAATAAATGATGATTTATTTATCTAATAGAAGGGGAAACTTAATTAATTAAGAATAATTAATTAATTCAGGTAGAAAGGGGTTTAATTAATAGAAGGTCGTTAAATTTTATCTTTGTTTGATAGAAGGGTCAATTAATTATAATAATGTAATTAATTTACAATGATAGAAAAGAAAATGTGTGATATTGACGGTATGTCTTTAATTTGCAAGAAGTGGTATACTTATCATAATTAAAGTATTTAAATTGGTAGAGATAAATTATAGGTGTCCAAATTTTCCCCTCTTTATGGTGGCATAAGTGACGCCACTTCAAAGATAGTAAATATGTGAAATTTTGAAGGGGTATAAGACAAATGAGTAGAAGTGAGAGATGCCCCTCGAGTGTCAATGGGGTGATGAAAGAAGGTGACCGACGATCAAAAAAACTGAAATAAATAGATAGAAGAATGGGTAGGGGAAGGATGCCCCAAGTGAATTAGAAACATAATATTGATAAGAGAATAATCAAGAAGAAATAGAGGAAGAATGCCAAGGAATAACTAGTCTTGCATCTAGCGTATAACAACTTTCTTATCATCATTTTGTCAAGGATCTATGTCATCGGTGCTTATAAAAAATGTAAGCATACAAAAAAATTAGAATGACATGAAAATCCATACTACAAACAATTATCCATTTCTGAAAACACCAACTCAATGCAACATACCAAAAGTAATGCAATACAAGAAGGAAACAAGGTCATTTAATAGGGAAACAAGTACAATCACACATACTCAAACCAACAATGATCAAGGCGGTTGCAAAAATGTTTTGTTATCAAGCTGAAGATTCCCAAATGTTCATGATTGATGACAAGGGTTAAAAATGATTCCCTTGGAAAGGATATATGCAAGGGAAAGGGATGAAGGATGCGAGGTCCAGTGATAAAGTGTTGTGTGCAACAAAACAACATCAGGAAACAATATGTGCTCCAGAGTACTGACGAAGCAAGCAAGTGAACTTTTTTGAATGGTTGTAGATCTAATGATCCATGATTCATTTGATTCGTGAACATGTGAAAATACCAATAAGATATGGGATGTATACCATGTGTAAGATATGAGCTTTAGCCGCTATGAGCATATTGCCAATTTTTGTAATTTTTTTGATTTTTATACAATTTTTAGGATTTTCCATTTTCTTGATTTTTAGGAAAAAATTTATATTTATGATTTTTCAATGGATTTTTTATGTTTATAGAAGAAATAGGAAAGTATGAGATTTCCTGAAAGTCAAAAAAATTGTTTCAAGGAGAAGAAATGGGTGCCAGGTAGCAAAAACATGTCCCAACACCAAGAAAATTAGTTTAAAATGATTATTTAATAAAAATAATCATGTCGTGACAGATAGAAGAAGTGTTAAAAGAATCACAGAAGGTCAAAACATGCCCCTAGGGCATCGGTCGGGGTAAAATGGTGAGATATATACCCCTCCCGAGGGGGGTAAATCATCACAATTAGTTTAATTATTATCCGAGCTCTGCCAAATTTTTATCGTGAGATACTGATGAGCAGATTAGCAGAGATGGACAGAGTTTAGAGCCACCACAGATAAGCCGATACCATCAGAGAAGTATGTCCTGATATGATGACAGATGGACCATTTATGAGTGCCCTAACCTTGTTTCATCATTTTTATCATTAATTAAACATTTATTACTGTTAGTAACGAGGGTAAAAATGTGTATGTGTGGTCTAGGGTGCGTATATGGCCAAAGGTTAGCGTACACAACCAAAACCATGTACGTGGACTCGTATATGCTAAATTTTCATGTACGTGTATGTGTAGGCATCACTAGGGGAGCATACATGCTTAGTATTAGAACCTGTGTATACCTAGGTGTACACATGAAAGAGGGCACATATGTAGACAAAAGGGCCACGTATGTGTAAGGGTTAGGTCATATGATAGGGTACATACACACACACATATAAGTGTATGTGCCTTTTAAGGCGCCAAGGAAAGGCACGTATACAACCATGAGCGGCACATAAACACCCAAAGAAGTGAACGTACATGCCCAAAGGAGTAGCGTAATACTAAATGATTAGAGGAAAAGAGGATCAAACTTTGCCGATTTTTAGATAGAAGAAATTAGCATAGAAAGAAGTGAAAAAAATCCCTTTAGATGAAAAATTAGTTAGATAGAAGAAAATAGAAAGAATTAGTTAATTGAAGTAAAGAAATTAGATAGAATAAAATCATGTGTTATTTCCTTTTGGAGGTTCATTTACCATCACTTCAGACAAAGGTAGCGGCACATCTAAGTAGCCACCATAGAGGTTGGATTTTGTTCACGTGACTGGTGGATGTTACTGATCTTGTTAGATGTGACTGGACTATCTTATGTGGTGCACAGATGCCTAAGATCACCTTAGACCATGGTCTCCTTATAGCTTTGACTGAGAGATGGTACTCAGAGAGCTCAATGTCTTCTTGAATCATCGATAGGGAGATGATTGTTTACACTTGAGGATCATCTGGTGTATATTACTTTGTTCCCATAGTTCGGTCAAGCTAGCTCGAGTACATTAGCGAGGATGAGGATATTCTAGGTTGTCTCATTGATGCATTTGGTTTATTGGACATACCTCACCAAGGGATGACAATTTATCTAAACTATTACATTGCAGAGCCACGTTTTCATCGCATTACTGTATAATTTTTGGTGCTTATAAGTGGAATTCTTGTCCCTAACAAGATAGGTGCTCCCTTTATGCTTGACCTCATTGGAGTTATAGACAGGTTTATTACGAGGCAAGTATACATTGATAGGAGATAATGTATGTTAGCATCACATTTATTGGGACTTGTATCTTATTACATACCATGGTCAGAAGACTATGGGGCCCAACAATTTTGTTAAAGATCTGGTCATGGGACCATACATAGCTATTGCTCACCTTATAGGTGAGTTATGAGCTTGAGATCTAAAGGATCCATCTATTATGGAATGGGTATCAGCAGGTGGCAATATTCGAGGGCACATAGGTAGCACCTACGGCTCTAGGTGAGAGTTCAATGAGATTACATAGTAGATGATAGTGTGGAGGTCCTACCGCTATTATTAGTGGGTTGAGGATTTTGATGAGCTCATCATAGCAATGGTAGAGAAATTTTTGATAGGTAGCAGGGGCTACATTATGGAGTATTATTGCATGGAACGATGTGCTGATAGTTTGGGGGGTGTTCAGGATGTTCCTAGTCCAAGACATGTGGTATGCCCACAGGGTTTCCGAGAGATTTGACATGGGGCCCCAGATTCAGTCTGGCCAGGGCCCAGGATGAGTTTTGATTAGATGGTTCTACATAGTAGTCACTTCCATTGAAGGAAAATCAGAGATGTCAGGGACCACTATTCAGTATGCTTCTTTGGTATTTGACTAGTGATACCGGGATCGAATTACTATTCTGTAGGTAGCATTGGCCACAGGGGTTAGAGCACCTGTAGAGGGGTGAGTAAGAGGATGTATATTGTAGGGAGGACGGAGGAGGAGGAGGATGAGGGACAATGGACAAGGTTGGTAGATAGGGTCCCTCCACCCATAAAACAATGGGTACAGAGGTAACGAGATCTGGGTTACGAAAGATTGAGATGCCTTTGAGTGGGCTTGATTATAGGATTAGATGTCCCACTACAACAAATTCTCAGTATAGAGAGTGCTATAGGGTACTCCCGCAGGAGGATTTATATAGTAGGGGCCATCTTGTAGCCCTACCAAGGGATGGTGGAGGTAGAGAGCAAGTGGTGGAGGAGATTAGAAAGGTTGGAAGCGGAGATGACAGACATATAATTTATAATTAATTTGTAGCTTTAGTAGGTCATAGCCATTTCCAACTGTAGGTTACAATGGAGAGGGACTAGGCCAATGTCAAGGGTACAAAATACTCATGGCTAGACAAGATCAAGTTAGGGCACAGGCTCAGATATTGACAACTGAGTGTGATAAGGATAGGGTACATGCTTGCTAGGGAGGTGATGGCATGCAATATAGTTTCATTAGTAGATATGGAAAGATGGAAGTGCCCAAATGCTCACATATTATCAAGCACCTTACAATAGGCATAGGATTCAGGTCCTCACTGTTACTATAGGCAAGGATAGACAACTTGCCTTATTGACATAGATGCACATGATTGATGTAGCCCACATTACAGGAGAGTGAGATGGTGTCTATAGAGGTAGCCATAACATTTGGAGAGAGATAAATATGTTATCCAGTATCATAAGATCTAGTGGGGAAGCTTCCTATTATAATGAATATTACCTCAACGTAGTTTCATGTAGGGTCTATAGGATTGCACCCTTTGAGAATCTTGTTATTAGTAGGTTGGGGACTTGATCCCATAGGACATCTAGATCTATTTACTCAATTCAGCAGTAACTAGTCTGTGTAGCATAGAGTACTAAGTGGTAGGGCCTTCTCATCAGCAGTCATATTCCAACCTCCAGTTCCCTAGATCCGACAGTAGCCTAGGTGAGGGGAGAGAGTAATGGACGACTCTTCCTCTTTGAGTCATGCATTTTTTTGTAGATGTATCTGATGTATATCTCTTATGAAGGCTTATTTTTTATTGATGTACATGTTGTATTTTCGTCATGCATCTTGATGAAGGCTTATTTTGATTTACACTAATGATAGCTGGTTTTTTATCTAGATGATGTACATTTTAAGGCATATGTGTATAGGGGAATTTACTCTTTGATATTCATGATGATGATGGTGATTACTATTATGTACTCTATGTTATTGATTATGTATCACATGTTTATTGATTCATGATATATCTATAGATGCTATAATTTGTTATTTCATATGTGATGTTGTTTTGATTTATTGTACATGATGATATTTTATAGATTTTGATATTTGTGATCCCTCTTGCCCCTATTTTATTATATGGTATGTGATTATTATCTTAGTGTACATGTATGATGTAAAGTTAGCATTTTATTTATATATGATGTATAGATTATGTTAGATGTGATGATATAAATGGAGATATGATGACGTGATAAAAAAACTACGTAGATGTAACAAAAAAGCACAAGAAAATGTTATCAAATATACAAAACAACCTAAAACAACTATATACAACTATTGACAAACATGTAAAAACGCACTACATAAGCACACAAGCAACCAAATCCATTCAAAGAAAGAAAAGATTAATCTCAAGTGGTATGTTTAAGCAACACAAATATGAATGTACAAGTAAGTAAAAACAATACAAACAATGTAAATGCAACCAAACAAGAAAAGTAAGAAACCATACAAATAAACAAAGAAAGTATAGTAAAAGTATTATTTTTGTGATACTGTTTTCAATGTGATTTGCGTTATTTTTGGGAGTTTTGTGAAACAATTTTCTATTGTTTTTGTAATTTCCATTTTTCTATTGTTTTGGGGTTTTCAAGCATTATGTAAATGTTTTTTTTTTTAATATTTTGAACACATTTGAATGTTTTTGGATTTTTTTTAAGTTTTTTCTGAAGCTATGTATAGTAAACTCAGAAACGTGGATTCCCCCAATGTTAGATGAGAATATAAAAGGGAAGGTGCCATGTGTTATATACAAGAAGATGAAAGTGTAAAGGTTCCCCCAGTGCTAGATGGGGAAGATAAAAAGGTAAAAAAATTCAACAATTTACAAGAGGAGAACTAGCTTGATCAAGGCTTGACATGATAGGTTCACAAAGAATCTCTAATACAGGTGCAGAACTAGCCCTAGGCTAAGTAAAAGTACCCCTAGATACATGATGCTTGTGAAAAATGAATCCTCCCAAGGCACAAGAAATGGGTTTTCATCAAGGGACTTATCCAAAGTGCAAAAATTGCGTGGTTTTCACATTTGGATGACCTATTTTCTCTTTTTCTTTTTCTCCTTTTTTGAATGTTTTTGTATTTTTAATAGCTTTCTACTTTTTTGGTTTTTTTATGATTTTTGTGCCATGCTCAAGCATAAAACCTCTTGATATGCATGGAATTCATTAGTTCAAAGAGCTCATCACCATCAATATGGGAAAGCTTGTATGCTCCTGACCCATATTTGGCCACAATGACATAAGGTCCTAACCAATAAGGTTCAAACTTTATTTTCTTCTCTTTTTATGCCCTTGTGTTGAACTGGCTCTCTTTCATCACCAAATCTCCAACATCAAACTGATGAGGTATGATCCTTTTATTTTAATTCCATGATACTCTTTCTGATACACCTTGAGATGGTTGAGGGTGTGGATGCCTCTTTCATATAAAATCTCTAATTTTGTGATTCTAGCCACTCTGTAATCCTAATCGTTATCTCGCTAGTCCCTAAGGGATATTCTTAGAGAAGGAATATCAATCTCCAACGTGATGATAGATTCAATTCCGAATAATACAGAGTAGGGTGTCACACCCATGGGGGTATGAATAGAAGTCCTATAATCCCATAGGGAAAGGTGAAATTGTAAATTACAGTTGGGACCTTTCTTCCTAACCATCTTCTCCATGATTTGAAATAGTGATTTTTTAGTGGCTTCTACTTACTTATTACCTTATGGGTAATATGGCATGGACAAATTTAATATTATCTGAAAGCGATGATAGAGACCCTTCATGGTCTTGTTTTTGAATGATTTACCGTTATCAGTAATAATGGTAGTAGGAATCCTATACCAGAAAAATAGGTGATTCATGATGAACTTCAAAATCTTAGCACCTATAACATATGTCCATGGAATAACCTCCACCCACTTAGTGAACTGTTGTGTGGCCATGATGATGTGGGTATTCCCATCAGATGAGGTAAGGGTGAGATTCCATATTAATTCTAATTCCCATTTAGAGAATGGCCATTGTGTTGTTATTGGCTGCAAAGGTTACGACGGTGCGTGAATGAAATTTCCCTACTTTTGAAATAGAACACACTTCCTTACATGGTTACAAAACTATGTATCCATAGTAGGCTAGTAAGAGCCTACCCTTAACAACTTCATTGCTAATGCCATTCCATTTGTATGGGCACTACATACTCCTTCATGTACCACCTTGATCACTTGGACTGACTTTGTTACATCTAGACAACACAACAGATTCACATCGTAACCATGAAGATAAAGTGTGCCTCCTAGGAGGGTGTAATGGGCTATTTTGTGGAAAAGGATTTCTTTTTAGGAATGGGTAATGTCATGAGGAAAGGTACCGCTGTCGAGGTAGTTAAAAATATGGGCTTACCATGGGGAGTGGGGACCAACAACTTCACATTCCAAGCAATAATCTGACATGTCATATGCAGGCTGATGTAGATTTTCAAAAAAAATTGTCTATCATTGGTTTCTGGAGGAATATGCAACATAGAAATCACTATTGTCATTACATCTGCAAATTGGTTTTGTGCCCTTGGAATTTGTTTAAAGGTGATGCGAATAAAATATTATTTCAGAGTTTTCACCAACTTTTTATATGGGATTATTTTTTCATCCTTGACCTTATACTCATCGTTGACTTTCTTGATAATCAGTTATGAGTCACCAACGACCTTAAGATGGTGAATATTACACTTTATAGCCATCGCCATTCAAGGGATGAGTGCTTCATATTCCAAAATATTTTTATTACAAGGAAATCCAAGACAAAAAGCTTATGGTATGGGGAATCCTAAAGGAGTGATTAACACTACACCTTCCCCCAAATCTTGAAATGTAAATGATCCATCAAAATGCACTTGCCACATAACATATTCTTTAATATACATCAATGATGTGTTAGGTAAATCTAAACTCACAGGCTCTGTTCTAGGTAAGTGATGCAACATAGAATTCACTAGATAATACCCTAGTCGAGTTGGCACATCACTTAGCCTAGACTGAGGCTCACCCGAAGCATGCAAAGGTACCAAGTCCCTCTTTAGGGTTTCTATAGTAGAATGTTAACATGATGAAGACTTTAAACAATATATATCCATAACTAATACATTATTACACAATATATGAAAGATCTATATCTAGGAAAGAATAGGTTTAAACAATAATCATGATAGAAATAAGAACATGCACTACCTAACTACACACAAGAATAACACTAAGGCAAAGTCAATATCTTCCATCTCTTGATTATCACAATATTACATAATATTCTTACAATATTGTAAATCTATGTCATTATGCATATGGTTTCGATACGGTAATCCAAAAACATGCACACTAGGTTATCTATCTCTCTATATCCCTCGTCTTCGTACCAAGTAATTCACTACATATATACAAGATGGGGAATTTCCCTTCACCACTTATCTATTCCAAAAATAGGTTGCATGCTATTAATATCCACATGCTATTTTCATGCATAGCCATACATATAAGTGTTCTATCTATAGACTAATGATAGTTAACTAAGGTGACAATCCTATTCTTAGACTGTCTCCATGCAAAATTGCTCTGAATATGATTCTCTAGAAATAGACAATGTATGGCGTGCACGTATATGCATTGTTGGTGTGTTATACATGTCATCTTCTAAAAATAGATATTCTTGCCCAAAAACAGCTAAGTCCTGAATGTTGAGCTTTTATTCTATGTGCGTCTTCTCTATTCATTTGCGCCCTTGAACCTGGATTGTTTTCCCATGTGGAATTCTTGTGTAAGTTTTTTCAAGTGTTCTCTTATCAACATTACCCAACACTAATCTCATTGTCACCCCAACAATGGGTATCTTCAAAAACAATGTTGAGTAGAAAGAATCTGAAAGAATTTGAATGAATAAAGTAGTTTTATTTGTCATCTTCATCTGTCTCATCTTGAAGTATTAACTCTAGATACTCCTCTTTTATTTCAGCCTCTACAGTCTACCACTTAGTAAGAGGCTTCTCTTCTTTCTCTAGAATGTCCACAATGATGGACTCAAGTTCATCCTTCGCAATTTACCCTTTTTCATTCTACAAGACCAACATAATGTTGGACATTGCAGCCATTCTTCCCTCTAGTACATCCATTTTCTATGCGATGAGTTTCCCAAGCTCACCAATTTTGTCCGCGAGGCTGATAAATACAATATTTTTCTTCTGTGCCAAGTCCCTTTCCTAGGTTAGGTGTGCTATTTCCTCACCCTTAGTTTTAATCTCTTATCTGAGCACCCTAATTGTGGAGGCCTTGTCTATATTGCACCTTTTCACTTCTGTTGAGACTTTTACCAATGTGTTACTCACATGTTCATCTAAAATGATAGTAGGATTTACCTTCATATGTCTAGCTTGGGGTACCTTCTTTAGAATCTCGAAATGTATGAATCCTCACATACATCAAAGTTAGGCTCATCCATGTGGGTTTTAATTGACCATGATAGATTCTTTCGAGTGTGCATGGTCGCCATATCCTCATCCATTAGCTCCTCATCCTTATATTATCATGCTCTGGAAGTGGGCACGGATAATATTTCCTAAGTCCTCAGCGTATCCCATGAGTGGTGCATTATGATCTCCACTCATCGTATTTTTCCTTGGCCCTTTTGGAACTTGAGCATCAAGGTTAGGAGTCTGTGTAGTATCCTCGGAAATATCATGTGCGATTTCAGATGTTTCCTTCTCTCCTTCTTCTCCTTCTTTCATCCCTTCATCTTTTTATGTTTCTCCTTTCTCAAGTGGAGTAGGAGATCCGTACATGATATCATCTGATTCTTTATCCTCTTCATCTAACTTCAACCTCCTTCTCCTTTTTGGCTCAATGGACTCCTTGTGTGGAGAGAGATGACATGTCCTTACCATTTTTGGGGTTCCACCTTGATTCCTTGTGCATCTGAATACTTTCGTGCACATATTCTCTCCCTGTTCTACCCCCGTATCATATAATTCATCATGCCCCTGTGGTGGAGTAGTGGCGCACTGTGATTCCTTCATATCTGAAGGTTTCCTCCTTTTATGCTCTAAGCCACCACTATCTTCACGCTCTTCTTCTTCATCTTCTACGTCAATGGTCTCTATGGACTTCGGCGCTAGTATATTATACATTATATGTTGACCCTTTGGTGGCCCTGGGAGCATGAACTCATTCTCCACGTACTTATTATTTTTCATCTTGAGCTTCAACTAAAGGTATACTAGTGCTTCCTCAATATCCCTGAAAGCTAGACTCATGGGATTTATGCTCAATACTTATGAAATGAACCTCTCGATATACACGCTTTTCCCTGGATACACATATTTCTTTCTTAGGGTGTGGTAGTAACAGTATACCTTCTCTACATTGAAGGTCAGGTGGTGCATGTCTATGAATCTATGGACTGATGTCTAGAAGTAACTCGCTGTGAAGGTGGAAGGAAATTTACACCAAGGGCCCCAGGATCCATCTTTCATTGGGAAGCATGTGATGTAGAAATGTTGTTATACAACAAACTAGAATTGTTTCCCTAATATCGAAGGTAGGTCCTTCAGGATGCACCACTCTTCTTCAAAGGATGTGTAGAACCTATCATACCATTTCTCCACTCTTTTCTTGACATCCTCTGTCATGGACCCTTTACATAGGTATTTTTTGAACCTTTCAGCTAGTGATTTATTCTCTATTCCCATATTTTCTCCTTCAGTATATCTGGTACTCAAATCTTCATGAATACTAGTGACAATAGAATAGATCCAAAGCTGATTTTCCCTCCCATGCACATTTCCTCAACTATCTATTCTACAATTTAGCCTGTAATATTATAGATTACTCCTTCTAACATCCACTTTACAACATGCAGCCACATGGTGTTCACCTGTGACCACCTCTCTTAGTAATTCAACTTTGTAACAAGATGTGTTGTTGCTTGTACAACTGAAAAATTATTTAGTTTATCAATGTCCATACTGCATGGATCCTTCAAGTACCCCAACTCCTTCCTGGTTTCTAGAATCAAGGCCTTATCTGTTACATCAGTCTTTGTAGCCTTCAAACCTGTCACTATGGAGATTAGCGTGGATGAGATTCTGATTCTCTGTCCTACAAAGTATAAAAAGTCCTTATGTACTATGCTCATGAGCCATTGGTATAAAGGCTCATACTTCCCAAAATATGAAAGCTCATATAATTGGTAGACTTCAATTATTTTAAGAATTTTCTCACCTGTATCATCATAAACTAGCATGTCATCTGTCGTGCGTTTGTTTGTTTTCATGTTGAGAAGGGCATCCAGTTATTTTTTGTTCTCTGTGTCCCTGTGGTTATATTCGTTCACTTTGATTTTTCTAATATTTGAATCCCACTCTTGGTCGACTATGACACCCTCTAGATATTGCATTTTAGAAATTTTACTTCCAGGTGCCATCACTTCCTCCTCTACAACCACCTTCTTCTTCCCCTTTGTTCCCACTGCAGCTACTTTCTTGGCTACCATTTTTACCTTGCACTTATTCTATAAACACTTGCTTCTTCAACTCTGCAATGCCTAACTCAAACCCTAGCTAAAGTTAGTATGCCCTAAATGAAAATTTGTTCCCTAGCTCCTCTCTGTTGTCTAGATTTTCTCAAACCCTTCACCACCAAGGACACATGCTTATTCTACACACAGATCTACTTGTCACATCTAGTTTCACACCCTTTACACCTCAAATTGATTACTTGACTCTTCGTACTTATATCTTTCTCAAATACTCTTAATTGTAATGGTAAAAATGAAGTCGCATCCCATTCTTATATATATTTTCAAAATTTTATGCATTTATTGCTTCTTTTATAGACACCTAAAATTGGCTACCCAATTTGGTGTCCCCTGTGTTTGCTTACCTTCTCGGGTAACCCGGGGCCCCTTTATAGCACCACTTCTCCCTTAGGGTATTAATTAATTATCTAATTAAAACACCTAAGTTTATTTCACCCCATTATATTTCACTCATGGATAATTAAATATTAACTATTTAATTATACTTTTTACATTTATTTCAACTACTTATCTACCTCATATCAATTTCCAACCTCCCATATCATTTTTTCCACCTATTTCTCCTCTCCTAAAAACCATGTAAAAGGACTTTTCTCCGTATTTGAGTTGGGATGATAATATTCTTATCCTCACAGTTCAATCCTTTTTGCCACTTTGGGAGTCTGTTCCCCAGATCGGCACCGACCGATACTCAGTCGATGCCAATTTTTTGGAACGGCCCCAATTTTACCCTCGGTCGGCACCGACTATAAATACCCATACCTAAAATCAGTTCTGGTTAGAGATAGAGAGATAGACGAAACAACAAAAATTTTGAGCCTAGAGCTTTTGAATTGTCAATCGAGAGAAAGAGAATTCTTTCCAAATTAATCCTTGAGAGGTGCACCATCACTCTGCCCTTGCAACATCAATATCATGAAGCTTCTTCAGCCTCTTGGAGATTCAATTTCTCTGTTCAGCCAACGCGGAACTCTTTCCACATCTCTGTAGCTCCTACAGTTTCCACAATCTGGTCTACATCAACCAGCAATCAAGTTTCTTGTAATTTTCCCTTGATCGATGCCAACCCATTCCAGTCGACACCAATTATCATCAATCGACACCGATCACCATCTGATCTATGCCGACCATTCTATAGATAGGTATCGAACTTAGGTAACACAAGTTCAACTTTGTTTTTATAGTTTCCTACTTTCTTTCAGTTTTTGTTGTGGTTTTTACATTTTGTCTGCTGTTTTTAATCAGAAATATAAATATTTATTTACATCTTTCATCATGTATGTCTTTACTCTTGATTGAAAATTTGAACTAACATCCACCGAGGAAGCTCATCACTTCCCAAATCCGCTTTCTGGGTAGTTCACCTTATATCTTCTAATGTCATATTTTTTTGTCAAGTAATTCATGCATCACAGGTTTCTTGTCTACTTCATAAGATTGCTTGTGTGCACCCATCTAAATTTCACCGGGCTTTTCTTTTCATCTTCACCTTGAAAATCTTTTCTCATTAATTAGGTATTGACTTTATTTGAGTTTTTCAGGGTTTTTGTGTTTAGTTTGGTGCATTAACTTGGACAGGTAACAAGCGTGGGAAATTCTTGATCTACATTCTGGCACACCCCTGGAGGGACCACACCGAAGTCCCTTATTATTAAGTTCATTTCTTTTCCATTTTTGAGCTTTTGTTCTTTTTCTTCACTGATTTTCATCAATTTTCCTTAAGCATTTCCTTTCTTCATTTTGGTCTTATTTGTTTCATTTATAATTTGCAAAGTCAAAGTTCTTTCTTTCTTACATATCTAGATTCCCATTTCTATTTCTAATATTAGTAAATATTTCATTTGATTTCAAGATTTCATTTTTGATCCATCTCTTTATGCGAAATTGTCATTTTCTTGAAATTTTTCTAGTTTCTTAAATAGAAATTTCTCTTCTACTAGTATCTAGTTATCTGGATATATCTTTCTAGATTTGTTTACGTGTTTTCTTAACCTTGTCTTATGGAGCACTTTGCTTGATCATGATATTGTTCAAGGTGAAGAGATCAACAATGCACTTTTTGAAGTCTACACACCTTAGAGAGCTAAATCTACAGGTATTTCTCTTTTGTGGTGTTTTCTCTTTTTTTAAGAACTTAAAAAGAACTTGTTTGTTTGTTTTTATCACACTCAAACACTTCATTTTTGGTCCTTTAAATGAATTAATTACATTGGGAAAGAACTTGTTTGACTTGTCTTCATTGAAATCAAACACTTCGGTTTTAGTGCTTAAAAATAACATTTTCTTTTTCATTTCTATTGTATGTTCTTCACCTAGTTCTCTAAATAGGTTGGAAAATTGATCAACAATCGGTAGTGACACTATTTGATTTTTATTTTTATTTTTCACCCTTGCTTACAAAGCCAAAATCACTAAGGTATAAAGAATTTAAACAAAAATTCCTTCCCTGGCCTCGCCTACTTGGAAGTGAAATCCAAGAGGAAGAGCCTACACGGTACTCGGGCCATGCTATAAATTCACGAAAGTTCTAGTATATATTGGTAAAGCACCCAACTCCCTTATCACAGTGGTGTGTGAAGTGCGGGGGTAGGCCCCTATATCAAGCCATGTACTAGTCTTTTATTGAAGTGCCTTCGAGACTCCTCACCAAAACATTCCCCAAACCATCCTTAGTTTGGCCAATTGAGTAGTCCCCGTTCTAAAAAGCTAGCCTTCCCTAGCATTTTCTTTCTTAAAAAGTATGAAAATTTAAAAGAGAGAATCACCTACAATGCTTGAATTGTCTATGAATTAATTAGGTCAATCTCTTTATGTGTTTTTGCTTGTTTATAACGGTCATCACCTGGTCACAATCTAGAAAAATGGCTCAACTAGTATCTTCCTCATTTGAGACCCCCACTAATGTGGATGTTTCGGAACCCCTTGGGTCTTCTTCAGGACCACTATTAGTTGGTTCCCCATCTTGGTCATATAATCCTTTCTATCATCTGAAAGCGATCCCATCATGACTGCCTTCCCCTGATCCTTTAGAGGTGTTATCTACTTCTGATATAGAGTATGTTCTTCATGGAGATCCTGAATTTCAGGCGCTTCTTGACCACAACCCGGTAGCCCTTATGGATTACTTAGTGCATAAGTATATTTAACTATTTGATCAGGGACCACTAATCTAATAGGTGTATGATTATTCTCATGAGCCATCCCAGGATTTCATAGAGTAGTTAGCATGCTTCTTCTCACCTCGAACCACGAAAGAATGTTGCACATCTATGCCTCCTTTTTCTCTTCCACCAACCATGTCGACTAGTTCTCAAATGACCCTACCTATTCCTGGTGCCATAGCTACCTCAGATACCCCACAACCTACTTTTGAGAGGCCCTTTTCTTTATCTATGATGAGTGCATCCACACTCCCCACAAATTGTTGTTAATTCTTTCTATGTTTTCTATTGCATCTCAGGGTCAGCATCTCTCTATGAGCTAACCCCCCTCCTATAAGTCAGTCGGCTCCTCCTTCTCATCTTCTAGTTGAACTTTCTTCTAATGCTCTAGCAATAGTGACATTTACCCATCCTTTGGCATCAACACCATTAATAACTAATCTGGCAGTCAAAATCCTCATTCAGAGTTTATTTCCCACCATATCAAATCAAATCAACACCCACATCCCTCAATCCATTCCGATTCAGTCAAAAAGTGTAGGAACCCACCAACCAAAGGCTCCATCTTTCATTCAACCCCCTTTTTCTCAATCACTCATCATCTCACAGTCTGTTTATAGTTAAGGTACCTCATACCAAATACCTCACCAGACGTCACACAAAATACTTGGTTATTCCTCTTATCATCCTATTAATCAGCAAATGAATCCCCCATTAATGCCTCAACAAAACATACCATTCTCTTCTCATACGGGACATATCAACATGTCCCCTCCTCAATCTTATGTCATCCCAACTTATTTTCAAGAAAATCACAGACCTCGAAGCCTCCACTAAAGGGGGCTCACCCTTCATACTCTTTTGAAGAAGTGTGTAATGAATTGATTCATCCATCAATGGATTTTAAGCCTTATCCTCCCCAATGGAAACTTCCTAAGTCCTCAAAATTTCATAGTCAGGAGGATCCTCAGCAACACCTGTGAGCATTTAAGCATGCTTGCTACCTTATAGTCTAGGACCAAGAGCTTATACTCCATACCTTCCTATGTCTTTAGTAAGGCCCACTTTAGACTGGTAATAATAACATACCCCAACATTCTCTATTTTATTTTTCTCAATTAGCCCTGATGTTTGTTGAAAACTTCTCAATAAATATCACACATAAGATCTTGATCACAGATCTTTATAACATTCGTCAATTTGATGATGAGTCTATTGCAGACTTTGTCACTCGTTGGAGAGGAATAATAAATCAGTTGTCCTTCTCCCTCCCTCAATCTCAACAAATTGAGTTGTTTACTCAATCTTGTGCTAATCATATTTCTTCCACTTTAAGGATTCAAACCTTTTATACATTTGAAGAATCCTTTACGATGGCACGATAACTTGATTCTCGCGCCATCAAACAAGGGAAGTTAAAAATTTGTTCTAAGTCTAAACCAGATTTTTCTCGGTTTACGAAATCAAACCCTTTTTCTTCTAACAAAGACAAGAATCAGGGGTCCACCAATGCTATCATATTAAAAACATCACGATCTGATAGCACTTCTAATCAAACACCTCGGAGAGAATCTTCATCTTCTTGAAAAGGATTCTCCATCATCTTGGTCTTTTACTTCATTGGGGGAGTCATATGCTTCTATCTTAGAAAAAATGTTGGAAGTTAACATGATCAAAATTCCTCTTATTATAAATTTTTATGAGAACAAAGAATGACCATTCTAGTATTGTTAAAATGACTTCTGTCATTATCATAGAAGTAAAGGCCATGACATTGAACGATGTTAGACCTTCAAAAATACCATCCAAAAATTCATTGATAAAGGTGAGCTCATTCTAGATAATCCAAATGCCCCCCAAATTAGGTGCTTGACATTTTTAAACAACCTTTTCCAAATCATTCCCTAAACAATGATGCTTCAGGGTCTCAAAAACCAAACACGCATACTATCAGTGCCATTTCTATTGATAGTTCTCCTAATTCTGAGCCATCCACAAACGTGTTGACTGAATCAGAACTTCATTCCACTCCTTCAAATTTTGAGATTCCACTCTACTCAGAGGGTCCATCTTCAAGTCTTCCTTTATTGTTAGAAGTAGAATCATCTCCTACTGCCTCTCTATCAGATCTTCCACCTATACTTGAAATAGTATCATCCTCATCTATTTTGTCATCATATATTATTTTGGTGCTTGAGTCATTTACATCCCTTCAAGTTTCCACTACAAATACTTCTACTTCCATTGCTCCCATTTTTGCCACGACCATGCCTTTAGTCAATGTACCCATAGTTGTACCAACTTCTATGCCTTTGGAAGCATCTTTGATCTTGACTCTTCCTATCTCTTTTCCTACAGTAATTTACACTCACAATTACTATGTCTGAAGTACCCTCCCTCACAAGAGGCTGCCTCTTCATTACCTGCCTCTTCCACTAGTGTTTCCTTTCCTATTAAGGAAACATCTAAAGAGATAGTGTTGACACCTATAATTCTGACTCCTAGACTCAGACATAAACAATTGGAGTTTAAGCCTAGGGTTACATCATCGGTATCATCTCCTTTACTTCCTCTGAAATGATTACAGTCACCTTATGTGGTCGAATTTGTCACCATCCCCTAAAAAGGGAAAACCAATATTTCAGACCATCAAAACTCTTGGCGCCCTTCCTCAAAAATCCCTCTTTGCACCTCATAAAAGATTGGATTTATCAACTAAAAAGGCATCTTCTTCTACAACACCATCTTCACTGGTGCCTCATAAAGTGGATTTACCTACTGGCAAGGCATCACCTCTATTATCAAAACCATCATCTTCATCACTTAAAACCAAAGCACCTTTTGTGCTACCTATCAAATCTATTTTGGGAGCTCCTCCCCCATCTAAATCAATCTTATCTAAATCACCGTCTGATAATGGTAAAGAGTAGACCATCTATTATATCATTCACACTCTTCATGAGTATGAAACTCGTTATTCTGAAGCTGAAAATTTATGTTGTGCTCTCTTCTTCGTGACTTATAAACTTTGTCATTGCCTCCTTAATCATAAAACTTATATTGTTACAAGTGTCAGCCCACTCAAGACAATGCATGTGAAACCTTATCACAGTGATCGTATCACTCATTGGCTCATGCTCATGACAGAGTTTGACCTCTAGTTCATCTCACAGAAATCTATCAAGGGTCAGGTTATCGTTGATCAATTGGCTGATGCCCCTCTTCCGGACACCCAAGCCCCCCTCACTCAATTCCTAAATGAGTACATCCAAAAAATTTATTTCGGTCTATCTCCATTTAAATTAAAACTCTTCTTTGATGGGTCCAAGTGTCAGCAAGGGTGAGGCATAAGTTTCTTCATGATTCCTCCTTGGGGTTCACCTATCCCTGTTGTACACAAGCTTAACTTTGAGTGTACCAATAATATGGATGAATATGAAGCCCTCATTTTAGGTCTTCAAAATGCCATTAATATTGGCACTCACCATATCGACATCTTTGGTGACTCTGAAATCATCGTTAATTAAGTCACTGGTGTCTATCAATGCAAAAATGATATCCTTCAAAAATATCGGGATATCATTCTCCTTCAGCTTTAATATTTCAATAAATTTACTATCTAGGCTATTCCTCACTCTGTAAACCAATTTGTAGATATGATGGCTTCATTAGCCTCACTTATTCCTCCATTCACTGAGGACTCACAACTTTATGTGGTTGTTCAGCGTTTAGACCAACCATCTCATCTCAAGAAGTTAACTTTGATCAACGCTATCACAACTAACACTCAAGATCTGTGGTATCAGCACATTTTTAGTTATCTATCCTGCTCAGTGCTTCCTCCATATTTGACTTCCAATGGCAGAAGATATTTATCCAACGCACAAACTGCTATACTTTTCTGTGTAGAATCTTTTACAAACATGGTTTTGAGGGTATTTTTCTTAGGTGCCTCAAAACCCCTGAATCATCTAAAGCCATTCAGGAGGTCCACGATGGTATCTGTGGTGGACACTTTGGTGGTTTGGCTGTGGCTAAGTGCATCCTATGTCTAGTTTACTATTGGCCTTCTCTTAATCAAGACTGCTGTGAATATGTCAAGAAATGTGTCAAGTGTCAACAACACGCTGATCTCACACATATCCCTAGTCAGGATTTACAACCTACAACGGATTTGTGGCCCTTTTCACAATGGGGTCTTGATCTCATTGGTCTCATCAATCCGTGATCTTCACAGTGACATCACTCTATCATTACTGCCACAGAATACTTCAGTAAATGGGTGGAGGATATTCCTCTTTCATCGACCAAAGCTAAACCTATCGTTGATTTTATCTATCAACACATCATTTGTCGCTTTGGTGTTCCTCATAAACTCATTACAGACAATTGTAACTCTTTGAAAAATAAAAATTTATAGAAACTTTATGACACCTTCAATATTAAACTCATCTTTTCTTCTCCATACTATCCACAATCTAACGGCCAAGCTGAGGCTTCTAACAAAAATTTGTGTAATATCCTCACAAAGGTAACTAGTCGAGCTGGTAGCGATTGGCACTTACACATCCCTTTTGTTCTCTGGGATTATCAAACTAGCATTCGTAACCCTACTGGTGCTACTCCCTTCTCTATCATCTATGGGTATGAGGTTGTCCTTCCTTTGGAAGTCAAAATTCCCTCTCTTCACATCTCTCTTAGAGAGTTTGTCTCTGATGAGGACTATCGTCAAAACTGTCTAGCACAACTTGAGTTGTTAGATGAATGTCATCTCAATGCTCTTGAACATCATCAAGTCTATCTTGAGCATGTCAAACATGCTTATAACAAGGATTGTAGTAGTGTGACTTCCAAGTTGGTGATCTTGTTCTTAAAGAAAACCAAAATGTCACTACTCTAAAACAAAGTCAATGTAGTAAGTTTTCTCCTAACTGGATGGGACAGTATGTTGTCACTCACAAGTATGGGTATGGGGTTTATCGCATATCTTCCATGGATGGTATACCTAAAATGGAACCCTTTAATGCTTTGCATCTAAGGCCCTTCTATTGTTAAAATCTATCTTACACGATCTAAGTCGCAAAATAGATCCTTCATCCATTTGCAACCAGTGATGCATTTCGTAGTGATTTGGAACTATGTGGTACTCCGCATTATTTCTTTTCATACCTTAAATATGAGTATTGTGGCTCTACTCATGGAATTTTCCTTACAGATTTGTTCTTGCTCATGATTGGAATACCTTAATCACTAATCCATCTACCATAGGTGTTCATCTTGATCAAATCCACTTGGGGCATGAGTATGTGCTTATATATGTTTTCTTCCCCTCTATCTGATCTATCTGGTCTAAACTCAGCTTCTTTCAAAAAAAAAAAGATGCTATCCTAGTCCCAAAAGATAGACTGATCCCTCAAAGGTTAGCTATCCATGCCTTATCAAATAAAATACAAAATGTAGGCCATTCCTCGAAGGATGGATGCCATCAAATTCATAATACAGACCGCTCCCTTGAACATCGGTTGTTTGTTTTTTGGCATTTTTATAGTAAAAAACTTCCTCTCTCAGCCAGTTTGTTCATTTGTTAGCATCCATGAAATACTTCCCGTATTGATCAGTCTTTTCATATCTAGCAAACTACCTACATTGATCAGTTTTCTTGTCTATCAAAAGAAAAATAATGAAGCTATGATATGAGACCTTTGTGATCATATGGAGACCTTGTTTTCCCCATATGAGCATGTACTTAATCCTTCATGTGTTCTGATGAGATGAATACCTATCTCCCGTCCTTATCTCCTTCCTAGATCTGGTTTGCGACTAACTAGTGTCATGTTTATTTTATCCATGTGTATGGCCTTGTGTGCATCGTCTTTAGATTTACCATCAAGGTCTCTATTTATAGTTGGTTAGGGGTCTAGCTTATCATTCTTTCTCCTATCTAGGTGTAGTGATTTTCATTTATAAGGGATAAGATCATTGCATTGCTTTCTTTTCATCAAACTAAGTGGACATTACCCCTGTTCATTTATTATTTATCAAGTTAAATTGACATTTGACATGTTAATTTAATCAATCAAATCTATCATCTATCTATGCTCATATTATCTACTTCATCTAAAAAACATCAAAGCTACGTATATTATGTGGATCCATCTATCTATAACATGTTAATTTGATCAAATATTAATTTATGACAAATCAAAATTAAATAACATCTATCTATCTCTATCTACCAAAATGAAAATCATGAGACCAATCACATAACACAAGGATGCATATATATATGTGTGTGTGTGTGTGTGTGTGTGTGTGTGTGTGTGTGTGTGTGTGTGTGTGTGTGTGTGTGTGTGTGTGTGTGTGTGTGTGTGTGTGAATGGCTTCAAATCGAGCCATATACATCGTAAATAAATGCCTTCAAATCGAGGCTACGTTAGTATTTCTCTACAAATCGTATCTCTATATAGTAAAATTAGATAGGTGGAACACATTGTCTCCTCCACCCTCCTTGGGCACAGGAACTCTCTCCTGACCAACACCTACATAGCTAGAGGTGCCCACAGTTGTAACTCTATGACCTCCCCAGTCTCCCCCGGTGCTCGCACCCTCTAATGCACCACTGATGGTAGTTATCCTTCTCCTCACTCCATAACGAGGCATATTTGAGGCATGTTGTGTCAAATCATCCTCATAATATCTCACCTCAGTAACGATATCCTGATAGGTACTCAGACTCACCATGCTGAGTGCTCTCAATGGCGCTAGTGGTGGTGGTGGTCCTCCTGCTACCACACCCTGTACTCCTGACTCTGAGGTGGTGCCTATATCACCATATTTGGCCTTGAGTGCATCTCTGTGTCTGTGATATTGATCCCTCTACTGGATCACTGTATCCTATTCTTGACGAGTGGCATCTCTCTCCTGTATCAATGTGTCCCTCTCCTCTATCAGAGTCCTAATTTCCTTGAGCGTAGTCTGGTGTGTCTGTACTAGGGCAGCATGCTCTCCCTGTAGTCTCTCTAGCTCTTCCATTGTTCCTCATCTAACTCCGCAGATGCTGTGAGATGTCATGGTAGCTCCACATGATACCATGCCTCGTAGCCCTTATCTACTCATGCATCATCATCATTATCTATGGGAGGTAGGGCCTCCTTGAATGGATTTGCTGGGACCAGTATCAGTAGATCTGTCTCCTTGCTATCCTGTTTGTATGGCACATATACAGTCAGAATGATCTGTATTAATCCAAACTATCTCATTACCCATAAAAATAAGACCCACTCTAAAATATCTGGCTTGTGGCCCTTGACTACTCTGCCGCATCTCAGCTCCATAAGGTGGGTGTCCTGTCCGGCCCATGTAGGGTAGACCCTGTATGGCCTCCATATAACCTATGCTAGTGTCAGAGTCCTAAATCTCTAGGCATACCACTATGATGATCTCCATGTATCTCCAGAGGCCATGTCTTCCCACTATCATCGAAATCCATAATCAAGGGCTCCCTCTACTCCTGGCATCCATGGAAGTATGGATAGTCTAATCATCGATATATGCTCGTAAGCCCAACAGTGGAGTAAAAAACTGAGATCTATCCCAGTCTGTCTGCCTATGGTATACATACACATCTCAGGATATATCTATGCCAATAACACATCAGCAAATGCAAACACCTGCATGAACTCTAAGATATCGTAAACACAGTCGAGTAGGAGTAGTGGGAACCATCCACCTCCAGAATCTGGTAGTGTGTAATAGGAGATAGCCATTTAGATCAGGGCTATCAATCTGCTCCTAGGGTCATCCTGTCGGTACTGTGAGGCTATCCTCATAGCCCCAGACACTATCTCTACCTCATCTACCCTGTCCCCATATAATCATACCAGGGCCCTTCTCTGCTGCTCTCAAGGAGTAATCTCTATCAGGTCCCCTGTAATCGACAACTTGAGGATCCTATAGATGTCCTCATGGGTGATGGTCATCTTACCCATTCGAAATCAAAATGTGCAGGTCAGGCTATCCCACCAATACACCAATACTCGCATGAGCTCCACATCTCAGGGTACCCGTCGATAGTAACAGAAACCCCCTAGTTCGGCTAACTTTAGATGGCACCAATCGGCATCTGTCACATCTGGCAATATAGTCTCTAGTAGCTCAGGAATAGCATCCCGCATGTGTAGGTCCTCTCATGCCTACATCACACCAAACATCGTCATTAGTTTCTAATTTATCAAAATCAAAATCATTAAACTTTCATCAAAATCTTTCTCAAAAGATTCCAAATGTCTCATCTTTCCCATTAGGGCTGACTATTTTCCATCGGTGTCATTTAATTTATGGTTGACGCTAATTGTATTACAATAGACACCAATTGCATAATAGTCGGCGCTGATTTTTCCAATTGGCGCCGACTAGAAGGTAGAGTACCAAAAAAATCCCCTTCCCCCCCACTAAAAAATTACACAAAAGTACAAAGCTTGGGGAGGACCACTTACCCCTGGCTACATCCTCTTCCTCTTCTGACCACTCCTGGAAGCTTCCATGTTGCTCAAATTCAACTTTTGACTTTTTCTAAATCAATCATCATAGTGCAAATGAATCGTTACCATTCACCTTTTCTATATTTATAGGTTTTCGGAGCGGTCAGCGCTGATTATTTTGGTCGGTGTCAATTTTTGTGGTCGATGTCAATTAGGGGTAGTGAACGCCGATTGGAGCCCATTGGTGCCGATCAGGTATTTTGATATATTTTCTCATCTCATCCTACCAGGACATGCTTAGTTCTCGTCTGCTTATCCTGTCTTGCACATGTGTCACCCATAACACATTGTCACCATTATTGAGCCTTTATTTTGGGTACTTGTACCTTGTCACCTTACAATGCCACCACACGTGTGTCACTCGTAGCACGGATTTGCTTGTTGATCCCCACTTGGGGCATCTCATCATTATATCTTTTGTATGTGCCACCTATAACACACTTGTTCTACCTAGACTGGCAGCATTTCTATTACAAAGTCCACTATAGTGGCCATATGTTAATTTTTGTGGTGGCTCTCCTCTCGAGGCTATCGCTTCATCTTACTTATCTAAGTGTTGATGCTTGGCTTGTTTATCTTATCATTGTTATGACCTTATTTCCACCTTTTGGTGCATATTTTCAATGTTATCATCCATTCCTATTGTTTTCCCTGTACATGGGTAACTCGCATTTTTTTCAACCTAGAGATAGTGGGTTTGTAGGCACTAACATCATCTCGTTCAAAGGCCTTCTAGTTGTCCCTACCAATGTGTAATTATTTGGTTGTTACGATCTTACAATCACCTTTAACTCACAATTTTTTAGCCACTAATGTCATCTCATACGAAGACCGTCTAATCTACCCTACCAATGTGAGTTCCTTAGGTCACTACCTTTTTCATTTTTTTCATGCATCATCAATGATCCAATCTACTCTAGACGTCTAGCTGGGGCATCCTCTCTTCTATTATTTTTCATCTACCTTTTTCAAACTCAGGATCGGTTGACTTTTTTGGGCCCATCTCATCCCTAGTTTGAGGGGAATCACATAGTCTTTGTTCTTCCTTTCTTCCATTCTTCCAACTCCTTGTTTTTGTCTCGCAGCTTTGCTTATTGCAAGTTGCTCGACAAAAAGGGGCAAATGTAGACAACTAAAATTGGTTACCCAATTTAGTGTCCCCTGTGTTCACTTACCTTCTTGGGTAACCTGGGGCCCTTTATAGCACCACTTCTCCCTTAGGGTATTAATTAATTATCTAATTAAAAAACCTATCCTAAGTTTATTTCACCCCATTATATTTCACTCATGGATATTTAAATATTAATTATTTAGTTATACTTTTTACATTTATTTCAACTACTTATCTACCCCATATCAATTTCCAATCTCCTGTATCATTTTCTTCCTTTCTTCCATTCTTCCAACTCCTTGTTTTTGTCTCGCAGCTTTGCTTATTGCAAGTTGCTCGAAAAAAAGGGGAAAATGTGACAACCCTAAAATTTGGTTACTCCAATTTAGGTCCCCTGTTTCACCTTACCTTCTTGGGTAACCTGGGCCCTTTATAGCACCACTTCTCCCTTAGGTATTAATTAATTATTAATTAAAAAACCTATCCTAAGTTTATTGCACCCATTTATTTACTCAATGCTATTTAAATATTAATTATTAATTATACTTTTTAACATTTATGTCAACACTTCACTACCATATCAAGTCCCATCTCTGTATCATTTTCTTCCGTTCTCTTTCTCCATTCTTCCAACTCCTTTTTTTGTCCCTCGTCAGCTTTGGCTTATTGCAAGTTGCTCGAAAAAAAGGGGAAAATGTAAACACCTAAAATTGTTACCCCATTTATGTCCCTGTGTTCACTTACCTTCTTGGGTAACCTGGGGCCCCTTTATAGCACCACTTCTCCCTTAGGGTATTAATTAATTATCTAATTAAAACACCTATCCTAAGTGTATTTCACCCCATTATATTTCACTCATGGATATTTAAATATTAATTATTTAATTATACTTTTTACATTTATTTCAACTACTTATCTACCCCATATCAATTTCCAATCTCCTGTATCATTTTTTCCACCTATTTCTCCTCTCCTAAAAACTGTGTAGCGGGACTTTTCTTGTATTTGAGTTGGGAGGATAATATTCTTATCCTCACAGTTCAATATTTTTTACCACTTTGAGAGTCTATTCCCCGATCGGTACCGACCAGTACTCGGTCAATGCCAATTTTTCGGAATAGCAAAAATTTTACCTCGGTCTACACCGACTATAAATACCCATACCTAAAATCAGTTCTGGTTAGAGATAGAAATATAGAAAAAACAACAAAAATTTTGAGCCTAGAGCTTTTGAATTGTCAATCGAGAGAAAGAGCATTCTGTCTAGATTAATCCCTGAGAGGTGCACCATCACTTTACCCTTGCAACATCAATATCGTGAAGCTTCTTCAACCTCTTGGAGATTCCATTTCTTCGTTCAGCCAAGGTGGAACTTTTCCCACATCTCTGCAGCTCCTGCAGTTTCCACGATCTGGTCTACATCAACCAGTAATCAAGTTTCTCGTAATTTTCCCTTAATCGACACTAACCCAGTCTAGCCGATGCTGATCATCATCAATCAACACCGATCACCATCTGATTGATAGTGACCATTCTATAGATAGGTATAGAACTCAGGTAACACAAGTTCAACTTTTTTTTTACAGTTTCCTACTTTCTTTTAGTTTCTATTGTGGTTTCTACATTCTGTCTACTATTTTTTAATCAGAAAATATAAATATTTATTTACATATTTCATGACGTATGTCTTTACTCTTGATTGAAAACATGAACTGACATCCATCGAGGAAGCTCATCGCTTCTCAGATCCACTTTCTAGGTAGTTCACCTTATATCTTCTAATGTCATCTTTTTCTGTCAAGTAATTCATGCATCATAGGTTTCTTGGATCTACTCCGTAGGATTTCTCGTGTGTGCCCATATTAATTCCACTACGCTTTCTTTTCATCTTCACTTTTGAATCTTGTCTCATTAATTAGGTATCGAATTTATTTGAGTTTTTTTAGGGTTTTTGTGTTTAGTTTGGTGCATTAACTTGGATAGGTAACAAGCGTGGAAATTCTTGATCTACATCTCCACCTAGCAAATATCCTCTCATTCATTGACCAAATTTGTTTTATCTATGTGGTACATCTTTGTACCCTAGCTATAACCTTCTAGCATGCCTTCCTACCCTCTGCTCATGCACCTAATTACCTCGTCATTGTACCTTATCGTGATAGTTATCATGTCCTCTGCTTACCTTGCATTATATTGTTCCTCCATTCATCTCCATCCTTGGTCACTTTTGAGAAGCAATCTTTTTACTTTGACAAACACCCATAAAAACTTATTCATTTCCACCTTTCAATTCCCACAGTCCTATATGTTGATATTAATAACCATACCCCACACTAAAAGTATGTGCAATCCACTGTGCATCAACAAGATCCATATTATAGTTAGCTTTATGCATGTAAGTACACTTATTACACAAGAAAAAATACTAAAGTGACAAAGCATAACGACAGTGAAGGAAATACATTAAGGAAATACATAATGAAAACCTAATCTAATTGGTAACATTGCCTTATTACAAATGCCAAGAAGACTTTTTTATAGTAGGGCTTCAACCTACTTCCATTAAAGTAACCAGGTACCCATGTTCCATCGAGTGCTTCTAACTAGAAAGCACATGTTTCAAGGATGTAAGTAATAACATACAACCCTAACCAATGTACCTTAAGTTTTCCTGGTTGGTGCAAGAACTTAGATTCATAGAGAAGTACCATTTTTCCAATCTAAAACTTTTTATCCCTTATGTTTCTGTCATGCTAGGCTTTCTACCTGGCCTTTTTCTACTTTTGACTCCATTGTGCTATAGCTCGTCATTCATCCAATTGAATCATCTTCTCAATATGCTCTTCTAATGTCTGCTCATGACCTAGACCTCTAATGCATGCAATGCACAAATAAGGTAACATAAATTCTATAGGGAGAATGGCTTATGCACCAAACACCAACTGAAACGGTGTGGATTTGTTCAACCTCTTATAAGTTGTTCTATATGCCCCAAGAATAGCTGACACTTTATCATCCCAATCCTTTCTTCCAACATCACAATTTTTTGTCAAAGTCTAGCTCAAAATCTTGTTAAAAGCCTTAGCAATTCTATTAGCCTGAGGATGATATGGTGTAGTCTTATGGTGTACAACCATAAAATCATCTAATAGGATCCTCATTATCTTATTCAAAAAGTGTGTACACCTATCACTTTTCAAGCTTCAAGGACATCCATATCTTCTAAGAACATTCTCCCATAGAAATCTAGCTGTTGTAGCCACTGTACAGTCAGTCGTAGGTGCTGATTCTGACCACCTTGTGAAATAATTTGTACAAGTAATGATATAGCACAATCCAGTCCTATGCAGGACTGGTGAAATAGGTCCTACAAAATTTATGGCTCATTTCTCAAATGGTTCGTTACTAGTAATAGGTCTCAAAGGCATCTCATATCTTTTCCCTGGTTTACCTAGACCCTGACAATGGTCACATGCTTTGCAATATGCTTTACAATCTTTATACAATGTCTCCCAACATAGTCCAGTAAGTAGGATCTTGTGGACGGATTCATCATCTGCATAGTAGCCATCTGCAATACCACCATGTGCCTCTTCCATTATATCCGTGTGCTCATGCTCTAATATACAATGGCGTAATACTTCATTTCTACCTAACTTATAGAGGTCACCATTGATTAACATAAAAGGTGTTGCGCTTATAGTAAGTTGTTTCTTTCCTAATGCCTTCATTCCTTCTGGTGCCACACCATTATGTAGAAATACAAAAATGTCTTCTAATTCTGATGGCACATGTTTTAACCTATATAATTGTGCATCTGGCATGGTTTCTTCAATTGTCTGTGCTTCTTCTCCTGAGTGAATTCTAGACAAATGGTCTAGTCTAGAGTTACTTGTACTTGGCTTCATCACAACTATGAATTCAAACTCTTGATATAGGAGTACCCATCTGCATATGTGCCCTTGTAAGATGGGTTTTTTCACTAAATACTTCAATTCCATGTGATCAGTATAAAACAAAAATGGTGTTGCTAACAAGTACTAGCAAAACTTGTGTAATGCATAGATCATTGATAAAGCTTTGTGCTCTATAGTTGTATAGTTCTATTCAGTAGGAGTCAGCTTCCTACTAGCAACGAAAAATGGATGATCTATAATACCTTCAATAGGTTGAGCTAACACAGTGTCAATGGCCATGCCAGAGGCATCCACATGCACATGAAATGGTTTATCCCATGAGGGAAAATGTAGAATGGGTGTGGTAGTAAGTTTCTCCTTTAATATCTCAAACATGCACTGTAGTGGTTCTCCTCAATAAAATGTACCTTTTCCTTTTAGTAACTCTTCCAAGGCTGCAACAATTTTGGCATACGCTTTGATGAACTTTTGATAATATCCTGTGTGACCCAAAAATCCGCGCACCTCACTTTGACTGGTAGGCACTTCCAGGCCTAGAATGACTGCAATCTTAGCTAGATCAACAAGCAATCCTTCTTTACAGATCATATGTCTTAAAAGTATTCCAAAAGGTGTAGCAAATATGCACTTCTTGATGTTCAAAGAGATTCTCAATTTTCTACATCGTTCAAACATTAAGCGTAGATTGTCACAATGATCTTTCACAAGCCCATATACTATCCAATCATCTAGATAAACTTGTGAGAAGTTGTGGATAAAATTTTTGACTGCCTGAAAAACTATCTACGAGAATACAATAGGCACATTTTTCAGTCCAAAAGGCATTACATTACAGGAAAAATTACCCCATTCAGTAGTAAAAGTTATCTTTTCTTGATCCTCCTAAGTAATCCTAACCTGATGATATTCGAAAAAACCATCTGTGAATGAATATATTTTGCACCATGCCACTCCTTCCAGTATTTCCTCAGTGAATGGTGTAGGAAAAGGGTCTGTTTCACATATAGGATTCAACTCCCTGTAATCTATATGGATTTGAATTCTCCCATCCTTCTCGATACTTATCACCATAGGACTAACCCATTCTAACTCATCCAAGGGTTGAATAATCCTAAATTACAGCATCTCATCAATATCTTCCTTCACCTTTTCACGTAAACTAGGATTCATTCTATAAGGTCACTTTCTAACTAGGCGTGCACCATCCTTAAGCTTTATCTTCATTTCCCTAAGTGATTCATGCACGCCTTTAATTTCATGATACCCTCGAGGTAATAAGTCCTCATAATCCCTGAGTAACTCAATGATCTTTTCCACTTTTGATTCTGACCAATAGTCTCTAATTATGACCTCCTTTGGTTCAGCCTCCGAACCTATATTCACCTTCTTTATCTTCATGGGTTTGTGATATGTGCGCATATCCTTGTCTGCACTGTCTAATACCTTGCACACCCCTTGTGAATGTTTAATATCCAGGTCCTCAACTTCCTCATAATCCACTATGTAAACCATATTTTCTTTCTCTTTTTTAAGGAAATCCCATTCAAGTAATATGGAGTCCATTTCTTCTTCCTTTTCAAAATGTGCTCCAGAATCTGTCTCACCAAATATTTCTTGAATAAAATCTTCTTCCCTTGAACTATCTCCCATAGTTAAGTGCTTGAAATTTTTTAATGCTTCTTCTACTGGAGGTTTAGTCAAGAAGTAGTCAAAGGTTTGGATCATGCCTGCAATAAAATTTTGCCAATTCCCATTCTCTCCATGTAGTTCTGCATATACATACCAGGTGTGTGTGCATCCTTATAGAGTAGAATACAATCTATGCACCCAGAGTGAAGGTGGAAATGCTTCCTGTCCTATTGTCTAGAGTCTCTCACACCACTAAATGTGATGTTGAACAAGTTGATCACCATTATAAGTACATATATGTGTAGGTGCATTGCTCCTTAAAAACTAGTAGATAGGGTGATTATGATCTCCTCCCATTCTATAAGATTATCTTTGTGGACTACCCACTAGCATTCTACTGTCCTGCACAAGGTATACACTAGCATATCTCTTCTCTTACTTTGATATGTCCATTGTGCTTCTATGGATTTCAAAAATATAGGAAGATCTTCTACCTTAGTATACCAAGGTACTGCACTACCTATCCATCAAATAGAACAAAGTCCATTCTTGCACGTAACCATACTTTTTACCTTGCACCCTCTTAGTTCATATGTACTATGAGCCTAATTGTCATAAGAAATACTCATAGTATCACTAACAGAATGAGATTATTCCCATTATAGGATGCCTTCCTTTGATGGCTCATTGACCTCTGGGTCGTGAATAACATGTACATAGATTTTGTTTAAGTCCTCTTTACTTAGAGGCTCAACATATGGTGTAAACTTCCCATCTATCAAAGGTATTACAACCCTTTCCTCCATGTTCTCAAAGTTGATATACTCCTTATTTAATCTCAAGTCAACATTATTCACATAACACCAAGGGCGTCAAAGAAAGGCTAGAAAATTGTCTACTTCTACAAGTGCTAATACCTAAAAATCCCTAGTGAACTTGGCCCCTTATATTGTTATAGATGTATCCTTCAAAACTCCTATAGGAGTGGCCTTAGTCTGGTTTGGCATAAACAACACAATAGATGATGGCTATAATTAAGGCCTCCCCATTTGTACCCATGCATCTAATGTAAGCACATTCACTTCCGCACTTGTATCAATCAATATGTTGCTTAGAAACCATCCATCCACAACAACATTCAGAGTAATTTCCTTATCATAGTCAATGTTATCAGGAGTAAGATTTACATGTAGGATTTTAGGTTCATTCTCAATGTTTATGCATGGGATATTCCCCTTCAACCAATTTCCTAGTAACGAAATAATATTCACCTGGCACAACATTTTACAAACCTCTCTGATGTCATCAATATCAGAGGGGACTTTTTCTACTTCTTTCTTCTGCTCCATCTTCCTTGATTGCTCCTTTAAACACTGTATCTCACCTTGAAGATTAAAGTATAGGCAAAACTGCCCCATTCAGTAGTAAAATTTATCTTTTCTTGATCCTCCTGAGCAATCCTAACCTAATGATATCTGGAAAACCCATTTTTGAATGAATATATTTCGTGCCCTGCCACTCCTTAAAGTATTTTCTCAGTGAATGGTGTAGGAAAAGGGTCTATTAAACATACAACATTCAACTCCCTATAATCTATATGGATTTGAATCCTCCCATCCTTCTTGATACTTATCACCATAAGACTAACCCACTATGACTCATCCAAGGGTTGAATAATCCCAAATTGCAACATCTTATCAATCTCTTCCTTCACCTTTTCACGTAAATTGGGATTCATTCTATAAGATCACTTTCCAACTGGGTGTGCACCATCCTTATGCTTTATCTTCAATTCCCTAAGTGATTCATGCACACCTTTAAGTTTATATACCCTTGAGGGAATAATTCATGATAATCCCCGAGTAACTCAATGATTTGTCTCGTTTGCTTCCATGGATTTCAAAAGTACAGGAAGATATTTTGTCCTAGTATACCAAGGTACTGCACTACCTATATGTCGAATAGAATGAAGTCCATTCTTACATGCAATCACACTTTTTACCTCATTCCCTACTAGTTCATATGTATCATGAGCCTAATTGTCACAAGAAATACTCACAGTATCACTAATAGAATGGTATTCTTCCCATTGTAGGATGCCTTCCTTTGATGGCTCATTGACCTTTGGGTCGTGAATAACACATACATAGATTTTGTTTAAGTCCTCCTCACTTATAGGCTCAACATATGGTGTAGACTTCCCATCTGTCAAATGTATTACAACTCTTTCCTCCTTGTTCTCAAAGCTAATATGCCCCTTATTGAATCTCAATTTAGCATTATTCACATAACACCAAGGGTGTCCAAGCAAGGCTGGAAAACTATCTGCTTCCACAAGTGCTAATACTTCAAAATCCCTAGTGAACTTGGCCCCTTGTATTTTTATAAAAACATCCTTTAAAACTCTTATGGGAGTGGCCTTAGTCCGGTTTGGCATAAACAAAACAATAGATTATGGTTATAATTAAGGCCTCCCCATTTGTACCCATGCATCTAATATAAGCCCATTCACTTCTGCACTTGTATTAATCAATATGTTACTCAACAGCCATCCATCCACAATATAATTTAGAGTAATTTCCTTGTCATAGTCAATGTTATAAGGAACATGATTTGCATGTAGGATTTTATATTCATTCTCAGTGTTTACATGGGGGATATTCCCCTTCAACCAATTTCTTAGTAACGGAATAATACTCTCCTAGCGTAAAATTTTAAAAACCTCTCTGTTGTCATCAATATCAAAGGGGACTTTTTCTACTTCTTTCTTGTGCTCCATCTTCCTTGATTTCTCCTTTAAACACTATATCTCACCTTGAAGATTCCTGAGGACCTCCATGGTCTCTTGATAGACTTCCCTCTAATGAGCAGGATTTGGGTACCTTGCATGCAAAACCTCCTCCTTGGTAATAGTAGCTTCTCATGTAATGCCTCTTGTGTACACACCACTTCATCTCATATAGTAATCTTCACTGTTAATGCCTCAGGTCCTCATGCTAGCTTGGGCATCCACTAATATTCTATCATGTGCTAGATTCTAACCATCCCTATGCCTTTGTTTTATTGATTATGTTGAATACTCAGATGCTCATATAAGTTTGGGCACTCTTCATAACTATGGTTCTTTCCATAGAAAGAAAATGCAATATTCTAGGAACATTCGTGCCTATAGTGGTCAAGAGATCTACATGTATAACATGTTCCATGAGGGAACTCACATCTTCCCCCACCATGGCCTCATCCTTCATATCCACCACAATATCCACGTCCTCTGCCACGACTACCTTAAAAACGCCCCTCATTCCTATCATATCACGTTTTATTATGATCTCAATCCTAGTGCTCATTCTTTCCCTTGGAATTATCTGTTACGCTTGTCTGTCACACCCCAATCTCTATAGCATCCTCGATCTGCCCAATCAACCTACAATATTTAGTATCATGGGTCTTGGACCAGAAAATTTTACAGTAACAAGATATATTCTTCCTTATCGCTTGTTGTAACAATGGATAGTGACTAGCATCATGATTCAGATAACAGATCTCACATTCCAACAGTAATGAGCGTATATATCTATGAGGGAAACTATCCTTTGTGTGACCTTCCACTTCACAATCTATACACCAAATCCCTAAACATGTTTCATGGGCTGAATTTGGTGATAGTTTCTCTAAATTTTGTGCCATAGATATAATTTGTGCCTCTAAGAATGGACTAACACCAGTGTCAATGCTCCCAACTACATCAGCATGAAAAGATACTTCTAGTGCTTCACGCAGATTAGTGTATGTCTTATGTGACAATGTTGTTTTGAATGGTGTAATCAATTTGCCAATGAACCACTATGAATTCCGGATTGCGTGAATATCATAAGAAAGCTTAGATATGAGTGTTTTAAAATGGGCATCATAATCACGTACGCTCTTAGTAGTGCCTTGCTTGATATCCTTAAGTGCACTTATACTCTTCTACTCAAATTCTGGGATATAGAACTCTTTCAATAAAGCATCCTTCAGCACTACATAATCTACGCAAGTTTGATCAGGGTCAAACATCCTATACCAGCTGAGTGCACACGCTTGTAATGTAGTATAAAATTGACTTACCTTGCACTTACAATCCGTGATCCCATTCGCGTGCCACAATATTTCACACATGTGCACATGGTCAACAACATTCTCTATACCTCTATACTCCAAAAGATGAAGAGACGTCTCCATATAAATATTTTGGGGTTAGTGCGTACCTTGCCCACCTGATCCAGAACCTCCTGTGTTTCCCCTACCTCCAAAACCACCAGATCCACCAGAACTAGAACTACCTATACCTATTGATCCTCCACTTGTGGATGGAATAGGACCTGTAGATGTACTCCCATGTGCTCCAATATTAGTACTATACTGAACCCATACAGTCTCTGAAGTAGTTCCACTTCTAGAGGTGAATCCAAAATTTAAAGCACTCATGTTCTGTGTAGATGATGAGCTTGAAAACACACCTCCAAATAACATTGAATTCATTTTCCCTTCCATTGATGTACTTGCTATCTTACTTCCCAAATTTCTTGTTGATTACTTGTCCTACTAGATACTAGAAAACCAATCGCAAGGGATAGGTCACCAGGTGGATTAAGATGTGCACCCACAACCAAGGGGGGATCCTTGTCATGTTTTCTAAGATGGGGGAGTTCTTGATGCTCTATCCCCACATCCTCTACGTGAGCTTTAAATCCTTCACGATCCATCTCTCTCCTCAACACCATACTTCCTGTAACAGAATGTTGCTTCTCTATCTCCCTCTTACACGCCTCATTATACTTAAGCCACATCTCCTATATCTTCCTTTTGCTGCTAGGTATGCCATCTTTCACCAAACCTGTTCCTACCCTTATGCATGGTGAGGTTTAGTTATCCATTGGTTTACTCTCTAGGTTTAAATTTACCATCAAGATCTTGATCGCCAATGGAATTTCTTGCAGATATGATCCTCTAGGATATCGTAAAAACTAGAATTCAACTACCTTTGGGCAAAAATATGTCAAAATTGAATATTACAAAATATAAATATTTAGAATATCATTAAACCACGTATCAACAGTGCAATCCTAGATTAGATCAGCATCATAAAGGGCCTGATGTTCTTCCTATCTCCAGACAAGTGTGCGATACCTCCAATTCTACTTAGATGTATAAGTAATCAATCACTCGTATAATTATACTAGAAAGATGGTGAAAAATATTTCATATGAGCTGTCATACAAGTTCTACTCCACCCATATGTGTGCATGAAACTCAAATCCAATGTTGAATCATCGTGTGTATTCTTCCTCCAGATCGTGTATCCACTCTTCAATACTTGCTAGAGTTAATAGCTACGTCTTCATCATGAACCATCTTGAAAACAACTAAAAAACATGTCCCAGCAATGGAACCAATGATGTAACCTATAATTCACTAGATAACACCCTATTCGCACTGGCACACCACTCAGCCTAGACTGAGTGCTCACCCAAAGTGCATAAAGGTACCAGGTACCTCTTTAGGGTTGTTGTAGCATAAAGTTAACATGATGAAGACTTTAAATCATATACATCCATAACTAATTCATTATTACACAATATATTATAGATCTAGATCTAGGAAATAATAGGTTTAAATAATAATCATGATAGAAATAAGAACATGCACTACCCAACTACACATAGGAATAACACTCAGGTTCAGTCAATATCTTCCATCTCTTAATTATCACAATATTATAGAAGCTTCTTACAATACTAGAAATCTATGCCATTGCACGTATGGTTCCGATATGGTAATCTAGAAACATGCACACTAGGTTATCTATCTCTCTATAGCCCTAGTCTTCCTACCAAGTAATTCACTACATATATATAGGGTGGGTACTTTTCCTTCACCACTTATCTATTCCAAAAATAGGCCACATGCTATTAATATCCATGCACCATTTTCATGCATATCCATACATGCAAGTGTGTTATCTATAGACTACTAATAGTTAACTGAGGTGACAATCCTATTATTAGACTGTTTCCATGCAAAAGTGCTCTGAATTTGATTCTCTGGAAATAGATAATTCGTGGTGTGCACGTCTCTGCATCGTTGGTGTGTTCTACATGCCATCTTCTAAAAATAGATCTTCTTTCCAAAAATGGCTAAGTCTTGAATGTTGAGCTTATGTTATGCGCGTGCGTTCTCTATTCATTCATGCCCTTGAACCTGGCCTATTTTCCCACATGAACTTCTTGTGTAAGTTCTTTCAAGTGTTCTCTGATCAACAGTAAGGGTGCTTCTACCAATTGGTCTACGAGAACATACCCTTTAACTAATTTCTGGTGTATGTATTCAATGTAAAATTCACTGAGTAGAATGATCCAATAGGTATTTGAGTAGGTCAACCTTGGATATAAGCTTGGTTTTAGTATTCAATAGGTAATGGTGAAGGTTTTGGAGGGTAAAAACTATAATCAAAAAATCTTTTTAAATTTTGTGATAGTTGAGATCATATGAGATTAGGGTACGATTGAGATAGTACACTACTTTTTCCTTTTGGCTTAGGTCATATTGCGTGAGAAAAAAACCAATAGAAAACTAGGTTGTAGATATATATATCTATATATATATAGATATATATATATATATATATATATATATATATATATGTATAGATGTAGAGTATAGGTATATGTATGTTGTATGTATATACTATACATACCTACATACATATAGATAGATTATATATATACATAATCATATACATATACATATATGTATATGTATATGTATATGTATATGTAATATATATATATATATATATATATATATATATATATATATATATATATATGTATATGTATATGTATATGTATATGTATATGTATATGTATGTATGTATATATATACATACATACATACATATATATATATATATACATATACATATACATATACATATATGTATATGTATATGTATATGTATATTATACATATATAATGTATGTATGTATGTATGTATATATATATATAAAGTGGTTTACTTGGGTTTGGAGGCATGAGGAATGGAGGATTGGCTAAGTATTGTTTGAGTAAGGAAAAGGCATGCTGCTGCTCTGGTCCCTAAATGAAGTCAACATATTTCTTAAGCAGATAGGTGAATGATGGCATTTTCAGAAAGATGAAAAATGAAGCAGTGAATGGATATCTTCCCTTATAGGCTATGCTACTATTTGATATTTTGGGGAGGAGTAATTTCAGTAATGGCAGTGACTGGGGTTAGGTCCACCTCAATCCCTCTCCTTGATACAATGAATCCTAGTAGCTTCCCTGATAATACACCAAACACACATTTCTTTGGATTCAATCTAACCTTATACTCCTGTAGACTTTCAAATATATGCCAAAAAACTTTAGGGTGGTACTCTCTTATCTTGCATTTTCCTAGGATATTGTCTACATAGTCTTCCATGATGTCATGCAACATATCATGGAATATCATTGTCATTTCCCTTTTATAAGCTACACCATAATTTTTGAGGTTAAAAGGCATTACCTTATAACAGAATTTCCTTGAAGGGGTTGTAAAGGCCTTCTTATGTTGATCTTTCTTTGCTATTTTGATTTGGTTGTATCCTAAAAATCCATTCGTAAGAGATAGCATTTCATAGTCTACATTTGAATCAACAATCATGTCAATATTAGGCAAAGGAAAATCATCTTTTGGACATGCCTTGTTGATGTCCCAAAAGCATGTGTGAATTTTGATTCCAACAGGTTTATGTTATACTAGAATTATGTTGGATATCCACTCGGAGTAGTCAATGGGTATGATGAACCCTACTGCTAAGAGTCTCTCTAACTCCTTTTAACCAGAAGGGCCACTTGTGGATGCATTTTTATTATCTTTTTGTTTAATAGGATTTGTAACTGGGTGCACTACTAAGTTTTACACCATCGAAGCCCGACATATATTTATAAGATGATGATAATATATCCAAAAATTATCTGAGAAGTAAGGTGAATGTCTTTTGTTCTTGTGCTAAAAGCAAAGCTCCCAACCTGACTATATTTGGGTCTTCGTCTGTTCCAATATTTACATCAATAGTTTCCTATATGAGCATTTTTGACACATCCTCCATACATGTAGGATCGAGAGGAAGGTTGAGATCTTATTCCAAGGGTTTCTCTACGATATTTTCACCCTCAACATGGTCACTTCTTTTTTCCATTGATTTTTTTACTTATTGGTTAGCTAGTGCCTCAAAGAGGTTTTCACTAGGTAATTTGGACCTATATTTTTCTGAGGATTTTCTTTGGAACTTTTTCCTTTGCTTTTTCGTAAATTTTTCTAACCACAAAGGTCAGATTTCTCACTAAAGTATGTGCACATTTCTAAGTCAATGAAGAAACCTTTCTTATGATCTCCGATAGGAATGATATCATGTATGCCCATAAATTATGTAATAGCCTAAAAATTCTCAAAGATATCCAATGACATATGATGTTGTTGGTCCCAATCGAAAAGGGTAGGATATACAAGGTTAATTTTAGGATCGGCGGGGGTTATGGTAAGGATAGCGGTATCCATGAAAAGTTTTGTGGAGGCAAGATCCTCATACTAGCTATAGTGGGAATCTGTGTCTCTATCCGAATAAGTAGGGCTATCCTCGCACTTAGAGAAGGTAGCATCTTGATCCATGGGATGCAACCCATATGGTTAAATACCAATACTATAGTAATCTATTTAGAAATTTTGAAGTGGGACTAGTTATCTTGCTCCTTGTTTAAATTTTCCACATCATAGTTCTTTATAACCCATGAAATACATCATTCTACTGGATTTGGCATAATATGGGGTTTCATAGCAGGTAGGATTAGTTTCTTCAGGGATCTAAGTTATAATTGGGTCCAACAATTTCTCTTTTGCAAGTAGTCTGTCAGGTAAGAATGTCCCTATAGTACATTCATCTTTAGGTCATCTAAAGCGATAGTTGGGTGTGTCTCCTATTTTTTGTGACAAATATATATCTAAAACAAGGAGAGAGTGTTGCACATTTTACTCTCCACAACCATACTCAAGTATTTTCATCTGCCATGAATCAAAGGGATAATTATACGTAGAAGCTTCATGAGCATAAGAACTTAGGGAGTTCAAATCTAACCGTGATTTAAGATTTTTTGACTGAAGGGGTGTAGAAACATTATTAGAAGGACATGTATATGTACCACTATGTGCAAATCTATTGAGATCTTTGTAGTGAGTGAAGGGTTTTGGATCACCTTGAATGGTAATAATGTGTCCCTCATGTTTCAATTTAATACATTGATGAAACATTGATGGTATGGCCTACATGACATGGATCCATGGGTGGCCAAGAAGCATGTTATATGGAAGTTCCAAATTTAAGACATGAAACTTCATGTTATGACAAGTAGGTCCTACTTCCATCAGTAGTGTTATTGTTCCAACTAACTCCCACTCAAAATTTTTTGTATGTGGTTATGGTGATAATGTGGGACTCTAGGTCTTCCTTTGTATGTCCCAATTGTTTGATTAGTTTCAATGTGCACATCTTCAACCCCTACCCGTTGTCCATAATCACCCATTTTATCTTACTACAGGTAACAAATACTTCTATATACAAGGGAATATTATATATGTAATATTCATTAGGGATTTCCTTGTGGTTAATGAGATGTGTTCAGTCAGTGTAATGTTTTCCACCACAGCTTTTAAATGTGAAGAGTCTACTTCCATTGGCACTCCTGACCCTTGGAGAGTTTTGTATAGGATTTCCTTATGTACATTTGATATCTTGAGAAGATCCAAGATTGAAATCTTAGAAGATGTATTCTCAAGTTGCTCTAGGATATTATAGTCACCATCCTGAGGGGTAAATAGAGTAGGTTATAATATTGTGATATGAGTGCATCTTGCTACTGCAGTGAAATATTTTCCCTTGATCCTAATGGTATTCACATGCTCATTAGAAGAGCGAACACATCAAATGAGTAATTCATAATGATTATTATCACTTTTGGTATATAGGTAATTTGTAGCTTTGTAACTTTGGGATGACTCTCCCTGATACAGATTCTTCTCATTTGGCTTACCTTGTTTAGGGAATGATTCTTTGAATATCGCCATGTTTTTTTTCACGTCTGATTTTTCTCTAGTGGATCAACTTATATTTCTCCATTATCAATAAGATCTTGTATGTAGTGGTGAATTCTTATGCATTTTTCTAATTTGTTTCCCTTTACACGATGAAAACCACAATATGCATGCTCTTTATACCATGAAGGTTTAGGAGTATTTTCATCAAAGGTTTGCATCATAGGATAAGTCACCATGTGTACTGCATCTAATTTTTTCAAGATTGCAGAAAAATAATCATTAATAGGAGTGAATGTTTTACGCTTTGCTGGTGGTTAGATTGGACCTTTGGTTAATTTAAAAGGTTGACCAACTTAGACCACTTGTATACATTTGGAATCAGTGATTCCATCTCCTACCACATTCTTGTTTTTGTTAAAGATATTTGGATTTTCTGTCGGTTTAGTAGATTGATTATCCTTGGCAGATGATTTGATTGTTCATTTTGTAATAAGGGATTTTTCTATGTGTATGTACTTCTTGATGACCTCTTCAAATCTTGAACATAATGTATTTGTAAATGAAAATACATTTCTAGATTTAGATTTGGTACAAATAGGCTAACGAGTTTATTTTTTGGGGATTGAGAAAGGAAAGCAGCTAGCGAGCCCTCGCTATCGTTGTATGAAACTTGTGAAGGTTTCATTTGGAAGTTGTTTAGTGTTACATAATTCTGACATGGTTATGTCACTTTCCATGTTATATGATAAATTTCATACAAACATCTCTGCTAGTTCAGGCCATGTAAAAATGGATCCACGAGGTAGGAGAGTAAACCATTCAAAGGCTTGGCCTCCTAGGATTTTTAGGAAGAGCTGTATGAGGTAGTTTTCATTGCAGGCTACTTCTTGGCATGCCATGTAAAAATATTTCACATGATCATGTGGATCACCTTTCCCTCTATCATTGTCAAATTTTGGCATGCCAAATTTCCTAGGAAAGGGTTGAAGCAACATAACCTTATCAAATGGATGGGGACACAACTCTTCGTATCGATACCTTTTGTTATTTCCCCATTACTTTAGTTAAGGCTTATGAGTGTTGCTTTCATAGATTGTAGTTCTTTTGAAATAATATTCTCCTTTATGGGAGAAGTTGACATATACATGTGACTATATTTCGACATTTCTCCATCTTGGTTTTCTATGTGAAGTTCACTTTTTTTTACCTTAGATTTCTCTCAATGTAGACTTTTTTTATTTCTTTTAGTACATGAGATGTTAGTAAAGCTAATTTTTGACTAAGGTCCTAAATTCATTTTTTTATAGTGAAATCTTCATCATGATGCTCTTCTTCATCTTCATCGAATGGGGGTTGTTCCACGTTTTCATGTTTTATTCTTACTCTACATGGTACCTTGATTAATGGTAATTTATAACCCACCATGTTGTTGTTTTCTACATTTGATGTGGAATCATGTAGATGTGCTAATATGTCATCCATGTTAATGAGAGGTGGTTCTTCCTCATTAGAACCATTTTTGGGTGGATTAGTTTCATGTTTAGTTGGAATTCTAGCACTTAATTCCACCACTCTCACAAGTACCCTATCTTTGTTTATGAAAAGGAATTCATCTAATAGGGTGGGGTCAAAATAAAACTCTGTGCATGGTGATCTTGCCTCATTACCACTATGATCTACAATGTCTTATGTTTCTTTTTCTATGGAAAATAGAGGTCCTAAATCATGACCAATAAAGATATTTGACCCTTGTTTTTTTGATGATTCCCATGCTTGTTTTTCAATTACTTGTCTTTTAGCTCCCAGTCTTGTTTTGGGGGCCATGATGTGTGAGAACTTCGCTAAGGTGTTTTGAATTTGTTTAAAAGGTGTTGATCAAACCTAAGTGGAAGTTTTACAAATGTCAAAGAATGTCAATAGTTCAAATAATGATGAATTTCAAATGATCAATGTGTCAAATTGATTATATTAAAAGAATAATTCAAAAGTGACAAACAAGATACAATCACACAATGCTCATTTTAGACCAATCAATCAAAATGTCATACTTATGAAGTTTTTTTTCAAATGGTAGTTGGTGTTTAAGATAGTTTAAAAAATGCCACCACTTATGTCAAGTTCAAAGAAATGAACAAGGAGTAATTAATAACAAAACGTTAATACGATCCCCAAAAAAATTATACTAAAATAGATCTTGAATCCAATCAATACCTATATCTCAAAATGTGGTAGTTACAATTGTGAGTGAAATAAAAATACCACTTAGATATGTTAACCAAATTTTTTAGAAAAGTAAGGTATTGATATCAAAATTATATTGATATAACGCGCACAAATGGTAACACTGAATTTTTTTCAAAATTGAGGTAATGTTTGAAAAAAAACTAATGCTAGAGTATACCAAGGAATTATTAGAATGCACATAGCGTAACATCATAATCTAGACACTTAGGCCAAGTTTGCAAGAAATAAGACATAAGTATCAAAATTGTTGTGATACAATACAAGAAAGATAACATTTCAAAGGAGAATCAAGATGATGAATAAAGCCTAACTATGATAGATGATATTGACTTGGGTAACAAGGTTAAAAAGGCTACCAATGATATGAAATCATCTCCATGCACTTTAGACGTTTAACAAATCATCCAAAAACATGGATAACTTTAAACGGACACAAAAGTGGTGAATACAATCAATTAATAACACAAAGGTAGTCACTCTTATTTTGATCAAAAAAAGTGTCAAAAGAAAGTGAAGGAAGTAGATCAATTGGTGTTGAAGATATTTTGGCATCACTTCGGAAGAGTTTCACCTCACCTTAGGGTGAGTGAAAAACTAAACAAAAGTAATCCTTTATAATCTCCATGATAAATTACGTGTCGTTTGAAATTTAATGGAATCTACTCTTGTTTAAAAAACAATATTTTGATTCTAAGAAATTTCTCCCTTTGCGATGGTTCTCAACTCAAATGGATTTTGATATGGTCAAATTTGGCTCCTAGACAAGACAACTTCCTAGGTGGTTCACTCAACTAGGTGGCACAAGTTATCTAGATGCGAGCTTGGTTTGACAAGGTTTACTAAGGAGTATCATAGATTTACTTTACCCCATTCAAGCATAGTGTCCAATAAATGCATCCATCATGTAATTTCATTGGGGTCGTGATACAGATAACTTTGATGCTAATTATCACATGTATCACTAGTCAATTTGGTAGTGTAGAGCACCTCCCTTTTTCGTGCATATGTTTCCCTCTTACATGGACTACTTTGGCAATCCTATGACCACCCCCATTGTTGTAGCTTAAGGATTATGGAAAAGGGTTTATGTCCTAGTTAATTGGATGATGTGTACCCTTATCTAAACCTAAAAATATAGTCTTTTAATTGTGGTGTATATTTTATGTTTTATACTTAGTGTGGTTTGCTTGAACACCATTTAGCAACCTACACATAAACTGTATTATTATTATTTTTGTCTTGATCCTTTGTTCTTTGAAAAGTGTTTAGGTCCTGCAGGACGGATTTAGTAGTTCTCCATACACAAAAATAGGATGAACATCATTTCTAATTCTCAAGATCATCCTAGGACACAAGAGAAGAGAATACATGACGTAAAATCTAACTACGAAATCAAAAATGGAAAATACTTAATTCAAACACAAAATTTGTTCATTTTAAACAAATTTGACATCCTTTTCAAATGTTTGTCAAGGAAAAGGAGATATAGAAATTTTTTATGATTCCTAAGATCACCTAGAAGGTGTGAGGGAAGTGCATATGTGACTCCAATCTCATGATTAAGTATGCAATGCTGATTTAACCCTTTAGATAAATCAAATCAAGTTATCAAAAACATGTCAATAAATCCTACAAAATAGAATTTAGTCTTTAATTAAAACCTACAAGGAGTCAATAAATCCCAAAAACACGTTTTTGTAAATTTTAAAGTGAATCTCAAATCTGAACTGTGATGTGGACACCTAACTCTGAGTGTGTATGTCTACTTCAGGATGTGTACGCCCCTCTGTGGAAACTAACAGTGAGCAAATGGGTACACATCCAGAGAGTTTTGTATGCTAGATTTTGGATGTATATGCCCACATAAAAAAATGGTCAAAGAAATAACACTAGTAGATAGGTACGCTTAGGTATAGGCATGTACACTAGTGTCCAAATGCATACGCTAGCAGATAGAAAACACAAAAGAAAGAAATTCATGTATGTTGGTAGTGAGATGTCTACGATAGACTTTGGACATGTATGCTCATAGAGTCAAAATGGGTCAAATAGAAGCACTACCAGATGGGTACACCAAAGTATGAACATGTATACTCAAGATCAGGTGTATGTTCCAGCAAACAAAAATCTAAAAAACACAGAGCACAAAATATCATTTATGCTGGCAGAATGATGTATACTTTGGACTTTAGATGCATATGATTTCATTTGGATGTGTACTCCTAGGTTTGGGCATGTACGTTCCTCTGTCATTTTTTGTACGTATGTACTAGGAAGTGACATCAAAACATGAGAAATGACATAATAGATCTCAAAAATATCAAATTTTTGGCATGTTAACTCAAAATTGACAAGAATGCATCTAAATTAGATCTATAAGCAAGACTCAAAACATGTAAAGTTAGAAAAAATCATAAGGAATTCAACATTAATTTACACATGTACATATCTAGGGTTAGGAAAAAATTTAAATAACAACAAAAGTTGAACCACAATGCTAAGGGACTAAGTATTTGTCTCATTGGGAATGCCAAGTGTGTACAAGAATTAGTTAGCCATGCAAAGAGAATTAGAACTAAAACCTAGTATTTCTAAACCAAATCTAAACTAAATGCTATGCACCATCATGATTAAAGCTTAAACAAGATTAAACTACCAACATATTTGCATTAGAACATGAATACAAATCGAAACTAATATGCTAAGTAATTAATCTTTATCTCTATTAAACGCTAAATAATAAAATGAACATATTTAGATCCTTAACAATCAAAAGGGTTGATTATATGTTTTAATCCCAAGGTTTCAAGAATGGAGTCTTGTACATCCATGTCTAAAATACCATTTGACATATCTTCATATGATTTCAAACTTTGATGGATGAATGAAACAAATGAAGATAACTAGCTTCTCTAATGGAAGAATTCTCTAAGATGATAAAATGGCTATAACTTAGGCTCTATGCTCATTTAGGTGTAAGTAGAAAGGTAGGATGAAGGCTCCTTATATAACTTAGTGGATAAAATAATATTTACTTCCCTTTACATGTGGGATAATAGCTAGGTTGAGTTAGTTGAGGATGATCATGGTTGAAACAGGGCTGAATTAACCTTAGGAGAGTTTAGTTTATCCTTTAGTGACTCATGGGTTTTGAGGGGATTTATTAATTAACCCAAGTGATTAATTAATAGGTGAGCAATATTTATATAATATTTTATAAGAACAATTAGTATGATTTAGGGAATAGGAAGGGTTTAGAGTAAAGAAATGATGATTTATTTATCTAATAGAAGAGGAAATTTAATTAATTACGAATAATTAATTAATTTAGGTAGAAAGGGGTTTAATTAACAGAAGGTCATTAATTTTCATTTTTTTGGATATAAGGGTCAATCAATTAGCATAATGTAATCAATTAATGATGATAGAAGAGAAAATGTGTGATATTGACGCTATATCGTCAATTTTTGGGAAGTGGTATAATTAACCTAATTTAAGTATTTAAATTGCTGGAGCTTAATTATATGTGTCTACACATGCCATGAATGGTTTGTATATATACCAAAACTTATCCACCAAATTATTTACACAATTTCCTTTATAACTTTTGCATGTATACTTTTTTATTAGATTAGGTAATAAGTAGGGACTAAATCCTAGAGACCTTAAAAAGAGAAATACTTTGTCAAGGTACCCAAGAAAAGAATAAAAGTGAAATATGACTAAAAACCATATTTAAATAATCTTAAATTGAGATAAACCACATCCACATAACTAAACATAAAAAAAAACAAAAAATATTAGTTTACAACACAGGCAAAGACAGTTTGCCAATAGTCCAAGAGAAGACCTTAAACAACCAAAAATAAAACTAATTTTTCTTGAGACAATTGGAGGGGCTCCCATGAGTACTGGTGGAGTATTTTTGTGGATGATCCTAGTTCAGGTCCTTCTGAAGATCATTCCCTCCATCTTTGTCATACAAGCTTCTCAAATGAAGATTGAACTTCCTCCTCTTCTGCCTCGATTCCGCTGTATCTAGTCTTCTATGAAACTGTTGAATAATATTATCCATCTCTTTCATCTCCCCTATCATTATACACTGAGAAATAAAATTATTTCTAGAATATTTAATGTAGTGAATCATACTACCCCTTATAATAGATCCAGTTTCCTTCATGGTTTCTACAATCATTTCTAGCTGCTGAACTTTCTTGTAGAAAATTTAATTCTTCTTCTCCCCATCATCCTATATTTTTCCCTCCCCCTTAGAGGTGCCCTTTTTTCTACAATCCTCTAGAACCCTAGTCTTTAGACCCTTATTCTCCCCATTTTGGTTTTAGGAGTCCTTACCAGTACGTATTTTAGCCAAACACTAAAATGTGTACTGGTAAGGACCCCTAAAACCAAGATGAGGAGGATAAGGGTATGAAGAATAGGGTTCTGGATAATTTTAGCAAGGAGGACCCCTCCAAGGGGAAGGGAAAAATATAGGATGACGGGGAGCATAACAATGAAATTCTCTACTTTTGCATGTATACTGATTTTTTTCACAAAATAGTTGGTTTCATGTGGGTTCAACCATGAACATGACCTCTAATGATTTCTCTACACACTAAAATCATTTTCTAGGAAAAAAATTCCACTTTCATGCTCAACTAATTAATTTTCTCAATATCGCTTCAAACTAGGGTTTCGGAGGGTTTTAGATAGTGCCATACAAATGGATAAAACCTTCTTATCTTTCATTATTTTGAATTTAGAATTTTTTTCATAATATTTGTCTCTCTATTCTCTTAAAAAATTTCTCCTATGATTATCTTAACAATGCTTTTCAATTTAGATCAAACCCTAAGAATTCAAGGCACTGTTTTGGCATACCTTGCTTAGCCATATTTTGACAAAACTTCAATTTCTTGCATAAAACTCATCCTTTGGTCCTAAAATTTGTTCTAAAGCTTCATGAATTCCTCATCTGTGATATCCAATGTTTTTTTCATAATATTTAATTCTAAAAAATCTTCCTCATCTCATTTGCATAGTTTTGTGCTTCTTGTCTTGAGAGATAACGCTACACAAAACCTTATAGTTACTTAAAATTCCTCCTAAGAAACTTGTGAAGTTATAAAACCATAATATACTATCATGTAATGTTCATTCCATGATTTTTTATCAACCTCTTTCTTTCAATCCACCATGTCAAGTCCATTTTCTAGCTATGCTTAGGGATTAGGCCTACTTAACTGAGGTAGTCTCACCAATTCCACTTGTTTAACCTTGTATTCATCCTTATGACCTTGTTTCCACATCATATACATGTTACACCATGTATGACATCATCTTGATATTCTATCACATCATCACCCTGCCTTAACAAGTCACTAGTTGTTTAAGAAGTCAATGCTTAATAATGTGTTCTCAAGAATTTTTCTTTTCCTATCTTATCAACCTCATTCCAAGCTCCCTCTAGCTCTTGTTTTATTGTTAATGTTCCTTTTTCATTAATAAAAATTCATAATCGCATGCTGATAAAATCCCCATTTTTCATTTATGAAAAACCTCATGATTCTTCTCCCCCTTTGTGCATTAACAAAAAAGTTCTTGCCTATAGTATCTATTCTTCATCTTTATCAACTTATGTGGGTCTTGTATTGGTTGGAAACATCAACCAAACTTATCATTCAAGTTCTCACTCTTATTTCTTCTTCCTTAACTCTTTTTTTGGCCTTCACCATTCATTGAACTCATTATATCCCCCTAAGAAGATACCTTCATAGCATTTGCATATGCCAAATTTTTTTATTCGAGTAAAATCCCCTAGCTCATGAATATACCTATCTCAACTCATCATGCTCAAACCAATCTTAACTCTTTTTATGTATTTTTCACCAACATCATTTGGACCTTAGGTCCTTGAACCAACCCATCAGTGCATTTTAGTCTAACTTCAACCATCCATAGAACATCATTCATTGTATGCAAGATCTCCTTATTGCTTCCCATGAAGTCATTCCACCACTCTCTAATTGATTAAACAAGAGTTTGAACCCATATCTTGATCTTATGGTGTCTCAGTGAACTAACATCACTAATTTTTTCCTAACTTATTTATTTAGTGATTTTCATGGTTTCACCACTTTCTCCTGTCTAAAAATATTTGCCAACATCATTTATCCTACCTATCTCACCTTATTTACATCTAAATCACTTGAAATTGAGTCATTATCAACTCTCTTTTCTCCTCATAGGATTTTATGGACTCTAGGTCACTATTTCAGGCCTGCAATATCCTTCTTTGTCATGAAATTGAGGGACGTGATTCTATAACACCTAATTTTTACCAATTTGTCACAATGATACTCAACTGCATGTAAGATATTCTTTGTCACATCAAAAATATGTTTGATGATCATATTGAGTTTCCTTTTTACCAAACCATTATTGAAGCATCCAGGCCCTGTCGATATTGTTGTAGATACTTACACACTTGTATGATTTCTTGACCCTGTTTGTAGTTACTTTTTTTATATTGTTCCTTCATTAATGGTGGTTCTCTACGGTTTCTCCGGATTACTCACTCTCCTTACATTCTCTTTCAAAATTTACAAGAAACCATGTATTTTTCCCAGGACTCTCATAGCATGGGTTCTCAGGAACTATTCAAAAACACCTTATCCACTCTTGCCTCTTAAAAAGACCATAAGAAGATTTGAATTAGGATTAAAAATTTTTATGTGAAATTAATATTTATTCTCAAATTGTGAGTGAGGCTTCTACCCTCCTTTCACCCTTTAATCGTAAATACTAGTAACCCCAGTTTTAGTTTTTATCCCTTGAATTAGGTCACCAAAGAATAGTATAGGACTACAAGGGATAGGTAACGAAAGTTCTAATTTCACTCAACAAGAAACTTTAAAATATCATTTATAACCATGTTATATCATATATTTTGAATTTCTAGACTCTTCATCCCATAAAATTTAGTTCTAGAGCAATTTTACCTCAAACCCTGAGGGAGGGAGTTGTTACTAAGCCTATGAAAGTGGACATTTTACATAGCTTTGTCAAGATTAGTGTCAAAATTGCGCGCTTAAAATATCTTAAAATCTACTATAATATTCTTGTCCAAAGAGATTCGTATATATTACACAAAGGGCTCCTTTCATATTAGTATTCTACAAGATTTTTAACTTCTAGCACTTGGAGGACATTTCAGGGGGATATGTTTAGTTATGCTCCTTGATTTTTCCAAAAAAATCCCTCTTCATTTCCTCATTTTATTGGCGAGGAAACTTTTAGATTGATATTATATATGTTTATTCATGTTGGGAACCATTCCTTATCAGCGAGACTTTTTAAGTTCACATAATGTGACGAAACTTCAACACTTGGACTGTAGGACCTTATTCCTAATAATGTTTATGAGGTACAATCCCCTAAGGTCTTCCTGTGAATTTTTCTTTGACCACTTATGAAAGCATGTGAGTCATTATCAACCTCTCTTTTTCCTCATAGGATTTTATGGACTCTAGGTCACTATTTCAGGCCTGCAATATCCTTCTTTGTATGAATTGAGGACTTGATTTATCATAACACCTAATTTTTTATCAATGTGTCTACAATGATACTTCAATCTGAAATGTAATATATTCTTTGTCACCATAAAAATATGTTTGATGATCATTATTGATTTTCCTTTTTTACCCAACCATTCATTGAAGCATCCAAGCCCTGTTCTATATTGTTTTAGACTACTTAACACCTTGTTATTATTTCTTGACCCTGTAAGTTAACTTTTTTTATTATTTCCTTCATTAATGGTTGTTATCCTAAGGTTTCTCAGGATTTATCTCACTCTCCTTTACATGTTCTCTTTCAAAATTTACAAGAAACCATGTATTTTCAAGACTATCATAGCTGGGTTCTCAAGAACTATCAAACACCTTATCCACTATGCCTCCTTAAAAGACCATATAAGATTTGAATTAGGATTAAAAAATTTTTTATTGTGAAATATATATTTTTATTCTCAAATTGTGAGCTGAGGCCTCTACCCTACTTTCACCCTTTAATAGTAAATACATAGTAACCCCATTTTTTAGTTTTCTCCCTTGAATTAGGTCACCAAAGAATAGTCTAGGACTATCAAGGATAGGTACGAAAGTATAATTTCACATCAACAAGAAACTTTAAAATATCATTTATAACCATGTTATCATCATATATTTGAAATTTCTAGACTCTTCATCCATAAAATTTAGTTCTAGAGCAATTTTACCTCAAACCCTGAGGAAGGGATTGTACTAAGCCTATGAAGGGACATTTTACCATAGCTTTTTCAAGATTAGGTGTCAAAACTTCTAAAATATCTTAAATCTACTATAATATTCTTGTCCAAATATATTCTTTATATATTACACCAAGGGATCCTTCATATTAGTATTACCTACAAGATTTTTAAACTTCTATCACTTGGAGACCTATTTCAGGGTATATGTTAGTTATGCCTCCTTGATTATTTCCATAAAAATCCTCTCATTTCCTTCATTTTATTGGCATGAAAATTTTATACTTGATACTTATATATGTTTCATCATGTTTGAGAACCATTCCTTATCAGCGAGACTTTTTAAGTTCACATATTGTGACGAAACTTCAACACTTGACTGTAGACTCTTTATTCCTAATAATGTTTATGAGTTACTAATCCCCTAAGGTCATTAATGATGGAATTTTTCTTTGACACCTTATGAAGCATGTGGAATTTCATATCAACTATGCCTTGTTCATCTTTTATCAATATGTAACTTCACCTCTTCACCTTTGGTTTTCACGAAACAAAGTTTTGGATTGGAGAAGCTTATAAAGATGACACTCAAACTTAATTTGAATACTTGAACTTGACCTCAAATACTAAATTTTACCTAGTTAGAAATTATTTGATAATCTAAACAATTATTTTTGACACATATGTCCATGACCATATAAGTTATCAAATAATGGATATAATATCATGACCGAACTATACAACCTTGAGCAGGGATGACAAACATGTAATCTAAATTTTGAAAATTATTTCTTGATTCTTGTATATGGATTTTATCTATTACATTCTCATAATTTGATTATATATTAGTGTGTAAGAATAAACAAGATAAATAAAATACCTTAGAATGTGTTAAGAAGAAATGGGAAGGTTATATTTTGCTTATCAAGAGTGTGTTATCAAAAATAGTGGTGTAAAACAAAGAATATTAAATTTTGAGTTTCCACAACACCCTTGCTGGATGACACGATGGTTTGAAACCCCCAAAAGTAAATTACTGCAATGTATTTAACAATTTCAACCAAAAAATACAAAGTAGATAATTGGAGGTTAAATAGGTGTGCTAAATATTCAAATCTATATTTTCACATTGTTTGCATGTTAATGCATTACTATGTTTTATTTCTCTTGTAATACCAATTGTACATTTTTCTCATTTGTTATGATCAAGAAGTTCATGTCCCCATTGCATGGGTTGTTTCATCCCATAATAAGGTAGAGGACATTTATGTTTGGCCATTAGAAATTAAAAAAAGGGGAAACATATCTCAAATGATTTGTATGTTAATGCATTTATCACAGATGATTTTACTAGCCATTGTGGGTTAGTGTTTTAATTGGTGGAAGTGGGTGTCATGATTTTGTATGAGTCTCTATGTGGTTTTAGTCAGTGGTCAAACATGAAGGCTGATTAGCAGTGTCCAAGTTTGGTGAGTCCTATGTTATTTTGGAGCATGGTTTAGCCTGCATAGGAACTGTATGAGTTATCTTCAGTTGGTTGAAGGTTTTTATGAGGTCATTCATGGTCCATGAGATGTGTTAGAGGTGTACATGTGTCTGCATTGATTCATCTTTATCATATCATGGTTGAGTCAAATCATTCTAGGCCCATTCCTAGTCTTAGAACATGTAAAATGAGTTGGAGGTATGAGAAATGAATCCAACCAATCTTGTTGGAGCATGGTAGTAGCATGGTGATAGTGTATATGAGGTGTATGATGAGTTTCAGGTCAGTTCTCAGAGGTTTTGTAGTGATTCATGGTACTTAGGAAGAAATAAGGAGGAGAATAGGCAAGATAAAATAGGTAGGTCTTAATGGCTAGAGATTACCAAATATATTTTAGCTAGATGATGAAAATTGAAAATTAGAGGATGTTTTCATGATGTTTCATGAAAAGTTTTAGGTCATTCTAAAGAATATTTTACAAAATACATTAGTTTTGGAAAAACAAGGTATTCTAGAGTGTGTTTTTGAGGTTAAAATGGACCTTCTGATTCTCTTTGTGAATTGTATGTTTTTCATGGAACCTATAGAATTCACGGATGTTTTTCGGTGGAACTAAGAATGTTTAGAAAAAGTAATGAGGTGGTTTTCTTGTCAAATTTTGATGAATGATCGTTAAGAAGATAAGTTTCTATGAAACCCTAGCTAAACCCTAGTTAAAAGTGACTTGAAAGAAAAGGAGTATACTGAGCTGGTTTTGGTTCCTTTCAAAAAAATTATGATTAGAGGTTCTAGAGGACTTCATATTTCAAGAAAGGTAAGATAATGCTTATGACAATATGTGGGCCCCACTTGAAAATGAAAAAGTTTTTGAATAAGTTTAGTTTGAAAAAAGTTATCAAAATAAGGTGATAAATAAATTAACATTTTTTTTATAGTGAGATTTTTAATACATGTCAATTATAGTTTAAGATCATGGTTGAGGTCGTAAAGGGAAAAGTGTTCCCTATTTATGAAAACTAGTTTTTGGGGCAGTTTGGAGTAGTCTATAGTAAAAGTGGGATTCTAGGAGCTACAAGTGGAGTTAATACTTGGTTAAATTTGTTTGGGATCCTGGTTCAGATATATTTCTAATTATATATCAAACTTGTGATTTTTATATGATATGACAAATTCATAACTTGATCTTTGAGGTCAAATCTGGAGGATGCCTAGTTAAGTAGGGTGTTGAATAAAATCATGAGGTTGGTGATTGGTTTGAGTTTATTAATGGTTTTTTAAGGTTTATGAGTGCTTATAAAACATTTATAATGATTATACATTATTATTTTAAGCTTTTAAGTGATTTTGGAGGTGATGGAGAAAGTTGACCTCAAGACTAGCTCTTGAATTTTAGAAGCCTAAAACAACAATTTTAGAGATGGCTCTAGATTAAGGCCTTCCACTTGAATTTGGAAGGAAATTTAAGATGTTACAGATATAGGATTAAGAGAAATTTTCAATGGTATATGTTTTTTTTCATGATGATTATATTTTATGGGTCATCCAGCTTAGTTTTTGAGGAAGGTTATTGATTTTGAGGACATGATTTCTCTGTCCATAAGATGGAGGTAGAAGATGCATGAAATGGATTATTCGATGATTTATATCAGTTGGAGAGTGAATGTGGATGAATTTTTTCACTAGTGAGGGAATTTGGAGGTCTTGAAAGTGGTAGAAAGTATGAAAAATAGTTACATTTCTAAAACTAATTTTTGGGAAGCTCAGTTTGGTGAAGAGGAAAGTTACTGTGGTTTTCTTGTATGGATGTTTCATGAGCTCTAGAAAGAATGGATGTGATATAAATGTCATTATATTTATAATGAGTGTCTACATTCTATATTTTATATGTTTTGGTTTGGTATTGAGGCCCCTAGGTGAAGATTGGTTCTTGGAAACAACTATTTGGTGAAGGATATAAGCCTTCTTGATAGAGTTATGAGGAATTTTATTGGTTAAAGATAATTTAAGAACATGGATGGTGTTTTTATGAATTTTGTAGTTTGAATAATCATGGTGATGATGTTTTTGGTCTTTGGCCATCCAGGTGATGGGGTTTTGAGCCATTTTTGGCTTATTTGCATGTATTTGAGTATGTCATACCTAAAAAAGTAGTATGAAGGAAAATCAGGTGTTTCATTATAAAGATCAAATCCTGGAATCCATTTCTGAACCAACAGACATAATATTCCCAAAAACTAGCCCCCCCAAGAAGTATGTTTTTACAATCTTCATCATTGGAGAGATTTATTATAAAAAACCCATTTACATAAGAAGTAATTTCCATCAACCCTTTTTGTCTCCAATTCCTTCGATCCCATTCCCTGAACGACTCAAAATTACATCTAGACCCATAACATTTACCAACTAAGGAAAAATCCATCCAAGATTTAGCTTTCTCAGCCAACCCATCTGGAATAGCCAAACTTAATGGTCCAATCTTATCAACAATCTGAATATTCATACTGAAAGATTGAGCCACAATAACCTTATGACCCAAAATCTTGTCAGCCCAAGAAGGAGAAAATGATATTTTATCTTCTCCTATATGAGGTTGTGGGACCCCTACCTGCAGCTTCTCAATCTGAGGGTCACCTGTGTCCTACAACACCTCCTGCTCGTTTGTTTTTGAAAACCACCTCACTCCCACTCCCGCTCTAGCTCCCACTCCATGGTAAATGTTCTAAGGGAAAATATCATACTACATTCATAATGGAAAAGAAGTTTGAAAATATTAGATGGTGTAAGGTTTAATGGATGATGATGTTCTAAGGTTATTAAAGAAGTATCAAAGTCATGCATTGTTGAGAGTGGTCATCCTAAGCGAGTTTAAGTGGCATAAAAATAGAGTATAAATTTTGAGTGTCCCCTAAGTTTGAAGGCATAATGGGAAGTATGTAAAGGTCTTTATCTTCTAAATAAGAATATGTACATCTTAAAGAGTCATAATTTAATTAAAGAACTTTGTATTATCCTAGTCAAATCTAAGAATAGACGTATCTCTGAGTGTATTTGGTAATCTTGATATTTTATTGGGCTATAACATGCATGGTTAATAAAGGTAATATGAAGAGCTATAATGCAATAATAGGTTATCTTATGCTCCATATAGTCACATGAAGGATTTGAAACTAGTTGTAAAGCTAAGATACATGGTTATAAATTTTTGTACGGGTTCATGTGCTAAGGAAATTGAATCATATATGTATGAGGGAATTTTTGGGGTTAGCACACTAGTTGTATAGATAATGTATTAGATATAATCATACATGTAAATAAAAGTGGATATTCTATAAGAAGAAATATACAAAACAAGAGACATAAATCAACACCAGATTTAACGTGGTTCACCCAGTGTGGGCTACATCCACAAAGAAACAAGTCAATCTATTATCCAAAGATTTGACAAGATATACATTGAAGATTTAAAATCTTCCACACCTCTCAGATGTACAATACATTCTTTCTTTCAAGATTTTTCTTCTTCTCCAAGAATTCCCTCCTTCACCAAATGTTGCAAGTTCTTCTTAATTCTTGTTAATTCTTTACTTCTCAACCCTAGCTTTTATGTTTATATAATCATTTATAAACTTAGGGAACTTAGCTATGCAATTACAATCAATAAATATACTATAATGCTAAAAATAGATCTGATTCCCGAGAGTTAAGTAAAACATTCATGCACAGGTAATCGATGTCGGTTCACCCTAATTGATGTTGGTTCCTCCTTGCTTGATCGATGTTGGTCCTAGGTGACCAATGCCGGTTCCCCCTAACCAATGTTGGTTACTGTATTTTCTAGAAATTTTTACATTACATGCTAAAATGAAGTAATTGAGCTCCACAAGTCAATAATATCCCACTTAGAGATTAATTACTAGACCATACCAGTACAACATCATCCTTGGATCCTTCCTTAACTTTTTTTCTTCCTCTTCAAGTATCAAACTCGAAGACCCATATAAGTGGAGTGTATCTCAAACTTCTTATTTGTTAATGGCTTCATTAGCATATCTGCGGGGTTCTCGCTTGTATGAATATTTTCCAGATTCAACTGTCCATCCTCCAATACTTGATGTATGAAGCGATACCTCAACTGAATGTGTTTCATTCTCTAATGAAACACTGATTTCTTTGCCAAATAAATTATACTCTAACTATCACTAGATAATTTTAAATCATCTTTCTCCTTTCCCAACTCTTCCATGAAACTACGCATCCATATCATCTCTTTACTAGCCTCTATAGCTACAACATACTCTACCTCTATATTAGAAAAAGCCATAAGCTTCTGCAATCATGAAATCTAACTAATTGTCATCCCACCTACTGTGGAAATATATCCAGTAGTGCTTCTCCTACCATCCAAATCTCCATCCATATCTAAATGCACATAGCCCCATAATGATATATCTGAACCTGTATAGCATAACTGCATGTTAGATGTCCCTTTCAAATAATTGAATATCCATTAGACTGCTTTCCAATGCTCTTTACCATGATTGGTTTTATATCTACTCATAACTCCCACTGCATGTGCAATGTCTGGTCTAGTAAAAACCATAACATACATGATACTCCAACTGTTGAAGCATAGGGAAATTGTGTCATGTATTTGACCTCCTCATGTGATGGTGGACACTGATATTTGCTCAATTTGAAGTGTCCAACCATAGGTGTAATAATAGGTTTTGCATTCTGCATCTTGAACCTTTATAACAACCTGTAGATATAATCCTCTTGAGAAAAATACAATTTCTTGTTTTCCCTATCTCTATGTATTTATATGCCAAGGATTATTTTTGCAGCTCCTAAATCCTTCATAGAAAATGTGTGAGCTAGTTTTCCTTTAATCTTACCAATGTCCTACATACTAGATCCTGCAATAAACATATCATCCCCATACAGTAACAAAATAATATAGCTCCCATTTTCAAGCTTCTTGAAATAAACACAATGGTCATATTCACATCTCAAGTAACCATGCTCATGCATAAAACTATCAAACCTCATGTACCATTGCCTTGGAGCTTGCTTGAGCCCATATAGGCTCTTTTTCAACCTGCACACTAATTTATTATTACCCTTGACTTCATACCCAAGAGGTTGTTGTATATAAATTTCTTCATCCAAATCACCATGAAGGAAAGTCATATTCACATCTAGTTGCTCTAAATGTAAATCCTCTAATGTAACTAAACTCAATACAGTATGAATAGAATTCATCTTAACAATAGGAGAAAATATTTCACCAAAATCAGTACCTACTTTCTATGAAAATATCTTTACTACAAGCTTTGCCTTGCACATTTTCTATCCATCCTCTTCTTCATTGATCTTGTGAACCCACTTGTTCTGAAATTTCCTCTTACATGCTAGAAACTTAACAAAATCCCAAGTCTAGTTTTGTTCTAAGGAGTTCATCTCCTCATCCATGCCATGCTCCCACTAGACATAGGTTTTATCCTATATTACTTCTTCAAAACTTTATGGTTCACCATTATCAGTCAATAATAAATAAAATAGAGAAGATGTAAATATTTCTAAAGGTTTACTTACCCTTTGTAACCTTCTCATAGAATTTTGGGGTACCAGAGGCACATTCTAGACCTCTTGGAAATTTGTATCCAAACCTGACAGTGACCGATGATGGTCACCTATAACTTATGTTATTTCTGCTAACCAATGTCGATTTGGCTATTATGTAACTGATACCAGTTTTGCTTACTGATATTGGTCAGGGGTAAACTGACACCAGTTATTGTGTAACCCTATCGGTGTTACTTTTGAATTTAAGAGTTTATTTTAATACACAAACTTCTCAATGAGTTCATCCTTGGGTACCAAAATTTTATCCCTCTACATTCTCTTTTCATTCCATTTAGCATAATGAATCCTAATAATTTTAGAATGATCTAAATCCCAAAAACAGAATCCAAAATCACCAAATCCATAACCAATGAAAGTACATCTCTAGGATTTTGCATCCAAATTTTTCCTATTTTCCTTATCAATAAGCACAAAAGCTTCTAAACCAAAAACTTTAAGAAATGAAGGATCTACCTCTTTTCCGGTCCAAGCTTCCTCTGGTATTCCTCTATCTAGTGAACTTGAAGGCCCATGGTTAATCAAATAAATCACTATATCAATTGCTTCTGCCTAAAACTACAAGGGCAATCCAAAATATATCCTCATACTTCTAGCATATTCCATGATTTTCCTATTCATTCTTTTTGAAACACCATTCTCTTGTGGTGTTCTTGGAACCAGTATTTCTCTACGTATCCCATTCAGTGAACAATAATCATTGAAATTCTTGTTATAGTATTCACCACCATTTTCAGATCTAAGGCACTTTAACTTTGGATTAGATTGATTATCAATAAGGGATTTCTATCTTTTAAAAGTCTCAAAAACATCAAATTTACATTTAATACAATAAACCCATAACTTTCTTGTAGCATCATCAATGAAAGTAACATTATATTAGGATCCTCCATGAGAATCTACTTAAGTTGGTCCTCACACATCTAAGTGTACAAGATCTAATTTTTGCTCCTTCTTAGTTGCCCCAACTTTGTAAAATCTCACTCTTTTTATTTCCAAAGACACAATTCTCACAGAAATCAAAATCTAAATATTTTAAAGCTTATAACTTACCCTTAGCCTTTAAGATTTGCATTCCTTTTTTAATCATATGGCCCAACCGATTATGCCACATGCACGAATCTGAATTTGAAGTAGATAATGTAAAAAATGAATCAGTAATAAAGGTAGATAAATATAAAATTCCTACCTTCTTGCCTCTTTCCACAAAAAGAGCACCCTTGGTGACTTTCCAATACTCTCTTGTAAAAGTAACCATGCAACTAGCTTCACCTAGTTTCCCTACAAAAATAATATTTCTCCTGAGGCTTTTCATATGCCTCACATCTTTCTATACCCGTGTATTTTCATTCTATAATTTTAGATGAACTTCCCCTTTACCAGTAATACTGCATGGTTCCTCATCACCTAAATAAACATGCCGAAAATTTCCTTAGACATAATTTTTGAAATAACCTTTATTAGGGGTTTCTTGGAAAGAAGCTCATGAATTTAAAACCCATGATTCAATTCTATTATCTAAAGAAAGAATAAGAGCATCTTGCATTATCTCTGCTGCAACAAGATTTTCTTCTTTACTTTTTATGGTTGTTGCTTCTCTTTATCCTTTGACCAACAATATTTCTTTGCATGTCCTATCTTTCCACATTTCCAACACATAATTCCCTTACCTCTGGATTTAGATTTGTTATCCCTTGACTCTGAGTTCCCATTACTCTTAATCTTGGATCTCTCCTTCTGCCTTCCCCTACTTTCTACATTTAAAGCATTACTAGATAATGATTCCTTTGTACTCTTCCTGTAAATTTATGCATTCAATATTATACTAACTACATCATAAAAATTCAAAATATTATTATCAGATGTTATATTACTAACAACTATTACCAAGTTACCCCAATTATCAGGAAAATAACATAAGAATAAAAGTACTTTTACTTCATCATCAAATGGTATGAAAATTAATTTTAACTTATTTACAATAGATCAGAAATCATTTAAATGACTAGATACAGATCCACCTTCATGCATCTTAGAACTAAATAGTTTCTTCAAAAAATAAACTTTATTTGAAGCACTAGGTTTTTCATATAAATTAGCAAGAGATTTCATTAACTTTACCGTAGAAGTCACTTTTGTAATATTGGAAGCCACAGATTCTGTCAAGCTCAATCTTATATATATCCTAAAGCCGTTTTGTCAATAATATTACATTCTTCATCAATCATCTTCGTAGGTCTAGAATTCTCATCCAATGGTAAATAAAAATATCTTTGATATAGATAATCCTCAATCTGCATCTTCCATAATTGATCTTTTTGGTTGTCAAACTTATCTACCTTGTATTTGTTTTCTTCTTCCATTGTTGTAGCTCCTATTCAATAAGAAAACCCTCTATGAGTAAATATGTCAACACACAAAACCCTCAAACAACACTCTGATACCATTTGTTAGGATTAACACACCGGTTTTACAGATAATATATCATATCTAAGCATACATGCAAATAAAAGTAGATATTCTACCTAAACAAATATACAAAACAAGAGACATAAATCAACACCAGATTTAACATGGTTCACCTAGTGTGGGTTGCGTCCACCAAGAAACAATCTAATTTATTATCCAAAGCTTTGACAAGATATACAATTAAAATTTACAAACTTCCACACCTCTCAGATGTACAGTACTTTCTTTCTTTCAAGCTTTTGCTTCTTCTCCAAGAATTCTCTCCTTCACCAACTTTTAGAAGTTCTTCTTAATTCTTGTTAATTCTTTACTTCTAAACCTTATCTTTTATACTTATATAAGAATTTATAAACTTAGGGTACTTATCCATGCAATTACAATCAATAGATATACTTTAATGCTAAAAATAGATCTAACTCCCAAGAGTTAATTAAAACATCCATGCATAGGTAACCAATATAGGTTTTCCCTAACAGATGTTGGTTCCTCGTTTCCTGATCGATGTCAGTCCTGGGTGATGTAATACCATAAAATTTTGTAGATTTAAAAGAATTTTTAGCTTGTAAATTTTAGTTCAACATACATAGGATACACATGTACATAAGCCATTTCATATATATATATATATATATATATATATATATATATATATATATATATATATATATATATATAACTTGAAAAGTAGACATAACTAAAAATTACAGTTTTAATGCACCATGCATGATCATACTTTGTAGATTAACTAAAAGAAAAATCATGATTTCAATGTGATAATATCACAAGATTCTTGCAACAATAAAGTAAAAACTTTTTAGTAATGATTAATGTTTAAAAGAAGCAATAAGTACCATAATGGGTATTTACAAGAGTGTAAAACTTCACAAAGCCGCATTTATTTACAAAATGAAATGAAGGTCATGCCTTCAAAAGATGAGGATGAGCAAGAGGACCAAGATGGCAAGAGGCTCCAACTATCTCTAACTTGAGTGTTCTTCCAAGGATGCTGAAATAAGAGACAAGGCTTGTTTACCACCCAACCAATAGGCATCATCACATGGCTTTCCATGGTTGGAATCCATGCTAGCCTCCCCCAATCCGATGGGAGAGAGGAACAACTTTCACAATGTGCACAAGTATAAAGGGGATAAAACACAACAAGAAATACATAAGACCATTTAACCACTTAGACATACTATACATGATAAAACAACAATATGAGGATAAAAAGGTCAACCTCACAAGGGAAAGAGAAGAAGTAGGATGCCCAAATCAAAGGTGTCCAACCATAGGAGCACCAACAAAACATGTTTACAAAATTCCTTATTCCTCCTAATCATTCATCCTCCTTATTCCTCCTTTATGTCATAGTAATCCTTCTTGGGAGGGTTTTCAAACCTAAAAGGATTTCCTCACCAAGAATGGGGAAAAGTTCAAGCCATATGAACCTTTCTCCCACTTCAAACCATATGAGGGGATGAGAAGGGACCTTCATGGCTTGAGCAACAACCATGAGGTTTGAGAGGGAATTCCCTCTCTCTTCCCCTACATTCTCCAAAAACCATCAATCCAAATGATGGTGGAGAAAAACCAAAAGAAAAAAACAAAGAACAAACAAACAAAACTACATTCACCATACAACCTCAACACACATCTTTTCACACACATCATTTTATTGTTCAAATCATATTTAACAAGATAAGCACAACTAAGAAAGAAAAAGGTTAAGAATCCTACCTCTATAATTCTTTCCAAGACTCTAAGATTTTCCCTTTGTCCAAGAAAACCTCCAAGCTCTCAAAATTCTTCAATTTCTCCCAAAAAAATGAGCCAAGAAGACCCCTTCCTTCCCATGAGGAAGAATAAGAAGAGGAACCCAAAATCTTCCTCATAAATAGGAAGGTGACAAGTGTCACCCCCTCTCCTCTCAAGAGTCAAAGATTTTAAAAACCAAATAAGTAAAATTAAACTCATCTTTTAGCCGTTATCACCCAAAATACTAAAAACAAAAATAAAACAAAGTAGAGCAACTTTTAACAATTACACACAAACCAACCATCTTACATGGATGGTGACTAAGGAGAGAAAAATGGGAGGGAAATTACCTCCAAGCCTTGGAAATAAGCCCCCCTACCTATTAGGTAGGGTCCAAGGGCCCATTTTCATGCTAAGGGAACTCCCAAACTCAAAAGGGGTCCCTAAAAATGCCCAAAATAACCCAATTTCGGGTTTGGCATGCTTGGGAACAAGGGTAGAGGGTTTGGGGTCCACCCAAGGCTCACATGTGGTCCCCAATCCCTTCTACCAACACACACACACACACACACACACACACACACACACACTTACCCAAAACCATCACTTAAATTAAGATGAGATCATTAAACCCCTAAACTAGTTTACTTAATAAAACACACCCTAAACATAATTAATTTTACAAGACATAAATACATTACAATTGAGGGTTCACCCATGGTGCCCAAATAAATAAACCTATTCTAAGGCTTCAAATATTTATCATGGTTAGGACTCAACCCATGGGCCACTTGTGCACAATTGCGTAGCTACCCTGAAACCCATGCTCTCCTATACCTGTCACCTGCACACTCATTACACACATTAACCGCATCTGTCCAATATAAATCATCATATACACATCACAAAATAAATAACCTTATAATGTCCTAACATCATTTTATAATTGATAGTGCAATGAATACAATTATACACATGGTTTGACATGAATCATCCACAGATAAAATTACAACGACATGCACTTAGGCTAGCATGAAATTACCATTATTAAATCTATAAAAACTATATAATTAATCCAATTGAACCCAAGAACCAACATCTAACCAAAAAATATCACTATCACATATCCCTGTTAGTGTCATCAACATCATAATAAATATATCATTATACGAATCTAGTCCAATTGGTGCTACGCGCCCAAAATACCATAATGTCCATGAGGATAAATAACATAGCAAAATTTTCAAAATCTAATAGATTCTCAATCAAAACATGTCTATGCATAAAGGAACCAACAGATAACTGGAGCTTATAAAAATGTGGGGACTACATCCCCTCTCCTAGAATTAGACTTCCTCGTGGAATTCATTGGAAGAGATAGGGATATCTAGCCCTCAGTGTTGTAGCATCCTCCCAGGTAGCTGATGACTCGTCATATCGGTCCCACTGCACTCTAACCTAGTCCAAATATCGACCTCGAAGGGCCAACCTCTAGTTCTCCAATATGCATATGGGCTCCAATCTCCACTACCCTCTGTCCTCTACCTGTAATGCTGACCATTCCAAAACATGAGAAACATCTAGTACATATCTATGAAGTAAAAAACCATGAAAAACATCATGGGCACATGAAGGCATGTTGGCAAAGCTAGACAATAGGTAACTGGACCGATGACCTCAAGAATATCAAAAGGCCCCACAAAATGAGGGGATAGCTTAAAACCCTTTCCATAATGGATCAGAATCTTATGAGGACGAACCCTCAAGAAGACTTTATCACCCACTGAGAAGTGATGATCGATCCTTTTAGTGTCCGCATACACCTTCTGGCATGCTCTAGCCTACTCAAGATGCTGTCGAATCAGAACAACCTGTTGCTCTAAATCTTGAAAATAAGCTGACCCCAAAATAATCCTATCATCTAGTCTATCCTAGCTCAAAGGTGTCCTGCAAGATCATCCATACAAAGTCTGATAGGGAGCCATGCCAATGGATCTATGATAACTGTTGTTGTAGGAAAATTCAACTAAATGCAAATAATCTTCCCACTTCTTTTTTTGGTCCATCACATACATCCTCAACATGTCCTCAAGAACTTGATTAACTCTCTTTGTCTACCCATTTGTCTCTAGATGAAATGTCGAACTGAAATTAATCTGTGTACCCAAAGCATCCTGAAAAGAAGTACAAAAAATTGATGTGTAGATGGTGTCTCTGTCATTGATGATCATCTTCGGGATCCCATGCAATCTAATAATGTCCTCCATAACATTTTGGCGATGGCCTGTGCATTATAGGTAACCTTGGTTGGTGAGAAATGCACAACCTTGGTCAACTTATCCACAGTGACCATGATGGCATCATGACGATAAGAGGACATAGGGAGTCCTACTATGAAATCCATGGAGATCACATCCCATTTCCACTTGGGAATGTCATGAGGGTATAAGAGTCCTACGGGATGAGAATGCTCTACCTTGACTCTCTGACACTCAAGACAACTTGCTACAAAATATGCTATGTCCTGACGAAGACCCGACCAATAATATAACTCTCTCAAATCGGTATGCATCTTCTTCACTCCTAGATGTGCTGCGTATGGGGCTCGATGAGCCTCAGTAAGGATGAAACTACACAAATCACCTACCTTAGGCACATAAATGTGCCTATGGAACTAAAGAAAACAATCATACTCTAATAAGCATCCTGAATATCCACCCTCAAAAGAACCCTGAGAATCCAACATCTTCCTAGCACCCTCATAAAACCTGTCCTCTGGAAGATGCTCAAGTATCTTGCTTTCAAATCTGACTGCAGTGTCAATGAAGCAAGAACATGTCATTGTCTACTAAGTGCATTTGCAACAACATTTTCCTTTCCTTTGATATACTGCACCTCCATGTCATACTCACATAGGAATTCCATCCAACACCATTAACGAGCATTGAGGTTTGGTTGAGAGAAGATATGTTGTAAGCTATAATGATCCGTCCTCAAGATGAAAGTTCTACCCAAAAGGAAATGTCACCAATGCACAAGTGCATGAACAACTGCTGCAAGATCCAAGTTGTGAGTAGGATATTTAAGCTCATAGTCCTTGAGATTATGCGACTCAAAGGTAATCACCTAACGCTCCTGCATAAGAACTACTCCCAAACCCTCTAGTGATGCATCAGTGCAAACAAAAAAATCCTCTGTCGGGTTTGGAACTGCTAAGATAGGTGTCATGGTTAACCTTTCCTTAAGCAATTGGAAGGCATGTTCACACTTCTCTAACCAATTAAACTTCTTCCCTTTCCTCTGAAGGGAGGTAATAGGGTGAGCAATCCTAGAAAAGTCCTACACAAACCTGTGGTAATACCCTGCTAAACCCATGAATCTCCTCACCTCAGTGACTGATGTGGGTGCTGGCCAATCCATGATAGCCTGAATCTTAGAGGGATCTATGGAGATACCCTTTCCTGAAATAATGTGCCCCAAGTACTGAATCTCTGTCTTAAAGAAGCTACATTTTTCCAAGTTCCCAAACAACTTCTTCTCTCTCAAAATCTGAAGCACCTGTCTCAAATGTTCCTCGTGTTCCTCCTCGGAATGAGAATATATCAAAATATCATCAAGGAACACTATGAAAAAGTGATCAAGGAAGGTCTTGAACACTCCATTCATGAGGCTCATGAAGACAGCTGGGGAATTGGTCAAACCAAAGGGGACAACAATGAACTCATAATGCCCATAACTTGTGCGAAAAGTTGTCTTATGAATATCTACATCTGATATGCGCAACTAATGATACCCTGACTTGAGATCAATTTTGGAGAACACTCTAGCTCCATGCATCTGATCAAACAAGTCATCAATCATAGGAAATGGGTAACAGTTCTTTATTGTGAATTTGTTGAGTTGTCTGAAGTCTACAGAAAGCCTAAGAGAACCATCCTTCTTCTTCACAAATATGACTGGCGCTCCCCAAGGAGATACACTAGGTTGATTGAGACCCTTCTCTAACAAATCCTCTAACTGAATCCTGAGCTCATGAAGCTCTGAATTCATCATCCGATAGGGTTGCTTAGAACTGGGTGCAGAGCCATAGGCACTAAGTCAATGGTGGACTGTCCAACTCACCGACTAGTGGGGTAAACCCTAAGAAGCTCTCCTGGAAACACATTTGCGTACTCCCTCAAATTACCGGATCATCAAGGGGTGAAGCTCTAGAGTATATCTGCATGATAATTGATAGTGTAGCAAACAACTAGCAGCCATACGTATGTCTGCTTGAGTGTAGTCGAGATTCATATGTAAGGAAAAATAGGGCTCTACATCCCTGAAATCCCAATGCAATAAAAGATCATCCTAACACTAAATGACATTCTCTCGATAATCCACATTGGCTCGATGAAGCCTGAGCCAATCCATACCAACACTATTGGATAGGATCCTAAAGGAATAACCCAGAGGTAAAGTGTAGTGGAGAAGCACTCCCAAAATCAAGTACCAACTCTCCACTACGAGTCCATGTCAAGTTAGCCCAGAGGCCAACTCAACCTGCCAACCTATCTGGTTCGCCTAGCCACCACATAGCCCACAATTGGTCTACTACAGAAGGAGATATAGAAGAATTATAAGCACTTGAATCAAAAATTACTGAGATAGAAATACCCCTGATAGTACCTATCATCTCAATGACTGTGGCCTGATTCTTAGCCTGGCGGTTGTCAACCACTGCATACACATGATGGGCACATCCCATGTCACCCACCATTCTGCTTTGGATCTATTGAGATCTCTGCATATCTGTAGTAAGTGGCTTTGGTGTGGACACATATGCACATTAATGGTCCTGGATACCCACAAATAAAACATCCTCCTATGGCCCTTCTATAGATGGGGTTCCCTCCTGTACTCTGGAAAAGACTGACCTGCCGGTCTAAACCTTAGTAGATCTACTATGAGATGGGCTAGCTTGAGTGATGAGTAACCCAGCCCTCCTGTCTCTCTAGTCCACAAAAAACCACCTCTATGATCTCACCATCCGCTGGAGCAAATCTAATTCTGTCTACCCCTCTGATGCTAGTGTACCTAATGTTGTGTCTGCTATGATGGGTGTGGTGAAGCTCTCGATGCTACTGGAGAAGACCAGAATCCTCCTGAGGGGGTGCTGCTACACCCTATGCCCTTTGACTCTGAAATTCCTGATCTTCTCCTGGACTTCTCTGATTTTCTATCTTGGTGCTCCTGTGACTTGGTCTCCTTGAATTCTTCCTCAACCAAGTAAGGCCTTTCTCAACAGTTCGTAACAGGTGGGAGGAGAAATAACATCCTTAACAGCTGCCTGCATATTACATTCAGGCCCCAAATGAACCTAATTACCTATAACTTCTAGTCTTACAGGTAGTCTACATAATGGAAGAGGTCTAAGAACATACTTTCATACTGTGCCACTGTTCCATAACCTTGTCGTAAGTCGTGAAACTCATCGATCCTCTTTTGCACAAAATTCTTCGTAACATTATATCGGGACCCTGAACTCACTCCTTCAAATCAACCCCAGGTCACTGTATTTCGAGTTCAAATTGGAGCTTTCTACTCTCATTCCTCCAGGCCAAACTCCTACTGCAGTCTCGGAGGAGGTGTATGCGAACTAGGTTTGACAATTTACTCGTCATGAGAGGTGGGCAAGCCAAAGCAGCGAATCCAAGCTAGGAGCTTAGCCTCTGTCCAAAGCCATCTGTCGAACTTAAATAAACGTAGGTGGCTGAAGGTGAAGAACGTCCGAATCAACACTGTCTTTGTTCTTTTAATCCTGGCGATGTGGTCTAACAGTAACAGAGGTCACCTATCTCCAAAAATGGTCCCTTCGAAAGCTATGTGATCGGCTAATGACGAAATGAGGCCCACCCTCTCGGCCAAGGATGGAGGGTTCAGACCTCTCTCGTTCGAATTATCATGTCAGGTGGCTCTGATGTGCAATCCTCAACGCAATCAAACTCTCTCGTCTCCCCAACTGAATGTCCTCCTCTTCGTAAGTCCTGCGGTGGTTGTCTATGCCCTATACGACGCCTATAGCTGTTGCAATGGTTCTCCAATATCTGAGGCCCTAAAATTGGGGTTCGGTGCTCGCCGTGTAGGTCACTGATGTCCAAGCCTCGAGCCGATTTTCCCCTCTTTGGGTGCCATTCCTAAACCCAGGGTAAAAGAATAAATGTAACAACTTCACATGACAAAATGGTCTATGGGAAGGTACTTTTTTTATTTAATAGGGGAATTTGTGCATTGTGATATCCTTTATAGAATTTTTACATGTTTATAATGGGCACAATTCCATTCTCATACAAACAAACATTTTTTTGTTTTATAATAAATAATAATTGTATTATATTAGCACCCTCTCTTAAAATCTTAGTTTCCCTGCACCCCTGCCTCCTAAATGGTTAACTACACACAAAAAAGAGAAATCATTCAATCCATGTCTATAGGCCTTAAATGTATACATATGTGTGTGTGTGTGTGTGTATACATACATACATATATATACATATATATGTATGTATATACACACACACACACACACACACACACACACACACACATATATATATATATTATATATATACATACATATATATATATATGTATATATATGTATATATATGTATGTATGTATATATATATAACAGAAAGGATGAATAAGAAAGAGATAGCTTCACCAACCGCGGTTAACTTTGAAATTCCCAAGATCTCTACCATCATCATCAAAAAACTTCACCACTGTCATTCTCTCTACCATGTCACGGAAGAATTAATTGTCATAATTTTCCCAATTTCCTCCTACGGGTTCTCGAAGATGTATTTGACAAACAAATACCTTCAATTAATAAAAGGTGGTAAACAATTTATTTACAAATTAATGGTAAACAAATACTCTATGAAGGCTCTGAGACTGGGAATTTGTCCATTATAAAACAAGCTACATTTTATCTCTATTCTTCTTTTATGATTCAATTATGAAAGTGGGAATTTTATGATTAGATGCATCATTTAATATTACTTAGCTTGGCAGGTAAGATCACCCTCCCTAGCTCGGTCGCCAGCTAAGTAGACTAGTTCACCTACCTAGCTTGGAATGTCAACTTCCTCGCTGAGCTCATCTGGTCATCTCGTCCTGCGTAGCTCGCCCGCTCATCTAGGCCTAAAAAACTAGGCCACCTAGCATGAAAAATAAGTAACCTTGCCTAGATCCTTCTGCTTTGGGCTTCTTGCATTTCATAAAAATACAGATAATTATATATATATACACACATGGACACGATTCACCTGCATTGAATGATTTCCTATTTTTCTTGTGTATTTATACATTTTTTGCAAGGGAATGATCTTGTTGAGACTCTGAAAAAATTAATTTGCATCCTTTTTATAACTATGGAGGATAATACTATACAAGTCTTAAAAAATATTGAAATGATATTCTTAAAAACACATATCAAAAATATGGAATTATCTTTATACCTAGATAAAAATACAAAAAAAGAAAGATAGATGGATGATATTCTTCGTCTCATAATAAATCAACAAATAAGAGCTAGAAGTATATCTTAAACTTATCTTCAATTTAAAAAAAAAATGAATTCTTCTTCTATGAGTCATTCTTCTTTCATGATTTCTATATGTGAAATGGGGGTTTTGCCCAATTCTAAAAAAATTAATATTTATATTCCATATGAATCTTCTAAACATCTATTGATCTTCCATGTGTTGTTCATCTATGTTTTATATGAGATAAAAAAATCCCAAAATTCTTCTATGATTATTAGTTTGAAGAATGGACATATGCCCATTCTAAACATTAACTCTTGTTCCGTCTATTCTTCTACATTTTCTATATGAGAATTAGCATCTGCCCATTTCAAATGGGCTTGAGTGAGGATGAATAGCATCTTATGAGTGAATGTGGGCCAAATTTTCAAGTATGTGAATCCCTATGGGATACGTAGGGAAATATTTACAATTTTTTTTGAATTTTTTGTAATTGAATAAGAAAAATAGCGCTAATTCATCCCACATAACAAAATGTTTTGAAGGTAGAAAGTATTTTTTCTGTTTGGAAAATTATGTTTAGAAAACACCTCTCTTGTTACACAATATGTCTCTACTTTACAAAAATCATTATTTTAGACAAATATGTATGTGTGGTTAAGGGTGGGGGTTGATTATGTTAAGTAAAAACTAGTAGTATGCTAATTTAGCATTGTATTTACTAATTTACTATAGGTTATTATTTTTTACAATGATAGAATAGTTACTATAGGTAAATAGGTTGTTTTTTTGTTATATGGTTATATGGTTATAACCATTATTATTGTCATTTTTTATTAGAGGCAAAATAGGGGTGATGGGAATCTACCCCATATAAAGCCAAAAATCACCAGCTAGGGAACAAAGAAAAAATTTACTCCTCCAAAGAAGTAGTAAAAACAAACAAAATAGAACCAAAAACAACCAAACTAACAACATGAAAACAAAAACTATGAGCCAAAGAAAAACCAGAACCAAACGGAATAACTTCTAGCATCCCCCTCTCTTTTTCTAGATTGAGGATGGCTTCTTTTTTTATAATATTTTTAATAAAGGTATCTAGAAGAGATTCTTCCTCAATAACATTCATAGCACCAAAAATTACCCCCTTATTTGTAAAAAAAGTATTCCACTCTAGTTCCTTCCCTATACACATAAAAGAAGGTAATATTTTCAAAAACAAATATAAGATAATTAATTGATTCGCCAAAATTAGTAGGAACTTGAAAAGGTCATAACTTGAGCTCCAGGTGTCTATTTGAGTCTATTTTTTTAAACCACATGTTTCGATGAGACGAACGTAGTGGAAACTGGATTTACAGGTTGGGGCATGTTTTCAACACATTTTCAGGCCCTAAATCCACCATCTTAAGGCTGAAAATTAGGATTTAAGTTATAGTTCATTTTTTTTCGGTTTTTGGGCATTAGTTAATTTTAGTCTATTAGTTGCATTATGAGTTAGAAAGTTGGAAATTCCTCTAATTTAGGAATGTAGAATATACATGGCAATTTATGTGCCCGTACGAATAAGCATGTGAACTTACTAAGAATAGCAGGTTCTAGTAAATTGCTAAAAATAGTAATTTCCACCACTTAGAGTAGATTTAGTCAGAGTTAGATTTTACTTGGCAACTCGAGTTGGGAATTGTTTTCCTATTTAGGGAAAACTATAATTCATTATTCAATAACGAAGAAGGAGATCTATTTTCTTTGGAGTTCATATTATTTGCAGTAAATCAAGTTTGGTTAGAATTTGGCTATATTATCTGGTATTAGAGCGAGGGTTCAAGTCTTTAAAAAATTGGTAGAAGAGGAAGAGGAAGAAGAGGCGGTATTTCCCAGATGAATAGAAATATGCAAGATCTGTAGAGGCAAGTTACTGTGCTTGCTGCAATGATAACCCAGAGAGGAAATCAAGGTGGAGATGACACATATGAAGAAAAAGTTTGTGAAGAGGAGGAAACACAAGTGCCACCATTAGCTTTTGAAGAAAGGATGCTTTGTGCATTAGAAGGAAAGAATGATGGGATAAGAGTTGATGTTTCAGAGTATGGTGGTAGTCTAAAACTAGAGGAGCTAATAGACTGGTTAACTAGCATGGGGAATTTTTTTGAGTGGAAGGGTATGTTAGAAGAGAAGAATGTAAAATTTTCATGCACAAAATTAAAAGTTCGTGCTATGTTGTGGTGGGATCACCTATAGAAAGAGAGGTCAAGAAAGGGGAAAGAAATAATTAGGATGTGGACTAATATGGAGAAGAAGCTGAAAGATAAATTCCTCCCTATGGATTATTCACAAACCCTTTACAAGAGGTTTCAAAATCTCAGACAACCTACAAACAGTGCAAGAATACATAGATGAGTTCTACAAGTTGTCCATTCATGTAGAGCATGAAAATACTGAGGAAAAAATGGCTGCAAGGTATGTAAATGGGTTAAAATTTTCTATTCTAGATGAGATAAGTATACATAGGATTAAGAGCATGGAGGATGCCTATCAATTAGCATTAAAGGCCGAGGAAAAATAAAATCATCAAAGTTTTAGGAGATCACCTGGAATGAATATGGGGGCCTCATCTTCCTTTTGGGGATGAGCTAGTTTCAACCAAGGTAGGGGAGAATCATCTCGTGGATTGGAAAAGAAAGAAGATATGAGACAAGATTTCTAGAATCAAAAAAGAGGTAGAGTATTTTATAGGGGCAGAGGATATGCTGGCGATAGAGGATGGGAGGCTCCATGAAGACCATTTGTTTGTTACAGATGTGGTGAAGAGGGGAATCAAGATTTTGAATGCCCGCATTCTTATACACATGACAAGAGGAAAGGAGATGCACCAAGAGTAAATATTGTTGAACCTAAAAAAGTAGAAGATGAACAAGACCTATAAATTCCACCAGATGTTGGAGAAAATCTGATGATCAAGAGGACGATGATTTCTCCAAGAAAGGATATCAAGGGGGATGCATGGTTGTGTACAAATATTTTTAGAACAAGATGCACATCAAGAGGAAAGGTATGTAATGTTATTATTGATGGTGGTAGTTGTGAGAACATGGTTTCAAATGAGATGGTCGAGAAATTGGGTCTGCATTGTGAGAAGAATCCTAACCCTTATCGTATTGCATGGTTTAAAAAGGGTAATGAAGTTACTATTGATAAGAGATGTTTAATAAGTTTTTCTATTAGGAAAAGTTACAAGGATGAGATTTAGTGCGATGTTATTCCTATGAATGCATATCATATGATGCTAGGAAGACCATGGCAATTTGATAGGAAAGTTATTCATGATGGTGGAAATAATACTTATACTTTCTAGAAGAATGGCATAAAAATAGTTTTACTACCTCTCAAGGAAGAGGGGAAGGCTGAAAATATGCTTTCTGCAAAGGAATTTGTGAAGGAGGCAAAGGCACCTGGTTTTTGTTATGTACTAGTCACCAACAAGGATGAACCAACAAGTGCAAAAATACCAGTAGAAACAACAAAACTAATAAAAGAATTTTCTGATGTTATTCCTGATGAGCTACCAGACCGATTACCACCCAAAAGAGATATTCAAAACCATATTGATTTGATTCCAGGGTCTTCACTCCCAAATCAAGAGGCTTATAGGATGAGCCTGAAATTACATGTTGAGTTGAATAGACAAGTGGAAGAGTTTATGAGAAAGGGAATCGTAAGGGAGAGCATGAGTCTGTGTGCAACCTTAACTATATTAACACCAAAAAAGGATGGAACATGGAGAATGTGCACTGATAGCAGAGCAATCAATAAAATTACAATCAAGTATAGGTTCCCAATACCTCACCTTAATGATATGATGGATGTGCTTTCCGGATCTAGGTATTTCACCAAGATTGATCTTCGAAGTGGTTACCATTAGATTCAGATAAGACAAGGAGATGAGTGGAAAACATCATTCATGATAGGAAATGGATTATATGAGTGGTTATCCAATGCACCTAGTACTTTTATGAGACTGATGAACACCGTGTTGTGGGAGTATAATGGTAAGTTTGCTGTGGTTTATTTTTATGATATCTTGATCTTTAGTAAAACTAAGGAATAACATTTGAGACATGTAAGGGTGATATTTGAAGTGTTAAGGAAAGAGAATATAGACTCAGAAAAGATAAAGGCAATTATTGAATGGCCTACTCCACAGAGTATAACATAGGTAAGAATCTTTCATGGTCTAGCAAAATTTTACAGAAAGTTTATTAAAAATTTCAGCAATATTGTGGCACCTATAACAAATTGAAAAAAAGGAAGGGATTTTTTTTGGCAAGTCAAGGAGGTTAAAACCGGAAAAAAGCATTTTTTGGAAGTTTCAATGTTTATTTATTTTTATTTTCCATAGACCCCTATCTACAATTCCCCCACCAAGGCAGTCGTGTGGCTAGGCATTCTAGATTTTGGCATTTGCAGCTACTAACCAGAAGGCAGGTCAAGATTTTGGTAAAACAACAAAAATTAATTTATGTAAAACAACGCCCAACAACCAAAAGGGAAGCGGAGTCTCCTACCCACAACACGTGGAAAAAAGCAAGAATTAACAAATTAATAAAGGAAGTAGGTGGCTAGCATCCCCATGCACCCACTTTTCCTAAAAAAAAAACAAATTTCAACAAGGTATCCAAAGCTGGAGGGAAAAATCACAAGTGCGCCCAACAAGAACATAATGGTTGGTGGTTGGGGAATAATTAAATCCACCACTAACTTGTTTAAAATTTGGGCATACGTGGAGACCAAGTTTCTGACAAGGGGAAGAAAGTGGCGGTTGAATATATTAATTCAAACATTTACCAAGAAAAATCAACCTCTCAAACAATAGCACCACCAAACAAAACCCTCCCTTACTCAAATTTAGAATACGTTAATCCTAGAATGAGGATGCTCGAAAAAAAAATGCTACGGGGCACCCTCGACAATGAGCAAGAACAAAGATGGCACTAGGAGGTACGATAGAAGGAAAGGACTCTAAACTAACTTCACAACAAGGTTGCAACTCATTAACGATCAAAAGGGAACTCAAACAAACATTCAATGCTTAGTAACAGGGTCAACAAAGCAAGACTAGAGTAAACGTCACATGGGGCATTACACGAGTCCTCGCGAACATTGTTCCAGAATATTACATCTCGATAACTATAGATGTGCAAACATGATGTCATGTGGTTTATGGAATTCTCCATGTTGTGAATTTGAAAAAAATATTTTTCTTGGTTCAATCAATAAACAAATTGGATTTTATGTTGTAAAATTGACGTTTAATAATTCTTTTTTAATTACATTCAAGGTATCAAATATAATATGATTATAGTCTAAGAGAATGGTGTCAGAAAAAAGAGACGCGAGGAAAAATAATCCTCTAGTATACTAGAAGACATTCTAGTTTATAAAAATATATCTGTCAAGCACTTCACCACTCATTCAACACCTTGGACAAGGTTAGACGAAGTGAACAAAAAATATATGGTAGAGAGGCAATGGCGATTATTTAGATTAGAAAACCCTAATTTACTACTCAAAATCATGCAACTGTTTGATTAGAAAATGACTACATTCGAAAGATGCCCTCTTTATCATCCCTATTTTAAATCATGTTGAATTTACTAAATTCTTGATCGAGTTCGTATGTGGAACTGAGTGAGCAGGACATTGGTGAAAGTATATGCTTTCAATAGCTTTGTTCATGACAAATATTATGATTATCCCAAGTGAGTGACAATTGAAATACAATAGGGTCCACACAAATCAATGAGCGGAGTTGGAACACCTTTTTGTAGGAAAAATTAAACTCCAGAAAAAGATAATAAAAATCAGAGTTATTTATTTTGAAATGAGAGTACTTGTTTACCGTAATCTCTATTATGTTATTATCACACTATATATACATACATACAACATACATACATCCATACATACATGCATAAACATACATACATATATGAAACAATTTTTTTATCTACCATAGGTTTTATTCAGTAAAATTATTGTAGAATTAAACTTATCTTGTGTCTTTATGGATTTAAATATAAAAATTATTGGTATTATTCGTTAGTGTGACAGTAGCACAACCAATTTCGGAACCTTTAGCCCTCTTTTATTGCACAACTAAAAATGTATTAACGTCTTTACTATAGTTAGTAATGTTACATTTGAAATGTGTAGTAGAAAATAATACTAGAACAATGAATCCATTGATATAGGCAATGCCATAGAAATATATGTTCTTGTATTGGCTAACAACATAATCTATGCATATGATGGGATTGTTCTGGATGCTTCACATCTCGGGTAAGCCATCAGAGTCATAAGTATGGCATCAACCTCAAACATTTTGAATGGAGGACAATTTAGTTCAATCATATAATCGTCCATGTCTCTTCTTTGTAGGGGTGGTACATTACCGGATGCATTTTTATGGTCTAAACTATGTATCAAAATTTTGTTCTTGTATTAAACATAACCACTTGGCATCTTACAAATGAATCTTAGAATTAGAATTAGAAATGCCATTAACACTACGAGAAAAAATCCAAGAGATATATTATTAAAATGAGCATCATTTCAATCTTTCCAGAGTTGATAAACTATTTTGATACAAAAAAATGACTTGAGCTGTGTAGATGTAGAAAAATTCAACAATGTAGTGACTTGAGCTGTGTAGATGTAGAAAAATTCAACAATGTTCATCGTGTTTTTGTATGTAAAATATCAATAATTTCGCTACAGTAGTTGTGATTGCTTCATTAAAATGGGTACGTTGAACGCATAGAAAGATGAAGAAGATGGGGAGAAGTGGAAAGTCACAAGAAATGACTTCATGGTATATTATTCCATTGCAGAATATATGTAAACAGGCTATACAGCTATGTGTATAGATTATTGCAGGATGATTATTCGGAGCATATTATTCTCTGTAAAAGTATATGTATGTGTTTAAGGACAGAATACAATTTTGTAGTCAGTGGTACCAGAGGAGCAGGTGAAAGTGCTGGAGGCATCGTCCTTTGCATAACTATACGCCTGGGGGCACTGGTTCTTGAAGAACATGGAGTAACTGGTGGGAGCGCAGTTGTCGGTATTTGCACCGGTGCAGCAATACTGGTCAGTGTGAAAGGCAGCACAGGCACTGTTGCAACCTCCAGACACCTTCAATTCTGCAGGGCAAACTGCATTAATGTCACTTTTGCAGCTAGTGGTGGTGCACTGCCCGTTGGTAGGAGCGAGAGAAATTGGAACGTTGAAGCCGTCGACGAGGGAAATGTCATAGAAATCCTTGTTCTGATCTTGGTTGAGGGAATACTCTGCAAGCGAGGCAGGGACTGCTCCAGAGGCTTGGCAGCTGAGTAAGCCACCACAGTCGCCAGTTTGGCAGCTCCCTCTCCCATTTCCATCGAAAGAGCAGCCTGTTCGACCCCAGAATCTCCCCGCTGCTGTCCCCGCTGCAACGTCTACGCTCCAGGTCTCGCCGGTCTGGAGTTGCTGCCCTCCGCCAGGGGTTCCTGCGGCCCAAACGGTGTACGAGCACTGGTTTGTTATCTCGAACTTTGCTGCTCCAGCCTCTGCAAACAACACTTGTATCACATGATATGAAGCTCACGGGGGATTAAACAAGATTAAGCAAACTGATTTAAGCTATGTAAATTACTATTACCTTGCACATATACAGATACGGCGATTCCAAGCAGAAGGACAAGATGCCCAAGACCTGATATTGATATTGTTGCCATTATATTTGGGTGTTTGAATAACCAAGAGATTGAATGAAGATGAATAGATATACGTATTTCAGTAGGAGGATGATCCCTTTAAATAGGGGAGAGAACACCGCATGTTACGGAGGCATACCCCCGAGTTTTCAAACCCACGAGTGGAGTCTTGGAAAGCCTTATTTTAAAGACTCATTTATTCAGATTAGGCGGCCGAGTCTTCCCATCCCATTCCCTAGTAAATGTTATCAATTCCACTTCATCACGAAATCTGAATGCAGGCAAACCTCAAGAGCACGTACCGAAGACCAAACTACCGTAAATATCTCTAAACATAAGGAGGGGTCAAACAACATTGAAAAAGCGAAAATAATTTGTTTCCAATTTCAATTCTTCCATTTATTGGGTAGTTAGAAGAAGCGTAAATGTAAGGAGAATTGGAGTGAACGTTGTATGGGACGCAATAGAGACATGAAGATGTCGATTGAACATAGCATCAAAAGGTTGCGATTGCACACATATTTTGGATTACGGTGTTTCTCTAACTATGAAGACAACAAAAAGGTTATTCATTAGCAACAGGCACGTCGGTGTAGTCCGCAGTCATAAATCCCCTTCTTATTGTTTGGTCTTATCTTTTACATGTCACTTTCTGTGATAGGATTGGTTTGACTGCAATGTGATAATTGGTTAGTGTTGTGCACTCCTAGTATGGTACGGAGGACAACATTGCACTGCATATGTAGATGAATGATACATTGTCCTCTTATGATAATAGCATACTTGTGCTTTTTTGGGGGTATTTTCTCTCATGTTGTGTTATATGGTTAAAATTCATTACTATGAGTATATTGTTAACAAAAGATTAATTAAGGGTTGATTTTAAAAGGGTATATGATTATATCGCTAATAATATTGTTTAAGGTATTTTGATTAACTAACTCTTTGTATTTTTTTATGGCCAAGTTGCATTACATGGACGAGTTCCACCGTGTGTCGAAGTTCCATGCATTGTAGCACCAAAAAAATATTACAATCAATGATATAACAACTACAACAAACATATTACAACAAACCTAAATACAACTGCATTTCTCTAGATGTTTGCCAACGTCAGGGAAGAAATAGGTGCTCACATCCTATATAGATTCTATAGGGGCCAAGACGAAATTGAGAATGGGGAGAATGATATAAACTTAGGGAGGAGAGAAGGAAATTTAAGCAATGTAGTTGTGATTATAATATAACCAATAATAATGTGTTCAATACAATTGTAGACACAAAATCTATGCACTTGGGTACATTTCTAAGTCCTAAAAGTATATTAGCATTTACATGATTCCTAAGAAAGAAAACTAGAAATTGACAACTCCCTTTATCATTTTTCTCTATCTTCTACACTTTTCTTGGCTTTATACATCTTATACTCTTGCCGACATTTGACTATTTTATATTTCTATGGCTTATGACACTAGCACCCAGTTGGGACACTAGCACTAGGAACTCCTATCCCCCTAGGTGCACATGTCCCCCCTCTTTATATTTTTATCATCCTTTTGGACCCCTTTCGATTCTTAATTAATTTTTACTATGGGTCGGATTTTCCATTTTCAATTGCGAAATAAAAACAAGGAAATCATATAAATACATATTTATGATTTCAAAATGAGGTACCAAGCAATAGGAATTACATTTTATTACCTGAGATTGCATTCAAATAGCACAAGAGAATCAAAGGAATCCACATAACACTCATACAAGAGACATGGCTTACGTAACTTCTACATACACAACATTTGAGGGGAAGCTTATTTTATTTCATCCCACATATTTTATAAATCTTCTACATTCTAGATCTATCTTGTTATCACTATGCAACTTACATAAGGGAATACTAGGGAATCATTTCAACACACACATAAGAACTATATGGAGTATGATTTATAGTGCAACACTCGGTCATAATTTCACTCTTCAGGTGACCGTTAGGTTCATTCTGACTCCCCATTCTAAATTGTACATTTTAGGCTTGATGTGGTTTGTGGGCATGTGCAGGTGAACTTATTTCTTGTAGGTTATAGGAACAATCACAAATGAGATAGTGAATCCAAAACTACAAATAGAGACCAACAATGAACATCATCTAGCCCTAAAATATCCATAGCCACAACATCTACTTGGACACCAGTGCCCATATCCAAACACCAACGTTAGGTGCTCATGTCTTCTCTTAGGTTCTCATGTCAGAAATAGTTCAAGATATAATAACCTCTAGTTTACAGCGATGATGTAGTTTTTTGTCTATTCTATTATTTCATCTTCCCATATCACTTCATGTTCACTCATAAATTAGCTAATTCCTCTTATCTCTCCTTCTTTCTTAGGGTTTCATATTGTATATTATTTATTTTATCTAGATATGGGCCCTCCTCTATCTATCTTATAGATACTGCATCCATCGCCCCAAGTTGTATGTGTTACTGTATATTAGCATTTTTACATCATTAGGTATAGTAGTTACTCTAGAATCAAATTTAATTTAATTTACATTAAATAAATAATTGTTAATATATAAACATAATCATATTTAAAAATGATTTTCATAATCTCAAAATAGGATTTTATATCACAATTCATTAAACTAGGATCATAAATCATTTATAAAAATAATACAAGTTTTTGATAATACTTTACTATAATTACTAACTTATTTTCTTACATCTCCCAATTATTAGTGAAAAAACCTTCATAACCAAGTTTTTTTGCTAAATAAAAGATGCAAAATTTTAGAACCCAATTCTTAATTATTAAGATCTTTTAAGATCAAAAATCAATCTTGCACAATCTAAATTCCTAATAAGATTAACTAAATGGGAAATGTACCATTTTGAAACACTTTTACAAATACAAGTTGTAACCAATTTGAGAGATATGAGATTCCCATAATGTTTTTTGTTGCACTAAGGGGTTGAGAAAGTAAGAAGTCACTTGATACGCTATTTTTTACTTAATCATTTCCACCACTTGTTTTTTCTTTAAGAAAAGTGATAGAAATTCCAAATGCTACATAGAGAAATCCAAAATGGAATCTATTCATTTATTAGTAGACTACCCATAACATAATCTTTTGGAGAGAAGAACGGATCAATCAAATTTATACTTCATTTTACTAACTATTTCTATGTAACCATTTGCAACATCAAGAATACAATAATGAGTCCTTCATTTTCTTTTCAATGCAATGTTATACACTTGTGTAAACTAATTCTTACAAGAAAGCAAAAATAGAGTAAAATGAAGCTTCATTTTTTTCCATTAACTAATTGTAAATTCAACTTCCAAGACAAATTTTATCCACATATAGATTTCAAATTCTACATTACAAAACATATTTTTCCACTTTATTTAAAATTCTCGCAAACATTCACACTAAAATACTTGGACAATAATTTATAAGTTTTCTAAATGGATCAAGGGCATAAGTTGCATGAAAACCCAATATCCACTTCTATCCATAACTACCTTCAACTTCAACACACTTCATAAAGACACTCCCATGGTAAAAAAAATGAGGAATTTAGTTACACTTACCACTATAGACACAAAATCATGCACTTGGGTACACTTTTAGGTCCTAAAATCATATTTGCATTCAAATGATTCCTAAACAAGAAACCTAGAAATTAATAGCTATATTTTTCCTCTTTGCTTTTTTTATTGTTTTTTTTTCTATTCTTTCACACCCTATAACCCATTTGGTATTTTACTTGCCCACATTTTATGAATCTAGACACTAGCACCTAGCCAGGGTGTCAATGCCTAGGTGCCCTCATCCTGTATGGGTGCCCCGACATCTTTCTATATTACTCAATCTTTTTGGGATTATTTTATATTTTATGTATCTTATTTTACTATGGGTCATCCATCTAGTTGGCAATTACCAAATTCAACCAAGGGAATCATATAAATTAAAATATATATGAGAATAATCAAGGACCAAGCTCTAAGTGTCTATTATCATCACCTAAGGTTGTATCAAAAGCCATTTAAAATCATCAAAGGAATCCACCTAGCACTCATACAAGGGAAAAGGGACTACATTTTATGCATACACTTTATGGAAGGGTAAGTTAATTTTTCCATCCACATAACTATTTACATTAATACATCTAGGTATCACTCGCTATTATGTGCACTTGCACAAGGGATTCATTAGGCATGATTCTATCAAACACACACACACAAGAACTATAGGGAGTCTGATATATAGTGCAACGCTCAGCCCTAAGTTCAATCAATTAGGTGACTGTCAAGGTTAGTCAGACTCCCCATATTGTATCTTTCCATTTTGGATTTTATGTGGTTTTGTGGGTTTTGTGGGTGAACATCTCTTTTCCATGTTACCAGAAAATTATGTTATCATAACGAGACATACAGGTGACCAAAAATGACTATCAATGATCATATTGCAACACCAATAAAATCAGGTTCCAATCTCCTACGGAGTCAGAGGTGTCTAAAACTAGACTCTAGTACCTAGGTGCCATTGATCGAGTCTTAAAGCCCTAGTTTAGGCTTATTTAAAGATTTCAAAATTTATCATGCATAGTTGTGGCATTCTTACCTTCTTGTTCATCATTCTCCTAGCAAAAATTTATTTGAGGAATAGTGTGAAGTCAAATAAGTCATTATTTCCCTCTCTTGCACTTAAGGTTTTGTATTTATCTAGCTTATTGTTTGGGTCCAATATGTACTATAAGATTTATTTATTTATAAGTATGCAATATTAGGTTTTATACAAAATTTCTATTTTTGTTAAATCATTTGGTGAATTTCCATCGCTCGAATTCCACGTTCTTTATATGGTTTTCTTCTTATGCTCGTTACTTGTAGTGGTCATTTTGGGTCTTTCAATAAAATTAAGCTCCCTCAATCTTCCCATAGGATTTATTAATCAACGGCTAAATCTGATAAACTCTTTTCTAACTCTCAAAGTGTTCCTCTTGAAAACATTGAAACATATGATATTGATCAATCCTATGATAAGGACACCAATGTTGACCAAGAACAATTAGAAAAGGTTACCCATATATTTCAAGCTTTGTGTGACAATCCTACACATATTCCACATATTCTCCATGATTTGATGGTTGGTAAAAACTCTCAAGATGCTACTTCTATGCCCCTTATAGGTTCTTCCTCTTTTACCATTTTTTTGATATTAGGTAAAAGAGGGTTGAGGGGACCCTAACCTATACAATATGAAGCTCCTATATAGAGTAGATACTGAATAAAATTAAATTTCAAAATAAAATATAGTATGAACAAAGAAGTACCACAACAAAGAACCTGTAAACTAGCAACAACTATAAGCATAAAACAAAAAACAAAACAAAAAAACATCCATCATTCGTGCTTCTTCTCAAAGTTAGCTAACAAATTGGCCCATTCCTTTTCCATGGACTTAATTTTGGTACCCAGACTAATCATCTCAGACTTAGACAACCCCCTCTACCTCTTCTTCGATGTCTCTTGGTCTTAGCATTCTCTATAAGAATTGGAAAACTTCCCTAGAATATGGAGGCATTATATCATAGTATTAACATTCATGATACTCCACATAGTGAAGTGTTGAAACATGGACTTTAACTACTCCACGTCACTTTCGAATCCCTTGCATTTTTCTTTTAGAATTTCAATATTGTCACCAATTAGACCTTGATCCAAATATTCCACTTTCATCTTCATAGCATGCCAATCATTAAGGATAAATTACGTAGTAATTTTTTTGAGATGGGTATCGCTCTTCACATTCTCAAGGTCTTCAAACATTTTATCCAAAATCACTCCCTACTCCAAAACATCTTTTCATTTTGTTTCAACTTGGGCTTTACCCTGGGTGTTATCATAAATGTGTCTCCCCTGCTGACTTATTTCACCCTTCTTAGCCTCTTCACAGTTATTTCCTTCACTTTATTCTTTTTGAGGTCTTGAATACCCTATACAACTTTGACCTCTTTGTCATCTTTCTCTTCACCTTCACTTGAAGTAGAGGGGTCATTTGATTCCTCATCCTATGAATTGGTGTCATCATCAACATTGTAATCCTCCAGGGATTTCAACAACACATTCACCCCTTTAACCTTTTTTTCCATGTCCACAACAAATATTTTCATAATTTCAATTATAAACCTTTGGTATAATGGAACATTGATTTTTCCTTTTTTAAACTAACCAAGGGTTACAAGGAGAGATTGAAGCATATCATTTGGGAAACCATAACTATGCTTGTACCTTAGAAAATTAAGCATAAGGAGTCATGGCCTCTACTCAACCACTTAATATTCCTATTTACATTCCCACTAATACCGATCCAATAATTCAAACTAATTATTCTATTGTGCAACCTGACTCTTTTTCAAACACTCTTGATTTAACTTCTTTATATCATGATCTGCAAACTCAAATTCATTAAATTTAAATAGCTAATTCTCATTCATCTCCATATTTTTAATCCACCTTACTCCTTCATAATCCTTTTGCACCCACCATTTACACTTATAAAATTTCTTGAAACTTCATAACTCCTAAGTTTCCCACCTTCAATGAACATGGTGACCCTTAAGATCATATATGATATTTTCATGTTTCTTGTCTAGATTATGTGAATGATCATACATTATTAGCTAATTTATTTCCATAGAGTCTCCAAGATTATTCTATGTATTGGTTTTATGATATACATGTTAATTTGGTAACATCATTTACACGTTTAGCCGATGTTTTTCTAACACATTTTTTAATCAACATTGGTTAAAAGATATCCTATGAGAAAATTACATAAATCAAACAAGTATCTAATGAAAATATTGTAAAATATGTACTACACTAGCTAGGATGACCAATGTCCTCACTGATTCAGAACTTCAAGATCTATTTGTCCAAAGTCTCTTACCACTTGTAGAAGAGAACATTATCTTTGAAACATTTTCTTCATTTTATCATTCATCCCATACTCTTAAGTTATGTGAAAGCCAAGTATTATCTATGGGAAAGCTCAAATATCATGATAAGGCTTCATCTTCTAATCAATTTTAAGGTAAATCTAATTTTAAGCCATCTCCTCAGCCAATTGAAGAAAAATCTACTATTAATGTTGTTTCTACTCCTCAAAATCTTCAATGGCAAGCTCCAAATCATACATTAGGTAAATTACCTTGTTCTCCATGCATTCTATTACCACAAATTCTCGAGAGAAATCTTATTATGCTTCCACCACTATCGAATCTCGATCCATCTTGCATTAAGGGTCACAATTATAATGAAAATAATATATGTTATTATTATCAATGTGTTGGGAATTCAAATGACCAATGTTTCAAGCTGAGGAAACTCATCCAATATCTTATTGACAACAATGAAATTGAGCTTCTTGAGCCTTCGACATCTACATCAGTCAATGAAAACAAAAATATCAAAATATTTAACAATCCATTTCCTAAGCATGACAATAAAGTTGTTGATTCTTTAAATAATCATACACATCATGTTGTGCCTCCTCCTTCATCGAGGGATATTTATTTTCTAGTTTCTCATAATGATACATCTCGACCACTCATCACATTCTCATATCATGATTATCATGCTACATTTTCTTATAATACACTACAAAATTAATTATATTGGATCTTATACTATTAATAATACCATGATCGATCCATTGACTCCTATTGGTGCATGCTCTATTGCACTCCTTGTTTCTATCAACTATCCACTATCTCAAATTTCATATCCAATCCCATAATCTTATGGATCCATTAAGTTGTTAGCTACAGTTCAGCCTCTCACCATGCTTGTTCCATTCATTATGAAACCTTTAGTCAAAGGATGTGACATGCTCTAAGTTCTTCCTTGGTTATGTTCTACTAAATTTATCCTTTCCACGACCTACTTATGTCTCAAATTCATTCACAACAAGAAAGTTGTCATTCTCAAAGGTGTTCCATCATCCACTTTGTTTCCTCAACCTCCTCTTGAGGATTTACTTTTAATAGTTGCAACATCTAGCCCCATAGGCCTCTCAAATCTAAGGCACATTTTGTACTTAGTTTTTTCATTCGCACACAACCTACTCATTCTGATCGATCCATTTGTTCATCTTGATGGCCTAAGTCCCCTACTCAGGTAGCCTCTTCGTATAGGTGCTCATCACCTCCTAGGCCTACTTAACATAGGTGATCATCACCTCTTAGGCTTGCTTCACATAGGTGTTCACCACCTCCTTCAGCACATAGGTCTCATTCACCAATATGTTGTCACTCACATACATCCCTGATCTTTGAGCATGGTCACACGCCTTTATCTCCTCAAACCTCGAGTGGAGGACCCTTTCCCTTCACTTTTGTTGCATAAATTACTCATCATCATACACTTGGGGGGCATCATGATTGATTCTCCCTCTTAACATAATTAAGTGTCTAAAATTTCACTCTTATGCTCCATGCTCCATAATTTATATTTCTAAGCATCATTACACAATTTGATACACATATTGTATCATCATTACCTTATGACGCACTCTTGTGCTAAGTTTCAAACTTGAATGTTGAGGGCATACTATATCCACGAACCTCACACAGTATGAATTTCATGATACATATTTTTAGCACTCCATTCTCACACATCATTCTATTTTTCAATATATTCTCTATGCTTCATTGATCTATCTATCTAGCATACATTATCAAACCATCTCATGATGGTACACTCTTATTCTATCGTTAATTCTTGATTTTTGAGGGATATTTTATAAATAAACCTCATCTCATATTCATTTGAATATGTTGGGGGGAACGATGCTCCTATCAAATTCACTTTTCATTCCATTCCATTCACATTCACAACATGTTGCAATTATTCTTGCTTTCTTAGACTCACATGTTAAACTTCTCTTACTGTGTTAGATGGATATCTAGTATGTCATTATATTTTCTATATACACATGTGCATTCAATTGTTCTTTACTTGTGGATGTAGACTTTCTATAGATATTTACACACAAAAATGATGCTTTGCAGTGTACCTCTTAAAAATACCATTGAGGCTCTTGGAGGCATCTATATTTCTACTCTTACACATCACACGTGTTGTTGTTTCATTACTTACTACTTATTATTCTTACTAGCACACTAATTTCACATTGATTTATACATGCTTTGACATACTCTTTATCTTTCTAACATGCTAACGGGTACTTCACGTGTAACATTTATCTTATAGGAACTATTTACCTCCATGGTTGTCTATTACACTTTTCTTGACATTGTTTACAATAGTATGTTATTATTTACGGGATATCCCCTTTGTCTTGTATAAACACTATATGATTTTTCCATTTTTTACCTTGATTGTCTAGTGACATTGTGAGCGATGTCCTATGTATAAAACCCAATTTTTGTGGTTTATCTTTTCTACTTGCTTCATTACTTTATCTTCCATTACATGATCACTAGCTTTTACTACTAACCCATTTATCTAGCCACTTTTTTTACATGTGACTTGGTTTCTACTATGCACATTCCCCCCCCCCCCCCTTACAGGGTATCCAATCCATTTCAACATTGGGTCCTCTCTTTGGGCCACATTCTCCTAGTGACGTCATATGCACCCCAAATGAGGGGGGAATACATTGGGTGAATCAATCACCACATACAATTGTACATGCCTACAAAATACATGAACATAACTGAGTTATGGTTTCATAAGTGGTCCAGAATTTAACTTTGATCCTTAGTTCACCATAAACACCAGTGCCAAACTATAGACAATAGCACATGGGCACTCCTGACCTCTCCTAGGCACCTTTATCTTGGGGTTAGATATAGTTACTTTCTCTCATCAACATAGTCTAAAATAATTCACAAAGTAGTTTCACGGGATTAGGTGTTGGCCTCAAAATATAGAATGCATGTAATCTCCTTCAATTGGGACAATCAGTACATTAAGAATAATACATAACTAAACATGGGACATACCACTTGCAGTGGTGCTTATTAGGGAAGCAATCATGGAAGGATAGTCACACTAGGACTCTCTCCATAATACTCTTCTACCATGGTATGATATTGCCCCAAAAAATCACACTTGGTGTGAGATCACCCAAAAAACTCATTCTTGGAATGAGATCACCCAAAAAACTTGTTCTTGGCATGAGATCACCCAAAAAACTCTCTTCTACAACATTTTAAGTAAATTTTAGACCCTTTTCACTCTTCATGGATCATGTGCACACTTTCATTTTACTACTTTTTACAAATATTTACATAATTTTACATACTATTATAAGAGTTTTCATAATACATGAATTTGACTACTCTTTCACTCTTATTTTGTACGTTTGTCCTTACTATGTAATAAGAAGCAACTCCACATCAAAAAACACAAGTAAAAAAATAGGTATAACATGGTACAATAGAATATGCTTCATACCTAGGGTTATTTCCTCTTTCTTAGCTTCCCCGCTTCATTTTTATCACCTCATGCTTTTACTTGTCTCCTTGGCACATTATGGCCATCACACTCTACATGGTTATCAAGTACGCATCTCTTATTTACTTTATGTTATCAAGTATTCACTTAAGAACATAAAGATGGGGCAAATGTAGACATAAAATTATGCACTTGGGTATATTTCTAGGTCCTAAAAGAATACTTGCATTCATATGATTCCTAAGTGAGAAAACTAGTAATTGACATCTATATTTAACCTCTTTGTTTTTTCCCTTCTTTATGGTCTTGATGTTTATTCCAATAAATTGGTACATATTCTAGTAAATCTAGACTCCAATATTTCAAGTATTGGATGAAATCCATCTTTGTTTTTGCATATATTGGTTTCCATTTTTTTTAGTGGATTGTATTATTACTATTATTGGATTTCATTATTAACAATATTGGATTCCAATATTGTCATTATTGGATTTATTCTAGTTCCAATTTAACTATTATTCCAATCTTGATATTATTAGATTCCAGTATCATTATTATTGGATTCTAATTTGGGTAATATTGATTCCAATAACGCTATTATTGGATTCTAATTTCACCACTATTGTAATCAAATTTATAAATCTCAATATTTAGATTTTAGTTTCACTATTTTAGGATTTCTATTTTTTTATTTGAATCCCCCACATAATGCAAGCAGTCATTATCTTACATAAACCTTGCCGCCATTATCTAATAAGCCTAGCGGTTGCTAACTTATATGATGAAAGTACATGCTAGTTGAAATCAGCATAGCAGGGTAAAAGTTACATAAACCTTACAACCTCTAAGTTACATACAAGGACGATAAGCCTAGCATTCACTATCTTACATAAGTGTATAGGATGTTAACTTACATAAGCCTAACAACCATTATCTTACATAAGAATATATGTTGTTAACTTACATAAGCCCAGTGGCCGCTAATTTACACAAGAGTAGAATCATCTATTTGAAATAATCCTAGTGGATGGAAAATTACACCAGCCTACATGTAGCAAGTTTCATAAGCCTACCCACTACTAAGCTACATAAGTGTGAGGACCACTAAGTTACATAAGCCTAGGTGCCATAAAGTTACATCAGCCCAAGGGTTAAATTTGATGGTCAATTATGCCTGTCAAACAATTTTTAGATGGCAGTAATTTTACAATATTGCCCTTTAAAAAATACAAAATAGTAGTTATTGAAATACTTTATATATTTATTTAATATTTTATGTATATTATATATTGATATAATTTTTATATAAATCTATATAAAAAATGACCATGATATTGTAAATATGTAAGTTACATGTTATAAAGTCAACTACTTTTATGATTTCCCGTTCTATAAATCATAAAGAAAAACAAAGAGTTAAGAATTACATTAAACAAGTTTTTTTAAGGAAATGGATTTCAAAATGTATTTCCATAAGAAATCAATACTTTGAGTAAATTACATAAGAATTGACATCTCGCAAGGGTATTAATTAGTTTTCTTGAATGTGTGTAAGGTATTGTTGGATAGCTTCATGACCATGATTTGATATTTTAATTTAATTTCCTTTCCATATTTTTCTTGGACTCCATGCCCAAATGATATTGTTTATATCAATATCCTATGTGTCCCTTAATTTTAACAAACATTTCTTTTTCTTTAAGCATTCCTGGTATCTTTCTTTTTCTATATTTCCTTTCCCTGTGGGTTCCCACTAGTGTACCCTTATATTTTGAGTGCTTGTGTGAACATCATATATTAGTTTTAGTTCTTCCTTTCCCATCCATTTAGGTAAATTATCATCATCTGGTCTTACTAGTATCATTTTTCCAACATTCACATCCACTACTGGGTTGAATTCCTTTCAAGGTCTATCACAAATAAGCCCAACATATATATCTTTATTTGAAAGGAAATTTTTACCATAGTAGTTATCCATGTCAAGATGTGGTGCACCCATTATTTGATCATACATTTCACTATCCTGAATTGTTTTTGGCCAAAAAGAATCTCTCCTTGTCATGCTACAATTCATAAATGGATTATGTAGGGCACATAGAATTTTTTTCCAATATGCAATCTTTGGAACATAGTATGATTCTCCACCATCTGTTGAACTCTTTTCCCAGTATGTGATGTATGCCTGAATACCTCACTGCATGTCTGCCATCTATTTGGGTTCTTTAAAGTGTGCCAATGGAGGATCCCCTTCATACAAGAAAGGTTTCCCATCCACTATTTTTTAGATCTCAATTAAGTGTGACGAGTTGGACTCCATGATTGTTTCTTTGAACTCCATGACAGGCTTGTTGTCTTTGACATAGAATTTAAACAATTTTGGTTTCATGATACCCATGATCTTGTGGTTACCATCTAGTAGGTGTGGTTGCAAAAAGGCCTGAATATCATAGAATTCATCGATAAGGTACGAAGTGAATGCGCTGGAATCCTCTTGGCATGTTCTGTAAGTTTCCATTATTTGTGGCAAAGAAAATGTATCCAATTTGTATAATTTTGTTTATAATCATCTGAATGTCCCATCTCTGTCTTCATGTGTGTGACCCACTGGAAGGAAAAACACATACACTATGTTGAAAACCATTCTAGCTGTTAGCATAGATGTTAGGAAATTAATTAATTAATTATTAATCTTTACATTATAAATATTAGGTTTGAAAGAATATATTGTTTCAACAATATATTATTCATGGAGTTTTGTTGTACCCGTAAGTTTATAAACAGGTAAGTTGTTTGGTACACTTCTTATTTTATAGGAAGAGGTTTGTCTATTATATTGGCTATATATTAGCCTAATGTATTGCACAGGATGAATGGACAGAAAACATAATATACAGTGAGTATTATTACTTTGTGTTTGCCATTGGCTGTCCAAATCTCGAGATTTGGTATCAGAGCAGGTGAATCTGCTGACAGAAATTAGAGAGGATTGCTTCATGGAATGTTAAAGATATTGAAGGGCTTCTCCAATTTTTTTGGTTGCCCTGATAATGAGAGATCACGTTTGAGTGAAGAATAAAGTTTTGTAGTTCTGAAATAATAGATACATACTACCATTTGAATCGGACGTCTCCAGTTGTACATCATATTCTGTATTCAAATTGTAGATCATTAATGTGTGCAAAACTATTGTAGTCTTCCAAGTACATGTGCATATGAGAGTTCGAAGGCGTCGATAACATTTTCCTTTGGTCTACACGGCTTCAATTATTGCCAATTCTTTCTTATTTTAACAAAGTATTGATCTCTGTTGAGAGACCTGGTTGTATCAGCGAAGGAGTTAGTGTATGTGGGCTGAGATTTTATATCCTAATGCATATACGTCTTCTGATCACATTGATTGGTCAATAAACACCCAAAAAAAGTGAAATCTTCCAGAATTAACATTCTTAAGTGGAGCAGAAGATTATTGACCACGTTTAATCCTACTGCTGTCGGAATCAGATTGGACAGAATGTTTGGTGGTATTCTACAGTATCTGTATTGATCAATGCATTGGTTACGGTCATCTGGTTTGCATTGGGTTAGATTCATCACTGAATCTCTATATATCTGCATGCATAGTCAACGAATTGGATCCTCAACACTGGCAGAACTGTACACTTGTTATCAGGTCGCATAGATACATGTGCCCAACACGTCTGATGGAAACGGAAAGAACAGTCCATTCGGCTACAAATCAGATTATGATACTCACGGCTTATCACCTGTCACCATGAAATCACACCAAGGGCTCAGAGTCAACATTCAGTATTTGCATTCATCAACGTTTTTCGGGATATAGGTATTTTATATTGTAAATATTGGTTTTATTCCTATATTTGTGTCGTATATGTCTTGTTCTTTATTTAGTTGGGTTTAATGTTTTAGTCTGATTGGGTATCAGTCATCAAATCATTTGTTAATATAAAGTTAATAGTTTTGGGCTTATGTCATATAAGGTTTATTAATGGGAGAGTATTGTAAAAAGTTTGTAAGAAGTCATCTCTATTTAAGTAAAGGTGTCATTGTAAAAATAAAATAGGTGATTTTAGGTTTGTGTTATTATGGTGTCGAGAGTCGATTTTTTTAGTCGTCAAAAGTTTATTGTGGGTCAATACTATTGTAAAAAGTGTCTTCTTCCAAAGTTCGAAAAATAAAATAAAAATTTACCTCACAGACGCATTATCGCTGGAACATGACGTCTAAAATAAATTAATGAGCCTCAAAAGCAAAATTCGTTGATCTAGCAACTTGTCAAATGGAGGAAGGAGGAATCGGAGGCTGGAGGTCAGACAGTGACCTCTCGTCAATCACCAACGATGAGGCTACACAGAATGATTTGGTGGCACAGGTGTGTAGTGTGAGTGCTTGTTTTTGAGTATTGCAGTGTTCCAGTTTCAGCTTGGTGTGATTCTTTTTCAGAGTTCCTATTTTGTTTGGTATTTGATGGATGTTGGAAAGAAAGTTGTGTTGGAGCGCAGATGACTGTCAGTGATCCTCTGACTGACTTGGTCCTCTGACTGCCGTACTTCATTGGAAGATGGTCAACTAGGAGAATACGTTCACTAGCATTAGTGACCATGTGCAGCGAGACCTAACTAGCAAGATCCATTCAGGAGTATGTTCTTTGATGCAGTTTGCTTCTCAGTATCTATATGAGTGGAATTTCACATTGTGGGGGGGAATACATACCAATGTTCCATTCCCATTCTGCACCCAAAATGACTTAGTCAAGGAAAGCTTCCAGTGGCAGTGGTAGTTTTCTATGTTGTTCGAGATCGAGTGGCAGCGATCAATGACAGAGACTACTATTAAGAACATTACGATTCTTATAGGAAGTAATGTGAAATTTTTTCAGTATATCTTCTATTGTGCAGTTTTGTGATATGCATGTTGTATTTCCTACATGATTCCCTTTTGTAGTGACATTGTATAATATTGATCAAAAGTATTGTAGCAATCATGATGTAAGGTTTTTGGTAAACCTGTAAAAACCAATTGTGTAAGGTTTTTGGTAAACCTGTAAAAACCAATTGTGTAAGGTTTTTGGTAATCCTGCAAAACCAAGTGTGAAAGGTTATTGGTACACCTGCAAAACCAATTTGGTAAGGTTGTTGGTAGAAGCTGGAGAAAACCATCAGTGGAAGAAATGTGTGTTGGCACATGTTTGAGTTTTGTGCAAGCCCAATGCTGCACATTTGCGGAGTTGATCATGAGCACATAGAGGTGGCAGGCTACAATCAGTGAACGAGATATGTTGTACCATGTAAACATTAAGGGGGGGAATGTTAGGAAATTAATTAATTAATTATTAATGTTTACATTATAAATATTAGGTTTGAAAGAATATATTGTTTCAACAATATATTATTCATGGAGTTTTGTTGTACCCGTAAGTTTATAAACGGGTAAGTTGTTTGGTACACTTCCTCTTTTATAGGAAGAGGTTTGTCTATTATATTGGCTATATATTAGCCTAATGTATTGCACAGGATGAATGGACAGAAAACATAATATATAGTGAGTATTATTACTTTGTGTTTGCCATTAGCTGTCCAAATCTTGAGAATAGATACAAATGCAAAAATTGTCTGATTTTATTTGTCACTTTTAGTATTATCTAGTTGCAAGTAGAGATTTGGTGGTTGTTTTCTAAATGAACTTGAACATCTACTTACAGTATTAGTTGTATGAGCACCCTCATTTTTCTACTTGTATTCCTTACTTGTCATATGCGTCATTTTACAAGAGTACATCATGTAATGGGTGTTTCTATGTCACACTTATATAAAAAATCACCATACTAATCTGTAAAAGGTTCTTCTGGTTTCCAGATACATAGTGCTAATGATGTTATTGTGAATTTTTCTCCTCGTTCAACAAAAGGGAGAACAAAGTGCCCAAAACCCCCCATTTTTTTGCCCATGTGTTATCATAACAATCAAGGTGATGGGGAGATTAATAGCATTGCTTATTGATTTTGATTTTTTTCCCGTCCTTAGTATTGAAGTTTTCATCTTGAAAAATTCTCAAATAGCTATTAGAATTTTGTTGTGACTGCACTCTATTTGCATAGTAAGTTGCATGACAAATTTGAATGTAATCATTATGCCATTTTTGTTATTGATTTATTTATACCATTGTTTCTAGATATGAGGTCACTACATGTTTCTTCTCTATCTTTGTGCACTCATCACATTTGGTGAAGAAGTTTTTTATTCATGATTGAAACATGGGAGAAATTTTCTTGCCATATTTTCTAATATTTTACTGTGATGTTGGAGGAAGGTCCAATGCTGAAAGGGCCATATTACACTTTTGTATTATATAAGAAAAAGTATAACATGCAGGTAGTAGTATCGTTGTTACTTTAGTACCATCTTGTCCATCTCAATGAGACATGTGTGGGGATATATCAGAATTATTCTCCACCATTTTGGATCTCAATGTAATAGTTGCGATAGTGTTTGGAATTTGTTTTTATTTTTCTATATTTCCATTTACCACCCTCCTCTTGCCATTAATCCAAGATTGTTTGTATCTATAATAGGTTTTTTTTTGGATTCCATGACATCTTTACCATGCATTCTGGCATACATCCCTTCCACATAACTTCAATTTTTCTATAGTATGTTCTAAAGTTTGACCTTGATCACACTTGATAGCATTTGCGGTGAATGTATTAAGTACAAAATTTTTTATGGTAGTTTCATTCATACCTAGAGTTAAATTTGAACTATGATTGAAATCATTTAGAGATAGATTGAAGACATATCCTTCTTTGCAGCAAGGTTTTTTCTCAACTTTAGACAAAAATTGTTTTCTTGATTTTTCATCATTTTCCCTTGCCTTTGTTGTACTAGATGGAGTAGAATTTACGTTTTGGAATTTACATGCATTATAAGGTCTTGTTGGTTCCTCAAACATGCACCCGTGTCTTGGATCTGGAAGGATCTAGGTGTTTGAGACCATAATGGAACCATCCCTAAGTTGTGGGACCTTGTGCGTTGGGAAGGATCTCCGAAGAATTCCAGTTCCTCTATCTATTTCTATTGCTATTGCTACCCTAGTGCTAAAAATGAAAACTAAGCTAATGATACCAAGGGAAAATGGATAAAAGCATAACATGAAAGTAAAATAAAATAAAATGTGATAGCACCAGAATATAGGGATGAACATTATCTATTCTGAGTGAGAATGAAAGGAAATGAGTGAAAGGAGGTGTTGTCTCCCGAAAACTACTTTACATTTTCATAGCCAATTTTTTTTTTTTTGAGCTCATGTCCTTCATTGGTGTTTAAGCCAAGTTAGAGATTCAAGAAATTACCAAAAGTCATGCCTTAGAGCTGTTTAAACCTCTGTTTTACTCATTTTTAGAAATCCTCCATTTCTTGGTCTGTGCACATAATATCCTCTTTGCAACCTCCATTTTTTATCAAAATTGTTCACTTGTTTTATGGCCTGGGTCATCACATCATTGTTTTCCTCCATGCCTCTAGTTCATGAAGGAAATTCAAAAATTGGACTCAAAATGATGAATTTTTCTTCCTCTACATTTTTTCCACAGTCAGGATGACGACGTCTTTTCCCCGTCAATGTTTGACCCTAATGAATGCAGGTACATGGTCAGATCCTATTAGATGGGTAGGAATGGGATTTTTGGTGAACTTAACACTTTTTGTCACTTTTGGAAAAAATGGTAAATTTTCCTACAGCCCCATTCAGGTTATAAAGGTAAAAGTCAAATTTTGAGCCAGCAAAGAAAGGTCGAAGTTGAAGCGCGTTGGGAAAAAGTCAAAGGTGAAGCCCGCAGAGAAAATTCAAAGTCAATGAAAGGGCCATCGGGGAAATTTTGTAAATTTAACTGAATTCCCAAAAGTGAAGTAAAAGTTCTAGAATGCTCCATGGCTCCGCCAAGGTCTCGGGCTCACCATTGAAAAGTTGAAGCGGAGGAGCAGAACGACGTAGAACTTTGAGTTTTTGAACCTTTTTCCAAAAATGGTTAAAATGTTGAGAAAAGAGTTGCAACCCCATTTCCAATCTGAGGATGCCATGTGTCAAGAGTTCAATCAGAGCAGCGGGCCAGTGGAGGAAATTGAGTTTTTGATCCTTTTTCCCAAAAAAAGGTTAAATTGTTTAGAAAAGATTCACAACCCCGTCTCCAACCAGAACGTGCTACGTGTCCTATTAAAATTAGAGCAATGGGCCAGTAGAGGAAATTGAGTTTTTGAGACTTTTTCCAAAAAATGTTAGAATGTTTAGAAAAGAGTCATGACCCCATCTCCAATAAGAACGTGCCACGTGTTTAAGTTGAAAAGTCATAGCGGGGCTGCAGGCCAATTTGTTCCAAATTGCCAAATCTCACAAAAACTCAAAAAATGTGAAAGGCTTCCCCCGTAACTACTCCAATCCCTTCCTGCCACATGGACGACCCAATTTCAGAGTTAGAGGAGCAAATCAAATGGTCTATATTTAAACTAGCAAATTGACTATAACAGTTACTTTGTAAGATTTGGTTTTTAACCCACCATGAGCATTTTCTTCACAACAGAGGAATCTGAAAAGGCATTGAGGATTTGTGAAGTTGTAATAGTTTCTTGTGAAGAATATAATTGCTTCTCAATGTCATTCCAAGGCTAGCGATTGATTTTAAAAAAATACCAGGGTGCTCTGTACCTAGAAAAGAAAGAAAATGCCACACTTCTATTTTCTCTTCTTCCTCGAATTTCTTCCATTCTCAAGATATGTACAAACTCTTCTCGAGATTCAATAATAAAAGAAGGAATTTTTGCCTTTTTTATTGAGGGATTGATTAGTACCTTGTGACCAATGAATTTTATTCACTCTTGTAGCTTCTCCTGTAGATTTATTTTCTTCTATTTATAAATGTATATAAATGAAATTTCTAATTAATGTGTGTGGGCATCTGATATTCTACTCGCAACATTAGTTTTCTCCTACTTCCATTTCCACTCCCCTTCCCCTTTCCAAGACAAATTTTCTTCTCTAGTGAGACATTGCTAGCTTTACCATAGGGTCGATGGAGTGCCCCTATTGGATCTCTAGTCAAAAGGCCACCATTGAAATCTACTTTTTCATGCATGCACATACGGAATATGCACCATTCGAGTAGAGGGACTTAGATTCCAATAACGCTGGCTTGAAACCCACCAATTTGTCCACAAGACAAATTTTCTTGCCAACATTTTTTAGTTCCCACCATGGGGTAGATTTTGCAGCATGTATGCCTAAGAATGACCTCATGGTCATAAAATACAAATAAGAGATTCTAGAAGAAAAGTTTATGGAGATTGAATAATCACACAGACTACATGGATGTAAATCATGGCTATTCTAGGAAATCCTCCTATTGAGAGACCTGATTTACTATTTCACATTCAAGAAGACATTGCTTCTGATATGAGAGAAGTTATTTGGCATAATATAAAAATTGTCAATCATTACTTCATTTCCATAAGTATTATGGACCTGGAAGAGGAACACGCTGTCGAATTGGAAAGGCGGAGATGAATTCCAGCACCCCAGAGAAGAGCATAAACTTTCAAGTTGGCTGATATAACATACACTTGAAAACTGAGACAAGGAGGACAAGTTGATCCCACATTTGAAGATATTTAAAGAGAGGTAAGATCTAAAGAGGAGATAAAGGCTCAACTTGAAGAAATAGAAAGACTCCAAATTGAAGCAGAAGAAAGATAAGCAACAGAAGTAGCCTTAGCAAGACTAGAGGAAAGAAATAGGAATAGAATGGGTGATCATGAGTGTGAAGTACGAAGGCCTAATGCACCATGGGAAAGAAATACTGGTCCACTTCCTCTTCCACAACCAATTCATGAGCTCCTAAGAGGCTCAAGAAATAACTTACTAAAATTCAAAGGGGATGGTTATCAACTCCCAGAATAACATGTAGCAACATTCATCACTACTTTTGGAGTGTTGGGAGTTGAAGATGAAGATGTTTTAGTTATGCTCTTTGTGGAGTCACTCCAAGAAAAATCTGTTGAATGGTTCTACATGTTTCCCCCAAGATCTGTCACATGATGGGAAGATATAAGAAGTGCATTTGAACATAGGTTCAAGAGCATAGAAGATTGTCAGGATTTGTTGGTCCAATTGGTTCAGATGAATAAGGAGACCTCCAAATCAATGAGAGATTTTGTAGCAAGGTATGATAGGTTGACAAGAAGGATTCGAGATGTGGTACCCTCTGAAAATAACTCGAAAAGGTTCTTCATCAGTTCTTTTCCATCAGAATTCGGTTTCTTCCTCAGAAGAGCCCAACCAAGAACATTGAGGGAAGCTAAATACTTTGCAATTGATATTGATGATGATCTAATTCTTTCTAGAAAAGTGAAAGGACCAAATGGGAAGTAAAAAGGTCAAATTTTAAATTCAGTCACCATCGATCCAATGTTCCAAAATATGGAAAATGACCTAGTTTCTTTGAAGAAACAAATGTCACAAATCACAATGAGGAATGCTCTAAGGAGACCAAATCTTCCTGATAGACCAAGAATTGCTCCACCCCTTCAAAGGATTTCTCTTGAAGCACCACCAATCAATGCCATCTATGACATTGGGGAATCATAAGAAGGAGTAGACAATGAGGAAACTGAAGAAGAAAGCATGGATGATTATGAAAACTATCTTGAAATTGAAGAGGTTGGCATGCAAAATGGCCTAATTGAATACGTTGCTGATGAGGAGGAAAATGATGAAGAAGCTCCAAGTTTTTCATGTTTTGTTTTCACTTGTGCACAATCTAAGAATGTTGTTTCAGCCTCAGTAGTTGCAACTGTAGGAAGAATAAAGAAGATAGCTCTCCAAATCCTCCACTAAACAAGATCATCATTAGGGGATCGCCATTACCACCTTCCATAGAATCAGCCAAAGAGAAATCAAATTCACCAGTTTTCAAGGATCACACTATTGTGCCAAGTAAGTTATTTGATTCTTCTCCCAACTAGATAGTAGAAATTTGTTAGGAGCAATTCTCTTCTAAATAGTGGTTCTATAAGAACATCTAAATTTCAATCAAAGGCTACACCCTCACCTCCTTCCAAGCCAATTGCTACATTTTAAAAGGAGAACCCAACACCAAAAGTAACAAAACCCCTGTCATTTAAATCCTCTCCCACTGCTGGAACCTCTTCCTCATCTACCATAACTCCATTTGACTTTGTGGAGCATGCAAGCAAAACCAAAGTTGAGCTCTTTGAGATTGAATACCTACAAACACATCCTGCCTAATTCGATAGATTCATCAAGGCAATTCATGGTAGTAACACTTTTTCTTCAATCCCAACCTCTAAAGGCCTATTACCCACACCATTCATACCACCTTCTCAAAACATGTTAGCCCTCAGTGCCTCCAACACCAACAGAGTTGAGCCTTTCTACCTATCAATTCTCATCAAAGGCTTTTAGTTGAAACATTACATCATAAACTCTAAAGCCTCAGATAATGTGATGCCAACAAAATTTTTAAATTCACTTGGCCTCAATTTGACCCAGGTAAATGGCACATGCTATTCAATGAAATCCAAAAAAGTTCCATTGGTAGGAAGAATCAAGGATGCTCATGTTGCAGTAGCTGATTATTCAGACAAGAAGATACTCCTGACCATCTTGGTGGCAGACATCCCAACCTCTTTTGGTATGCTGTTGAGAATTTTTTTTTGCAGAGACCTAGGTAGATAAAGAAAAGTGGATTGGTCATCTACAACTATCCCAGTGAAAGGAGAAATGAAGAAGTTGTTTCCAATCAGGAAAATGAAATTCACAGTAAGGAAATCTGATGATCCAAGAGCTAACATCCTCTTTCAAGATTGTGGGCTAGGAAACTACTTCCTTACATCACAGAAGGAAGAGGACTTGCCACTTCTCATGGAGGAAGAAGAATACTGAATCTAGACAATGGTGTTTGATGGAAGTCATTCGAGAGCAGGTTCATGAGCTGGTGTAGCATTGTACTCTCCCTCCAATGAGGTATATCCTTTTTCGTATAAGCTGTAATTTGACAATACAAATAATACAGCAGAGTATGAAGCATTACTCTTAGGCATGAATACCACAGAGGACATGGGAATCAAGAAGTTGAGATGAAAAGGTGATGTAGAGGTTGTGGTAAAGTAGGTCTACCAGTAATATCAGGTGAAGAATCCCAGATTCAGGCACTATAGAAACAAAGTGTGGGACTACATTGAATCCTTTAATGCATTCTCCATTGAAGCAATCCATAGGGAGAAGAATGAAAAGGCTGAATCTCTAGCATTGTCAGCTTCCTTAGTGACACCTCATCCTTCTTTTGGCAAGGATAAAGTGACCATTGAGATGGTGTTCAAACCCAGTGTACCAAATAATGCAAATCATTGGTAGGTCTTCAATGATGACAATCAGATCCCAGCCTTCTTAGAACAAAGGGATAAATTCAATAATCTTTTCTTTGAAGGAAGTGAAAACCCACACCATGAATCAGTCCCCAAAGAAGATAAGGAAGGAATTGAGGGAATTGATGAAGAGGGAGTAATCAAACTAAAAGGAAAAAAATCCCCAAAGGCCTAGTTTATTTAGAAGATCTCTTTAACAAGCATGATAGGTTCATCCAAGAGAAAGAAAAATAGTCTTCTCGGTGTCCATCTGATTTTGATCAAGGAAACATTGGCACTTCAAAGAATCCAAGGATGGTTAAGATTGGTAAATGCTGCTCACTAGAAGAGAAGAGAAGGTGTTTTTCTCTACTAAAAAATTACTCAGATGTCATGTCCTATTCCTATGATGAACTCAAATATTTTTAGCCAAAGGAAATGCATCACTTCATTCCTTTGAAGCAAGGAGCTAAGCCCTTCAGGAAAAAACAAAGGCCCTACAATCCAAAGATTTCTTATGTTATCAAAGAAGAGGTGAAAAAAATGCTCAATGCTAGAATCATATTCCCCATCCACCATTCAACATGGGTGGCTAACATTGTGCTAATAAGGAATAAGAATGGGGAAATAAGGATTTGTGTAGACTTTTGAAATTTGAATCAAGCATCTCTCAAGGAAAGCTACCCTCTTCCAATCATGGATCATATTTTGCAAGCAGTCACTAGATCTGAAATGATCTCTTTTCTTGATGGATTCTCATGGTACAACTAAATCAAGGTGGAAGAAGAGGATTACAACAAAAAAACCTTCACAACACCTTGGGGCACTTTTTCCTACAGCAGAATGCCTTTTGGCTTGATCAATTTTGGGGCCACTTTCCAAAGAGCAATGAAATTGGCCTTTAAAGATTTGAAATATTGCATTATCATTTACTTTGATGGCCTCGCAGTTTTCTCAAAGAGGAGGGGAGATCATATATGTCATTTGGAGCAAGTCCTTGTAAGGTGTAGGAAACATGACATTTCTCTAAATCCAAAGAAGTGCATTTTTGGAATCACAGAAGGTAATATGCTGGGACACATTGTGAACAAACATGGAGCACACATTGATCCTAAGAGGATCATAGCTATCCAAGCACTAGCCTTACCAACCAACAAGAAGGGAGTTCATTCATTCTTTGGAAAGGTAAACTTCCTTCATCGTTTTGTGCCTGAGTTTTCTGAACTGACTAAGCATATAAATTCCATGATGAAGCCTCAAGCAAGTTTCAAGTGGAGTAAGGAAGGAAAAACAACATTTAAGGATATCAAGAAAGCCATGGCCAAAGCTCCAACTCTTATATATCTAGATTTCAACAAGGAGTTCATCATGTATTGCTATGCATTAGAACATACACTCTCTGCTATCCTTATTTAGAAAAATGATGAAGGTTTGGAAGCACCGATTGCTTTCATGAGCTATCCTTTGAAAAATCATGAGCTAAAGTATAACCAATTGGAGAAACATGCCTATGTAGTGGTTAAAGCTATTAAAATTTTTAGATTCTACATTCTCAATTCCCATACAATGGTGATGGTCCTTGGAAGTGGAATCAAGTCCATTTTGAATCAACAAGATCCTGGGGCTAAGAGAGGAAGTTGGATTACAAAGACCCAAGAGTATTACTTGGAGATTAGGCCCTCTAATCTAGTAAGAGGAAATGGTTTGTGCTAGCTGATTGCTGAAGATGAAGCTCTCACAGCTCAGCAAGGAGAAAAGGATGATGTTTTCTTAACTTATTCAGGAGACAGTCTGCAAGTGCTCTTTATCATCACTATTGATGAGTGGTATGTTAATATTGCTTACTACCTCACTTATGGAGAATTCCCTCCTCATCTTGATTAAAAAAATAAAAATAAACCTCACACTGAAAGTAACCAATTTTGTGATCTAGAATCATGCACATTTCAAGACAGGTCTGGATGGTTGTTTCCTCAAGTGTGTGGATAAGGAGAAACAACAAAAGTTTCTCAGGGAATATTATGATCAACCTTGTGGTGGACATTTCGTAGCAATGGTCACTACGCATAATATTCTTAAGGGGGAGATATTATTGGCCCTCCATCTTTGTAGACACTCAAGATTGGGTTTCCAAATGTAAAGCATGCTAAACATTTATTAGAAAACCACAACTAGCTGCATTACCACTTAGGCCTGTAGTGATTGAGGAACCATTTCAGTAATGGGGGATGGATTTCATTGGTGTTTTGAATCCTCATTCAAGTGTAGGGCATACTTATGTACTCATTGTAACTGATTAATTCACTAAATGGGTAGAAGCCATTCCAATCAAGCAATCCAACTCTTAAATAGTCTGCAACTTCATCAAGGAGAATATCATTATTTGTTTTGGAGTACCACAAAAGATTTTTGTAGACAATGCCACCTATTTATCTTCAAAAGAGCTCACAAATTTTTTTTATGGTTTTGGAATCTCCTTATCTCACTCTTCATACTACTATCCATAAGGAAATGGTCAAGATGAGTCAAGAAACAAGAACATTGTGACCATTGTTCATAAGATGGTAGATGAGAATCAAAGGAACCGACACAAGAAGTTATATGATGCATTGTGGGCCGATATGATCACTCCTAAGAAGAAAATAGGTATGTCACCTTTCTAAATGTTGTATGGAGTTGAGGAAAATATTCCTGTCACAATTGAGATGTCAGCTCTCAAGTTGCAGCAAGAAATAAAAGATAGTCAATACAAATACTCCATTGACAAGAGGATCCTCTTCCTGGAGAAGCTGGAGGAAAGTAGATGCCAAGTGGTGGATAGAATCAAAGAACACCAATTGAAAGTGAAGAAGATCTTTGACAAGAGGGAAAAGGCAAGAGAATTCAAGGTTGGAGACTTTGTTCTGCTATGGGACAAGAGAAAAGAACCAAAGGGAAGCCATGGAAAGTTTGATTCATTATGGCTCGACCTATTACAAATTCATGGAGCTTGTGGTGAATTTTTTTTTATCCTCTCATACTTGGATAGAATGCCATTGGAATTGCCTTGAAGTGCACAATACTTGAAACTGTATCATCAATGAAAGTGGGTTGTCCCCTACCTTGTACCAAAGGTTTTTTTGTAGGTGTGTTTTTCCCTTTTCTGTTGTGTGGTTTTGGTTTAGTTTTCTTTGGTTTTTGTTGTGTGTGAATTTGTTTGTGTGTTTCCTCCTTCTTCCTTTCTTTCTTAGAATTGTACATGACTCTAAAAGTCCCAATGGATAAGGCACTGGTCAACGTAATATGTTTTGAAACTTGAGATTCTGGATCCTCATGTCATGCCCTAGCCATGCCCAGTTCACGCCATGTCCCCAAGCTAGAGCTAGTTATTGTATCCTAAAAACTACTCTGTGTTTTCATAGCCAAATTCAATTTTTTTTTATCTCATGCCCTTTTTTGGTGTTTAAGCCAAGTTAGGGATTCAAGAAATTAGCAAAAGTCATGCCCTAGAGATGTTTAAACCTTTGTTTTGCTCGTTTTTTGAAATCCTCCATTTCTCGGTCTGTGCACATAATATCCTCTTTGTAACCTTGATTTTTGATCAAAATTATTCACTTGTTCTAAGTCCTAGGTCATCAAATCATTGTTTTGCCTCCATGCCTCTGGTTCCCGAAGGAAATTTGAAAATTGGACTCAAAACGATGAAGTTTTCTTCCTCTAAATTTTTTCCACAGTCAGGATGATGGGCATCTTTTCCCCATCATTTTTTGACCATAATGAATGTAGGTACATGGTTAGATCCTATTGGATGGGGAGGAATGTGATTTTTGGTGAACTTAACACTTTTGGTCACTTTTGGAAAAAATGATAAATTTGCTCCGTGACCCCGATCAGGCTATAAAGGAAAAAGTCAAATTTTGAGCCCGCAGAGAAAATTCAAAGCAGATGAGCAGGCCATCGGGGCACTTTTGGAAATTTAACCAAATTTCAAAAATTTAATTAAAAGTTCTAGAATGTTCTGCGGCTCCACCAAGGTCTCAGGCCCACCATTGAAAAGTCAAAGCAGAGGAGTGGAACGGCGGAGAACTTTTGAGTTTTTGAACCTTTTTCCAAAAAGGTTAAAATGTTGAGAAAATATCTGGGACCCCATTTCCAATCTGAGGATGCCACTTGTCAAGGGTTCAATCGGAGTAGCGGGCCGGTAGAGGAAATTGAATTTTTGAGCCTTTTTCTCAAAAAAAGGTTAAAATGTTTAGAAAAGAGTCACAACCCCATCTCTAACCAAAATGTGCCACGTGTCCTAGTCAAATTGGAGTAGCAGGCTAGTGGAGGAAATTGAGTTTTTGAGCCTTTTTCCAAAAAAGGTTAAAATATTTAGAAACGAGCCATGACCTCGTCTCCAACCAGAACATGTCGCATGTCTAAGTTGAAAAGTCAAAGTGGGGCTGTGGGCTGATTTGTTCCAAATTGCCAAATCTCACAAAAAATCACAAAATGTGAAAGGCTTCCCCCTTAACTGCTCCAATCCCTTCTTGCCATGTGGACGGCCCAATTTCAACGTTAGAGGAGAAAATCAAATGGTTTATATTTAAACTGACAAATCGAATGTAATAGTTACTTTGCAAGATCTGGTTTTTAACCCGCCATGAGTGTTTTCTTCACAACAGAGGAATATAAAAAGGTGTTAAGGATTTGTGAAGTTGTAACAGTTTCTTGCAAAGAATATAATGGCTTATCAACATCATTCCAAGGGCTGGCAATTGATATAAAAAAGACAGAAAATGCCACACCTCTTCTATTTTCTCTTCTTCCTTGAATTTATTTCATTCTCATGATATATATAATCTTTACTCAAACTTCAATAATAAAAGAAGGATTTTTTTACCTTTTTTATTGAGGGATTGATTGGTACCTTGCGACCAATGAATTTTATTAGGTCTTATAGCTTCTCCTACGGATTTTTTTTTCTTCTAACTATAAATGCATGTAAATGAAATTTATAATTAATGTGTGTGGGCATCTGATATTATACTCACAAAATTAGTTTTCTCCTACTTCCATTTCCACTCCCCTTCCCCTTTCAAATAAAAATTTTCTTCTCTAGTGAGACATTGCTAGCTTTGCCACAGGGTCAGTGGAGTGCCCCTGTCAGATCTCTGGTTGAAAGGCCACCATTGAAATCCAATTTTTCACACATACACATACGGAAGTTGTGTCGTTCAAGTAGAGGGAATTAGATTCCCATAGCATTGGCTTGAAACCCACCAATTTTTCCACAAGACAAATTTTCTCACCAACAGGAAGCTACACATGAATAGCACAGCAAAACATGCATACACCAGATCGTTCTCATGGAACACAACTAAATATGAAACTACAAGGGACCTGAAATAGCACAACAATAACACAACGCAAAAGTAAAGGCAAGAAGGAGGAATGAAGACATGTTAAGACAAAGAATAGTCACTAAATGATGCTTCTATTACTTCCAAAAATGCAAAAAGATGCTACAATGATGAACGAGGTCAATATCCACATGAAACAGACAAATCTAGAGGTCTGTAACTTAAAATACAGAAGGTATGGAGTCCTTAGAAAAACACGTAAGGATCCAAAGTGTCCAACATAACAAATGAGTCTATCTCTTACATTTATAGATGAGTTCATGGAAGAAGGGAAGAAGGAGGGAAAATCTGAATTTGAAATACAACCACCAAAAAGAGGCATTCAATGCCTACAAATCTGTTTGGAGATATATACAAATTTTTTGATGGTAGTTTCATTCATACCTAGAGTTAAATTTGAACTATGATTGAAATCACTTAGAGATAGATTGGAGAGATATCTTTCTTTACAGTAAGGTTTTTTCTCAACTTTAGACAAAAAAAAATTCTTGATTTTTCATTATTTTCCCTTGCCTTTGTTATACTAGATGGAGTAGAATTTACATTTTGACATTTACATGCATTGTAAGGTATTGTTGGTTTCTCAAACGTGCACCCATGTCTAAGATCCAGAAGGATCTAGGTGTTTAAGACCACAATGGAACCATCCCCAAGTTGTGGGACCTTGTGCGCTTAGGACGGATCTCCAGAGAAGGTCGGTTCCTCTATCTATTTCTATTTCTATTACTACCCTAGTGCTGGAAGGGAAAATATAATTTAATGATGCCAAGGGACCAGGGATAGAAGGATAACATGAAAGGAAACTACACTAAAAGGTGATAGCACCAGAAAAGAGGGATGAACACTATCTATTCTAAGCGAGAATGAAAGGAAATGCGTGAAAGGAGGCTAGACATGAATAAAATAGAAAAATATGTATTCACCAGATCATTTTCATGGAACACAACTAAATATGAAACTATAAGGGACCTGAAATAGCACAACAATCACACAACACAAAACTAAAGGTAAGAAGGAGGAATGCAAACATGTTAGGATAGAGAATAGTCACAAAATGATGCTTCTATTACTTCCAAAAATGCACAGAGTTGTTACAATGATGAAGGAGGCCGATATCCACATGAAAGAGCTAGATATAAAGGTATGCAACTCAAAATACAGAAAGTATGGAATCCTTAGTAAAATACATAAGGATATAGAATGTCCAACATAAAAAATGAGTCTATCTCTTACATTTATAGATGAATCCATGCAAGAAGAAGGGAAGAAAGGGGGGAACAATTGAATTTGAAATGCAACCACCAACAAGAAGCATTCAATGCCTAAAAATCCACGTGGAGATCTATGAAATATACTTCCCCAAGCCTATTTGGTGTGTTGAATAATAAAGGAGGGAGGATAATATCAAATCAGGTGGTTGGAGTAATTAAATCTATTCGTTAATGCTTAGAGAGATGTTTTCCCATTTCTCACCCACTAGATCCTCCAAGAATTTGAATTTGAATTTCTTGCACTATAGCTGATGTCAGTAGCTTTTTGACAAGTTAAGGCATGTACCGATATGAGATTTGTAGCAAAATATATGGTTGTCAAAATATGTTAGAATCGTTGGTGCACACAAAACACGTGACACACGCAGATTGGCTGAAATGATGGCCAACTATGTAAATATTTGTCATTTCTGCCACGTGTTACTTGCTAATTTTTTGCAAGGATTCAGTGTCCTTACTTGGCTTGACTGCTTACACATGTAACCTATCAAGTATGTCGAGAAGCTGACCTGGCACAAAAGGGTAAAGGAGGGCATAGGGATGTGCACGGAAGAAGATAAAAGGATGGTGTGTAAGGGCTGGCAGAGAGAAAATTAAGAAAAGTGAGCAAAGAATGTATGGTGAAGGCAAACTATTACAAAGCAATGGGTGCAGTGCACAAGAGGGCGGATTTAGCAAAAGAAGTGAGGTGTGGGAAAGGAAGAAGCCAACTAGAATGAAGGAAAATGCATAGAAGTTGGGCAAGGGGAAAGTGGAAGGATAGAAAGGAAAGGGGCACACATGGAAAATGTAACCAAGGGAATGTGCCAAGTGATCTTGAGTGCGCGTAACATTGCAATGAATAACTTAAAGCTAGAATGTGTATGCAAGTTACCCAAATCGCTAGGAGAGATATTTAGATAACAGTTTTGGTGAATTTCGGGGCCATATGCCGACTAGATGAAGGGGATCAGTAGCCTGGGGAATTCTATTGGGCATGGAGTCTACTTGTATAATTGTGAAACTACCATTGTAATCACTTGAAGATCATTTCTTGAATCTATCCTAAATATTGCAACTGCTGAAAGAAGATCTGCATTCTAGAAGAAAAAAACGAGCGCTTACAAGAAGCACTCGAGAAGAAGAACTATGTACAAACAATCAATGTGCACACAACACACTTGGAGGAACTGAAACTACTCTAATATATACAACATGATGCAACACACTCAATGGAAGAGTTTAAGGTAGATCCCATTTACTAGGATTTGAAACATGCCTCTATCGAGATGAGTCAACTTGAAAGAGTTAGCTTCATTGCAGGAGCTGATAATATATGGGAGACTTCAAAGTGCATCAAATTTTGAATGGCACACTGGTTTAGCTTTTTCAGCATCCCATTTTAGAACCAAGTCCCTAACTTTTTAATCTTGAAGCCTAGCCTTTCTATCGAACCATTTCTTTGTTGCTTGTTGATGTTGTTCTAGCTTGATCATGACAGAGTTCCCCAGTTCTTCAAGATTAAATAGCTCTGCCATTCTGATTTCTCTTTGGTCTTCCCCTTCAAATTCTAGATGTTGGGCAAGTGCTAACAAATTCAGATCTAGTGTCAAAGGAAGGGTAGCCTCCTTGCCATAGAAAACTTATACAGGTGAAGTTCCTATTGCCTCTTTTGACTTTGATCCTATCTACCCATAGCGTGTGAGACCTTTGTATGCCATTGTCTCTGGCTGATATTCATTGTGTGCTTCATGATTCTGATCAGGCTCTTATTTGTTGATTCTTTCAGGTCGTTTCCCTGAGGGTAATAGTTGGAAGAATTCTTTAGGTAAATGCCCAAAATTAGATCCCAATCTGTGATTTTAGTACCAAGGAAGGATTTTGCATTATCAGAGATAATGGTTTGAGGAATGTCGAACCTTATGACTATACCTTTGAGAAAGTCAAGGATGATTGACTCAGTTGATTCCTTGAGTGTGGACAACTTCTGTCCATCTAGTAAAGTAGTCCGTAGCTATCAACACCCACTTATGTCCAACACTTGAAGGTAGATTGATCATGCCTATGAAGTCAAGACCCCACTACGCAAAAGGTTGATCCACTTGGATTGGTTGGAGTGGAAGCGCTACCAATATTTTCTTTCCCACAAAGAAAGTGCATTCCTTGAATTTTGTAACCCACTTGTGTGCATCTTCAAATAGGGTAGGCCAAAAGATACCTGTCATTATGATCTTTATTGCTATAGTTTTGGCAGAGAAGTGTCACCATAGAATCCATCATGAAATTTTGCTAACACCTTTTCAGTTTGTGCATCATCGATACATCTTAACAACACGCCATCAAGATTTATTTTGAAGATAAGTCCATCAATCAACACATAAGGGACATATTTTAATCTCATATGTCTTTTCTTTTCTTTATTTAAATGAGGAGGGTATGTGCCCTCAAAAAGGAATGTGATCATGTCCTTCATCTAGTCACATGTACCAAGGTCTATATTCTACTCAAGATCTACGTGTGGAAGGTCTTCATCCGAAAATAATGAAGCCTCAGGTTCACTATGCACATCCTCAACAATCTGCCTACAGAGCACGCTACCTCTTACCAGCTTTGTGGCCTTAATAGTCACATCATATTCCATGATTTTGGTCACCCATCATGCTCTTTTCTCATTGATTTCTACTCCCATGATGAAGTCTCTGACTGAAGAGTGGGAGAATAACACCTTGATATGATTGGTGGCAAGCATACTCTTTAATTTCTTAAGTGTGTGCATGATGGTGAAGACATGCTTCTTTGTGTCATTGTATTTTAGTTCATAATCCTTCAATGTCTGGCTAAAGAAGGCTACTGGTTGTTCCAGCCCTTGTTCATTTTCTTGTGTTAGGACAACAAAAACACTTGCATCAGCTCCATAAGCATAAAGGATGAAATCCTTTGAGTAATCCAGGTTGATGAGTGTTGGCGCACAAGTAATTTCTTGCTTGATCTTGTTGAAGCTTTATTTTCCTTCTGTTATCCATCTGAAGGTTAAATACCTTCTTAAGCATCAAGGTTATGGGTCAAAATAGTCCTACAAAGTTAGGGATAAAATTCCTAACAAAGTTAATCTTTCCAAGCAAGGACTGTAGGGCCCTTTTATGCACCGGTAAGGAAAGAGTTAGGATGTCTGAAATGTGCTCAAGATCAATTGCGATGCCATCCTTTGAAACCACATGGCCAAAGAGATTTCCCTGCGCTACTACACAATTGCACTTCTTGGGGTTAAGAGACACCCCAAATTCTCTGCATCTTTCAAAGAATTTTTCCAGGTGCACCATATGATCCACGCTCTACTTTGAGAAGACTATTATGTCATCAAGGTAGACCAAGATGAACTCATCAATATATCCTTTGAAGGTAATATCCATGACACATTGAAATGTGGTGCCCATGTTTGACATACCAAAGGGAATTTTATGATATGCATATGTTCCCCATTTGGTTGTAAATGTATTTTTGAATTGATCCTCTTCCTTGACCATGATTTGATTGAAGCTTGAATACCCATCTAGCATGGAGAATCTCTATGCGCCAGCCATAGTCTACAAAATTTTCTCCATAGAAGGAAAAGGATAATGATCCTTTAGAGATTCCTTGTTCAAATTACTGAAATCAATGTAGAGTCTGATTTCACAATTCTTCTTTCTCACTAGAACCAGATTTGCAACCCAGGTAGAGTATTTGATAGGAAAAATAATTTTTTCCTCAATTAGTTTGGATAATTCCTTTCTCATGAGGGGCTCTATCTTTGGATTGACTGGTCATTGCTTCTACCTAACGGGCTTGATACTAGGATCAAGGTCAATGGAGTGTTGAGTAACACTTGGATCAAAACCTTTGAGGTCTTCATACTCCCATGAGAAAATATCACTGTACTTTTGACAGAGAGAGATGAAGGCCCATTTCTCATCATGCACATAAGTCCTGCTAGGCAACAAATATTTCCCACATGCAATAGTGACTGAGTAGCAGTCTTTTTATGTGGTGCACATGTTCTTTTCTTCACCCTTGAACTCATCATCAAGGATAAACATTTTCTCTAAGGTGACCAGAACCTTTAGGAAACTTGTTTGTCTTCAATTGTATCACTTGGTCACCATAGCTGTCATACACGTCAACTTGTATGCTTGATGAGAACTCAACTTCATTATGGATGAACTTGATGAGCATGTCACTCAAAACTTTTCATTGGGTATTTTTTTTGGAATGGAGATCACCAATTGATGAGTTTTTCCTTTGAAATTTGTGAACCGAGCACAACCATTTGGTCAACTTCCTTTTTCATTCTTTGTGGCACTACCTACAGATTCAGAGCATCAAAGCTCTCAAGGAGGTCCTAAAATAGTTTTTTATAAGCTTTGAAAAGCTTATTATTTTTCTAGAATTTGTTGGTAACCTAATGGATGATCAAATTTGTGTTGCCAAAGATCTACAGCAGCTTAATTTTCTTCTTTTCAGCAATGAGCAAGTCATGCACTAGTTCTTCATATTCTACCACATTATTAGAGCATGAAAACTACAGCCTATCCATGAAGAAGAATCTATTATCCTTAGGATAATCAAGGACCACTCTTTCTCCCATGCCATTTATGCTTCTAGATCCATCAAAGTATAACTTCCAAAAACCCTGCTCGACTTTGTCTTTCTTGAGCATACGTGGCAGCATAGATTCTTCTTCTAGAATGCAATAAGTACCAAGCCTAGTTTTATAAGCTTCCAGATCTTTAGTGTATGGATCAAATTTATGGTGTATTTCCACCCATTCATCAAGTACTAGGTCGGAAACAGAGGGTGGAGGAGATTTCTCTTCAGGAACTGAAGCTTTTTCTTTTTGGATTAAATAGTTGGCTTGGAGAGGGGATAAGACATGAATCTACATGATAGGAAAATATAGGCTCAGCTTGTATGGTAAACTGGGTACCATAATTTGTCTTGAGTAACATATGAGAACAATCAAAAGACAAGTAACCACCCATTTTAGTAGTAAAATCTCTTGATAGACATAGGGCAAACAAAGGAGGTAAGTCAATGATTGACACATCTTGAGTAATTTTTAGACTCAGACATGCATGGAGGGTTAGCTCAAGATCCTTGATGAATCCTAAGGTGGTTACATTTGATCCATCAAGTTGCAAGACTCCATTAGACAAAGGGATATATTTTAGACCTAAGACATCATCTATTTTCATAGGCATAACATAAGTACTAGCACCTGAGTCAATCATACAATTATGCACAAGATGTTTTCTTATGATTAAGGACATATAAAAGGGTGGGGTCCTCTTCTTGGAATATTTTGATAGAAGGACATGGCTTCTATATAGCTGGATTAGTGCACAAGAGTTATGCCAAAGCCTCATGCAAGAGATTCCGCTGAGATGAAATGGTTAGGGCATCCCACATTGTGACATTTATGTTTGTTCTTTTCATCTAGTCCACAATGCTAAATGGAGGGCCCCCTATCTTATGTATTTGAGGAACGACATACCTTCTTGACTTTTTAGGTGCAGATGTCTGGATTCTAGCTGAAGCAGAAGTTTGACCTACAAAAGAAGGGGTGTGTGCTGCTTCAGAAGGAGCTTTAAGCGGGGCCGCCTACATAGGGACTTGAGTGATTTTATTACAAGATGACTTGTCTACATCTTTCTATTTCTGAGGATCTATTTGTGTTGCTGGGATTGTGACCTATGCACCTAAATCTAACATTATTTTCTTATATCTTGTGTTGTCCACAACTTGAGCATGTGGTCTGTTTGTATCTTCTGCAGTTTGGTTGATTACGTAAAATTCCTCTGTGCCAAAAAACATTGAGTATGTTTCTTGAGGAGCTTCTGGTCTTTCAATGTTGTCTGCTTCAGGGGCACTTGTTGAAGGCTCACTTACTGAAGCATTTTGGATCATGAAGGCTTGGGTGCATGCAACATTGGCACAATGATATTGACTATGAGGCATGTTGCAAGGGAAGCACCATTTTGAATCTTGTGTAAAATTGTTTTGAACTGGAAAAACAACCCGACTCACACTGGGTGCTAGAAGAGAAGTCGTGGAAGGAAAAACTTGCAGGGCAGATGTGCTTTAGGCTGCCATCTATCATTTTGTTGGTTGGTGTGTATCTTTGATTTCCATATTGATTCTGCCAAGGATAATTTATTTGTCCATGCACCTGATTATAATTTCCTCTATAGGCTTGCGCTAATTGCTTTTCTAGTGATATGACCTTGTTTGATAAATTTCTAATCAGGGCCTTCAATTCTTCATCTTCCTTTTACTGCATTGAAGAGTAGGACGTTGAGGCAATAGGTTGTGCTCTTTTCTTAGGGACATGAATAGAAGCCACATGAAGGCTGGGGTGTTTGTGACATTTCTAGGAACAAGGGCATAGGTGGTCTAGGGGATAACTTTCCCACCTGCATAAGACTATTTTCTACCATAACTGCAATACTATAAGCATTTGGTAAAGTCCTACCTCCCATGGATTGGATCATAACTGAAATATTGTTGTTGAGAACCTTCTGATAATACAGGAAGGTATGTTGGGTTGTAGGTCTTACTACAAGAGGTATTATACCCCAAGTATTCTGAAATTTGATGTTGAAATTAGTCATTTTCTCAATGGGTGCCCTCCTTGTTGTTGTCAGTTTCTCCACCAGAGATAGATGATCTGACTTATCTTCAAATTAGTTGCAAAGAGTTGTTCCAAGCTCATCCCAGGTGGTGATGGATTCAAGTCTCAAGCCTCGGTACCATTAAATCACTTTACCTTTGAAAGAGGCTGCAAGTAACCTAACTGCTACATCGTCATGTGTGATCAAATAGAGTGAAAAACACATTTACTATGTCCTGGATATGCTCCTGAGGGGTGACTTGGTTCTCACCAGTAAAGTATGGAGTAATTTTAAGCACACCATTTGGCATATCATGTTACATAGCCAATAGCAAGGGACTCCCTCTAAAAAAATTTGCAAAGCTTCTTAATGGAGGAGGTTGTTGATGCATCATCGCAGGGCATGTAGTTTGTCTATTTTAAGGAGGAGTTGAACGGGAGATGGTGCACGTGGGAGATGCAGATGTGTGCGTGGAATTTATAAAATGGATTATCCTCAGGGATAGTTAGAAGATACTCAAAATAATCTTTAGCTACTGCACTTCTTCTCATGCGTGCACTCTTCTCATGAAAGGTGCTCAGGACTGCTGAAATAGAGATCTTGAAATGTTGGGAGTCACCAAATGTGTTGAAATGAGTCTCTCAAATGCTGAAACACTAAGTCCACACACAAGAACTTAGAGATATGAAATTTGATCTTTGAATGTGTTGGTCCCACCAGGCATGCCAGAAACTGTTGGTTGCTCAAACGTGCACCCGCATTTCAGATCCAGAAGGATCGGGGTGTTTGAGACCACAATGGAACCACCCCCAAGCTATGGGACCTTATGTTCTTGGGATGGATCTCTAGAGAAGGCTGAGTTCCTCTATCTATTTCTACTACTATTGTTACTCCTAGTGCTAGAAAGGGAAAACTAAGATAATGATGCCAAGGGGCCATGGATAGAAGGATAACATGAAAGGAAACTAAGACTAAAATATGATAGCACCAGACAAAGATGGATGAACACTATCTTTTTTAAGCGAGAATGAGAGGAAATGCATGAAAGGAGGATAGGCATAAATACCGCACATCAAAACACGTATTTACCAGATCATTCTCATGGAACACAACTAAAAATGGAACTGTCCAAGGGACCTGAAGTAGCACAACCATCACACAACGCAAAAGTAAAGGAAAGAAGGAGGAATGCAAACATGTTAGAAAAAATAATAGTCACAAAATGATGCTTCTATTACTTATAGAAATGCACAGATAGCTGTTACAATGATGATGGAGGACAATATACACATGCAAGAGCCAAATCTAGAGGTCTACAACTCAAAATACAAAGATGGTATAGTAGTCCTTGGAAAAACACGTAAGGATCCCGAGTGTCCAACATAAAAAATGAGTCTATATCTTTCATTTATAGATGAATTCATGGAAGAAGAGAAGAAGGAGGGAAAATCCATGAATTTGAAATACAACCACCAACAAGAAGAATTCAATGCCTGCAAATCTACCTAGAGATCTGTGAAATATGCTTCCCCAAGCCTACTTTGTGTGTTGAAGAAGGAAAGAGGGCAGGATCATATCAAATCGGGTGGTTAGAGAAATCAAATCTTCCCATCAATGTTCAAAGAGACGTTTTCTCATTTCTCATCTACCATATCCATCAAGAATTTGAATTTGAATTTTTGGCATTGTAGCTGATGTCATCAGATTTTTTGACAAGTCCAAGTGTGTGCCGATCTAAGATCTGTCAGAAAAAAATATGGTCTGTCAGAAGATGTCAAAGTCATTGGCATACATGTAAAACATGTGGCACATGTGGATTGGCTGTAATGGTTGCCAACTATGCAAATACTTGTTATTTCTACCACATGTCACTTGTTGATTTGTTGTAAGGATTCAGGGCCTTGCTGGTGTGCTTGACTGGTTACGTGCACCATACTCAAGTATGTCAGAAGATGACCTTGCACAGAAGGGTGCAAAGGAGGGAGTAGGGATGCACATGCGAAAAAAGATAGAAGGAAGGTGTGCAACGGCGCACACAGAGAGAAAATGAAGCAAACTAGTGAGTAGAGAATGTATGGTGAAGGCACAACTATTACAAAGTGATATGTGCCACACACAAGAGGGCAAGGGACTTAGCTGATTGAAGCAAGTACAAGGCACACGAGAAGGAAGAAGCTGACTAGGAAGAAGGCTAATGCATAGAAGGTGGGTGCAAAGGGAAAGTGAAAGGAAGGAAAGGAAAAGGGTTGTATAGGGAAACTGTGATCAAGGGAATGTGCCAAGTGATATTAACCCTTGACTATGAATGAAATCACCTTTTCGAGATAGCTGATGTGTCACCTTTTTATTGGATGATTTGTACATGTGACTTGATTTTAATCGTTTTATTGGCTACCTTTTTTCCTAAATTATTAGTATAAAAGTTATAAATGTTGACTTCAATTTTTACAACTAGTGGTACTATACTACACATTATCACTCAAATTCATTGGCTTATGCACTTTCATTAGCTTCTTTCCCCTATGGCTTTCAATAGTTGTATAGCCTAGTAGCCACTGTGATGTAATTTTTTTTACACGCTAAAATTAAAATATAAACTAGAATGGGAGGCTAGAAGTTGGTGATCAGACTTCAATGTGTGAGTGATCGCAATTCCAAGTTTGAAAACTCACACTTGGACGTGACAATGATAGCTCATCATAGAGGGAGAGAGTTTTGGCCTCGTACATCTACCAAGTGTGACTCCTCGCACGAAAATGTTTGATCCTTTACACGACGAAGTGTGATCTCCCTCGCACATCAAAATGAGATCCCTCGCACGTCAACATGCGATACCTTACATGACAAAGTACATGCATTTTTAAGATGAAGTGGGAATTCACACTTGGAATATCGATCACTCGCATATCGAAGGGCATATTTTCACCTGCCATTCTAGTCAAGAATTGTCTATAGCTTAGCGGCCTCTTGGACTTAAATTTAGGGATATTAATATTGGGTCAAAGTAAATCGTTTATGTATTTGATTCTATAATGTTATAGCTATGTTTATTTTATGGTATATATTTCAAGTTTAGTTTTTATTTGATTAACGATGCTGGTATATGATTTGATTCAATTATGTGTATTAATTGTTTATAAGTTGTTTATATCTTACGTGATATTTTAACAATATAAGTTTATTTTCAATAAGTGTATATAATATTGAGTAGAAGTAACACATGCTACATAGTTTTTTATTAGTAATTTTCAATAATAAAGAATTAATTTCAATTAAATATATGGATGTCAAATTTAACCTTCAAACAATTTTGAATTTTAGTTTTCATACATTAAAAATTATGTTATAAAAATTTTACCTTAATTTTAGATTGTGTTGATGTGTGTATAATTTTATCCATAAACCACATAGTGTTGGGGAAAGATTAACGATTTTATAATACAACAATTGCACTTTTTTGCAAGGTTAAATGTTACATAATTAATATTGCACTTCCCTAACCATTAAATGGTCATTAAACTGTATAATGTAAAATCCTTCACTTGAGAGTATGTTTTTATTTTTTTGTACTGCATTTAATATAAAGCGGTACAATATTAAATTTTAATCCACACAAAATCTGTTAACATATGTATTTAATTCAATAAAAGTGAAAATTGTATACTCATTTCGAAGGCAACAACACTAAAACAAGGAGCACATACAAAAATGGGGTAAGACTAGAGTTACAATAAATTAAAATAGGTAAAGAATTGTTATTTTATTTGAAAGAATTTTAATTTATATACCCATTTCACAATGATTATAAATATTACATTTATTAGTAGGTAATTAACTAGTTTTCAATGGTTCTCCACATGTTTTTATTCTACAATTTTATAGAGCACACGACCTCTTGTATATTTTATTTTAGAAAAGGGAAAATGAAATTAATTTTAGATAAACTATGAAGTACAAAAATTGTTGTATTTTTAACTATTTATAATAACCAATAAATTTTTAGGACATGGAAATATCACCATTTTCAAATCCCAATTTTTCAAATCAACTCCAAGAAACTATGCAGACAATATGGTTTTTTCAACACAACTAAGAAAATTCTGTGTAAAGGACTTCTGCGTGAAAAACTTAGATGGACAAAATGTCTCAAATTTGCAATAGAATACAAGTAGTGTATAGAAATTGGGTCCTTGCATTCCACATTCACAAATCAATCTAAATTCTCCATGTATTTTTGATGATTCAAAATTAGAAGAAACATTTTAAGTAACCCATGCATATGAAAGAGATAGAAATAATGAGGAGCTGATGAAAGAATACAAAGAAGAGTTGTGGTCAAAATCTGACGTGAAAATATTTATTTCAAAATACAAAGAGGTGTATGAACATTTAAACCATGGATATATCAAAAAGAAACATTGGGATGATATAACACATGCTTTGAATTAAGTTTGTGGATAAACATTCACTGGGAAGAAATGCAAATACAAGAGGAACAGGTTGAAGAAAACCCTTAAGAAGGAGAAACGATTGGAAAACACAACATTGGCAACACAGTCAACATGGATTTTCTACGAAGATATAGATCGCATTACACAGAAAACAAACAAGGTTATTGATTTCAATGGAAAAGAGAGGGTTAATACAACCACTTTCTACTTCTGAAAAAGACATGAGAGAACAATCAGAAATCCCTTCTATCAATATTGAAAAATTGGAAGGAGAAAAGATAGAAATCCCTTTGAATAAAAATGGAATTCAGAGAAAAGGTGTGAAAAGAAAAAGAAACTCTTATGGATATTTAAAAGAGGAAATTGAAAATAGCATGCATATATTTAGTCAAACATTGAAAGAAATTGAGCAGGGAAGGCTTCAACTTGAGTGTGAAATAATGGAACAAGAGAGAAAGCTAATGGAGAAAATATTGGATGTACATCTTCAAGTCGTAAGTCTTTTTACCTAGGTAAAATACAATTTTTTTAACCATAGTAATATATTATTACATCATTCATTCCATCTTAAAAGATGGTATACATTGTGTAAGAAAAAATATCATTGCATTAGAGTTAGCTAATATTTCTGTACTTTTCATTATTCCTTTTTATTTCACAACAATGTCAATGATCAACATCATGGGTACCACCAAGATCATTTACACACACATCCAAAGATATTGTTTGTGTAATACAAAACAATTTAAAAATGACGTTGGTAAACATATACATTTTTGTTGAGGAAAATATGATAATTCAATATCTGAGACAAAAATTGAACCACATATCACTGGTAATATAATCAAAGTATGGAATACTTATATACTCTCTATACAATTTATAGATGATAATATTTCCAATGAGTTGCATGGTGTTCTTTTGTTGATAATGATGATAATTTTGACAGTATTTATGTGTGGCATATATGGTTAATATTTGTGAGTGCCATTAAACTGAACAATGTAAATTTTGTGTGATATTCGAAATATGATAATTCAATATGTGAGACATCAATTGAACCACATATCATTGGTAGTATAGTCAAAGTGTGGAATACTTATATACTCACTATATAAATTAAAGATGATAAAAATGATAATGCAGCATGTCATGTTCTTTTGATGATATTGTTGTTAATATTGATAATTTGCTGTGTGTGGCATATACGGATAATATTGTGGTTCCCCATAAAATTAATTAGCCATTAACCGAGACAAAGTAAAGTTCGCATGAGATATTCAAAATATGTGATCGCCATTTGAGTAGTCATTAATTAGCCATTAAGTATAAGGCAAATTAATGGCAGTCACATATCTTTTGTAATTCGTTGCACTGAAAAAAGTGGTGGTTGAAAGTGGCGGATTCCATATAATTATAGATTGTCATTCATTAGTATATTTCAAGGAACACTTAAATTTGTGAACAGCTTCGTGCGAGAACATTGGCATAAGGGAAAAAATTTGTACTCAGCGTAATTCATTGGAAAATATGATCACGGTTTTGATTGCAAAAATTATGAGCACGGTTTGTTTTTCGTGAAGGCGTAAAAAATTGGTATGCATTCTCACCTTTACTCCTTCCAAATTTTTGAAATTCTATGAATGAAGAATATTTTGTAGCCTTTTCAACAAAACCCTATTTGCTCTGCTTCCAATAGTCAAATTTGTCTATTCTTTAACACTCTTTGACAAACACTTCTCAACTGATAGGGTTTGACATATGTCTTTGTCTTTCTTTTTGCCAATCCCTAAATGATTTGACTAAATATGTGTGTACCCCTCTTGACTGATGGGTAATGTAATGACATGTTATGGGTGTATTTTTCGCAACAAGAATTAGAAATGGTTCGTAATATTACCTGAGATGTGTTAGGCGAATATGTCTAGTGCTCTCGTATCTATTTGGTATATTGTTTCAACAAGGAGAATTGTTCATAGAGTTGGTTAGACTTGTATTCCTTTAAACGGGTTATTTGTTGTTTGATCTTGCCTATTAATTAAGAAGTTGTTTTGCTTCCTATATGGCTATATATTTGTATATCTGTATATATGATTCGGCTATGGGCTACCCTTGAAGATCAATTGTGAACTAAGAAATATAGAGAAGTTTATTATTATTGTGTCCAATCTGAATGTTTTTGCATCTCTAGTTTATTAGAAACTCGGAACAAATTTTCATTTGGCATTAGAGTGAGTCTTTTTCGGTGCAATATGGAATTTTGAAGCTGGATAAGGGGTAGTTGTTGCTCAGACACGTTCCGTAAGGGGGAAAGTTTTATATATTGTAATTCATGAAGGTAGCTTTGGAGGAGTTTAGAACTAGTCTGTTCATGCATTTTATTGCATCTAGCTCTTTGTGCAGTAGCTTCATGTGTGTGTGTGCACGCGCGCGCGTGTGTGTGTGTGCGTGCGTGTGCGTGTGTGTGTGTACAGAGACATCCCTCCTGGGGTTATTAATGTGCAACAAGAATAAAAGATTATTGTGTACTATACTTAAGATAGTCTCACATCTATTGCGATTATATGAAGGATCTAGCTAAGAAAAGGGTCAAACTCTTCTGCTAAAGCTTGTCGAAGATCCAGTGTTTGGCATGATCGTGTATAGTGGTGTTTTACATCAGCTTTGTTGCTCTCAGCTCATTGGCTTATCCTTCACACAATAGGATTTACAGTTTTCATTAATTCTTTTAGTGCATCAACATTCAATTGGTTCTCATATTCTGCAGAAATACCATGACCGCAATGCATTAAACTATGTGTTTGTTTTACGATAGATGTGGTTATTTGAAGACTCGTGCTGATCAAAACTATGAATCGGGTCTAAGTTATTCCTGCACTGAGTCAAGGATGTACTACTCGACAACGCACTCAGTCCACCTTGGAAAGAGTGACGATGGTGCTATTTCATTACTTTGGGTCTTCTTGGCCATTCAGACCTGCACACATCTTTATATTTTGTATGCTTGGAAAAAATACAAAAGTGACCCCCACTTGCTCAATCAGTTTGCATCTTATACGCATCAGGACATGCGGCATTCAAATCTCCTATTGTATTCTACTGCCATTCACAAAGTTTCAACCAGTCGTCCATGAGCTATCAAGTTGACTTTTAAGTGCGCGAATATTAAGAGAAAACTAAATCACTATTTGTGTAAGTCAATATATTTTGTGGTCTTTATTCAATGTGATTTAAATGAATTGTCGTTGTCGGTTAAGTTTGTGTCAAAATATAGCCTTTTTTCATTATATTTATGATATCCATGTTATTAATATAGTTTGTTATAAATTCATTTAGAAAACCAAGTCTTCTGGTCAATTTATTTTATTATAGTTATTAGAAAGTAATCAAATATTACTTTCCAGTTAATAGGTATTAATCTATCTAGCTTTCATTTTGAGTCTTAGGTTCGAGTGTTAGTAGTTAAAAGTCATGAAGTCTAAGAATCAAAATGTATCTCATAAGTGTTTACAGTCAAAAGTCATTGTTTAAAGTATAGTCATCTTGTGGAGTCAAAACTTATGAAAACAAAATTGCCTTATAGACACATTTTTGGTGTTACCCGATGTCCGAAAAATAAAATGTTTCACATTACGGGAGGGAAGAAAAGAATAATCACAATGTGGAAACTATTGAGCATCCAAATCAAATCCAGTTGAGCAAGCAACATGTTACTAAAGGACAGAGGCATCGAAGGTTGGAGGTCATTCAACGACCTCATGTTAGTCACTAACAACAGGACCGCACGAAGCTATGGTGACTGTGTGTGTGTGTGTGTGTGTGTTTGCTTTTATTTTAGAGTTACATTTTGTTGTGTGCAGTATGATTTTAGAGTTCTTGGTTCAATAATTGGAATGTTCACATTGAGGGGGTGGGAACATGATCTCAATGTTCCATCTTCATTTATCCCTCTTTTCAGTTTGTATTTAGTGAGCAGTGTTCCTACATAATTCCCTAAAGCGAAAAACATAGTGGACAGACAAAAGCACAAGGAAAAGCAACATCATGATAATTGGGTTGTTGGTTGTCCTATAAAACCATCCTTGTTGAGGTTGTTGGTTGTCCTATAAAACCATCCTTGTTGAGGTTGTTGGTTATCCTATAAAAACCATCCTTTTTGAGGTTGTTGGTTGTCCTGTAAAATCATCCTTGTTGAGGTGTGTTAGCAAACTGTCCCATCGTAAAACCATCCAGCCTTATGAGCACACACGGGCGACACGCTGCGAAAGATCAATGTGATTGTTTTTTTCTCCCATGTTTGCACTAAGGGGGGAATGTTATGAATATGTCACCTTCCCATGCTCTCATATCTATCTGGTATCTTTATTCGCCATAGTATATTGTTCGTAGAGTTGGTTAGATCCAAGAGGTTCCTCTTAAACAGGTTATTTGTTATTTGATCTTCCTATTAATTAGGAATTCTATTCTGCTTCCTATATGGCTCATATGATTTTCTAAAATTGTATATATGACCCCTGTATGGGACAGAACGTAAGATCAATTGTGGTTTGAGAAATATAGAGAAGTTGATTATTATTGTGTCCAATCTGAATGTTTTTGCATATGATTTAGTAGAAACTCAGACCAAATTTTCAAGATGGACATCAATGATTATTGAAAGTGAACGAAATGGATGTTGTTGAAAAGGATAAGGAAAATAGATTTTGTTCAGTTAGGGTTGTTAATTGTTTAGGGATTTTAGATCGTTAGTGGTCAGTTTCTCTAGACATTTTATTTTAAATTAAACTATAGTAATGAAATAATGATAGTAACTTGCAACAGATGAAATAGTAATAGTAACACATAGTAATTGTTTGCTTGTTAACAGTAATTGTTTTATTACATAAGTAATAGTGACACAAATAAATTGTCTGTAAGAACATATATGTGACTGCCAAAGAGAAAAATGAAAAGAGTTGTGTCTGTGTAGGTTCCTCTATGAAAAACAGTGAAGTCGGGGAATTATAAAACCTATTATTTGAGAAGTTAGGCTAAAAAAGATTTTGAATAATGTTTCACGTAATTGATAGTTCTAGAAAGACATATACAACATTTAGAGATTAAAATTACATGCTCTGGTTGTTTTAGTTAAATTAGCTAATGTTATATCAACACTAAAAATTATAAGATGTCATGGCTTTTCTTTCTTAATGTGACAATAAGCATATGGAAATAGGGAGATGTGATTTCATGAAAAATTATGAGGTTTAATAAGAAGGGATATTATACATAGGGTTCAGAGTCTGTATTTTCATACTAACACTACAAAGAGTGTGTTCATCATATTTTTTAGAATTATAAAATGGACTTTGAGACTTCATTTACTAACTAATTATAGATCACCATCACTTTTGAGATTTCATCTATAATTAAAAGGTGGAATTTTTATCTTCCTTTCAATAAATTATAGTAAATAGTATGAGAACTAGTTAAGGCTTGATCCGTCACGAGGATATCTAGTGCAACACTTGGCTCAAACAAATTCGTGGAACAAACTAATGAGAGCTAAGCAATGTGTGACCCCTAAAGAAAACATGTAATGCAACTCTTTTCTCATTTCAGTAATAGATGTCCAGTGAATGATGGCTTATGAACACTAAGTTCAAAATATTTTGTTGATGTTGATTATAATAACCACTAAGCTTGTAAATATTTTGTTGTGGCTGACCTTAGAGACCTCTAGGAATAATAATTTCATATGTGTCGACTACTCATTGTGATATTTAATGACCTGAGAGATTATACAATTATAATTAATTAAAGAGACATCCATTGAATGGTGTTTTGCTAACACTAAGTTTAAAATATTTTATCCAGAAGGATGTTATTGACCACTAAGATTTATACAGTTTCTTGTTAATACATTAGTAATTTTCTTGTCAATGATGCCTAGCAACCGCTAAGCTATAGGTATATCCTTATGGCTGATCATAGCTACATAGGAAGTATAAGAATCACAAATTTATTTGTTAATGATTATTATACACGGTTAAGCTTCAAAAAATATGTTGTCACCTGACCCTAGTGACCGCTAAGATAAGAAATACTTATGTTTGTGCCCCTTAGTAGTGATCATAGTGGCGTTCTTTTGGTTATTGCAATAACTATTGTGCTTTGAAATAAGCCTAGATATAGAAGAAGGTTTTAATAGGTTATTGTGGCTGAACTTAGTGACCACTAAGATCAACACTATGTATATCTTGAACCCCTCACTAGTTCAAATAATGTAGAAATTATTCTCATTCTAATAATAGTTGTCTTGTGAATGAAATCCTAGATACGACCAATCTCTAAATATTTCATTGTTGATCAACTTAGCAACTGCTAGGATCAGAACTACGTAAGACGTGAAGCCTTAAGAGTGCTTATATTGGTAGAATTTTTTCATTGCATTAATATTTTTTACTGGAGTGATGCATAGCAAACGCCATGGTTAAAAAAATGTATATCCTAACCCCTCAGTGGTTTGTACAACAGTGCATTGGTCATTCCATTAATAGTAAGTCTGTGAATGATATATTCGTGATCTTGCCACAAACTAATTGGACATAAGTAAATGTTGATCCCTTACAAATACATGTATTACAACAATTTTCTTAATTCAATGATAGATTTCCATTGAATGGTGTTTTGATAACCTTAATATCTATATTTTTTCGAGGTGGATGTTATTGGCCGTTAAGCTTTATATATTTTCTTGTTAATGCATTACTAGTTTTCTGGTCAATTATGCCTAATGACCACTAAGCTATAGGTATATCATTGCGGCTGATTGTAGTAACAAATATAATAAGAAGTATGTATTTATTTGTTAATGATTCTTATAAACCATTAAGCTCTAAAAAATATGTTACAGCTGACCCTAGTGATTGCTAGGATCATAAATACTTATGTCTATACTCTTAAGTAGTGCAAGTATTTGAATTTTATTGTTCATCACAATAATAGTTGGGCTTTGAAATAAGCTTAGATATAACAAATATCTAAATAATTTGTTGTTGCTGAACATAGCGACTGCTGAGATCAACACTACATATATCTTGAAACCCCACCAATTCAAATATTTGAGATTTTTTTCTCATTCTAATAATAGTTGTTTGGTGGATAATACATAGATATGACCAATCTCTAAAAATTTAGTTTTAGTTGAATGTAACCATCGCTAGGACTTGAACTACATAAGTCCCGAAGCCTCAATATTACTTCTATTGATAGAATTAGATCAAACTTAGATCTACACAATGTGGATGGTTGTTAGACAATGGATAATCCTTCCAAAATATGTTGCATGTGAATTGTCAAGAACAATTTTACATAGTTTCTAAACTTAGCGATCTACATTTGAATAAATAGTGATTACAATGGAAAATGGCAATGATAGGATCCCAACGGCCACTAAGCTAGACTAGTAATGGAGATTAGAGGTCGCTAATAATTTTCTTTGATACAAAGAGAAAGTCTTGATCTCTTTCGATGGAAAGTAGTGCAACAATTGGCTCCATTAGGTTACATTCAATTAATTTTAAAAAATTATAGTTATTGAAAATTAAAATCATTCTAAAGATGTACAACCAGTGATTGCTATGACAAGAGATAATGAAAGTATTGTAGCAGCTGCTAAGCTAGACCATGATTTTTTATTCAATATTTACTTTGAAATTAAGAAATTTTAGTGTTCGCTAGGATTTTTCTTCAATTCAAAAGTGTAGAGAGAGTGGTTAAAACCACAAGAAGTAATGTTGGGAACCTTGAGGCTGATAGGCTAGATAATGATTTTCTAATTTATCTCTCTTTTTAAATTAAGAAACAAAGAATCCTAGCGGTCTTTATGTCACTCCTTTCAATTAGTAATGGAGCTTCATGGTTGTGAAGATTTTTCTTTAATACAAATAGATGTGAATTACAACATACTCCAATGCTCAATTTCAAATAAAACTCATTAGGTATTTGGGTGACCTACATTATTCTTTGTAAAATGTGTTATGGGATAGTTAAACATTTTGTTGTTTAAAAAATTATACTTAGTGACTATTGGAACCATTATTGTCTTTTGTTTCTCATACACTCTTTTCAAAATTTGAAAAATTAAATCTTAATGGCCTTTACGCTAGTCCATTCATTTGGTGTTAATTACCAACAAGTAATGTTAAAATTGTCCATTCATGCATCGACTTAAATCCTCTCTCTCACTAACATCTATGTTTTCAACCTTTCCTTTCATGATATCTATGCAATGTGGATGGTTTTCAGACAACATATAATCCTTCCAAAATATGTTACATGTTAATTTTCATGAATAATTTTGCATAGGCTCTTAACTTAGTAATCGCTACGACCTGAACTACGTAAGTATTGAAGCTTCAAGAGTGCTTATATTGATATACTTAGATCATTGCATTAATATTTTTAGTACCGTGGCACCTAGTGAGTGCCACGGCTAAAAATACATATATCTTAACCCCTTAGTGGTGACCACTAGGATCAACACTTCTTTCATTTATTTACAAATTATTTTCTAAAATGACTTAATATTCATTATAAGGGACATATGAATGTTGCCATAAAATCAATTACGTCATTTATCTAAGTATTTGTTTATGTTGATGATGTATGAAACGTTCACGGCCCTTTAATTTTTTAACATGGTGAGACAGCAAGCAATGTCGATGGTAGATACTTATTTATATTCAAATGAACATGAAAGAGTAATAAGAGATACCATGTTCGATCCAGTAGCCTTATATGATAAATTTCAACATTACTCAGCTGTATATTTTGCAGTGATACTTATTTATATTCAAACGACAATGAAATAGTAATAAGAGATACCATGTTTGATCTAGTAGCCTTATATGACGAATTTTAGCATTACTCAGCTCTATTCTGCAATTCAAAATGGAAGTGTTGATGTTGATGCCTTAGACATAATGGGTATACCAGAAGAAAAAGCGCTACAGTTCTGAGACATAAGGGCAATAAAAATATCTAGTCTTCATTTAATTGTTGTTAAACTAGAGGTGCTTCCATTTCCAAAATTGATCACTTCCTATCTACTTCATACCAAGTCTGAGGATTTGTCACTATTTTCTAAATCAAGGAAAAAGAGAATAGGTTTGTTTGTTGGGAATGCATGCAAAAGTTATTATAAACTTCTAGAGATGGACTGCTTGTACAACTCAAACACATTCAAGTCTTGGATGGCCAAAAGGAGAGTAAGATATGTTTTATGGAGTTGGGCATTTTACCCATTTTATAAAATGGATGATTCTAAGCCGTCTGAAATCCTTCTTAAAAGGTTTAGACTAGGATTCTGCATTGGCATGGCACACATGAATAAGCTATATAGAAATTTGCCAATCTCTAAGGTGGATGTTTCCTGGATCCTATTACTTTCTTTTATTATTGATGACACAAAGATTCCCTCATTAGGTCAAGTGCTTTGTTTCAATTTAGTGACACAAATAAATAATTTTGTCGACCATGGGAAACCATTTTACATGGCTTCATGTCTTCTGGATGTTGTCATTGGCGTTCTCAAATGCCCGAGATTTCTATCAAATTTGGTCTCCTTCAAGCCCTTTGAAGGTAAATGACCAACATTCAGACTTGTACGCCCATTGTTTTAGATCACATATTCAAGATATATACACTTATTTGTATCCTTCTCTTTACCAACAATTACATGAAATGATGCCGCCGAGAATATTTGATGCCATCCTCACTTCCATAAGGCATACAGGGGCAATAATATTCTATCATGAATATATAATTATCATGATCAAGGGGTTCCTTACACCTCCTTTTTAGTTACAATATTATGTGCCAGACAAGTTGGTAGAACAATAGGTTACATATCTAATTTACAATGGTATTACTTTAAAGTTTAAGGAGAAGAAGCTTAAAACACATCCATCCTTCCCAGTCTATGTGAACGTAGAATGTTTAAAATGTGGATAATTTTGAAGGTTTCCTAAGCCCATAGAAATTCATTTCGTTTCCCCGAACACCCTTTAAGGATATATGAAAAGAGGAATAGTGTTTCCGTACGCACCCTAAATTACATGGAAAATAGTTACAAAAGTCCCCAATGATGATTCATGTCCTTTTGGAAGATGTTTGAGCTCCAAAACCCATATGCAATGTATATTTTTAGCCAAAACACCCTTACATAGCTTTTCCATGCTTTTTCCAGCTTCGCGCTTCATCATGTGCTTATTTTTTCCTTTACTGTCAGGACCGCCACCCTACCTAGGCAACGGTTCTGAAACTGTCACCTAGGCAGGGTGGCGGTCCCGAGTGATTTTTCTAGATTCTTTCATGCATTTTTTTAACATACAATGATTCACTTAACTTCACTTTTAGGATGCGTTTGTGAACTGATTTGTCTAAAAATAGTTTTGATTTCTTGGTTCTCCTTCCCTCTTTTATTTTTGCATGTGTTTTAGTTAGTTGGAACTGCCTCTTCTTGCCTTTTACATGAAGGCACATCCCAACCCCAATTCCTATATATTCCATGCTTGTATTCAAGAAAAAGGGCCTGAGAATTTTTGTGTATCTTGCATAGTATTTCTGTCACAATCCTACTAGGAATTACATAGCCAAGCTCAGATCTCTTATGTTATCTCTCTTCTAATTGCATTGCAAATAGGTTGCCTTCAAGATGCCATTGCTCAAGTGTCTTCTTTTTCTGTTGTTTTTACATTCCCAATTCCTTGGATTCATATGAACACACATAAAGAAAGGAAGAAACTAAAGGGACAGGCGTAGATACAACCAGATTTTCCAAAGCTCTTATTTATCCAGGTTGGAATTATTTGTTTGTTTTCTTCATTTGCTAAATTTTTAATTTTTAATTATCAATTTTAATTGCATATCAAATAGAGTAGTAAAAATTTTCATTTCAATTGATTAGGCAATTACAAGTAGATCAAATCATTAGAAAGTTTTCTCTTTGACATTACCAGGGAAGTTGTAGGGAACAATAACTCTTTCAGGGTCATGCTTTTCTCTTCACCTCTAAGGTAGGGTTTGAAGGGTTTTGATTAGATTAGGTTATTTGTTTTAGATTTAGATTCACATATTACACAAGTAACCAGCTACATCCGGCTGATTACTTATCTTTAGTTTGTTTATTACATTAGAACGCATTGCTTAAAAAACTAGAAAAGATAAAAAAATTACTTTTATCAGATTAGTTTGCTTTCATTGTTTTGCTCTGATATATTGTGAAAATGCCAAAAACATATATTATATTTCCTTTTATAGTTAGTTTTTTTATCAGGATCATTTCAATTTCATTTTGTATGACCATCAACGGTCCATAACAAGAAACAACATATGGTTTTGATCCTTTGGTCCCACAACCCAGCTGGCCAGAGTTGATAACAGATATTAATACAAGTTTACGTTTGATAGTCTTATGCACACTTGCTACATTATCTGAGAAAATATAACAAATAAACATGATAAACATCACTTCTAAGCAAGCATACAACTATTGGAATGCTCCTAGAAATAGGGTTTGATTACACACATAACCATAACAAGATAAAAACCTCCACAAGTTTTTGGTTGTGATCCTTAGGTCCTGCAACCCAATAGAGCTATTAACCAATTACATATCAATAATGGTTTATGCACATATGTATTTAGATCATCACCACTTCTAACTGATATCATTGCACAACTTTCCTTATTAAACATAGCATTTGATCAAGCTAAGACCTTCTGGACTAGACCCGAGAATCATCCATAGTCCTTGCGACTTTATTATGCATCTCGTTCTTACTTCCATGACCTTGTCTTGAAATCTATACGAGGTGCTTGCAAGTGAATTTTTGCATGTTTAATAACTAATGAATAGAATATTGAAATAGCTTGATATTGAATGGATTCTCTGAGAAGCTATCATATTGGATCTATCAATCATGCCACTTTAGGTTAGGAGAGAATTCTTTACCTTAGATTCACAAATCCTATTATTACATGTCAAAGATATAAGGTTTTCTCACTATATTATCCATCACTGCCACATACACACATCTATTTCTATTCTATAGCAGTTGTCTTGGCATGACCTGGAGAATTCGGGTGTGAAGAAGATCATGTGTTGATTTTCTTTCATATAAATTGGCTAACCCGACGTGAATAGATAGTCTCAAAATGTTACCACTTTCTTCATCCATCCTCTATTATGTGAGTATTATTATACCCCCCAAATATGTTGGGATACAACGAGTACATTCAACCCATCCCGGGTTTTGACATGTAAAACTACCAAACAGGTATACCCCAACAATCACCTTCATTCTCAATGTGGGTAGACAACCACTCAACTTCTCAAAAACATATTCTTCAGGGAGCTAATGTTGGTTCCTCTGTGCGTATTGAGGAACTTCATCAAATCACGTAGACATATCCTCATGAAAAATCAAGTTTAAACAACATGAATTTCACTGGGGAAGCAATTTCACCTCCTTGGGTATTGTTTCGATAATCCATTAGCATGCAATCAAAACAAATTCCACATCTAGGTGAGGAATACCTAGCTCAATATGCTAGGAGTGAACAATTCTTCCAGAATATGAACCAAGATTTTGATAGGTTGTAAGGACAAGGTGATGTTCTACTCCAAAATATTAACACTGCCCCTCCACCAACCACCTTCATTCTCAATGTGGGTAGACAACCACTCAACTTCTCAAAAACCTATTCTTCAGGGAACCAATTTTGGTTCCTCTATGCGTATTAAGGAACTTGACCAGATCACGTAGACACATCCTCATGAAAAATCAAGTTTAAACAACATGAGTTTCACTAGGGAAGTAAGTTCACCTCCTCGGGTATTGTTTTGATAACACATTAGCATGCAATCAAAAAAAATCCCGCATCTAGATGAGGAATACCTAACTCAATAGTTAGGAGTGAATAACGCTTCCAGAATATGAACCAAGATTTTGATAGGTTGCAAGGACAAGGTGATGTTCTACTCCAAAATAATAATGCTGCCCCTCCACCAACCAAAAATACTACTAACGAGGGGTGATAACATAGTGAATAATTTATAACAGGATACCACACTCCTCAACAACCTCCAAGAGTTAAAAAAAAAGCACCTAAGCAAAGCACTATCCCATCAATGGGCAACATAATCTTGGTGTTGGTAGAAAAATTCAAGGATCTAGAGCTTTCCCAAAATACTCAAAGTTCATACGTAGGGTAAGCAAGAACTTCTCCCTATCCATAGAATCAGGGAGAAATGCCTACTGCACAAGATCCTACAATTTATACGAGTAATCCAAACCCTGGAGATTTTTTTACTCGGATGAGCACCTTGGGTATGCCCCCTCATGACACATATAGATATATAAAATAGTCACTAGCTGGAAATGCATTCTCAAATGCCATACCAGTTGGAAAAGTAACATTCCCTGGCTTTGTGCCTTCGATTCCATATCAAATCAACCAACCCCCATATGTACACATGTATTCTAAATCTCCACAGGGGGTATTATAAACTTACATAGGTTCATATGGATAGCTACAGGGGATACCATATGCCCCAAAAAATGTTTAAGTTGTCCCATTTCAATAACTGATGTAACCTCCACCTCCCCAACAAGTATCTTCAATGGTGGAAATGTACACAATAGGGACCCATTCTGAATATCTTAAGGATCCTCTAGAATTTTCCATCCGAAAAGTCATGCTCCCAAGAACCTTTCCTAATCTTCAAAAATTCAAAGGGGAGGGTGATCCTAATGCCAACATCAAAGCTTACACAATGGCCATTCGAGAGCTACTCCCATGGGACGCAGTTGTTGTGAATATTTTTCCTAAGATGCTAGAATGTATTACTCTTGATTGGTACTATAAGATACCAGAGGCTTCAATACACTCCTTTAAGCAACTTGTATCATGATTTATTAAGGATTTTTATATGAACAAAATTTTGAGAACATGAATAAGGGAATTCCTTCATTTCAAACAAGAGCACAATGAGTCCGCATCCCACTTAATTCAAAGGTGCAAACGTGTTCTTTACTCCTCTGTAAGAACTCCAAATATGGATCAGACGGAGATTTTTGATTTATTCCTCCACTTTCTCAATAGGGAGATAAAGGAAGAGGTTCAAAATTTCCCGATTAGGAGCTATGAGGAGGTACTAGAGGGTGCTCTTCAAACTGACCAAGTAGCCATTGACAGTGGTCGTAAAAATTATAGAGAAAATGGAAAGTTAGTCACCCTAACCAAAATAACCCCAGTTACTCCGACAGTAAAAACAATAATCAAGGGCCCAAGGTCCATAATAAGAACCATGGAGTCATGACGGATGGAGTTACTAACCAGACCAAGAAGCCTAATGTTGTTAGTCCTCCCAATATGAATACTACCAATAATAACAACAATGGAAACATTTAGAGAAACAATAACTTCTCACCCTCAGTCAATGTTGTAGAATTTAACCGTCAACAACAACAACAAAAAAAATCTCAGCAATCAAGAAAAATGTAGACCCAAGGCCCCAGCCATTACCCAGGTAGGTATCCAAACCAATTCCAAAACCAAGGGAAAGGGTTCCAAAATTTTAACTATAACAATCAACAATTGAACAATAATCATAATTTCAAACCATAACAAGGCGTAAACCAAAGGCCTCAAGATTATGATCCATATTTATATTGCAGTATCCATAGGGTTCACAGGAATGATGTAAGAACATGTCACAATTATAAAAAATTTCTACAATGTTTGATAGAGGATCAAAGACAGTTATTTGTCGACATGTTTTTGGCAAACCCAGTTCAGCACCAACTCAAAACACCTACATGAGACCATTATCCCCACAGAACACACCACTCAGAATCTTTAATGATCCTCTCCCCATGCATCCAAAGGACAGTAGAATAGATCCTAATGCTTCGAACAAAGGTATTGTAATAGGTACCCATGATCATGAAGTCTCAACTTTGTAAAACCCACAAGTGGCACCTCCTTTGGATGGTTGCCAGTAAACAAATTTTTTTGGGTTGGTGGAGTTGGACTCTAAACCTCAGATTAACACTACCACTAGAACCAAAGATTATTCTTCACAACCAATCCTGATCTACCCAACTATATCAGATTAAATTCATGATACATTAAGCAATCCTTTAGGAGCTTATAACTTGATTAATTATCTAACTAAGAACTTATCTTACATTTCTTTCATGGATCTTTTGAATAATTTGCCTCCTCTCAAAGCCTCTCTATTAGAAGTGTTAGGTCTTGGCCATTTTATTAACATCACCCCTCCTGTAGAGGCGTATATAAACCAAATGGACTTTGATATCTATCCTCCAGGGAAGACTAAAAGAGATGTTGGATTCATATTTGACATCAGTAAGATGCCCATGGATGCTGAAATAGCTCGTAGAGGTGATCCGACATTGTTTTTACAAGTCTAGATTTACAACAACTCTGTAAAGCATGTGATGATTGATGAAAGGGAAATGGTTAACATAGTCCCCTTCTCTTTCCTTCAAAATTTAGGTTATGGAGAGACCAATTGCTATTCAATGTAAAATACATTGAGAGGCTATGATAGCCTCAAAGAAACATCTATAGGAACTATAGTGTTGTCATTCACCCTTAGGACTAAGAAGGTTTTAACCGAGTTTTATATTATAGATCGGGAAACCAACTATAATATGATCCTTGGCCCTCCTTTTATTCATCACATGAAGGTGATTCCCTCCACTTTTCTTTAGGAAGTTAGGTTCCTACATTTAGGGAAAGTCTTTTTGGTGTAGGGTGATCCAAAACCCATCGACATACACCTAGCTAACTTGAAAAGGAGGCCAGGGCTGCACTCTGAGTTTGAGCTTCCTACAAATCCATTAATAAACCTAAAAGATTAGTACTAGAGGAAAAGATGATTCCTACAACAGAATTAGAAGTCATGGGTTTGATCGAAGGCATTCTGATAGCTAAAGATGAAACCATCATCATAGAGACAATGTCATTGGAAACCACAGTGAATATTATCGAGCTATTGGAGAAGGATTTACCTATCCTATTTCCTTTCAATTCTATGGGTATGGGACATACTTTAGGACTCGGTTGTCTTCCAACAGATGAAGTTTGTATGGTTGAAGTAATTGAGATAAAAGAAGAGGATGCAAAGGATGATCCAACATTCATTTTTCCAAGTAACTGTTGGACTCTCCATTTTGATGGAGCCAAGTTTCATTTTGGCACCAGAGAAGGTGTGATTCTTACTTCTCCCGAGGGAAGGAATTTTCCTTTTTCCTTCAAATTAAACTTTGAATGTACAAATAATGGTGCTGAATACTAAGACCTTCTACTTGGTCTCATTATAGCAAAAAGAATGGGTGCTCTTAATATTAGGGTGTTGGGTGATTCACAACTTGTTTCAAATTAGATATCTGAGGTATATGAGACTAGAGTTGAGCATTTACAACTCTACAAAATAGCAGTGTTAAATCTAACAAAGAGGTTTGAATTCATATCAATTGAAGCAATTCTACGAGAGCATAATATCCTCACAGGCTCAATAAAAAAAATTTCTTCTTGCTTTACTCCAAGAAGTGAGTTGGAAGTTATAAACTTCATGGTCTCAGTTCGTGATGAGAATTTGGCTTGTAAGACACCGATAACTCCAATTTTTACATACATAGAAACAGAGAGTGAGTCCATCATTTCATATCAAGTTAACATTGACAAAAAATATATAGGATATCTAAATTCTCTTACACAATTACATCTTACTCATCACGAGATTGATATTTCCCTAATTCCACACTCTTCTTCCTATTTTGGGAATCCTATGATAGAATCTTCCCTGGGAGGGAACTCAAAATTTATGAAGTAGGAGAAGAGAGGGATTTAGAGTTACCTCTGGCCTCGCTTGAGTTTAAGGAAATGCCTCCTTGATCAAGGGAACGATCGATATAAACATCGAGATCAAGAAAGAATCAAAAATATTGAAACTAGGATCCTTTTTAACTTCTTTGTAAGTTGAAACACATACCCGTATCCTCAAATAGAATAAAATAGCTTTCACGTTTTGATACAAGGAAATGATAGGAATTACATCACACGTTGCAGTGCATAATCTTGTCACCAAGGCAGAGATTAAGCCAATTAAGTGAAATTCAAGGCCCATGAAGCCAAAGGTGGTCCTTATGGTGAAGGAAGAAGTGATGAAACTCCTCCAGGTAGGGTTCATCAAGCCAGTTGACTACTCACAGTGGGTGTTTAATATCATCCCCATTCTTAAGAAGAATGGAAAGATCCACATTTGCATAGAATTTTGGGATATCAACAAAGCTTGTCCCAAAGATGATTTCCCATTACCATCCATCGATGTTATTGTCGACACAAGATGGTTTTGATTTTTTGTCTCTCATGGATGGGTTTTCTAGGTACAATCAAATCAAAATCTCTGAGGAAGATCAGGACAAAACTACATTCATAACTCCTTGAGGAACTTATTGTTATGTTGTTATGCCATTCGGGCTTAAAAACGTTGGGGCCACCTATCAATGAGCAATGGCATACATATTCCATGACCTTATCCATAAGATTATGGAATCCTATGTGTATTACCTTATGACCAAGGCTAGAAAGCGTTGCGATCACCTAAAGGTGCTTTGTGTCATCATTTCTCACTTAATCAAATACGACATCACATTGAATCCAAAAAAATGCATATTTGGTGTAATATGAGGAAATATTTTGGGATACATCATATCTTCATGGGGGATTGATGTAGACCCAACCAAAATTTGAGTAATATTGGAAATGAATCCACCATCAGACGAGTCTGGCATTATATCTTTCCTTGGTAAACTCAGTACAATCCAAAGGTTTATCCCTAATTCAAATTTTTCTATTCACCCAATCAGCAATTTGTTGAAAAAGGATTGCTGCATTTATTGGATGGAAGACTGTAATGAGGCATTTGATTCAGTTAAAAAATTCTTATCATCTCCTCCCACACTCATGCCTCCTAGGTCAGATCACCCCTTGATCCTGTAGTCACAAGTATGGATGTTTCAGTGGCTTGCATGTTAGCTCAAGAATATGTTGATAAATGAGAACATGTAGTATATTTTATCAATCAAACATTGCTTGATTATGAGACACGTTACACATAGGTAGAGAAATAATGCCTTGTTGTATTCTTTACGACAAAGCTCTTAATAAATTACATGTTAAATCAAGAAACAAGGTTTATTGTTAAAACACATCACTTGTAGACATTCCTCACACAAGGGTCCTTATCTAAGAAGGTTGGATACTTCATAAATCTGATGGGCAAGTTTGAGTTAACATTTTTTAATCAAAAATTCATCAAAGGAAAAATCATTTCAGACTGGTTGGTTGATAACCCGTTGGATGAAGTCTATCTGGTAAATTTAGACTTTCCCGATGATTGTGTGTATTTTGTTGAAACTAAGTCACCCATTTCTACGTGTCCAAGGTACACTGATATCATTAATTTCATAGTGGACCATACATAACTAGAAGGGGAAACCTCACAACAAATAATAAGATTGCATGTAATAACTGCCAAGTATGTCATCTTGGAGCAAGTGCTCTATCGTAAAGCCTTTGATGAAATGTTGCTAAGATGTGTTGAAAAGGAAGAATCTCAAAAAATTCTTTATGAATCACATAATAGAGTATGTGTAGGTCACTTTGGCAGCCGTGCCACTGCTCAAAAAATACATCAGATGGGATATTTGTAGCCCACTCTAGAGCATGACATGGTATAAAGTGTGTGTAAATGCCATAAATGTTAAGATTTCTCCCATGAGATCCACATATCAACACAAGCACTACAACCAATTGCAACACCATCGCCCTTTTCCACATGGGGACTAGATTTGATAGGGAAATTCTCTCACTCTATAAATAGATGGTCATAACTTCATAATCATGGCCACAGAGTACTTTAACAAGTGGGTAGAATTCATGCCTCTTACCATTGTGCCTAGAATAACAATCAAAAAGTTCATTCTAAACTAAATTATTTGTAGGTACGAGGTCCCACAAGTCATTATCTTGGATAATGGCACATCCTTTAAAAACAACAAGGTAAGTGAGTTGTGTGAGAAATTTAAAAAAATTCACCACATGGCCTCTCTTTATTATCCTCAAGCCAATGGACAGGCTGAGGATACGAACAAGACATTGAAGTCTATTCTCCTTAAGACCATCAAGGATAATGAGTGAGATTGGCATTTAAATATTTTTTCAGCCTTGTGGGCCTATTAGACATCGGTAAGAATGTTGACAAGGGCAACCCCCTTTTCTTTGGTATTTGGTGCATACGTGGTTTTACCACTCGAAGTCAAGATATAGTCTCTGTATATCATTGTAAGGAATTATGGGAGAAGCAGGATATTGAGAAGCATGAATCTCTCAGCTAGAAAGTATTGATGAGGCTAGACTCAACACTAAACAATGACATAGCGTTTACGCTGACCGAATGGCTCATAAATATAACAAGAAAGTCTATGAGCATGAAATATATGAGGGATATTTGGTTCTAAGACTTGACATCCGAATAGAAAAAAAGACTGGCGAAGGAAGGAAATTTAGACCTAGGTGGTTGGGTCCATATTGAGTAATAAAAGACTACAAAAATGGGGCTTTTCACCTGTGTACACTAAAGGGTGAGGACTTTAACGAATTTGTGAACTCTCTTAACTTGAAGAGGCTTTATACATGATCATTAGCATTTTCATATATACATTACCAGATCTGCATTATATTTTCATCTGCCAGTTCATTCTGTAAAAATATGTGATCAAGGTACTTATTCTTATAGCAATTCCTAAAAGCTTCCAAAAATATTTTAAAATTTTTCAAATCATACCTCTACAAATCTCCACAGTGTCATCAATTGTTTCCAAATCATTTCATCAATTCAAATAGGATAATAAAAAGTTTTGACAATAACCATACCAAGGCCTACATACTTGGTTCTACTTATAGTCTCTTTCTAGATTAGGTGTCTTTGCCTATAGTCTGTTCTAGAAGCTTTGTTTTCGCATCTATCCCATAAACATCTCTTTGGAAATAAGAACATTCTAGATATTTTTCCTAGATAAATAAGTCAAATGAAAATCCACAAAATTTTTTATTTTTCTCATTTCTTTGCCCTACCAACCTTTGGTGTTGATCTTGTGTCTCTTATTGGTGATGTAGGCTTGGGAAATGATATAAATGCCCTTACTCACCTATGCCTTTTCCATGGTGATGATCCCATGCTTCCTACCAGTAGTAGCATGGAGCAAGTTATAGGGGGTATCATTGACAAACTTAAAATCTAGAAAAAAATTCTTCAAAATATCGTGCAATCAAAAGTAAAAAACAAAGTGAGTTTGATGTCCAAAATTCTAAAAGAGTTTTAAATGCCAAAACTAGATTTTGTCAACCAAGTGGCCATCTTCAGATCTAATTCTAGACAAACTAGAAAGCAATTCAAAATCTAAACTATGAAGTAACTTGAGTAGAGTGAGGTTGTAGCATATCAATTTGGTTCTACCAAATCATTGTCTTTCTCTCATCACTACCATTCAACAAATTTTTATAACTTGTGCCCTTCCTAGCTCTTTGTGTTAAGCCCTCGCATTCTACTAGTTGTATGGGGTCAGGAGTGGTGCAAGTTCATTTGCTTATCATATTATTGTATCACCACGTCTTCCCAGAAAAACAAAAAGGACAAATAAATGTTTAAGGAAACTAAAGTTTAGCATCATAATGTGCTCGCATTATCATATATCAGCATTATAAAATATAAAAAGAAATCATTTTTTTATCATTCAGATCCACTGCATACATTCTAAAAAGCATAGAAAAGTAGAAATTGTAAACATCTAGAGTACACAAGTGAGATAAGTCAAAAGGAAGTCAACTCAGATAAAATGGATTAATGAACCAAAAATAAGATAGTCTGTATATATCATGGTGAGTCAATTTTGTATACAATGCATTCACACAATAGGCGTGGTCAAAACGCTCGTAATGGGCCCAAAATATACAAAAAAAAATCATATAACGATTGAAAAAATCACGAAAAAGTAATAAAAGACCAAGAGATATATCAATCCCTCTAGGATCCCTTGGATGGTGCACGGATGTGTCTAGGACTCTTGTTGCGGCTATGATGATGACGGGAATGAACTAAGTGGTGTGAGTGCTCATGGTGATGGCCATTGGTCATGGTCTCACTATGAGAGTGGTTCTTCCTCATCAATCACTCGGGTGCCTCGTACCTAGCCATCTGAGTATGAAGGGAGGTCATCACCTTCACTACTCTCTAGATAGGTGTAAACGCATCAATGTGTCTATTGGCTGCAAGTGGTTGGCCTAAGTCATCAGTTAACTCAACTAGGGTCTTCCCCAAAGGGATCAGTAGGGTGTACATACACACTCGTCAGATAAGCTCATGCCACTCCTGCACAATCACTGCAAGAAAGAAAAGAAGAAGTAGTGAGTTAGAAAACCAAAAAAAAATGAAGTACCAAACTAACATTCCCAAATAACAAGGTCAAGAGAAGAGTATCAAACATACTCAGATATTTGGGCATCCAAGTAGGGTCAGTGGTTTCTACTACTACTGGTGGCTGTAGGACCTCCCCAAAGCCAGAGGTGAAACACTTTCCTATCAGGTACATGTGATCTTACTCTCCATCTCGAGGAAGTGGTCCCTTTGAGACCAAGGTCTCTCTCTACACTTGCCTCCTCATATTTTACCCTCAGTATATCCTGAGTATCATACCACTCAGGGTCACTCTCCTCCTCCTACATGCGGGCTTCCTCTCCAGTCTCATCTTCGAACCCCCCATCCTCTTTCTCCTCTCCAACCGAATCCTCCTTGATCTCATCTCCAATGTTCTCCTAAGAGTTCGAGTCAACATCTATAGGCTCATCCTCCTCTCTGCTGTGAGCGGGAGTGGACGTGATCTGAAGTAAAAGTCCTCAAGAGGCACCAGCTTCCTGCAAAGCATGGACCACACACTTGATTGCTATAGGTACACCTAGGATAACAATAGTCCAACCCTCCTTTATGGCCCTTCCAGGCCTCCTAGCTAGTCCTGTAACGTATATCAAAAGATAAGCTCCCAAAAGAGAGTTAGTAATGTATATCAAAAGATAAGCTCACCAAAAACATGACAAAACATCCAAAATCCAAAAAAATCCATGTTAACATGCATTTTGATCATTCTATCCAAAACCATCGACTAGTGCAGGGCAGTGGTTCCACGACTGTCGTCCTACTTATGGTGGCAGTCATGGACTGATTTTTTGAATACACCTTTAACCCTAAAAAATGCTAAAAAACATAGAAAAGGGACCGTTTTGGATGAAATTAAAGACTACCCCATGGTCGCCCCCCTTAGAGACTCATTTAAAACAATAAATTTTGAAAATAATCCCCCTAGGTAAACTTTTTGACATTTTGACATTTTAGTTTTGAAAACCTAAAAGTGAAAAAAACCAAGCTTAGACTGTGCCAATCGATCTCCCGCTCATGGAGGAATGATCATGATCTCGTAATGGTCATTTCGGCTATACTCCCGTCAAAATGGTCACAGTGGGTCTAGATCACCAAACTCATCAAGTCAAATATACTCAAATCAATTAAAAATGAGTTGTTTTGATATATATATATATATATATATATATATATATATATATATATATGATGTTTTGGCCTTGTTTTGAGTGTATGTGTTCACAAGGCTAGAGCGTTGGCACATGTATATCTCTATATCCTTGTAAAAATGGTAAATCATCTTGTCATTTAGATTTAGTGTTTATTTTTAAACATTTTTTCTATCGGCACTTGAGTCCTCTTTCCCTCTTACATGTATCAGGAGACGTTTCAACACAAATGTGTCTCAGGTATAGCTTCTAACTCCCCATTTAGGGAATGCCATACTCAGACTCTATGTTTTATGCCTTTTTCATGGCTAAGATGCTTCTATGAGGGGTAATATATACACACCCAAAATTGTTTATGCTACATGGTTGGAAAATAGTTAGAAAAGTCCTCAATGTTGATTCACGTCCTTTCAGAAGATGTTTGAGCTCCAAAACCCGTATGCATTGTATATTTGTATCCTAAACGTCCTAACATATATTTTCCACACTTTTTCCAGCATCCTGCTTCATCCTATGCTTGTTTTGTCCTTTAGTTTCAGGATCACCGCCCTACCTGGGCGGTGGTTCTGAAACCGCCGCCTAGGTAGGGTGGTGGTCCTACGACCACCGCCCTACGCAGGGTGGAGGTCATGAGTGATTTTTCTAGATTCCATCATACATGTTCTTAACATGTGACAACTCATTTAACTTAACTTTTAGGATGCATTTGTGAACCGATTTGTCTATAAATAGTTTTGATTGTTTGGTTCTCCTTCCCTCTTCTACTTTTGCATGTGCTTTAGTTAGTTGGAACTTCCTCTTCTTTCCTTGCACATTGAGGCACATCCCAGCCCCAATTCTTATATATCCCATGCTTTTATTCAAGAAAAATGCCTAAGAATTTTTGTGTATCTTGCATAGTATTGCTGCCACAATCCTACTAGGAATTGCATAGCCAATCTTAGATCTCTTTTGTTATCTCTCTTCTACTTGCATTACAACTAGACTACCTTCAAGTTTCCATTGCTCAAGCATCTTATTTTGCTTTTGTTCTTGCATTCCTAATTCCTTGTATTCATATGAACACACAAAGACAGAAAGGAAGAAACTAGAGGGATAGACATAGATACAACCAAATTTTCCAAAGCTCTTGTTTATCCAGGTTGGAATTATTTGTTTGTTTTCTTCATTTGATAAATTTTCAAGTTTGAATTATCAATTTCAATTGCATATCAAATAGAGTAGTAAAATTTTTTGTTTGAATTGATTAGACAATTACAAGTAGATAAAATCATTAGAAATTTTTCTCTTTGACATTACCAAGGAAGTTATGGGGAACAATAGCTCTTTCAGGGTCATGATTTTCTCTTCACCTCTGAGGTGTGGTTTGAAGGGTTTTGATTAGATTAGGTTATTTGTTTTATATTTAGATTCACATATTCACACAAGTAACCAACTACATCGGGTTGATTACTTGTCTTTAGTTTATTTATTAGATTAGAACGCATTGCTTAAAAACTAGAAAAGATAAAAAAAAACATTTACTTTTATTAGATTAGTTTTCTTTCATTTTTTTCTCTGATATATTGTGAAATCACCAAAAACATAGATTAGATTTCCTTTTATAGTTAGTTTGTTTTGTTAGGATCATTTCAATTTCATTATATATGACCATCAATGACCTACAACAAGAAAAGATGTATGATTGTGATCCTTGGGTCCCACAATCCAACGGGTTGGATTTGATAACATATATTGATACAAGTCTATGTTTGATAGTATTACGCACACCTACTACATTCTCTAATAAAATATAACAAAACATGCTAAACATCGCTGCTAATCAAGCCTATGACTATTGGACTACTCTTGGCAATAGGGTTTGATTACGCACATGACCATAATAAGACCACAACCTCCATGATTTTTTGGTTATGATCCTTACATCCCACAACCAAATGGGCCTGCTAACCAATTAGACATCAACACTAGTTTACACACATCAATATTTAGATCATCACTGCTTCCACCTGAGACCATTACAAAACTTCCATTATTGAACATAATAGCTAATCAAGCTAAGACCTTCTAGACCAAACTGAAGCATTGTCCATAGTCTCTGTGGCTTCATTACGCATTTCATTCTTACTTTCATGACCTTATCTTGAAATCTATATGAGGTACCCGCAGGTCAATTTCCATGTGTTCAACAACCATTGAATAGAATCTCGACAGAGCTCAATATTGACTGGAGTCTCTGAGAATCTATCATATCAGATCGATCAATCACACCACTTTAGGCTAGGAGAGTATTCTTTTCCTTAGATGCACAAATCTTGTTATTGTGTGTCAAAGATATAAGGCTTCCTCATTAGATTATCCATCACAGTCACATACACACATCTATTTCTATTCTACACCAACTATCTTGGCACGAACTCAGGAAGTTGGGTGTGAAGAAGGTCACGTGTTGATTTTATTGTGTACGGTTTCCCAACACCTTAATTCCCTTAAAGGATAGTTAAATATATGGTATGGTCACGTGCATGATGATAATGAATGGGTATGGATTATCCAAACACAAGATAGCCTTATTCAGTAGAATATGAAGGAGACAAGGGAGGTTCCACGTCTGAGAGAAATTATTAAAAAGGAGGATATGAAGAGAAAGCAAGATTTGTATTTATAACATTCACAACAACCCTATTCTCCCTTATGTCCACCAAATGAATCTTGATTTGAGTTTTGAGAAGTGTTGTCTGAACTAAATGAAGCTCCAGCTAGTGAAGCCCCAATGAAACCCTTTCAAAATTCTCCCTCCACTTCATAACAAGTGAGAAACAATTGGATAGATCAATTCATAATTTCCTACAAAGAAATTTCATATGAGAACCTTGAAAAGGGTAACCAAAAAGAATATGTCAACACATCAAGCCATTATTTGGCATGAATCAGAAGACCTCTTCACTCTTACAAAGAAAAGGAAATCCAAAGGATCCCAAGTGGTGCAATACGAGGAAGATCCAAAATCCTTTATAAGGGCCACACCAGAAGTAACCATAGAAGTAGTGAGGGGAGTACATGCTATAAATAAATAGCTTGAAACTAAATTAAAGGCCAAATTTCGTACTGGCACATTTTATGATGTAGAAGAGGTATTTCATGGCTTGTATAATAATATAAAGAATTGTATCCATACAAAGGAGTAGGAAGAAGACTAAGGGAAAGGAATGAATAGGTAAGAAAACTTTCTTTGCAATTTTATGACATTATTTCTAGAGGAAATCATGTTTTCATACAAGCTTCAGTCATGGAAATATTTAAAGGAAACCATGCATTGGTTTTTGATGAAGAGTTCACAACATCCCTTTAGAATTTCATGGTTAATTTTTAAAGGAGAATAGATGAGGAGAATGAAGGAGAAAATTTAAATGTCATTGAGATTATTTCCAAAACAAGGGAAAACAATACAAAAAATAGAGACCCTGAAGGAAATTTGTAAAAAAGCATGCGGTAATTAAAAGGATTTTCTTGACAAGTATGTTGTGTTATATAGAAGCATGATTTTGGATATGGAAAAGATAAAAAGAGATTCTCATATTTGTAAAAATGATTTTTGAGGAGGCACAATAATGTGATGATAAAATAGGACCTGAACGAGAGAAAAAAAGAAAGGAAGAAAACATGTCCGCAGTCTCGGATCAACAACACCCCGTAGTTAAGGAAGGACCACAGTGACTCATAAATTGTAGTACGTGAGATAGGAAGGAAATAACTATGATATGTATGACATGTTGATAGATGAATATTTATAATTTATGCAATGATTGTGTATATATTCCAAATTATATACTTACCTAAATATGCATTTGTTGTTTTGATACACTAAGCTCCAAATTTGTTGATATGGCATAAACTATAAATAATATTTTTGTAGAAATACCTAGCACATGGTAGAATGGAAATATATTTATCTATTTTTTTAAATTCCAACGGCTGCTATGTTCTAACTATTATGATGTGGTAGTTTCTTAATAGCCTAAGACTTCATAATATCCCAGTGATAACATATCTTCAAATAATATGTTGCAAAATAATATTTCAGATGCCAAGCTTAAAATTTCACTCTTTATCTTGTTAAAGGTTCAAGACATCTAAGAATGAAATATTCTATTGTGGAAGCACCTAGATGACATGTAGCTAAAAATTCCATCCTCTTAGAATCTTAATGTAATGTGTTTAATCCTTTGGACCGCTATACTCCAAATTATGCGTTAAATCCTAACGAATTTTAAGTGTAAATTATTACGTTGAGGCAGTAAGTAGAGGCCACTAATTTCAACTACCTTAATTAAATGTGTGAAATCCTAGCGACCGCTAAGATCCAAATAATATTTTATGACAATACCTAGCAGACATCTTACTATATTTTGTTAAATCCTAATGGCTGTTATGTTCCAAATATTATGATGTGGCAATGTCTTAGCAGCGTATCAATTCATGATATTTGTTATTGATAACTGAATGCTAAGCTCATAAAATGTTTTTGAGGCATAACCTACTGGACGCCAACCTCACAATATTGTACTTGTTTTTAGTTTAATCCTAGCGACAAAATATCTTAAAATAATATGTTGCAACATAAGATAGTGGACGCTAAGCTAAAAACATGTAGCTCAAAATTTGTTAATTTTAATTTTTAAAGCATACCGCTAACAAGTTGCAAAAATTATGAGTACACGTATTATAGCGGATGTTATTGTCCTAGAATCTTAATTTAATGTGTTAAATTCTTACGACCGCTATGCCCCAAATATTATGTGTTAAATCCTAACAAATGATAAGCTTAAATTATTACATCATTGTAAAGGTTAGCGACCACTCATCTCAAATCAATTTCATCTAAAATGTTAAATCCTATAGAAATATTTTTAAAATATTATGTTGTTGAACTATGTAGAGGCTGCTAATTACATACTACCTTAATTTGATTTATGAAATCCTAGCGAATACTAAGGTAAAAATAAAATGTTGCGGAAATACCTAACAGACGTTAGACTCGAAAAATCTTTATTTATTTTGTTAAATCCTAGCATCTGCTATATTATAAATAATATGTTGCAGCAGTGTCTTAGCGGCATATAACTTCATGATATCCGTTGTTGAGTACCAATCTCTAAGCTTAGAAAATGTTTTCGAGGCATAACCTAACGACCGCTAAGATTGTAATATTTGACATGTTTTTATTTCAACCCTAGCGACAAAATATCTTCAAATGATATGTTTCAACATAAGATAGTGGATGTGAAGCTAAAAATTTCATATTTCATCTTGTTAAATGCTTAAGACATCTAAAGCCCAAATTATTCTATTGTGGAAGAAACTAGATGTCATATAGCTTAAAATTTGTTAATTTGATTTGTTAAAACATACCACCAAAAACTTGCAAATATTATGAGTGGGCATACTCTAGCCGATGCTAGCCTCCAAGAATATTAATTTAATGTGTTAAATTCTTGTGACCATTGTGCCCCGCATATTATGTGTTAAATCCTAATGAATGCTAATATTAAATTATTACATCGATGTAAAGTCTAGTGGTCTCTAAGCTCAAATAAATTTCATTTAAAATTTTATATCTTATTGAAATCTTTTTTTTTAAATATTACATTGTGGAAGTACATAGTGGCTGCTAATTTCATACTACCTTAATATAATTTTTGAAATCCTAGCAACTGTTAAGCTCCAAATAATATGTTGCAGCAATACTTAGCGGATGCTAGACTCAAAATATCTTTCTTTATTTTGTTAAATCCTAGTGACATCTATGTTCCAAATTTTATGAAGTGGCAGTGTCTTAACGGTGTATAACATCAGGATATCTGTTATTGAGTACTAATTTCTAAGCTCAGAAAATATTTTTGAGGCATAACCTAGTGGCCGCTAAGCTCGCAATTTATCACTTTTTTTTTTCATTGAATCCTAGCGAAAAGATATCTTCAAATAAAATGTTGCAACATAAGATAGTGGAAACTAACCTAATAATTTCATTCTTCATCCTGTTAAATGCTCAAGACATATAAGCTCAAAATATTCTAATGTGGAAGCACTTAGATGTCATGTTGCTCAAAATTTGTTAATTTGATTTGTTAAAGCTTACCACCAACAAATTGAAAACATTTTGAGTATTCATATTATAGCGGACACTAACCTCCTAAAATCTTAATTTAATGTGTTAAATTCTTGCGACTGTTATGCCCCAAATATTATGTGTTAAATCCTAATGAGTGCCAAGCTTAAATTATTACATCATTGTAAATTTTAGAGACTTCTAAGCTCAAATAAATTTCATTTAAAATATTTACACGTGGTGAAAGCCTTTTTTTAAATATTATGTTGTGGCAGTACATATCGAGTGCTAATTTCATACTACCTTAATTTAATTTGTGAAATCCTAGTGACTGCTAAGCTCCAAATAATATGTTGTGGCAATACCTGGTGGATGCTAGACTCAAAATATCTTTCTTTATTTTGTTAAATCCTAGTGACAATTATGTTCCAAATATTATGATATGGCAGTGTCTTAGCAAAGTATACAATCATGATATATGTTATTAAGTACTAATCGTTAAGCTCAAAAAAATGTTTTTGAGGCATAACCTAGTGGCTGCTAATTTCATACTACCTTAATTTAATTTGTGAAATCCAAGCAACTGATAAGGTACAAATAATATGTTGCGGAAATACCTAGCGGGCGCTAGAATTATAATATCTTTCTTTATTTTTTGAAACCCTAACGACTACTAATCTCCAAATAATATGTTGCACAATACCTAGTAGAAGCTAGACTCATAATATCTTTATTTATTTTGTTAAATCCAGGTAACAACCACTATGTTCCAAATATTATGATGTGGTAGTGTCTTAGTGGTGTATGACTTCATGATATGCATTATTTAGTACCGATTACTAAGTTATAAATATGGCATCGTGTTATACCCTAGTGGCCACTAAGTTTGTAATATATTTCTTATTTTTGTTAAATCCTAGCGATAACTAATATCTAAATAATATTAGTTTGTGGCCTTCTAAATAGACTAATAATAGTGTGGCCTTCCAAAGCAACCCTAATGAATCAATATATATGTCAATACTCTATCTTCCACCAATAATACGTGGCCTACTAATAATATTGTTTTCAAATAATTATATCGTTGTGACTAACATACATAGATACATAGTGATTGAAATATTTAATATATAAATTTAAATACATAATGATTATAATATATATATATATATATATATATATATATATATATATATATATATATATATAATCTAGGCATATATATAATATGTTTTACATTCCATTGGACAAAAACATATCTCACAATTGAAAACCTAATATGATTTTACAGTTTTAGACCATTTTGTTAACCTCAAATATATTCTAACAAAATCAACATGGAAACCATATAAACAATGTACAATGAAATATTTACCTCGGGTTGTTTCTATCATCATATTGAAAGGCAAAAAGGTAGAATTAATGAATACCAAAATAATATTTTGAGTCTCGTTAAACATAACAATTTTAAAAACTAGTGATTATGCGACTGACCATCATTATCAAAAAAAATCCTGAGGGGGACATAGATCAACGGAAACTTGAAAGTTCTCAAATGAATTAAAAACTGGTGTTGAAAAGGGATTAAATTTTCTTCGATTGGGGCCCAACAAATTCTTTATTTTATTTAAGAACAAGGCGGTGTGACAAAATGATCTCAGAAGGAACTAATAAACAAAGTTAGGCCGTGACACACATTTTCATAGGGAAAAGAAGGGCTAAACTAATGTGAAAAAGAGAGGAGCTAGTAAGCACAAGGAGGTTTGACAAAACGATTAGAAGGAATCATTAAGAAGAATTGGGCCATGAAGTGAATTTTTTAGGGAAAAGCAAGGCTGAACTGAGGTTAAATAGACAAGATCTAGTCGAAGATAGAACAAATGAATAAGCCTGTGATAAAAAAGGTGCACATTTAGTATAATATACATTTTTGATAAATACATTATTTAGATATGAGATTATTTCATGCTTGGTGATGTCATTCAAACCACTGACTACTACATCAAACTAACTATCTGCAATATTTTTCCGCAACCCCTTTTGCTTCCCCGGTGTGTGAGTACCTTTTTTATTACTACTTGATTGTTCCCATTTTTTTAATCCATGAATGTGATTATAATTACTGTTTGATTTTTCCCTAGCCAAAATTACTAGGATTCTTACATTTGGCCATGCAATCTTTGGCTTTCTTGTATTGTTCTATGATTTCATGAGTTGTTGTTCTGTAAGACTGAAAAAACAAAAACCCTAAAAAATAGTTCTCCGAAGCATTCCATAGTTTTTTCTGGCACACTCTACTCTATAAATTTTGAAAATATAAAAGGTGCGGGATGTGAAAATTTGAAAATTGGAAAGAGGGAAATTGTGTTAATATTGAAATTTTAATTCTCAAAAATGTGGGGGAATTCACAATTCAAATTTTGAATTTTCCAGTCATTGAGAAAAGGTGTGGGATATCGAAAAAATAAACAATATTGAAAAAAAAACCTTTTTTATTAGTTATAGCTTAAAATATTTGAAACGTAATAAAACTTATAATATTATAATAAAATAGTAGAAATAAATTATATCAATTTATAGGCACATTTATTTTTATTTTTTTAATCAAAAATCACCTAGATAATGTTAGATGTAGTGCGCTAATGAAATATAATTCTCTAATTACACTAATCCATGTGGTAAGTTTGAACCTGATAGTTAGAAAACATTATAATTGACACATTTATTATGAAATTAAAATGTAAAGAAATGAGTATAATATGAAACCACGATATTATAATATAAATAACAACCAGTAAAATGATGTGACACATGGCTATAGCTTAAAATAGTTGAAACATAATTTAAAATATGATAAAAAAATGAAATAAAGTGTACAAATGTATAGGAATAATTTTTTTTATCAAAATCAACTAAAACAATGTTAGATGTAGTGCGTAAAGGAAAAATAATTATCTAATTATAATGTGCCATGTGGCATGTTTTGAGCCTAATAGTTATAAAACATTATAATAGACACATTTAGTATGAAATTAAAATGTAAATAAACAAATATAAAATATTTTGAAACTATATGAAACCACGATATTATAATATAAATAACTACCATTAAAATGACCACACGTGGCATGAAAATTTTGAAATCCTAGAAGGTGTTTTTTACATTAAAAAAAGAAAAGCACTAGCACCTCAAAGCTATAAAGATAGTGTAAATATAATGACAAGATATATTGGTATATAGCTAGCATCCGCTAGGCTATATCATGATTTTTTATTCTATCACTATTTCTAAATTAAGTAATTTTTGTGTACAACTGACCATATGTCATTTCAATCAATAAATAAAGCAGCTTAGTGCTTACTATGCATTTTCTTTGATAAAAACTGATGTGATTTATATATTGCATTGATTTATCTTATCAAAACTCCAAAAAATAGCACTTACTCTCAGGGTATATATGGATTCCAATTTTAAAAGATATATATTGTACCAGATAAATATGTAGTGCCGCAATTGGGGCTATCATATAAAGCCCACCCAAAATGATACAATTACAATGATAGGTGATAATTATAGGATCCTAGCTTCCACTAAGCTATACCACTGTTTGTTATAATATAACTATTCATAAATTCAAAACTGTTGAGTCTAGTGGCCGCTACATTATTCCTTTCAACTAGTAATCAAGATTAATTGTCACTAAACCTTTTCTTTGATAAAAACCAAAAGTCTTGATCCCTCTAGATGGAATGTAGTACAAAAATTGGCTTCACCAAGTAACGTGTAGTCGATTTGAAACAATTATAATAATTAAAAATTACAATCGATCTAAATATGTAAGGATAGTGATTACTACAACAATAGGCAATGAAAGGATCCTGGAAGCCTCTAAGCTATATCATGAGTTGTTAATCGATGGCTACTTGCAAATTGAGAAATTGTTAAGCCTAGCGGATGCTAGGATTTTTCTTTGATGCGAATGAATATGGATTATAATTTAAAAATATATATCTTAGGAGAAATAAATAAGTCTTGAATCCTCTCAAAATTAAAATTGTTGAGCCTAGCGGCCATTGCATTATTCCTTTCAATGAGTAATGAAGGTTGACGGTCGCTAAGAATTTTATTTGATAAGAATAGAAAGTCTTGATTCCTCTCGATGGAAATCATTGCAATAGTTTTCTCCACAAGGTAATGTACAGAGACATTTGATTCTTATTATCAGAGAATAAAAGGAGATAGAAAAATGAGAGAAAAAGTTCTACAATATTAAAGACAAACATCTAGATACTAATCTATTGACATCCTGTAGTGAATCGAATGTAATTGAAAAAGTTAAATTTCATGAATCACACTACCACTAGTTGTCTGTACTATTGGGTGAAGAAAGGAAGGAAAGAGAAAATTTGATTCCTGCATACTGGAAAAAAATCTAAACGAAAAAAGGACCAGGTGGCAGAAGAAGTTCTTCCCGTCGAGGCTTAGACAATATTAGACAACTATGTGGTATCAATGGAAGATAATATACTAGTAAGGATGGTGGATACTAAATAATTTACTTATCAATGTGCATACCTGTTCCAACTTTTGTCTAATCTACCAGTTATTCTTGCCACCAATCCTTTCAATGCAAAATGCGTTATCACTAATTTTTGTAGTTTATCTAGTGATATTTCTTTTGAAGAAATAATGGAGATGCTAATAGTTATTGGAACCAGTGTGCTAGAATGTATTATTATTGTTCTCATACCAATTGAATATTAAAAACTGTTGAGATAAACGATAAAAAAATACATGGAAAAGGTTAAAGACAGTGAAGAATCAATTCTGGATGGATACTACATACTCTATGATAGCAGCGAGAAATTTAAATATTTTTTTCTTATGTACACAATAACTGGAGTGCACAACTGTGAAAATAAAAATGATGAAAGAGAAGAAGTAACTAGGGATTGGATGTAAAAACTTCCACAACAATTGATAACTATACGCAAAATTGGCCTAAAAGGAAACAAACATCCTTTTCCTTATGATCGATAATATGAGTTTTGGTTTGAGATGTTTACTCAACGTTGTTCCCTAGATTCTATTATATTAGTGTTATATGGTAGAAGTGTCGTACTACTTGTATGATTTTAATCCAATCAATGTGTTGTTTTTATTGTTGAGACACATAGTTAGGAAATGTTTTTGAAACATTACTATTCTCACATGAAGAAAGGTTTGTATTGGAATACAACTCAAACATGTGATTGTGTTAAATGTCTTTCAACCAAAAAAATCTACTTACACATTATTATTTACACAGAAAACCAAAGAAAAATATGAATCAATGTAGAAACCTCTCAACTTGACGCTACACAACTAACTTAACATGGTGATTCACCTTCACTAATTTTATAAATATGTTTAATGAGATTTATTTTCAATTACCATTGTTCTCATTTTTTTACAATAATTTATGCTCACCAACTCTAACCACAGATGAGGAGAACTTAGCCACATCATCCATGAATATGCAAGAAAATCCTGGTATGTTAGTCATATGCATTTATAAATAAGAACTGTTTCTAGGTCCCATACATTTATGAAAAAATTAATGGCTTATGCAGATGACCAACACTTGGAGAAAGTAATAGTGGAGTGCGTGGTGGTAGGATACATGAATATGCAGACATAACCAGGTATGTTAGCCATGCGTATTTTTAAACATAACCATTTCTAAGGCTCACAAAGTTATAGAAAACAATATCATCTAATTTTAGAAGCGGAACCATTTTCAAAAAAGGAATTACCAAATAACCTATTTCAAAAGTTCATGGTGGAATCCAATGCTACATATTTTATAGTTTCTAGGTTGTTAGTTGTCTACATAAACCATTAGTATCAACATAATGATACAAACATTAGAATATATGATTATTCCAGCCAATGATGGCATATCCTAGTGGTCAAAAATCCACATTAATATCTAAAAAGTGTTTTCCACCAATGGGTGGTTCAACGGATATAAACAAACCCTAGCGGCCACTAAAATTCATTCAGAAGACATATAACATTTTGATTTGTACTTACCATATTGCCATGAAGACTAGTATGCTTTTAAATTATGCTTTCATTTGTTATAGCATGAAATCAATTTTGAATTGATTACTGTTTTTTGTAATACATATTGCATCAAAAAACTAACATATAGTAAGGTCTATGTAAGGCAAGCTGGAAGCTTAGTCGGTAAGTGGTAGCTATATAAAGTGTAAATATTGAACTTACCATTTTACCACATAGTTCAATATATATTTTTCAAATAAGCTTTCATTTTCCAAAGAAATGACTATATTAATATTGTTTGAAACAAATATTGCATCAAAGGATCCATCTACGAGTAAAGAAGATGCAATCCTAAATGCAAGGCCCACTAGTAAGTGGTAGCCGCAAGCTAAAATATTGATTTTTTCCATTGGTTAGAATTGATATGAGATTGATTAATTATTTTTTACTTCCCTATAGTTAGCCACAAGAATTAATTGCTTATTTTAGATTTGGAGGGATTTTTGTATAAGAAAAACCAATCGCCCTCTAGGGACATCACATTCAAGTTCTGAAGGGAGACTATCAACATGCAAGGTGGCTTGAAAGAGTTCATAAAGTCATTATCAAATAAATTTGAATTGAGATTCTGGTCAGATAAACTCACTTCAGCTGATGTTGAAAATCTGACAAAGGCCTTCAATAAAAAAATATCAACTGACTTGAATCCATTAGTCTCCTAGGGAAAATAAAATTACAAAATGGTTGATGGAATTGTAATAAAATATCGAGAAAATGTTTGGATTAGAACCGATGTCCCCTATAATTTTGAATACACAATTTGTATTACATTACGTGTAAAGGGAAACCCTCTAGCAAATTTTATGGTTGGGATTACAAGCAGAGGAAAAAATTGCTCAAAAGATAGGTGGTCTATCACTGATTTACACAAAGATTTATCACCAATAGTGTTAAAGGGATTGAATTTGGTAGATGACATCAAATATTTAGACCCAAAGCCAAATTAAAGGTCAGAAGCGCCCTAGGCAATAGTTTGAGTGGGCAACCTCCTCAAAAATTTATTTAATATTTTTCCATAAAGTAAATAAATAATGTCTATATTTTTTACATTTTTAAATTTACATCATGGTCATAATAAAATAATAATAAAAATATATTATTAAATTATCACGGAAGGATAAAAAATATATTGTGGATTGAAAAAATTAATCTTAGGAGATGCTCATAATGCAAAAAATACAATATTTTATACAGGGCTTCTTACAAGTCTAATTTATCCTTACCAAGTAGGTGACACAAACTCTATCCTGAAATAAAGCACTATTTTTTTGCAAAGAAACAAAACCGTTTATGTAGTTCGTATGGTTTTATGAAGAGTTGTATTTGGAATAGGCCTATAGATTCCTCCATAAAAAATAATATAAATTTCCCCAAAAAATTAAGAATAGAAAATTAAATACTTTTTTTCCTTTAATTATACTCACCTCTACTAGATACACCATCACCATTATAAAAATGCATTAGCCTTTTTGTAGAAAAAATTACATAGTAACACACCTACATAATTTGGAGCTACATCAGAGAATGGGTAAAAATACCAAAAAAAATCATGTGTTCTTATGAATATGTGATTTTTTCTCTTACTTGCAAAAAATATTACAAAACTTTTTTATGTGTATGCGTGAAATTTATGTTACTATAAAATAATATCTATAAATTGGTTGTTCAATATTAAGTCTTTAGATAAATTATTTTAAAGTTAAGTTCCAAAATTAACCAACAAAAAAGAAATTTTTAGATTCAGGTGGCTAGAACCCTAGGCAACTGCCTAGTTTGCCTAAGGCTTAATCCCCCTATGTTTAGAGCGAGTAATGCTAGATAAAAAGTTAGCATTTTAAAATGTTATCGTGATGATACAACTTAACATTGTAAATAAAATACATTCATATGTTTTAGTGATGGTTATGCGTAACTATTTAAATTACGATTGTACGATTATAAGTTGGGAGAATTTAAATCTTCCCTAATTATAAGTTCAGAGTGTGAGTGTATAAGTTGCAAATGTGAATTAACAGAAAATATTTAATGTAACAAATCTTTCAGCAGTTTTTAATAATGAAATATGTATTCCTAAATTAATTCTGAGCATGCTTAAATACTGGTTGTTGCTTCAATATTAGAAAATATATACCACTTTCCAATGTAATGAAATAACTACAATATGGTATGTAAATACTCGTCAAGATGAAATATTATATTCTATTCAAATAAATTCTTCACAAGAAAATCTTCCTAGTATAACAATAAGAAATAAGGAATGCCCTTGGATTTTACCTTTGTCACTATCTACAACCATTTGATTGTTCATATAATAATATCGAAAGGGACTTTTTTATTTTTTAATTAATTCATGACCCTCAATAATTTTATTTTATTTTTTTTCCATTTGCAAATACAAACACATGCAACATGAAACTAGTCATATTTGATATAAACGGTGTTTTAGCACACACCCTCCACAAGGCATCTTCAACATTTAAATAGTAAAAAACGTTTGGTAGTATCGAGCTCAAAAAAATTATTTTCTCAAACCTAAAGTGAAAGAGTTCTTATATTGGTGCAAAAAATATTTCAACATAGAAATATGGACATCAGCGAGAAATTCAAATGTTGATGACATGATGCCTTCATTCCTTCAAAACATCATCTTAGAGGTTGTAAGCTTCAAGTTCATATTTACATAGGAAGATTGCATCGAGACCAAACACTCTGATTATGAAGGTTCTGGGAATACCAAATTATATATCAAGAATCTTAACTTCGTTTGGTTGCGATTTAATGCATCGTACAATTGTAAAAAATGTAGTGCTTGTAGATGACTCTTTAGAGAAAAACAAGTTCAATGATTTGGCAAACTACATAATTGCTGAAACATTTAACATAGATTCTAATTCACAAAACACATACTTGTTAGATGTGTTGTGGCCTTTTTTGTAGCCATTTAAGGAAATCGAAGATGTTTGGGATTATATTAGATCGTAAAAACAATTATAGGGAGATTTTTTATTAGAGCTTTACTATGTTTTGTATTGGTTATTTGGAAGCCTATATTTGGGAATAGTGTTACATTATAAATTCAAATTATTCATCAATTTTTTTACTCTAATTCTACTTAACTTTAGTAAAGGAATTTCAATTTATTTAATAGCTATATTTAAATACTATAATATATATGGGATAGTTTTATAGTTAATTTTTAATAAGTTCATATCCATATTTGAATATAAAATTTTTAATGCCATGTCTCTTATAGTTGATTTTATATCTAAATTTAAATATGAAAATATAACTAGTATGGTTTTATAATTAATTACATTCACCTACACTGGATCGTCACCCTCTGCTAATTTCTTTATAACATCTTCAAACATTCTATGGTTATGATGAGGTTCAATCACACCATAATAAATGAAGTAAATATGAGATCTAACTTTAAATATGAAAATATATCTAGAATGGATTTACAGTTAATTACATTCTCCTAAATTGAATCGTCGCCCTCTTTAAGTTTCTTCATAACATCTTTGGTAATTCTCTAGTTTCCCTAAGGTTCAATCGAACCATAGTAATTGAATTTGGAAATGTCTCACATCTCGTGAATATCATTAGCCTAGTGGCTGCTTTCTTAATGGAATTTTAAATATTCAAATTTGCATAGTTTAATCTTAATAACATCTTACAACTGATAAGAGAATTATTCCAAAGCAATCATTAATCCTAGCATCCGGTAGCCCTTATAAAACATAACATGTATCTATTCTATACAGAATAGCACCCATCAAACATTATTTCTCATATAAATATTGGATTCCTTGAAATCATTAAATGTATTTTCACATATACATAAATTTAAATCATGACCAGATATATTGGACTTCAGAAGGAGAATTAACAGATTCCAATATTTTTATTTTTGGATTTCATTATATGTGATTTTGGAGTATAGTTAAATATAGGTGATTTTAGATTCCACTATATGTGATTATAGGTTATAATATATGCGATTCTTGAATCCAATATCTGTGATTTTTGAATCCAATATGTGCAATTTTTGAATCTAATATGTGTGATTTTTGAGTGTAGATAATTCCAATATTTGAAATTTTGGAATCTAAAAATAGTAATATTGGATTCCAATATTCGTTATATTTTTTAGCTTCTTAGACTAGAATAAGTCCCAATTTAGTGAAATAAGTGTTTATTTCACACCCTGAAACACAGTTGGAATTTCAATTTCTCATCTTTTATAACTCTAGACACCAGTGAGCAACTAGGACATCAGTACCCAGGTGTCATGTTCCCTATGGGTACCCCGACCTCTTTCCATCTTACTGAATTTTTTTAGGATTCTTTTATCTTTTGGGCATCTTATTTTCTTATGGGTCCTTCTTTTAGTTTTCAATTATGAAATTCAACCAATGGAATCATATAAATACAAATCTATGTGAGAAAAAAAAGACCAAGATCAAAAGCATCTATTATCATCACCTAAGGTTATATCCAAAGGCATATAATAGCATCAAATGCATCCACCTAACACTCATACAAGGGAAAAGGGACTACATTTTCTACATACACTTCATAGGGAGGGGGAGTTCATTTTTTCATCCACACAACTATTTACATTGGTACATCTAGTTATCACCCATCATCACATACACTTGCATAAGGTCTTCCTAGGGCATGGTTATATCATACAGACACAAGAATTCTAATGAGTTTGAGATGTAGTACAACACTTGGTCGTAAGTTCACTCAGTTGGGTAACCACGGGGTCAGTATGACTCCCCATATTGCATCTCTTTTCAAATTTGATGTTGTTTTATGGGTTTTGTAGGTGAACATCTCTTTTTTAGGTTACATGTGAATTATGTGACCATAGTGTGACATATATGTGATCAAAACTGATTACTAGTGACCATCTTGCGGCACCAAGAAAATAGGTTCCGAGCTCTTGTGTAGTCACAAAATCCCATAAGTAGACTCTAGTGCCTAGGATCCCCTGACCTATTCCATGTGTTATGGTCCAGGCTTATCTAGTGATTCTGAAATTTATCGTGCACAGTTGCAATAATATTCCCTTCCTATTCATCATTCTTCCAACACATCAGTTTAAGGAATAGTGTGAAATTAGATAAGTCATTCTTTCCTTCTCTTACACTTAGGGTTGCATATTTATCTAACTTATTGATTGTGTCCAATATGTATTACAACATTTATTTATTCATATGTGAGTGTGAAATATTAGGGTTTATACAGAAGTTCTTTTTTTGTTAAATCAACCGCCCAACCATGCAATGGGGGAATGATTACACACCCCATTTCTCCACAAGTTCCCCAACTCAAAAAGGGCTTAAGAACTAATAACCGGGATTTTGAAATAACACAACACCCATATCAACACAATCATGTAAAAAAAATTCACACCAATCAAGTAAGAAAGGAACAATCAACAAGGTATACTAACCATGAAAGTAAATCAATACACACGATCAAACCAACTATGATTTGAAATAGGGAAGGAAGTAACACCTCATTCCACTTATCACTCCACTAGTGGAGGGTAGCTAGCCCTTGGTTACCCCACAATAAATTACAAATAAAATTGGATCCATGTTTATACTTTCCATACCCACAACCGCTTATATCACCACTAGAACTAGCCACCCCTCATGTTAGTTCCACCAAAACAATACCTAAAGAGGTAACATATCCCTTAATTCAAATGATACTTATTCCTCTAGTGATAAATCACTTTCCCCTACATGCAACACCACTCACATGCCCACAATGGAATCATGCAAGCTTCATCACAACACATTACAAAAAAAAGAACATACTCAAGTGGGTAATTAAAATAAACATTTCAAAATTAGTTCAAGGGATAGAATTTAGATTACAAATAGGAAATCAAATGGGTAAGACATACCTAATAGATACTTGTCCTAGTATATTCTTCAAGAAATCATTCCAATAAATCCACAAAGTCTTCCAATCAAATATAATCTGATAACACCTCCCTAAGACCAAGTGAACTCCCCCAAGACAAAGAAAAAGAATCCAATTATAAGAAAAAATCAAAGTGGAGGGACCTTGAATATCATGCCATGTGGGATGCTCCATCCCCCTAAACAACACCAATCTCCAATCTTGACAAGAAAACCCTTACACTTCACATGGTATCCCTTACAAAACCATAGTTTCAAATCTAACATGTCTTGACTCATACTCAACCCTTTTCCCAAAATCCCCACACAAAAATAAATAAATAAATTGAAACATAACATAAATGTAGTACATCCAAATCACTTGATTTTCAAGCAACCCAACATGTCAATTCATAAAATCATAATAAATAAACCCAAATCCCCAAAGTCAAAAAATTAAGAGAAGTACTTACACAATTTCATTTTGAAAAGAGAGAAATATTACAAGCAATAAATGATGTACTAAAGATCATAAAAGTGTCCAAAGTGCCTTAAAAGGTACACCTACCATAGGGGTATGTGTATGGGAATTTTTTGGAGTGTGGGATAAGGTTTATTTATCCCACACACCTTCTAAAATTTCCCTAAAAGGCCAAATTCGAATTTTTAATAAATGGAAAATTTCTCAACCATAAAACATGAGCCCAAACATCCCAAAAATAGATTAGGAATTAATTTAACAACCCAACTTACAATCTAATTAAGTCAAATTATAAAAGATAAATAAACTATTCAATCCAAAGTTTAAAGTAAAAAGAAAAATGAATTTAAATCAAGGAATAAAAGATAACATTAAAATTAAGGTCACACTACACAATTAAATTCCCCAAATAAAATCCCAGGGTTGAGTGACCCATTATTGGCCAATGAGCCCCATCTGAGTTAGTCCCCGTTTATCCTCTTTTGTTTGTTTTACTTTTTTTAATTTTTGTACTACTCTTCCATATTCCTTTTCATCATCTTCACACTCAACAAACACATAATATCTGCTCAAAATTTTATATATATATATATTCTAGCTATTGCAAAAAAACACACACATCTCAAACAATTTACATACAATTCATATGTAAGATCAATTTCTCAACATCAATTAATTTCACCAAATTTCCCATGGCTATATATTTTCAATAGAAGACGATTTTTTTTATAAAGACTAATTCAATTACATCAATTATTCATCTACTTATTATTTTTTATTCATAACTCAAGATAATAAAATACACACACATACCAAAATCTAACAATTAACTTTTACTAGTAATTTTCCACAATATAATAACTAAAAATGTAACTCATGCTTGTAAATTCAAATTAGAATGGAGGAAATTCACAATCATGTAACATCAACCATGTATATCTATAAAAAATATACTATATCAATATGTCATACAGTTTCCATGCTAGTTAGATCATAAGGTTGGCACTCGTTCCCACTCAATGTCTCAAAAGAACATATCCAATGTAGCTACAAGTCTAAGCACCTCGTGCTGATACTATATAGATAATGAGCCATTTGATACAAACTATAATATGGAGAAATAAAATATAACTAATCAATGTCTGAGGGAAGTGGGCACTACATGCTTTTCCTAGATTACCCTTATCCACCCCCATCAAAATTGAGTTTCAGCCACCCAGGATGCGATTTACTCCAAACAACTAGCTCTCTAAGAACATTAACCTTTTTCTCAAGAGTAAAACCCTAATTTTGAGAGACTCTCTCCTCTTAACCATAAAAACTCACATTATTACCATGTATAAGAGATAAATTTAATTTCACATCTTGTATGCACCTATCCATAACCCTTTCATTTTTCTCACACTTTCCCCTACAAATTCATCTATCCCTTTCCTTCCAAATAGCCCAATAGAAATAAATAAGGGAGAAAACCCACAAGTATTTCAGTCTCTATATTTTGACAGGAAAATTCCATTAGATCTATAAATACTTCATATAATACGGGAAAATGAAACTAATATCAAAGAGAGATAGCAAGGATCCTCTAACAACCTACAAGAAATAATAATTTGAAAAGAGGTGGTAAACATTTTAAACTTATTTCTCACATATGACACACCTATTCACCATTTCAAAGCCTCTTTTGTTAATATTTTCCACCATGAGAATATAATTATGTAGCACCAACCACCAAAAAAAATTAACTTTAGGAATAATGTCTTTGTTCCAAACTCTCTCCCAATTGAAATCATAACTAGGCATATCCATCTCAATGGAAAAAATATTGGCTCCGAGAATCACACCTCAGGGATTGAGCGGTCAATCAAAATTAGGATTGCCTTAAGGGAATGATGAGAAATGAAGATATTATCATTAATAGCTGGAAAAAAACCCATCATTCAGCCCAAAGACTAAAATCTGAGAGGTGACCAAGAGACACCTTAACTAAGGGGATGGCTTTACCTTGCTACTTTTGGATTTTCCTGAACCAAGCTAAGAGGACTTGGGGGGATCTGAACAAAGAAGTAGTTATCATTACCCAAATTCCTTTAGGATTGGTATGAATAAATTTTAATAAAGTGCAGCCATGGATTCAATATTCACTCAATATAGTTGCCACATGATTATTTGGACTTAACACATTAAATATATATCAAATAGATAGATAGTGAATAGTTCAAGACATAATCTTTGTGTAAGGATTTGTAACTAAAGGAAACTATGTTGATTCTTGGATACTAACTTGGTGGGATAATGACAAAGTATTCATATAATAAACAATTTTTTAGTTTGGCTTTGGAGGATAAGCATTTGTATGGTATACAAGTATGATATGCTTATTTGATACAAGGATGGTAGGATATTTATAGATAATGAGGAAAGTTGGAGAAAAATTGATTTTGTGACTCTTGTATGTTAATCCTTTCACAAGGAAAATCCATGACTACAAGAATGATTATAAAGTACAGCCAACTTGAAACAATTAGTGTTTTAATACTTGCATTTATTGATAATTAGTTAGTGCAAATGTTTCCAACACTCTTTGAGATCCTAACACAAACTCTTTGAGCTAAGATTCAGATAAAGTACTTATCACTTTTGTTTCATGCACCAAAATACCCTTAAGGGATGAAAATAACACTTCCAAAATAACATCTCCCATAGGATTTTATAACTGACCTAATTTATTACAAAGTATACGTTATCCTACACTATTCTCATGGTAACTAGAGAAATGCATCAATTGAGGAAAGATATTTGCGTATTTCACAAAATTAAACTTATAAAAGATTGAAATAAGGATTTAATTTTCTTGTTCATACTTTTCAAAACATAAGAAATATGAAAACATGATTCCATCAAAACAGAAAGACTCTAGTCATGTGAGTTTTGGTGAGGAGACAAACAAATTCCTTCAAAACCTATTAATGGATGTATAACGCAACCACCTTAACATTTCCTCAAACATTTGGAAAATTACAAAATATTTAGGAACCATAAGAAGCTGGAATTAAAGTAAAACTAATTAACAAAGTTCTAAAACTACCCCCTAGAATGAGGACAAGACCCCATTCTTATACAATTTATTCATAAAAATATCTTCTCAATTTGCACCCAAACTACTTAAGATATCCTAGAGACTTTGCTTCGTGAAATCAAATATATTTTAACAAATGAGGGGGAAAATCCTTCTAACTAAAAAATATTCTTTCCCTCTTTGATTAGGCCAAGAAAATTGATGTAACACATGGCACTTTGAGGAAAGAAATACGGATATTCCCATATCCTTCAACAAACAATTTTGTCTTTTAGAAAAAGTGAATTATTATTGGAGAAATCCTCATACTTGGATGATTCCATAATATATGTACATGACACCGAGTTTGTTTTGACTCCCTTCACCTTGCCTCTCTAGTCTTCTCGGTCCACAATCATGGGTCGATGATCCAAACTATCCCTCATCACATCCATGTAAGAATAAAACTTTTCAGATATCTATATAACAAATTATCCATCGGGACCTGAATGGTAACGGAAAATTATTTCTTGTCTAATGCCTAAATTTTGAAGCTCCCCCAAAATATTTTCCAAATTTTTTATTCTCTTCAACAACTTCATGTTTTTCATCTCAATTTACACTAATCATTGCACAATAGATAGGTTGAAATTCCTAAGCTCTCTCATCTTTCCAAGGGCATAATCCTTAAAGATCTTGATGAGGTTTTTTATATTTTCCATCGTGATTCTTTCCCCAATACCTACTTTAATTAACCTATCAATTAAAGAATGAAATCCATCCATGTATTCAATTTCCTTATACTTTTCTTCTCCAAGAATATTGACACAATTTGTTAAGGTCTTAAACCTTATCTTTATAGCTTCATGATACTCATACTGGTTTCCTGCAAATTCATGGGAAATAATTCCTTCCTTGATAACTAAATCATCATCCACATCTGTAAGGGATTTCATCTTTGGTAACATATCAATCCACATTTTTTTTTTGTTATTACACTTGTCCAATAATGCCTTGTTTTTGTTAGCAATATCTTAATATTGTGAACATTATTATTATTGTGCAAATAATGAGTTGGTGACAACTCGTAGAGATCTCTTAGAGAGATTCTAGGTTTGTTGAGTGAGAATAGGTATTGGGAGAGATTTGTGGGATGCTGAGTGATTAGTGGGATGAGTGTTGACTCCTAGAATCAAGGAGATCAAACTCTATATATGTAACCTCTACCTGTGAATAATATATCCTGAATGAGTTCAAATTTGATAATATTATTATTCGGTGTTTAATCCAATTCTGCAGTGTTTAAACAGAGGAGGTTCAGCGAATGTAATTCTGCAGTGTTTATCATTGGTATCAGAGCAGTGATGTTCCTCAGCATAATGGTTGATTAATGGTTTACGTCTTGGATCAACACGGTTCTGGTGAGACGGCATGGATGCATATTTTTGTCAAGAGATGAATTTTTGAGGTTGTTGAAATTGATGGGTTCTATGTGTTAACCTGGCGAGCTCTTCCAGTATTAGGGATCTGCGACCCTGCCCAGTTCGTATTCTGAATGCTCTTCTAGATTGGTCTTATTGTGTTGATTGGCAAAGGCACCGCAAGCTGTGACTCAATTCTTACCATTTCTAATTGCATTCTATTGATGATCATACCCAGGCACAGCTCAGACTCCTACCGGAACCATTATCAATTCCATCGACAATTGCAGTCTTCCATGGATTCATTCCATCGCCACTCATAGTCATTTGTGCTTTCTGCAGTTGTGGATCTGTCAAAGTTCCTACATTCTTGTCAATCTCGTGGACATAACGTGGCAGCTAGTTGAAACGTCAATGTGGACAGTTGTCAACAGTAGAAGAATTGGGATTGACTGATTTGGAGTGTATATCTATCTTGCACAGTATATTATACGTTTGCCACATTTTATTTTTTCTGGTCTAGGCGATATAGATCATGGCTTCACGGCTCTGGATTAGCCTTCATACAAGAAATAATGTATAATGAATCTCCTTCCACTTCCATAAGGTTGAAACCTTTTTATTTTGCAATCTTCACCCCCCAGAACATAGCAGTTGCCTCCACCACATTATTTAATTATTGTCCAAGGTCAAAGAAATTAACAAGAATAAAACAACCAAGAGAGTCCCTTATGACTTCTCCTCCCCCAGCATTCCCTAGATTCCCTTTAGCTACTCCATCGAAGTTGAGTTTTAGAGAACCTTCATAAGGAGGATTCCACTTAATCCCCAATCTAGGATTAGGCCTGTTTGGTAGAGGAATCCCTGAAACATTCCAATTCATTAAGAAATGTTGTTCATTATCCAACATTTCCAATTCTTTATTCCTGAGTATAGAGAAATTGTTTCTAACTGCCTAAAAGAGGTTTTTAATAGACAATTTGATAGGAAGAATCTTGTTTTTGAATATCCTTCTGTTTCTTTCTTTCTAGATTTCCCACCATAGATGACTTAAGCTTATGATCCATAGATTTTTTAGCCCTTGACTATGAAAAGGGCACTTCCATTGGTTCCAAGCTTCCTTTATATCTGTAGGGATGACCTAATTAAGTGAGAAACCATCAAAAATGGAGGATAACAATTGATGTGCATACAAACATTCCAGAAACATATGGTTTATAGATTTCAATTTTCTTTTGCATAGCACACATCTATTAACCCATTGGAAACCTCTTTTTACCAGATTATCAACCGTGAGGATTTTATTTCCAAACATGAGCCAGCTAAACACATTAACGTTAGGTGTTATATTCTTATTCCAAATCTTTCCAGCCATTAAATCTTCTTCACCAATTTGTCCCTAAAAAAAGAGGCCATAGGCTAATTTGATAGAAAATTTTCCACATGGTTCCTTATCCCAAATTATTCTATCTTGGTCCTTGCTATTAGATGATACGTAATTTTTTAAAAACTCATTGATCCCTCTCATTTGATCATCTAGTTCTTGTCTATCTAATTCTAGAGTTTTCCATGTCTAAAAAATCTCTTCCTTAGCCATGTAGTTGTTTATTTTTTCTCCATACTTAGCTTCCAGTAATGCAGAGATTTGAGGAAATTTATCTTGAAGGGTGAAATCTCCTGCCCATTTTTCTTTCCAAAAACATATCTCATTACCTCTTCCTATTTTCCATCTACTGCCCTTGTTCAAAATGTCTTTGGCCTAGTTAATGGCTTTCCATATGCATGAGCCATTGAAGTCACCTGTTTAAACATCCATCTTTTATCATTATTATCCAGCCAATATTTTATCTTAAGAATTTTGGCCCAAACTTGATTTTCCTTTGTTAGTCTCCATCCAATCTTAGCAAGTAGAGCTTTATTCATCTTGGACCAATCTCTGAGTCCAAGTCCTCTAAGATTTTTGGGTGTGCACACTTTGCTCCAGGAAAATAAATGGATTCTATCTTTACTTTCTGTGCTGCTCCATAAAAACCTTTTTGGATATTTTCCAACATTTCCCCTATTGTAACAGGAAGTTGGTATAGTGACATGGCCTACACTGGAAGACTCGGGAGAGAGCTAATCAGAAGAGTGATTTTTCCTGCTTGGGATAACAGATTATCTTTCTAACTAGCTAATTTCCTTTCAAACCTTTCAATTAGAAAGTTCCATTCAGAATAGGAGGGTCTCCTATCCCCAAGAGAAATTCCTAAATATAAGGTAGGAAAGGGTTTATAGGTACATTCAAAAATTTCTGCAATCTTCTTATAGCAGTTGTCCATAGTATTCAAAAAGAAAAGAGAACTTTTTCTGAAGTTGATCGGCTGTCATGAGACATCCATATAGTCATCCAAAATGATTTTAAGTTTTCTTGCTTCCAGAACAATAGCTTCCCCCACCACAAAAGTGTCATCAACAAAGTGTTGTTGAGAAAATTTTTCCATATCAAGTGCCGGAGAAATCCCTTTGATGAAACCTTTTTCTGTTTCAACATTGAGTCTTCTACTGAGAGCTTCTACCATTAAAATGAAGAGGAAAGGGGAAAGGGGATCCCCTTGCTGTAATCCTTGTGTGCTAGGAAAAAACTCAATAGGACTTCCATTCATGAGGATAGAAAACCACACATTGGAGATGCATGCCTGTACCAGATGTCTCAATTCTATTTCAAAGCCGAACCTGTCAAGGATTTTTTCTAGAAAGCTCCATGAAACCATGTCATAAGCTTTTGCCTTATCTAGTTTTAAGAATAAAGTATCCTTCTTACTGATTTTTGTTGAATGAATAGTCTCTTTGATAGAAATTATCCCATCTTGTATTTTTCTACCTATAACAAATCCCCCTTGCTGTTCTGAAATGATATTGGGTAGGATCAGCTGAAGCTTGAGGGCTAGAATTTTTGTGTAGATTTTATAGGAAGCGTTATAAATACTTATAGGTTTGAAGTCTTTTAGTTCCATAGCATTACTACGTTTTGGAACCAGAGTCAGAAAGGTGCAGTTCATGTCCTTTAACATAACCTTCTTCTTGAAAAATTCCTTCACTGCTTCAAAAACCTCCTTTTTAATTATGTCCCAAAATTTTTGGAAGAAAAAGGCTGGAAATCCATCGAGCCTAGGGGCCTTGTCTAAGCTGAGTTGTTTGACAACAAATTCCACTTCCCCCATGGTAGGAATCACTAAGAGCATAACATTTTCTTTGACCGAGACTAACTTAGGGATACAATTTAAGAAATCATGTTCTTTCCAGAGGTTTTGATCCTTATTGTTAGAGATTAAATTTTGGAAGAAATAAATTGTCTCTTTGTCAATTTCTTCTTGCTCCTCAACCATGACACCCCCTTCCTTACTGATTTTTTTAATTTTGTTAAAACTTCTCTGCTTAAAGGTGGAAAGATGAAAGAATCTAGTGTTTTTGTCTCCTTTCTTTAACCAAGTAATTCTATATTTGTGTCTCCAGAATATTTCCTCTTTTCCCAGAATATTTTGGTAGTCCAACAAGAGATATCTTTCCTTAACATGATTAATAGGATCATTCTCAATACCTTATCTTTCAGTTCTTCTTTGGACAATCTATAGTTCATCTCTGATTTCTGCCTTCTTCTGGAAGATATTACCAAATCTTTTTTTATTCCACACTTTAAGGTGAGCTTTCACATTCTAGAGTTTTTTAGAGAGTCTAAACATAATTTTTCCTTTAACCTTTAAGTTTCCACCATTCTTTGATAAGATCATTTAGATCCTCACTTTGGAGCCACATCTTCTCAAAATGAAAGGGAGTTCTTCTTCGAGAAGGGTTTTTAATTTGAATAAGAATGGGGTTGTGGTTTGATCCAATCTGAGGAAGAGAAAAAAGGGAGATGTCCTGGCTTAACCATTCCTCTGGAACCATAGCCCTATCCAGTCTAACTTGAATATGTTGAGTGTCAGTCCTTCTTTTAGACCATGTGAAGTTGCTTCCTTTTAGATCTATATCATGGAGTTGGGAAGATGTTATGAAATGATTTAAATCCTCCATGCCAACAAATAACTCCTTAGAGCCTAATTTGTTTTGCTCAGGAGTCCTTAGGGTGTTGAAATCCCCCATTACGATCTAGCCAGAACCTTTAATAGAGTGATTAAAGGATAAAAGATGTTGCCAAAGTTGTTTCCTTTCCTTGTGATGGGTGGGAGCATATATATTTGAAATAACCCATATACTCCTATTTTCGAGATCTCTCATCATCACTGTCACATGGTTATCTCTCTTAACCAGCAATGTACCCTCGAACTTATTCAGGCTCCAAACTACTTCTAAACCTCTCAAAGCTTCTTTCGAGCTAACAGCAAAGGCTTTAGAATTTTTCCAACATAATTTACAAGAGGATAGGAATGATTCTTCTTTCATTTTAGTTTCCTGCACAAGCAAATCAATTCTCTATCTTTCAATCATATCCTTAAGGATTCTCCACTTCATAGGACTATTCAGCTCTCTCCCATTCCATGATATGCAATTCATTTTCTTAGGTTGGGTTTATTTTTCCTAAAGACCTTCTGGTCTAAGCACATATGTTTCCCTGAATCTATCTCCTTTTGGATAGTTTTTTTCCTTGATTCAAGTTTATTCGGTCTACCTTGTTTGTTATTTATAGCTTCCACATTTATATGATTCTCATTCTCTTGGGGAGGGACAGAGCTTGAAGAGTCCCCCTTTTTTCCTTTTGGATATATTTTATTTTTTCCAGAAATACTTTTTCCCCCAGTAGGGTTTTTTATCCTGGGACTTAGGCCTTCTTTCTTATCCTTAGGCTCCTTGATTGGGGTTCGTTGTGCATTCAAGAGTTCCTCAATAGAGGGAGAAATCTTCACCCCCTTGACGAGATCTAGATCTAAATTCTGGTCTCGAGTTTCCTCAAACTCTAATTTGTCCTATACCGATTCCTCCATCTTATTGACCTCCTTTTCCATTTCTTCATTTGATATTTGATCACTCGTGAAAGATTCGTTGTGGATCCCTTCTTTCACATTAAAATTACCAAAATCCATCTTCCTACCTTTCAAAATATCTTTCAAATATTCCTCCTCTTTTTCTTTTACCTTTGATTCTGAATTTGACAGGTATTTAGATTTCCTTTTGTTGGTCACCAAAGTGAAACCATCCTCATCCTTTTCCATTGCTGCTTTTAAAATGGGGCTTTCAGTCACTGTCTTTTCCTTTATGCGCAGTGGAGAGTAGACTTCCAGAATGATTTTGGAGAAAGATTTCTTGTGATCCTCTGCACTTTACATAATGCCTTTCCCTCTTTCCCCATTACCCTCCTTTGCTATGAAAGGGATAAACACTTTAGAAACTTTAAAAATACAGCTCTGAGAGGAGTGGCCCCACCCCTTACACTTAGAGCATTTACCTAGAGATCTTTCCATTTCGATTCTTTGATCCCAGATCCCAAGTTTAAATTTGAGTTTTATACTACTTGGGATTTCTCTATCTGCTATAGTATAAATGCAGAAATGGGGACAAATAAGGTGGGACATTTGTCTGGTGGCATTATCAATTATGAAAAAGGTTCCTAGTGAATTTGCAATACCTTTAATAATATCCTCATGCCAAAATTTTAGAGGGAGGTTTAGAAGGCGGATCCACACCAAGAATTGATTCAGATTTTATTTTCCTGGGTTGAAAGAAAGTTCCCATTTCCAGAGATACCATCCTAATTTTCCCCAAAACTAGGGGCCTTCTTCCAGAGCCTTCTGCATATCTTCTTAGAGATTAAATCTGAAAAGGAAAAATCCATTCGAAAGAGCTCTTACTTATAAATGCCCTTTAAGGGACCACTTTAGTTTAGTCTATCTTCTGATTGCATCAATATTAGGTCTCCCACCCATCAGCTTCCCTACTAGTGACTTATTCAGATTTTATGATGTAGAATGAAGAAGCTGGTCAGGAATTTCAAGGACGTAACTAGAACCTTCCTTGATCACTTGAAGAAAAAACTTTTTGTTTTTAAATGTCGAATCATCATTTTTTACTATATTAGACCAAGATTCTTTGGGTTTTGTTACTGTATTCCTTTCGTTGAGAATAGATACTTCTATTTCTCCTTCCTCCCGCATTGCATCTTATTCCTCTTGTCTAGCTGGGATTTCCCTTCAATCGCTTTCCCTCCCAAATAGTTTCAAAAAATCTTCTTCACGCTCCATAAATTTGCATCTATTACATTACATCACTTAATCTTCTATATTACATTCCATATTGTGACATGTATTCTTACTGGTTGAGATTTTTGTATCATTATTAGATTCTACTATTACCTTATTTTCTATATTGATTATTGTGATGATGAATGAATTTTTTTTCTTGCTTATTAGATTTGTAGTTTTCTATATGATTATAAAATCAGCTACTAAAAGTTGTTTTCCAATAAAGATTGCATTATTACCTTGTTCATTGATATTATGTACTATGTAGATTAAAAGTATAGTTAACCATTTTGTAATCTTCATTTACTAATCATTCAACATGATTATGAGTTGAAAATTCATGTCAATTCATTGAAATGAAATGCATATAATTTATTCTTTTCTTATGGTACGCAGGAATTAGAGCAATCATTACGAAGTGACACGTAAGTGCCCATGTTATATAAATTAAATGTGATCTATATACTCTTTATGATAATTATTCACATATCTTTATAAACAATAATGAACTTTATCTTATGAATCATATTAAAGAGAATATGCATATGCCCTTTCTTCATATTCTAATTTTATCTTTATATTTATTTTTATGATATTTTCAGTTATCTTTAATATGAACAATAATTGACATTTTGAAATGATTCCCTTATGAGAATAGAAAAATTTCCATTCTAAAATATATATTAAAGAGAGTATGCATGCAATATTAAACTTAATATTTGAGATAACCCTGTAAAGGATGTGAGAATGAGAATATGAATATTGAATACAAGACAAAAATTCTCAACTTCCCACTCTTTAATATGTATTTAATGGTTGTGAGGGAGAATCTACCCATTTTATACAAGAAAAAACATATTTGTTTGTTTTTAAAATGAGCATATTCCCATGGGAATCCTATATGAGAATATAGGATTAAAAATGTGATTCCCATTCAATACAAAATGAAACAATTATTCTTGCATGAAAATGGGCATATGTCCATTCTAAACATTGTAATACAAGTAATGTTAATTTTATGATATTGCTCCTATTATTCTTATTCATCCCTATTTAAAAACTATGAGACTATTTAATCCATAGTCTTCACAGTCTTTTTCTACTATTCCTATCTACCCAGTAAATTCTTCTATGATTCCTAAATGAGAAGGGGCATCTTCCCATTTGATAAAAGACAATGTTAGGAATAAAACTTAGCTTAATTTATCATTAGTTGATATTTGAATAAATTTAATAAGTTAAAGTATTTAATTTAAATACTTTAAACTTATGTAAATAGGTATTAGTTATCCTTAGTTGTTAGTTAACTAAGTGATAGTGTTCTCATCCCAATATTTTTGGGATCATGTTCTATCTTGCATATTTTGTTCTGGAATTATTTCCATGAGGGGAAATGGGGGCAGTTAGGGGCAATATGTTATTTCTACATATTTTCTCATATTAGATGATTTGTTTCCATATATTGTGGATGAAAGAGAAGTTGTCCAATATCTACAAATATTGCAGCTCTCTCATTTATATGTAATGCTTGATTTTGATATTAATAAAATACACAAGCACTGCATTGTTTATGTGTAAATCGTTTGTGTCAAATATTATTTTTAAGTATTTATTATCAAGATTTGGTATCAGAGAAGTATTCTGATCCAAAAAGGAGTTTATGAATTTTTAGAGAAGTTTAGAGATATCTGGAGAAATTACAGAGCTAGGAGGAGCCATAGATGCCCCCAGCCATTTCATAGCCCCTACCTGAATCCATAGCTTGATTCACAGTTGATTTGTAGTTGAAGAACACTTGGAGTGCAATCAAAGGCCCTTGCATACTTGGATAAAAATCTGTTGCAAAAGGTGACATTGTTTCATTCTATGGTATTTACAAAAAAACAAATTACATTTTTGAAAAATTGGAAGCCTTTTAAAATATATATGCAATATTTTTGTATTGTGGGGACCCACTATTTTCAAGCTCCCTGCATAAATTCTACTTCCTCTTCTTTGTGCTTTGTCTTTTCATATATTTGGCAAGATAATTCTATGTGCCTATGAGAAAATCTATGTCCAAAGCATCATCTCGAAGCCTCCAATCAACCCAGAGATTGCATTTACAGATCAAGAGCATTAAAGAGAAGAAAAATACATGTCTAAAAAATATTCAACATTTAAAACTACTTAAAAAGGAGGAAGAATATGTTGCCTCGAAGGAAACAAATACCTGCATACAAAGAGAAATAATAAAAAAAGTTACGGCCAAGGGTTATAATAATGCTTAGGCAAAGCAGTTGAACTGCAGTTGCGCCCTAAAACGTACTACACATGCATGTAAGTTGTTAGTTGTGTTCAGTTTTAAAAAAAATACTTTTAATAAAACTTCCATTTTTGGATGTCATGGAAAAAATTAGGAAAAAAAAAATTCCATTTTTGAAAAGGGGCACAAAAATATATTGATTTCGTAACTTAAAAGAGCCATAACTTTCAACTGGTACCTCAAATTGAGGTGTCATTTTTTTAAAGTGTGTATTTTTTGTGATCTCTACATCTTGGTCTAGATTTTAATAAGATTTGTTTTGTAAAAATTGAACGAATTAGAGATTGTTTGTATTTCAAAAGAGGCCAAAGAGTCCAAAATTTTATTTTTCTTCAAATTGGCCAAGAGAGCCTTTTTTTACAAATTGGCCATAGAGCTAAATTTGTAACAGGGCCAATAGTGCCAAAAATTCATTGTACACACCTGAAAAGGATTCCAAAATAAATAAAATAATATTTTTTTGAGGGGGGGTGTGCATGCTTTAAGGGGGGAAAAGTGTTCAATTTTTTCTTCTACTATTTATCACTTTTCAAAATGGCCGTAATTACGGCACCAAATTTTTTTTTGCAAGATTCTCAAATTTTACATTTTGATAATTATCTAGCATGGAAAACAAAAAATCTATGCACAACTTGATTTTTAAAATCTATTGTCCGTTGTTTCTAGTAAATTAACAAGACCTGCAACAGATGTTACAGAACAAGCTACATTTGATCGTGCAAATCAAAACACAAAGTTAATAATCTTGTTTAGTGTTTCAGATGAGGTACAACCTCATATTCGTGAGACCACAAAAACAAAATAATCTTGGGATAAGTTGAAAACAATATATGAGTCCAAAAATAAGAACACAATACTTCATCTCCAGAGTCAACTATTGAACTTGAAAATACAACCAACTGAGAAAGTTGAAATGTTTTTGAGAATAGCAACTTTGTGTGCATCACTTCAAGCTTTGGAAGAAGAAGTAATTGACACATCACTTGTACCTATAGTATTGAGAGCGCTTCCTCCTTATAGGATTTTTGTGACCACAGTAAACATAATTGGTCAATCAAAAACTTTTAAAGAGTTAGTGAATATGCTATAACAAGAGGAAGCTATCCACTCAAATACTGAAACTGAAGAGCAGGCACTTGCTTCTAATCAAAAAGGAAAAAAATAGGCTAAGTCTAGTAAACAACCTTAGAAGTAAGGTAATACTCAACAAGGCCAGAAGGACCAACAAAAATGTCTTATTTGTGGTAAAACATAACATGAGTTAAAAAATTGTTGGTACAACACATTCCAACAAGGATCATCAAGTGGTAAAAATATTAATTACCAAAAAACAAAATATGGTCAACAACAGAGTAAACATGGAAAAAATAATAAGTGGAAGAAGAAACCAACTCAACAAGGAAATGTAGCTGAATAGGAAGATCAATTTGATGATGATGAATTCCTATATTCTGCACAATCAAATGAAGTATCCAATTCTACAAATCAAATTTGGTATGTCAACTCGGGTGCAACTCAACACATGATAGGAAAGAAAGATTGATTCTTCACAATGAGTAAAACACCCACCAAAAATCATGTCTCTTTGGGTGATGATACATCATACAATTTTGAAGGAATTGGTTCCATTTCACTACCACTTGGGCATCATAATTGTAAAATTACATATGTTCTTTATGTCCGTGGTTTAAAAAAATCTGTTATTCGTGAGTCAATATTAGATCACAGTATTAATATTGAATTTGATTATAAAGGTGATAAAAAGATGTTCCTAATTCAAGATAAGTCACGAAGCTCCAAAATTGTTGCAAAATCTTAGAATGTGGGAAGAATGTTTCAGTTGGATTTTTTTCAATGAAATGATCAATCACTTGTAGCCAAGGATACATCATCAGCTCAATTATGACATCAAATACTTGGACATGTGAGGTTTGGCTATCTTGACACACTTCATCGATACGACATAGTTAGGGGTTTACCACCTCTAAAAAAGGGTACAAATAAATGTCAGAATTTTTTGGTAGGAAAACAAAATAGAGCACTATTCAAACATCGTACATTTCAGGCTAAGGAAAAACTTGACTTAGTGCATACCGATTTTTGCGGACCAATGAGACCTAGCGACTCTGGGTTTCAATATTTCATGCTCTTTGTTGATGATTTTTAGAGAAAAATGTGGATATACTGTCTTTCTAAAATCTACCTAGGTTTTGAAACTTTCAAGAAGTTCAAAGACCTTGTTGAAATAGAGTCTGGTAGAAAAATAAAAACACTCTACTCAGATCGAGGGGGAGAATACACCAGCAATGAGTGTAATGATTTTTTGAAAATAAATGGAATTCATCGTCAAATGGATCCTCCTCACACACTGCAACAAAATGGTGGTATTGAAAGGCAAAATTGTACTATCATGGATATGGTGCGATGTATGATTGATGATGCAAGTTTATCAAAAATAGTCTGGGCTGAAGTAGCTAAAACAACAGTGTATTTACTAAACAGAGTTCCCACTACAACTCTTTATGGAGTAACACCACAGGAAGCATGCTCAAGGCATAAGCCATCTATTTCACACCTTAAATTTTTTGGATGTAAAGAAAGTATACACATTCCAAAGAGAAAAAGAACTGAGCTTGATATGAAATTAGAAAAACTTATCTTCTTGGGATACATTGATGAAGCACTTGGCTATGGACTTATGAATCCAAGAACAAGAAGGGTATACACTAGTCGGTATGTTGAGTTCTTTGAGAAGAAAGAAGAATATTTTCCTTTCATACACTCACATGATGAAAAAATCATCCCTACAGTGAAAATAAAGGATGGTAATCACTTTGATGACAACAGTGATGATGGGGAAGATAATGAAATTCAACCTCCCATAGGAACCACAAAAGTATGCCTAAATGGTGTACAATTATGATTAGAGATGAAAAATTGGATAGTGTCCTTGAAACATCTACCACTGGAATGAGGACTCACAGTATGGCTTGAAATGAGGTAAATTTTGCCTTAATGGATAAAGTTGTTGAAACTATTGAGCCTTCCTCAGTTTTAAAAGACATAATCTAAACCTTGGAAAGATGCTATGGATGTAGAATATAAGTCACTTATGAAAAATAATACATGACAACTTACAGATCTTCCACCGGGGAAAAATATGATTAGATGTAGATGGATCTTCAAAATTAAGTACAAAGAAGACGGAAAAATTAATAAACATAAGGTTAGACTAGTTGCTAAGGGATATGCTAAAAAGAAGGCATTGATTATGAGGATATTTTTTCTCCCACAGCTAAGATAAAAACTTTCAAGATAATATTTTCTCTAGTTGCACAATTTGGTTGGAAAATACACCAAATGGATGTGAAAAGTGTCTTTCTTAATGGTGATTTACAGGAAGAAGTTTGCATGACTCAACCAGAAGTTTTTTTCATACCAGGTAAAGACGAAAAGGTATGTAAACTCATAAAATCACTATATGGTCTAAAGCAGTCTCCTAGGGCATGGTACATAAAAATCGATGAGCATTTCATTCAACATGGATTCAACAGTAGTCCACACAATCCTAATATCTATCTCAAAAAGAAAGGTGGGCAGATAGTTATCATTATAGTATATGTCGATGATCTAGTCATCACTGGAGGATTAGTGAGGATGATTGAGTGAACAAAGAAAGATCTAACACAATTATTCGACATGACTGATCTCGGGCTTCTGCATTATTGTCTTGGAATTGAATTTTGGTAAATATAAAATCATATCTTTGTGTCACAATTGAAATATGACAAGACAATGCTTAAGAAATTCAATATGATTGATAGTAATCCATTTTCCACACCTATGGAGACAAGACTTCAAATGTCTCGAACAGATCCATCACCATAAGTAAATGTAACTCTCTATCGGTATTTGATCGAGATTCTCATCTACTTGACTTAAACTAGGATGGATATCAGCTATGTAGTTAGCTATCTATCACAGTTCATGCAAGAACCAAGGGTTTCTCACTGGAAAGAAGAAAATAAAATACTGAGGTACATCAGAGGAACTATGGACTATGTCCTAGAATACAAGAAGAATAATAACTTCTTGACATGATATTTAGATTCAAATCATGCAGGAAACATAGATGATAGGAAATCCACTTTAGGATTTGTATTCTATTTGGGATCTAGACCGATATCATGGAGGAGTAAGAAGAAGACTTGTGTTTCAAGGTCCTCCACATAATCAGAATATCGTGCAACAGGTGGAGCTATCTATTAATTGATATGGCTCTGACATATACTTGAAGGATTGGGAATACCACAAAAAGATCTAACTATCCTACATGTTGATAATGAAGGAGTAGTAAAACTTGTTCAGATTCTAGTTTTTCATGAACGCATCAAACACATTGAGGTGCAGGTACATTTCATTCATGAACATGTTCAAAACAACAACATCTAACTCCATTATTTCCCAACATATATGCAACGTGCAGATGTCTTCACAAAGTCACTTACTCGAGGTAAATTTGAGGGTTTTAGAGAATTTATCTCCTGTTCACTTGAGACCATGCTAAATTAGGGGGGGGGGGGGGTGTTAGGAATAAAACTTAGCTTGATTCATCATTAGTTGATATTTGAATAAATATAATAAGTTAAAGTATTTAATTTAAATAATTTAAAATTATGTAAATAGGTATTAGTTATCCTTATTTATTAGTTAACTAAGTGATAATGTTCTCATCCCAATTTTTGTGGGATCATATTATATCTTGCATATTTTATTCCCGGATGATTTCCATGAGGGGCAATGGGGGCAGTTAGGGGAAATATGCTATTTCTGTATATTTTCTTAGAATAGATGATTTGTTTCCATATATTTTGGATGAGATAGAAGTTGTTCAATATCTATAAATATTGTAGCTCTCTCATTTGTCTATAATGTTTGATTTTGATATTAATAAAATACAAAAGCACCATCTTGTTTATGTGTAAAGATTTTGTGTCAAATATTATTTTCAAGTATTCATTATCAAGAGACAATACAAAAAATCTACATTGATTTCATAACTCATTTAACAAGATGTGAGAATGGGTGCACATCCAAAACAAAGTAAATTTGATTGTTCCTATCATAAAGGGCATATGCCCATTCTAAACATTATAATTCAAGTAGTGTTTTTTTTAGAATGGGCATGTACACTGTTGTAATTGAATAATATTTGTTTTATGAGAATGGGTACATTCTCATACAAGCAATATTGTTTGTGATTCCTATCTACCCAAACTAATAATTCCTATATGAGAATGGGAATCTTCCCATTCAATAAAAGATAATGTAAAAATGGTCAATCAAGTTCATACCTATTTAAAATATATGAGCATGTATAATCCATACTCTTCATTTATCATTCCTAATGGCCAAGAAACTATTCTATGGTTTCTAAATGAGAAGGGACATCTACCCACCCATTTTAAAACATATTAAATATGAATGATGATAAATTATACTATTTAAAATGCCCATTCTAAATAGGCATATGCACATTCTAAACATTATAATATAAGTAATTTGTTTTTTTTTTTAGAATGGGCGTGGGCCCATTCTAAACATTCTCATAAAAGCAATACTAATTTTATGACAGCGAGCATGTGCATTTTCTCTACATTCTCATAGAAGCAATATTGTTTTTGATTCCTATCTGCCCAAGAAGGTATTTTAGGATTCTTGTATGAGAATGGGCATCTTCCCATTCGATACAAGAAAATGTAAAAATGTTCAATCAATTTCATAACTTTATACAATTCATGAGAATGGGTGTCCATTCTAAAACACAATGAATAGGAATGACAATAAATTCTACTATTTAAAATGCCCATTCTAAACAAGCAGATGCACATTCTAAACATTATAATACAAGAAATTTTTTTTTGGAATGGGCACATGTCCATTCTAAACATTCTCATATAAGCAATATTGATTTTCTGACAGTGGGCATGTGCATTTTCTCTAAATTCTCATACAAGCAACATTTATTGTGATTCCTATCTTCCCAAATAAATCAATATTTATTTTATGACATTGGGCATGTGCATTACCTATAAATTCTCATGCAAACAACATTACTTGTGATTCATATCTTCCCAAATAGTTCTTTTAGGATTCCTATATGAGAATGGGCATCTACTCATTCAATACAAGACAATGTAAAAATGCTCAATCAATTTCATAACTTCATACAAGCCTTGAGAATGGTTTCCCTTTCTAAAACATAGTAAATAGGAATGACAATAAATTTTACTATTTAAAATGCCCATTCTAAATAGGCATATGCACATTCTAAACATTATAATACAAGAAAGCAATATTAATTTTATGAGATTGAGCATGTGCATTTTCAGTAAATTTTCATACAAACAATATTGTTTATAAGTCCTATCTTCCCAAGTAGATCTTTTAGGATTCCTATATCTGAATTGACATCTGCCCATTCCATACAAGAAAATGTAAAAATGCTCAATCAATTTCAGAACTTTATACAAGCTATGAGAATGGGTTACCATTCTAAAACAAAGTAAATAGGAACGACAATAAACTCTACTATTTAAAATTTCACGATTTCATTATTTATTATTGTAGGATAGTTTCCAAAAAATTATAACTTTATACAAGACATGAGATTGGGCTCCCATTCTAAAACACAATAAATATGTAAAAAATACAATGTATTTAAATTTCATTATATTTTTCATTATTCACATAGTTATTTAAAAAAATTAAATGGGTCCAATAAATTCAAACATCTAAGAATATTAAAGCATATTACAACATATTAAAGCATTAATAGGTGGTGATTTTTTAATGTATTATATATTCAAAATATTAAAGCATTAAAAGATGGTGATTTGTTAATGTATTATACATTCAAATTTTGAATGTACAAAAATAACACTACATATTTTTCATTATTTTAATACCTTTTCAAAAAAATTAAATGTTTCTAAACATTGGGATAGTTTGAAATTAAAACATTAAAAAAAATTAAGCATTAAAGGTTAGTGATTTAGAATGGTTGAATAGATTCAAATTTCGATACTTACGATATTAGAATGCTAAAAACATTTAATCATTAAAGGGTAGTGATTTATTATGGTAGGTTAAATTCAAGTTTCAAAATTTTGGCGCCATTTTTAGAGGCAATTTTTCTTGGTCAACTACTATATAAAAATATAGATTTTGAATGGCTAGGGTTTTGATTTTATTCTCTCTTATGAATGAGTTATTTTTCCTCTGTTACGGCTGTTTTTTTTCATTGAGATATTTTGTATGAGAAAGAAGAAGTTATGTGAAAGGATTTGGGTTGAATGAAAATAGAGATTATTGAAAAATAAACTTGTTGCAGTGGTAGTAAAAAAATTTATAGAAAGATAATTTAAGTACTGAGTTTATCAAATCATTTTTTTCTTATACGAAAGGATTTAGCATGATTGGATACATAGATTATTGAAAAATAAACTTATTGCAAAGGTTATTGTTATATAATTTCCTCCACCGCCCGCTAAAATTAGATAACAAGCAAATTCATATAGATATGATCCCCACTAGGGGTAAATCCTTCAATGATATGGGAAAAGGACTTAGCTGAATCAATGATAAAAAACTAAACCGAGACAATCCAAATTGAGAATGAGTAGTGGGCTCGCGGATGATGCCAAGTGTCAACCCAACACAATTCTAAAAATTGAAGGGGTAAATGAAGCCTCAAAATCCTGTAGGGCTTACACTTGGAGTCAACTATAAGGGTCCCACCTAAAAAAATGGTCTTCACATTAATATATGGAAATTATATTAATTACCCAAAGAGATATTAGAGGGCTTGTAGAAGGTGCCACGTATCATCTCAGTGCACTTCCAAAAGCTATGGAGAAAAGCATAGACACTAGATATGCATTTGGATTCCACTTGGATCTCACGAAAAATGGACTCCAAGTTCAAATCAAGTTGCAAAATATTGGTGACAGGCCAAATACCACGTATGGGTAATTATGAAACACGTCTAGAAGTTTTAAGTGCTCAGATCTTTTCAAAAGGTAAAAGGTGAAAAACATTTATCTTGTCTTTTCAACCATAGAGTTAATGCACAGCTTTATGTAAAGAGTGAGAACCTATGAATACTTAGTTTGTTCCCCTGCACTCGAAGGGTCATTTTAAAAGAAAAAACATAAAAATAGGTTTTGTTGGAATCATGAACCCAGAACCTAATGCATAACTATTGCGAAAATATGTAATAAATATTTTAAAGGATGTTCCTTAAAAGGAGATTCCACTTCAAGGGAGTTGGTTTCAAAATAGTTAAAGATGTATTAAATGGCTATGGATCTCACTCCTTAAATAATAGATCATGGGGAAGTGTGAGATAGGTCTTGAAAATATATTTCTGTCACTTTGCACCATTTACCATAACTTGTAAGTAGTTGGGAGATGGTTTGGGAATTGTCTTCTTATCTTCTTCTCATCCTATATATTGTAATCAAAGGTTTCATAACACTTATTGGGAGTTAGTCAATTCTTCTTTTGTCTCAGTTCCTCTTCTATAAATGGAAGGGGGTATGGATCTCTAGCCTTCTCTCTGAGATTTGTAATAACACTCTAATTACCTCTTATCTATTTTTGTACTGTGCACCTATTTTGGAGTAATATAATATGTCATGTGGTGTATTTTTTCCATCCTTTTCATATTTGTACTATCTCTGATAGCCTTTATTTCGAAGTTGGTATATTGTGCATACTTATAAGGTTATTACTAGTTCTGAAGTTGTGCTTAGTAGTTTGAAGTGGTGTTCTGTGTGAATCTATCTTTGGAATGTGGTGCATTTTTTCCACCCTTTTCATTACTCACCTTTCCCCATTTCAGGCAGTTGGATTCTTGATTAAAGCATATTCTTTTGGCGTATCGCCTTAGTTTTCATAGTTTCATCTCAATTTCTGCTAGCCTTATCCTTGATGTAGAAAAGATCCAACTTCTTTAAAATCTGGAGGTTACCTTGGGATGCACGTCCCTCTAACCTAAGGTATCCAACAACTCTGACAGTTCATCTGCAAAGATAATCATCAAAAGTTTTCTTGGCATGCTCGATGGTACAGTTTAAATCATCCTATCGTTTCATTTCATTAAGTTGGTGTATTATCAATGAGATTCAACCTTTGGAGGCACATCTAGCAAATCTATTTGGTCCAAATGGCCCCTTCTCTGAAATTGCACACCTTTCTTTCATCCATATCCATTCATCTTTCTTTCCATGCCTCTCATTTTCCTTCATTCTATGAATTTGTGAAATCAATACTTCATTCTCACAGTAAAATTCACACTTTCAGTAGTATCATCAGTATCCAATGACCTTCACAGCTTCTCCAAACTAGTAGCATAACTAGTTTTAAAGTCACTAAGTCCAGATGAGAAAATACAAGACTCGTTTAGCTATGAGATCAATAAAAAACTCGCATATGCATTTGGTGACTATGGTCAAGTGGAGGATGCTTGTCTACTAGAGAAGATAACAAAAATAGAGACAGACATGGTTCAATCTTGGGCTACATCACAAATGGAGGCATTTAGAATAGGATACATGGAACCTTGTCCATGGGTAGGCCCTATTCTTAGGCACTATAGCTCACAGGAGAATCTTGGCTTCTTAGAAGAAAAACTTCCTTCACTTATGTAGTGGATAAAAGGTATTGAAACATATGGGAAAAACATGAGACATCCTTTTCAATGGGTGGGTCAATCACCAACTCTTTTTTCATATCTCATCCCACCCCAAGTTTTACCATATCATACCACTCAAAATGACAATTTCCCTTCTTCATCTCCAATACATTCATCCGACCCCCCTTTTCTTCGAGCAGATATACCCCCATATAAAAAAAAACATCTCCAAATCCAAAAGAAGAGGATGATATCGTGAGAAGTAAATTGAATTTAGGGGGTTTGAATCATAATTTATGTGATCAAGGGACTGAAGACCCCTCCCCCGATCATCCTATCCAAAAATCAAAGTTTTTGGAAGATTTTGGGCCAACGAGCTTCATGTTTCAAGATGGATTTGTACATGATGGAGAATTTGTAGAATCAAAAACCATCATACAAGAGGGGGGGAACTTGGCACAATAAGATGACAATAAGCTTGATTGCTTATCAAATTTTGGGGGATGTCTCGATGAATAAGTGCCCATGGAAATGACAACCTTTTTTGTTTCATCAACACCACAAAAAAAGCATCCTACTACTCATGACAGTTCCCAAGAATCAAATTTAGAGGCTGTAGAAAGAGATATCATTAAAATATTTTTGCTTTCAATCAAAGAGTCTAGATTTACTAGCAAAGATACTGAAAAAGGGGAGGAGAAAGAAGATAAGGCTAACACCACCTCTACACCAATCATCAGATCAGAGGATCAATTTTTTTCAGGAGCACATGAAAATTCAAATCAGCATGCAAACAACTCCCTTTCAAAGATTCTACAACCATGCACCATCAAGATTTGGGCCTCATCAGAGCCAAAGGAGAAGCCAATGTCATTCATGCTCACTTCAGAGACTGAGGATGATCTTTCAAGCCCCAAGGGTCAGCCATAACACCTCCAAACAAATGATAAACATCTTGAGGAGGTATTGTTTTTATTTTTTGATACCTTGGGTAGAAGGGTGGGAGACAATTTTTCACTCTTGTTACAGGCCATAACCATTGCTAAATTAATTACATGGCCTCAATTTATAAGAAATGGAAGCAATTTATCCCTTCCTATTTCAAGTTTTGTTTAGCTTTTCCCAAGTCTGGTTAGTGTAGGAGTAGGGGTAGATTTATTTCAGCAAAAAAAGTGCTTTCACATACTCTACATGTCTCACTTGAGGCATGTATGATTTATCTTTGTATAAACCTGTGTCCATATTACTCCAATAAAAATGCACTAGACTCTCCAATGTTCACAGCAGGGGAATTCATAGTTGTCTTTAACAGTTGTAAAATTCACTTCAAATAAATGCAGAGTAACTAAAATAAGTCAAGGGATAAATTTTTCTGATTTTCAATTTTCTACTCTCACAAAACAAGTTACAGAGTTTCCTTATGAGAGTAGGAAGACACAAGGATTAGCTAGCACCTATAGAAGAAAATAACAACACTTCAGATACTTTGAACCAGGGTTTAGATCAGCTCATGAAACATTTTTTGGGCCCAATGACTATCAAGAGATTGTGGGTTTGTTCCATTTAGCAGGCTAATGATCCCCATGAGTCACCAAACTGCTATCTAATTTCCTCCACCACCCACTAAAACTAGATAACAAACAGATTCCTACAGATTCAAACCCCACTAGGGGTCAAGCCTTTAGTGATATGGGAAAAGTAATTATCTGAATCAATGATAAAAAACTAAACCAGGAGAAGGCAACTCAAGAATGAGTAGTGGGCTCGTGGACGGTGCCAAGTATCAACCTGGTGTAATTCTAGAAATTAAAGGGGGGAATGAATCCTCAAAATCCCATGGGGCTTACACATGGAGTCAACTATAAGGGTCCCACCTAAAAAATGGTCTTCGCATCAATATGCGCAAGTCCATTACTTACCCAAAGAGAGATTAGAGGGCTCGCAGAAGGTGCCACGTATCATCTTAACACACTTCCAAAAGCTACAGAGAAAAGAAATGACCCTAGAGATGCATTTGGCTTCCACGTGGATCTTGTGAAAAATGGATTCCAAGTTTGAAGCAGGTTGCAAAATATTGGCAATGGGCCAAATACAAGTATGGGAAATAATAAAACCCATCTAGAAATTTTTAATTCTTAGATGTTTTCAATAGGTAAAAGGTGAGAAATCATTTGTCTTATATTTTTAGCAATAGAGTTAATGCACAGTTCCATGTAAAGAGTGTGAACCTACGAATACTCATTTTTTTCACCTATACTCAAAGGGTCATTTTAACAAAACAACATAAAAATAGGTTCCACCGGAATCATGAACCCAAAACCCAATGCATAATGATTACGAAGATATGTAATAAAGATTTGAAATGATGTTCCTTAAAAGGAGAGTCCACTTCAAGGGATTCGGTTGAAAAATAATTAAAGATGTATTAAATGGGTATGGATCTTACTCCTTAAATAAAAGATCATGGGAAGTGTGAGATAGATCTTGCAAATCTTTTTCTATCACTTCGCACCATTTACAATAACTTGCAAGTAGTTAGGGGATGGTTTGGGAATTATTTTCTTATCTTCTTCTCATCCTATATATTGTAATCGAAGGTTTGATAACACATATAAGGATTTAGTCAATTATTCTTTTTTGTCTCACCTCCTCTTTTGTAAAAGGCAGGGGGTCTGGAGCTCTAGCCTTCTCTCTGATCTTTGTAATAACACTATAATTGCCTCTTATATGTTGTTGTACTGTGCACATATTTTGGAGTAATATAATATGCCATGTGGTGCATTTTTTCCATCCTTTGCATATTTGTATTGTATCTGATAGCCTTTATTTTGATGTTGGTATATTGTGCATACTTATAAGGTTATTACTAGTTCCAAAGTTGTGCTTAGTAGTTTGAAGTGGTGTTCTGTGTGAATCTATCTTTGGAATGTGGTGCATGTTTTCCACCCTTTTCATTACTCACCTTTCCCCATTTCGAGTAGTTGGATTCTTGATTAAAGCATCTTCTTTTGGAGTATCACCTTAGTTAGTTTTCATAGTTTCATCTCAGTTTCTGCTAGCCTTATCCTTGATGTAGAAAAGAGCCAACTTCTTTAAAATCTAGAGGTTACCTTAGGATGCACGTCCCTCTAACCTAAGGTATCCAACGACTCTGATGGTTCATCCGCAAAAGATAATTGTCAACAGTTATTAAAAAAGACACAGAAAGAGACATGTGGTACTTAATCTATCTAATCATTTTTTTACACCATAAACATGTACGCATTTGAACGAAATAATTTTGATTTGTATATTTTGTAGTTGTTATTTTTACGAATGTAAATAAATTTATTTCTCTATTTGGTTGTTTTTACGTTTATGAATGGAAACAAATCGATACACTTTTCAGACATAAAAATAAATGAGATATATTGAAAAATTGTTTATATAGTCTATTGTGAATTAAAATATCTGTGCTTATACATTTTTTAGGCTTTAGAAGTAAACATGGAAAAAATTAGATATAAATACATAGTATAGCTTGTTCTGCCATTATTGTTTTCCCTTTAACAAATGTTGAAAAGTATCCCTTACAAAATCACTGTATTGGTGGCTATTTCTTCTTCTTTCTTCTACAAAATATTTGTATCTTTGTATCTCTCCTACTATCGGCAACTATATGTTATTTTTTATTCTGTAAAATCTCTGCATCTTTGTATTTCTCTAGCTACAGCAATGTTCTTTGGCTTTCCCCAAGTAAATCTCTTAATGAAAAAATATCAATCGCAATAGAGAAAAAATAAAAACCTGATTCATTCAAAATCATTTTTTTTAATAATGTACTTGGCCAAAAAAGTGCCTCATAAAAATGAGCATCTAAAATTCAAAATTTGAATCAAACCTACCATAATAAATGACCAAATCTAAAAATAACGCCAAAATTTCAAATTTTGAATCAAAGATACCATAATAAATGACCATTAATAACCTTCTAAAAAGAAAGCACTGAAAATTTGAAATTTGAAAGAATCGTGCTTGTATTATTAAAAATTTATTAATCTATAACAACGTGCTAGTATTATTAAAAATTAATTAATCAATGACAACAAGTAATAATAGTATTCAAATTATTTCTAATCAAGATATGATATTAGTAATTAATATTACTATAATAAATTAGTATTGCTACTAATTTAAATAATTAATTAATAATATTATAATTAATTAGTAAAAACATATCCTATCAAATAATATTAAATACAAAAATTGTTATTACCAAAAAACTTACATTACTATATTAACTAGAAACATATTAATAACATCTAATTATTTTCTAAAATTTTATAAATATAATGCTTAATTAATTCTAGTGCATTTTAAATTTATAAAAAATACAATACAACTTTATAAAACTAATTAACGACATTAACAACATTATTTCAAAAAATATAAAATTAAAGAAATTGTATTTAACATCTGATATTAGGATTAAAGAAAATTAATTAATTAACAACATTAATTAATAATACTAATAAATAAATACCATAATTATTATTGCCAACAAACTTACATTACCATATTAACTAGAAAAATATTATTAACATATATTTATATAATCAAACGACAATTAAATAATATTAAAAAAATCTAATTAAATTTTATAAAACTAGTTAACAACTTTATCACCATTAGTTATAATGCTTAATTAATTATAGTGCATTGTAAAATTATGAAAAATACATTAAAATTTTATAAAACTAATTAACGACATAAACTCCATTATTTCAAAAAAATAGAAATCAAAGAATATGTAATTAACATATGATATTAGAACTAAAGATAATTAATTAATCAACAACATTAATTAATAATACTAATAATTAAATATAATAAATAACATCGTATCATTTAATAATGTAAATAAATTTCAAAACTTCATATAGGCATATGTCTACTCGAATGGGCATGACATGAAGATGAAGTGGATTGTGCCCCATTTTGCAATGAAAGGAAAACGAGATGTTATTCTTCACATTGAGAAGAGTTGTAAATATTAATTTGAGAGAGAGTCAAAAAGCTAGAGAATAAACACTATAAAGGTTGTCAGAATGTGCCTTTGAATTGTAATCATCTTCCTTCCATGCAAAATGGGGATCAATCTAACAATAAATGTTTGTTTGTTAGAGAATGGACAAATGCCAATATTTTTAAATGCCTACAACTATTCCTAATATAAAATAATGAGCTACGCAAGGCTTGACCCCCCTCAAGATGTTATTTAAAAAAACATGTTAATTACTCCTATATGAGAACAAGCATCTCCCATTTCTAAACCAATTTAATATAACCAGGAGCCTTTCCAAAAGCTAGAGAATAAACACTATAGAGGCTATCAGAATGTGCCTTTCCATTGTAGTCATCTTACTTGCATGCAAAATGGGGAGCAATCCAAGAATAAATGTATTGCTTGTTCGATAATGGAAAAATTCCTATATTTCTAAATGCCTATAACTATTCCTAAAACAAAATAATGAACTATGTAAGGCTTGATCCCCCCTCGAGATGATCTTTAACAAAACATGTTAATTAATCTTATATGAGAATAGGCATATGCCATTTCTAAATCAATTTAATACAACTATGAGCTATTATAATGGACACTTTCCATTTTTAAATAAATTTAACACAACTATGAGAATGGGCATCTTCCCAAGGGTACGTAGTGCAACACTTGGTAGAGGCATGATACCCATTCCTAAAACAAAATAATAGACCTAGATAGGGCTCGACCCCCCTCGAGAGGGTCGTTAACAAAAAATGTTAATTACTCCAATATGAGAATGGGAATCTTACATTTCTAAATCAAATTGATACAACTATGAGAATGGGCACCCCCTCTCGAGATGGTCTTTAACAAAATATGCTAATTAATCCAATATGATAATGGGCATCTGCCATTTCTAAATCAAATTGATACAACTTCCATTTCTAAATAAAATTAATACAACTATAAGAATGGGCACATTTTATTTCTAAATCAATTTAATACAACTATGAAAATGGGCACATTACTCCAATATGCTAATTACTCCAATATGAGAATGGCCATTTTCCATTTATAATCAAATTGATATAACTATGAGAATGGTCATCTTTCATTTCTAAGTCAAATTGATACAACTATGAGAATGGGAATCTGCCATTTCTAAATCAAATTAATACAACTATGAGAATGGGCACATGCCATTTCTAAATCAAATTAATACAAATATGAGAATCGGCATCTGTCATTTCTAAATCAAATTAATAAAAATATAATATTTACTATGAAATTGGGTATCTGTCATTTCTAAATCAAATCAATACAACTATGAGAATGGGCAATCTATCCAAAGGTATGTATTACAACACTTGGCGTAGCCAAGATGCACATTCCTAGAAAAAAATAGAGTTACATAAGGCGTGATCCCCCTCGAGATGGTATTTAACAAAATATGCTAATTAGGATATGAGTATGGAAATATGCCATTTTTAAATCAAATTAATATAATTATTCCTAAAAAATTATATAACTACATAAGGCTTTATCCCCCTCGAGGGTATATAGTGCAGTACTTGGTGGAGGCATAACATGTCTCCACCAGGGATAGTCCAGCCTAAACGATACAATTGTATTAAAGATAAAATGAAAAAAATATTTGTTTTTTTGTATGAAAGAATGAAAATTGGGAATCTGTATACTCGAATGGGAATGACATGAAGATGAAGTAGATAGTCCCCCCATTTTTATATGGAAGGAAAAATAAATGTTATGCTTCACATTGAGAAGAGTTAGAAATACAAACAAAATAATAGAACTATATAAGGATTGATCCCCCTCAAGTGTATATAGTGCAACACTTTACAGATGCATAACATGTCTCTATTAAAGATAATCCATCCTAAACGATACAATTTTATTCAAGATGAAATGAAAACAATGTTTGTTTGTTTGTATGAAATAATTAAAAATGGGCATTTTTCTACTCGAATGAGCATGACATGAAGATAAAGTATATAGTCCCCCATTTTGCTATGAAAGGAAAAGTAGATGTTATACTTCACATTGAGAAGAGTTAGAAATATTCATTGTTGTTTTTAATGAAAAGAGAGAGACCAAAAGGAAAATAATAAACAATTAGAGATAGAGGCTTTATATCCCTTTAAGGGTATGTAGTGCAACACTCAGCTCCTCTAGGGATAGTTCAGCCAATATGATACAATTATTAAGTTTATAAAGCCTTTCAAAATATTTTTACACTACTCAAACATGAATTTGAATGAATATTGAGATGAGGAAAGATGTCAAGCAATGGTCTTCCTTCCATGCAAAATGGGGAACTACTTAACAATAAATTTTTATTTGTTCAAGGATGGACAAATGCCCATATTTCTAAATATTCCAGTACAGTTGACAAAAAATATGGCCAAAGAAAAATGTTACAATATCTAGAGAATGGGTTAATGTCTATTCTCATTATTATGAGTGGTCCAAGTCTTGTTTTAAAATTAATTAGTAAATACACGTTAGTAAATAATATATTGGCATGTTGGTCTTGATATGTCATGGTATTAAACAATATATGTTAATTTCTCCTATATGAAAATGAGCATCTGCCATTTCTAAATAAAATTAATATAAATATGAGAATGGACATATGCACAAGGTTATGCAAGGATAAAATAATAAAAAAAATTATATCAATTTCTTGTACCATCTTGATAATGGGCATATGCCCATTCTAATAATAGGAACCAAAAAGAAAAATAGGCATAAGGAAAACTACATATGATCCATTTATAAAAATAAAATAACGAGATTGTCTTTAACAAAATATGCTAATTACTATGAGAATGGGCATTTGGCATTTCTAAATCAAATTAATACAACTATGAGAGTTAGGATATGCCATTTCTTAATACAACTATGAGAATGGGGGTCTACCATTTCTTAATCAAATAAATACAACTACGAGAATGGGCATTTGTCCAAGGTATGTAGTACAACACTTAGTGGAGCCAAGATGCCCATTCCTAAAACAAAATAATAGAGCTACATAAGGCGTGATCCCCCTCAAGATGATCTTTGACAAAATATGCTAATTAGGAAAAATATGAGTATGGACATCTGTCATTTCTAAATCAAATAAATATAAATATTCCTAAAACAAAATTATAGAGCTACATATAGATTGATCCCCCTCGAGGGTATGTAGTGTAGCACTTGGCATAGGCATAACATGTCTCTACTAAGGATAGTCCAGCCTAAATGATACAATTATATTCACAATAACATGAAAAAAATATTTGTTTATTTGTTTGAAAGAATGAAAAATGGGCATCTATCTACTCGAATGGGCATGACAGTAAGATAAAGTAGATAGTTCCCCATTTTTCTATGGAAGGAAAACTAGATGTTATTCTTCACATTGAGAAGAGTTAGGAATATTTATTGTTGTTTTTCATGAAAAGAGAGAGACCAAAAGTGAAATACTAAAAAAAAATTAGAGATAGAGGCTTCATATCCCTTTAAGGGTATGCAGTGTAGAACTAGGCTCCTTCAGGGTTATTCCATCAAATATGATACAATTATTAATTCTATAAAGGTTATCATAATTTTTGTACACTATAATTATTCTTCTAATCTAGTCCTCCTTCCATTACAATGGTCCTCCTTCCATGTAAAATGGGGAACCACCCAACAGTAAATGTTTATTTGTTCGAGGATGGAAAAATGCCCATATTTATAAATAGTCCAATACAATTGACAAAAAATATGTCCATACCAAAATATTACAATGTCTAGAGAATGGGCTAATGTATATTCACATTATTACAAGTGTTCCAAGTCTTGTTTTGAAAAAATCACCTTTAATTAATAAATACACGGTGGTAAACAATATATTTGCATGTTGGTATTGATATTTCATCATCTTAAACAATATATGTTAATTTATCCTATATGGAGATGGGCATTTGCCATTTCTACATAAAATTAATAGAACTATGAGAATGGGCATCTACCCAAGGGAATGCAAAGATAAAATTAGAAAAATGTTTGTATCAATTTATTGTAGCATCTTGATAATGGGCATATGCCCATTCTAATAAAAGGAATCACACAAAAATATAGGCATAAGGAAAGCTACATATTCCTATTCTAATAATAAGAATCATAAAGAAAAATAGGCATAAGGGAAACTACAGATGGAAATATTTCTACTCGAATGTACAAGACATGAACATGAAGTAAATTTTCCCCATATTTTTTGCAATGAAAGGAAAATCATATGTTATTATTCACATTAAGAAGAGTTGGAAATATTCATTTTTGTTTTTCATGAAGAGAGAGAGAGAGAGAGAGAGAGAGAGAGAGAGAGAGACCAAAAGCATAGGGGTTATTTGAGAGGGATAGTGTAGCCAATATAATACAATTATTAACTATATAAAGGATATAAGAATGTTTCCTTCCATTGCAATCGTCCTCCTTTCATGAAAATTATGGGGAACAATCCAACAATAAATGTTTTTTTTGTTTGAGGATGGACAAATGCCCATAAATATAATTATTCCTAAAACAAAACTATAGAACTCCATAATGTTTGATCCCTCTTGAGGGTATGTAGTGCATCATTTGGTAGGATTTGGCTCCACCAGGGATATTCCACCCAAAACAATACAATTGTATTCATGACATGAAGATGAAGTGGGTTGGGCCTCATTTTGTTGTTGAAGGAAAACAAGATGGTATTCTTCAAATTAATAAGAGTTAGAAATATTTATTGTTGTTTCTCAGAAATTTCCTTAATATTCTTCATGAAAAGAAAGAGATCCCAAAAGTAAAAGACTAAACAACAATTAGAGATAGAGGCTTGATCCCCCTTTAATGGTATACACTACAACACTAGGCTCCATCAGGGATAGTCAAGCTAATATGATACAGTTACTTACTCTATAAAGGTTGTCATAATGTTTTTACACTATTCTTATTCTAATATTGTCCTCCTTCGATTGCAATGGTATTAATTCAATGAAAAATGGGGAACAACCCAAAATAAAATGGTTGTTTGTTACAGGATGGACAAATGCCCATATGAATATTGGAAAAGATTGGGCATCTGCCATTTCTAAATCAAATTATTAAGAATGGGCATCTTCCTGAGGGTATGTAGTGCAGCACTTGCTAGATCCAAGATTCCCTTTCTAAATATCAAATAGTAGAAACTTTATAAGGGTTTTACCCCCTTGAGGGTATGTCATGCAACACTTGGTAGAATAAAAAACTAGTCTTTGTTAGGGTTAGTCTAGCCAAAACAATATAAATGTTTGGTGGCGTCGTAATAATACTAATACATGTTGTAGTCAAAAAATATATTTAATAATATGGATTGACATGAACATAACATGAGACCAATATTTTTATAAAAAAAATTTACCAATAATATTTTAATGCTTCAAAAGTTTTCCATTCTCATAGATTTTATAGAGGTATAAGGTCTCACAGCCTATATAGAGGTATTAAAATGATTAAGTTTCTTATACAAACTAACTTCCATTCTCACATGCTGTATAGAGGTATAAATATTATTTAAGTTTAATATTTACTTGTATTAAATGGGTAGATGTTGCTTCTCATGTATGTATCAAAGAAGAAATTTGTGTAAGAATATTTAGAGTTAAAATTTAGCTTTTTCTCATTGTAAACATTCTAATACCCAATATACAATAAAAGGCTTTTGTTCACCAAGGTAAGATCATAGTTTAATAAATTATCAAACATTTAATCTTAAAGGATAAACCATGTGTAAGCTTGGCCTTGCGCATGTGGGTAAATCATTAAAACAATGCAAAGAGAAACATACAATATCAAGGCCTAACGTACTGACACGATTCCACCATTGATGTCGAGGCCAAGTAGCACATGATTCACCATCAGGATAACATTGCCTTACTTACATGATTCACCATTGATGCAATCCCAATTTACAAAGGATTCACCTTTGGGATAAAATGCTTTACTTTTGATTAAATATTATCTAACCTGATGACATAGATCATGAACAAAAAAATATAAATTTATGGATGAAAGTAGACTAATAGAATTATCATTTATTTTGTGATCAATTGTCATGCCCAATTCAGCAATTAAGAAATGCCTCCCAGGTGGTAATCCCACTCTGTACTTTGGTAAAAACATAATAGATAACTCCTCGTTTAGCATGAAGGATGGCATTGAATTTATTGGTACTAAAAACTCCCGATCTTACCAAGAAGGAGAATCATATCCATTTTTGTTGAAGGGAAATGTGATTATGTTGAGACTCTTAAACCATGCATTAAAAAGTCATCTTAGCTCAATCTTTTATCCTATGGAAGGATAACACTAGCAAACATTAGCAAAAAATTTGAAATTTGAAAGATTCGTGCTTGTATTATTAAAAATTTATTAATCTATCACAACGTGCTAGTATTTATTAAAATTAATTCTAATCAATGACAACAAGTAATAATAGTAATCAATATTCGAATCACGATATGATTTAGTAATATATTACTATAATAAATGAGTATTGGCTACCAATTTACATAATTACTTCATAATATTAATCATTACTTAGTAAAAGACAGATCCTAACAATCAATACTATTAAATACAAAAATTGTTATTACCAAAAAACTTACAGTACTATATTACTAGAAACCTATTAATAACATCTACTTTTGCTCAAAATTTTATAAATATAATGCTTAATTAATTCTAGTGCATGTTAAATTTAGAAAATACATACAACTTTATAACACTAATTAACGCCATAAACAACTTTTTCAAAAAATATAAAATTAAAGAAATGTATTTAACACACCTCATATATTAGGATTAAGGAAAATGTAATTAATTAACCACATTAATTAATAATACTATAAATAATACCATAATTCTTATTGCCAACACACGTACATTACCATACTAACTAGCAAAAATTATTAACATATATTTCTATAATCAACACAATTAATCTATTAAAAGAAAATCTAATTAATTTTATAACAACTATTAACAACTTTAATCACCATTAGTTTTTATAATGCTTAAGTTAATTATAGTGCATTGTAAATTATGAAAATCTTATAATTTATAAAACTATTAACGACATAAACTCCATATTCAAAAATAGAAATCAAAGAATATGTAATTAACATATGAATTAAAACTAAAGATAATTATTAATCAACAACATTATTAATTCTAATACTTTAAATTAATAAATCAAACATCGTCTATTTAATATGTAAATAAATTTCAAAACTTCAATATAGGCCAATTTCTACTCGAATGGCAGACATGAAGATGAAGTGGATGTGCCCCATTTTGCAATGAAAGGAAAACGAGATGTTATTCTTCACATTGAGAAGAGTTGTAAATATTAATTTGAGAGAGAGTCAAAAAGCTAGAGAATAAACACTATAAAGGTTGTCAGAATGTGCCTTTGAATTGTAATCATCTTCCTTCCATGCAAAATGGGGATCAATCTAACAATAAATGTTTGTTTGTTAGAGAATGGACAAATGCCAATATTTTTAAATGCCTACAACTATTCCTAATATAAAATAATGAGCTACGCAAGGCTTGACCCCCCTCAAGATGTTATTTAAAAAAACATGTTAATTACTCCTATATGAGAACAAGCATCTCCCATTTCTAAACCAATGTAATATAACTAGGAGCCTTTCCAAAAGCTAGAGAATAAACACTATAGAGGCTATCAGAATGTGCCTTTCCATTGTAGTCATCTTACTTGCATGCAAAATGGGGAGCAATCCAAGAATAAATGTTTGCTTGTTCGATAATGGAAAAATTCCTATATTTCTAAATGCCTATAACTATTCCTAAAACAAAATAATGAACTATGTAAGGCTTGATCCCCCTCGAGATGATCTTTAACAAAACATGTTAATTAATCTTATATGAGAATAGGCATATGCCATTTCTAAATCAATTTAATACAACTATGAGCTATTATAATGGACACTTTCCATTTTTAAATAAATTTAACACAACTATGAGAATGGGCATCTTCCCAAGGGTATGTAGTGCAACACTTGGTAGAGGCATGATACCCATTCCTAAAACAAAATAATAGACCTAGATAGGGCTCGACCCCCCTCGAGAGGGTCGTTAACAAAAAATGTTAATTACTCCAATATGAGAATGGGAATCTTACATTTCTAAATCAAATTGATACAACTATGAGAATGGGCACCCCCCTCGAGATGGTCTTTAACAAAATATGCTAATTAATCCAATATGATAATGGGCATCTGCCATTTCTAAATCAAATTGATACAACTTCCATTTCTAAATAAAATTAATACAACTATAAGAATGGGCACATTTTATTTCTAAATCAATTTAATACAACTATGAAAATGGGCACATTACTCCAATATGCTAATTACTCCAATATGAGAATGGCCATTTTCCATTTATAAATCAAATTGATATAACTATGAGAATGGTCATCTTTCATTTCTAAGTCAAATTGATACAACTATGAGAATGGGAATCTGCCATTTCTAAATCAAATTAATACAACTATGAGAATGGGCACATGCCATTTCTAAATCAAATTAATACAAATATGAGAATCGGCATCTGTCATTTCTAAATCAAATTAATAAAAATATAATATTTACTATGAAAATGGGTATCTGTCATTTCTAAATCAAATTAATACAACTATGAGAATGGGCATCTATCCAAAGGTATGTATTACAACACTTGGCGTAGCCAAGATGCACATTCCTAGAAAAAAATAGAGTTACATAAGGCGTGATCCCCCTCGAGATGGTATTTAACAAAATATGCTAATTAGGATATGAGTATGGAAATATGCCATTTTTAAATCAAATTAATATAATTATTCCTAAAAAATTATATAACTACATAAGGCTTTATCCCCCTCGAGGGTATATAGTGCAGTACTTGGTGGAGGCATAACATGTCTCCACCAGGGATAGTCCAGCCTAAACGATACAATTGTATTAAAGATAAAATGAAAAAAATATTTGTTTTTTTGTATGAAAGAATGAAAATTGGGAATCTGTATACTCGAATGGGAATGACATGAAGATAAAGTAGATAGTCCCCCATTTTTATATGGAAGGAAAAATAAATGTTATGCTTCACATTGATAAGAGTTAGAAATACAAACAAAATTATAGAACTACATAAGGATTGATCCCCCTCAAGTGTATGTAGTGCAACACTTTACAGATGCATAACATGTCTCTATTAAAGATAATCCATCCTAAACGATACAATTTTATTCAAGATGAAATGAAAACAATGTTTGTTTGTTTGTATGAAATAATGAAAAATGGGCATTTTTCTACTCGAATGAGCATGACATGAAGATAAAGTATATAGTCCCCCATTTTGCTATGAAAGGAAAAGTAGATGTTATACTTCACATTGAGAAGAGTTAGAAATATTCATTGTTGTTTTTAAAGAAAAGAGAGAGACCAAAAGGAAAATAATAAACAATTAGAGATAGAGGCTTTATATCCCTTTAAGGGTATGTAGTGCAACACTCAGCTCCTCTAGGGATAGTTCAGCCAATATGATACAATTATTAAGTTTATAAAGCCTTTCAAAATATTTTTACACTACTCAAACATGAATTTGAATGATATTGAGATGAGGAGAAGATGTCAAGCAATGTCTTCCTTCCATTGCAAAATGGGGAACTACTTAACAATAAATTTTTATTTGTTCAAGGATGGACAAATGCCCATATTTCTAAATATTCCAGTACAGTTGACAAAAAATATGGCCAAAGAAAAATGTTACAATATCTAGAGAATGGGTTAATGTCTATTCTCATTATTATGAGTGGTCCAAGTCTTGTTTTAAAATTAATTAGTAAATACACGTTAGTAAATAATATATTGGCATGTTGGTCTTGATATGTCATGGTATTAAACAATATATGTTAATTTCTCCTATATGAAAATGAGCATCTGCCATTTCTAAATAAAATTAATATAAATATGAGAATGGACATATGCACAAGGTTATGCAAGGATAAAATAATAAAAAAAATTATATCAATTTCTTGTACCATCTTGGTATGTAGTGCAACACTTGGCGGAGCTAAGACACCCATTCCTATAATAAAATAAAATAACTACTTAAGGCAAAATATGCTAATCCCCCTCAATATGTATGGCCAAATCAAATCCAACAGTAAATTTTTGTTTTTTTTAAGAATATGGGTAATTTTTTTATGAGAATGGGCATCTGTCATTTCTAAATCAAATTGATTCAACTATGAGAATGGGAATCCCCATAGAGATGGTCTATTTACAAATTATGTTACATTACTATGAGAATGGTCATTTGGCATTTCTAAATCAATTCTAATTACTCCAATATGAGTCCCACATCAAATTAATACAACTATTAGAATGGGCACATGCCATTTCTAATATGGTCTTTAATACAAATATGCTAAATCAGGAATTGTTACAACTATGAGAATGGGAATCTCCCATTTCTAAATCAAATTAATACAACTATGATACTGAGAATCTTCCATTTCTATAAACAAAATAATAAAACTACATAAGGTTTTAATCCCCCTCTAGGATATGTAGTGCAACACTTAGTGACTATTCCTAAAAAAAATCTGCTACCAAGGGTATGAGAATGGGAAGATTTATAACTATACGATTTAATACATATTCAAGATCAAATTAATACAACTATGAGAATGTTGAATCTTCCATTTCTAGATCAAATTAATACAACTAATGGAAAAATGGGCATCTGTCTACTTGAATGGGCATGGCATGAAGATAAAAGTAAATAGTCCCCCATTTTGCAATGGAAGGAAAACCAGATTTTATACTTCACATTGAGAAGAGTTAGAAATATTTATTTGTTGTTTTTTCATGAAAAAGAGAGAGAGACCAAAAGTGAAATACTAAACAAGGATTAGAGATAGATGCTTGATCTCACTTTAAGGGTATGCAGTGTCGCACTAGGCTCCTCTAGAGATAGTCTAACCAATATGATATAATTATTAAGTTCTATAAATGATGTCAAGAATGTTTTTGACACTACTCAAAGATGATTTCTAATGAATATTGAGATGAGGTGAGACGACAAGACAATCAGTCCTCCTTCCATGCAAAAATTGGGAGCTTCCTAACAATAAATGTTTGTTTGTTCGAGGATAGAAAAATTCTCATCTTTCTAAATAGTCCAATACAATTGACAAAAAAATATGGCCAAACCAAAATGTTAGAATATATAGAGAATGAGCTAATGTATATTCTCATTATTACAACCGATCCAAGTATTGTTTTAAAACAATTACCTTTAATTAAAAAATACAGGATGGAAAACAATATATTTGTATGTTGGTCATGATATGTCATGGTATTAAACAATATTTATTAATTTCTCCTATATGAAAGTGGACATATGTAATTTATAAATCAAATTAATATAACTATGATAATGATTTAATACAAATATGATAATGGGGTCGTGCATATGTCATGGTATTAGAACAATATTCATATCAATTTACTCCTAGCATCTTGAAAATGAGAATCTATGCCCATTTCTAAATCATATTAATAGAACTATGAGAAATGGGCATTTCCATTTATAAACTACAAATGTAATACAACTATGATAATGGGGATATTCCATTTCTTAATAAAATAAATACAACTATGGGAATGGAAATTTTCCATAAGAGTATATAGTACAACACTTTATGGAGCCAAGATGTGCATTCCTTAAAGAGAGATACCGAAAGAGAAATACTAAACAACAATTGGATTATTCCCCTTTTTTTTGTTCCCCATATTTTTTACATTGAAAGGAAAAGAAAATGTTATTCTTCACATTAAAAAGAGATATAACTATTCATTTTTAATTTTCATGTTACGAAAGATAGAGAGAGACCAATAATCATAAGGGCTGTCCTTCTAGGGATAGTAATTACCAATATGATAGAATTATTAACTCTATAAATGCTTTTCATAATGTGTCCCTCTATTGCAGTAATCCTCCTTTCATTTAAAGTATGGGGAAAAATCCAATATTAAATGATTTTTTTGTTCAAGGATGGACGAATACCCATAAATATAACTATTTGTAAAGACAAAACTATAAAACTACATAAGTCTTGATCCCTCTCGAGGGTATGTAGTACAAAAATCAGCACGTAGACAAAACTTAGCTCCACAAGGAATAGTCTAGATAAAATGATAAAATTATATTCATGACATGAAGATAAAGTAGGTTGGGTCTCATTTTTTTTTTAAAGGAAAACCAAATGTTATTCTTCACATTGAGAAGAGTTAGAAATATTTGTTGTTGTTTCTCAAAAAAAATTCATTGATATTATTCATGAAAAAAAAGAGAGCCCAAAATTTAGATAGTAAACAATAATAAAATATAGACTCTTGATCCCCTGTTAATGATATGAAGTGTAGCACTAGGCTCCACTCAAGGGTAGTCCAACCAATATTATATAATTACTTACTCTATAAAATTTGTTAGAATAGTTTTACGCAATTCTTCTTCTAATATGGATCCTCCTTTGATTGTAATGATCTTCCTTCGATGTAAAATGGTGAAACAACCTAAAAAATAAATGTTTTTTTGTTAGAATATGGAAAAATACCCATATGAAAATGGGCAGAGATTGGTAATCTTCCATTTATAAATGAAATTATTAAGAATGGAAATCTTACTAGAGGGTTTGTAGTACAAGCAATTGGCGGATTCAAGATGTCCTTTTTAAATTAGAATAATAGAACTACAAAAGGATTGATCCCCCCTCAAGGGTATGTAGTGAAAAACTTTGTGGAATCACAACTAGTCTCTGCTTGGGTCATTTCAACCAAAAATGATATAAATTTTTAGTGGTATCGCAATATGAATAATTCTAGTCATAGTCGAAAACCATATTTAAAAATATGGAATGACATGAAACATAACAATGAGATCGATATTTTTATAAAAAAATTTACCAATAATGCTTTAATTCTTTACATATCCTAATTTTTAGATCCCTTTAAATGTTTTAGAGAGTTATAAGAATTCTGAAAAATAAATAATACTAAAATAAAAAAATTTAAAACATTGATTGCATTAAAATGCTTAGAATTTTGTACATTTATCATGGGCATATGCCAATTATGGCATATATAAAAAACCTTTTTTCTATGTATTGAATTAGGAAACTAATTTTTTTCCTTGTATTGAATTAGAAGCAGTGCATTGTCACAGATTTTATAGAGGTCATAAATTCTCACAACCTATACAGAGGTAATTAGAATGATTAAGTTCTTGTACAAAATAAATTATGATTCTCACATCCTTAAAAAAGAATCTAACTCCCCTTATTTAAGTTCAATATTTACTTGTATTGAATGGTTAGATGCCCCCAACTCCTGCATGAATCAAATTAGAATAATATACATAAAATTGAGATTTGTTTAAGAATGATTTATTCTTAAAATTTGGCTTGTGCCCATTGTGAAAATTCTAATACCCAATACTATAATATAAGGCATTATCTGTTCAGCAAGGTGAGAACATAATATAATGGAAATGCAACATTCAATATTGAAGGATAAATCCTGTGCACCTTGGCCTTGTGTATGTGGTAAATCTTTAAACAATGCAAAGACAAAGATTTGATATCAAGGCTAACAGACGTGACAACGATTCACCATTGTATGCAAGGCCAAGTAGCAAATGGTTAATTTTCAAGATAACAATGCCTTATTTGAAATGAGTCAACACTGATGCAAAGGCCAATTTGCAAAGGATTCACCTTCGGGATAAAATACTTTACTTTTAAAAATATTATCTAACCTCGATGAACATCGATCATGAACAAAAAAATATCATTTTATGGATGAAAGGATAGACTTATAGAATTATCATTTATTTTGTGATCATCCTATCATGCCCAATTCGGAAATTAAGCAATGCCTTCCAGGTGGTAAGTCCCATTATGTACTTTGGTAACAAACATAATAGATAACTCCTCGTCTTAGCATGAAGGATTGGCAGTGAATTTATTAGGTAACTCCCGATCTTACAAAGAAGGAGAATCATATACATTTTTTTTGAAAGGGAATGTGATTATGTTGAGACTCTAAACCATGCATTAAAAAGTCATATTTAGATGCAATCTTTTATAACTATGGAGGATAACAACTATGCAAACATTACAAAATTTTGAAATAGTATTTTTAAAACCTATATCAAAAATACAAAAGTTTTGAAATATGACATTATAATTTATCTTTATACCTAGAGACTCAGAATACAATAGAGAAGAGTTAGAAGTATTTGTATTTTTACGAAATATAAGAAGCCCAAAAAAGTGGAAATTGTATAAAAGAAAATAAAAAGAATGAAAAAGAAAGAGATAGCTTTTATGACCACGGTTAACCTTACAATTGCTAATATCTCTACCATCATAAAAAAGGGTAACCAACATCCTTCTCTCTACCATGCCACAGAAGAATTATTTTCCATTAATTTTACCAATTTCCTATCCAACGGGTGCTCAAATACGTGTTTAAAAAATAAGTACCTTCAATTAATCAAAGGTGGAAATGCCAATTTATTTGCAAATTAATGGTAAAACAAGTACTCTATGAAGGTTATGAGAATGGGCAATTGTCCATTATAAAACAAGACTACATTTTATCTTTTTTCTTCTTTTATGATCCCGATTATGAGAACCAAAATAAATTTTATCATTATGTTCATTATTTTATTATTCCAATTAGCTTAGAATGGTGAATTTTCTCGTTAGATACATCATTTCCCACCCATTTTTTACCTCTATAGGTGAGCTTCCCATGTCTGCCTATGCAACTAGGCCACCCAACTCAAAAAATAAGTAACCCTACCTAGGTCCTTTTGATTTGGGCTTCCTGTATTTCATAAAAATACAAATAATTACACACACACACACACACACATGGACATGATTCACTTGCATTTAATGATTTCCTATTTTTTCTATGTAGTTATACATTTTTTGCAAGGGTGATCTTGTGGAGACTCTAAAACATGCAAGAAATGGTCATATTTAGATGCATCCTTTTATAACTATGGAGGATAATACTATATAAGTCTTACAAAATATTGAAGTTATATTCTTCAAACACATATCAATAATAAAAAATATCTAAAATATGGAATTATCTTTATACCCAGACTAGAATACAAAAGAAAGAAAGCTAGATGATATTCTTCATCTCTTAATAAATCAACAGAGAAGAGTTAGAAGTATATTTGAAAATTATCTTCAATTTAAATAAAAAAGTAAAATCTTCTTCTATGATTCATTCTTCTTTCCTGATTTCTATATGTTAAATGGGCATTTGTCCTAATTCTAAAACAATATTAATATTTATCTTTCATTTGCCTCTTCTAAACATCTGTTGTTCTTCTGTGTTTTATATGAGATAAAAAAATTCCCACAATTATTCTATGATTATTATTTGAGAATGGGTGGACTTATGCCCATTCTAAACATCTACTCTTATTCCATGTCTATTCTTCTACATTTTCTATACGAGAATAGACATCTACCCATTTCGAATGGGCTTGACATAAAGAGGAAGATTTATTTGTTTTACAATGGGCTGCTCCTCACTTTACAATGGAAGACATGTTTCAAAACAATTACCTTTTTTTATTATTAGAAAATAATTTTTTGGGAGGGACTATACCCCCAAAAATATTACCTTTAATTAATAAATAAATTGTGTTAAAAGAAATCAACAATAACATCCAAACTGAGATAGTTAAATAAAAAATACATAGTTCTTAGTCCATCCAAAATTATTGAGTTCAATATTTCCCACCTATTCTAAAACTAAATAATAGAAGTACATAAGAATTGATCCCTCTTGAGGGTATGTAGTGCAACACTTGGAGGTGTCTGCACTTGGCTCCACACAAGCTAGTCCAACCAAAATGATAGTTACAATTATAAACAAAATAATAGAACTACATAAAGGTAATTTTTTTCATTTTTGACCCACCGCATGAATATGTATAAGGAATTGGGCCAACGAAAATTACAATCAATATTTTTTAGCATGCTCTAACAACAAAAATTATCTATTTTGTAAAAAGACATTTCAAAATCTGCAAAAGAGAAATTATTATTAAAACAAACTCAAAATTGATGAAACGATTCATCTTTTTTTATTTCATGAAAAGTCATTCAAAATTGATATTGGTCATTGTAACAATACATATCACTTTTCATGTAGCTCCTGCAAAATACCAATACATATCAGTTGATTTAGCAAGTATTAATTTTCATTGTCCACTCTATGTTATGCAACTCTGTACGTTTTTAACACGATGTAATTTTGCTTCTTTTTGGAAAAAACTACTGTTGTTATTTGTTTTTGGGCTTCCATTGTATGTTTACCTATAATTTCTATATTATTTATGGGTAACATACAATGGACGCCTAAAAACAAATCCTTACAAATCCCAATTTTCTATCTATTAGTTATATAAAAAGAACTACATGGAATTAAATTTATCTATATTCTTCTTCTAACAGTTATATTAAATAAACTACATGATAATGGATATATATATTTATATGAGAACTACATAAGACTTGATCCCCCTCGGGGGTATGTAGTGCAACACTTGGCTCTGCTAGGGATAATCTAGCCAGAATAATACAATTATTAATTACTTCAAAACAAATTTATTTTTGTTTGTATGAGAATGGGCTTGTGCCCATTATAAATGTGCAAAACTTCTATAAAGGATGTAATAATGCATAGCTTCTCATTCCTACCCATGTTAAAACAAATTAAATACATTATGTTGATTATTAAAGTTTTAAAGTGGAAAATATTAATAAATATAGTAGAGAGAGTAAAATTAGCATAAAAGTTTTCTTCAAATCTTGTTGAAATTGTCACAATACACATCTTCCAATTATATATATATTATAAAATGATAACTACATAACACTTGATCCCTCTAGAGGGCATGTAGTGTAGCACTTGGCTCTGTTAGGGATAGTCCAACCAATATGATACAATTGTAAGCAATTATGAATTACAAATACATAAAATACATTTTAAGGGGTGTTAGTTTTTTTTTTTCCATATTTGGTGTTCATAATTCAACTAGTATGGAGGTGGAAGATGTGACAATGGATATGAGAACTACATAAGGCTTGATCCCTCTAGATTGTATGTAGTGCAACACTTGGCTCTTCTAGGGATAGTCCATCCAATATGATTCAATGATAAAAAATTATGAATTATAAAGACATAAAATGCATTTCAAGGAATGTCTGTTACTTTTTTCCATATTTGGTGTTCATAATTCAACTAGTATGGAGGTGTAAGATGTGATAGTTGATTGAGATTGAAAACATTCAAACCCCTTTAATATTATTAAACTAAATGAAATTGGATTTTTCACTCCCTGAACATTCTTTCAAAATGATCAAGACTCAGTGTATATTTTGGAGCACATGATCGATATGTGCAACTCATATGCGTCCCTTGTATGCATATTTGGGTGTTCGTGAACAATTATAAAGTATTTTTGAAAATTTCATATTCTTTATTTAATTGTCAATATTAGTTTGAATCGATTTGATAAATATATATTAATTTCAAATTTTTATGTGTAGATACAACTTGAGAAATATCCAAAAAATATATGTAAAGAAATAGGTAAAAATATTAAACCTTTTCATTTGTCAATATTAGTTGGAATAAATTAGATAAATATATCTTACTTTTAATTTTTATGTGGAGATGTAGCAGGAGAAAATCTAAAAAATATACAACTAATAAATATGTGTAATATTTTAATATTAGGTGAAATAAGTATTTTTTTATAATGAAATTTAATAAATGAATGTCTATTTCCCGATTTCTAACTTCTGTATGTAAAGATTTTTATCGAATTGCATTCTTATGGTTTACGTTGGACACATATGCCAATGTAGAAAAAATAAAATGGACATGCCTATTTTGTTTTGTTGTGGTATGGAGCATTGTAAAAAAGAGGGAGGCAGATTTATTAAATATTTGGAAACAATTTGGAAAACACCATAATTTCCATACAAATGTGAAACTAAAAGAATTTGGAAAACATCATAATTTCCATACAAATGTGAAACTGCGGTTGTAGTTAATGTAATCTACAAAGGAGTTCCTAGAGACAATTTTTTGGTTTCTCCAAAGGTTTTTGACCAAAGAATTTAAAAATAATAAGTGTCTTATGTAATCATTGTTTACAGAACTATTATTGGTAGGGGTTCCGGATGATGTAAGATACATATTAAAGGGATTTTCTCTATTTCAAACAATAGTGAAACAAATCAATATATAAAATTGTGTTTATTACATTTTTCTAAGTTCTTTTTTCCATTTTCCATTTGAAGTGATGTTATTGATGGTTACTAGTATGCAGTGCTCAAATTGTGCTCATTGCAATTTTTTTATGTCTTCTTCACATTTCATCCAAATGATGTGATTAATATATAATGTTGTAATCTAGCTTTGACAGGTTCATACAAATATCTCATTTTCCATGAAAAGATTTTTTTTGTTTTGGGGGTGGAAACTTGAATGCACTATAGAAAATTTTTCACATTTAATATGTACATGGGTTATTGAATTTTTTACCATCATTTTATGCCAAAAAAAAAATTACGACTTGTATTATCGCATAACAACACATTTTCACAATTATTGGGCTTGATTGAGTTTACTTATTACTATTATATTGATTAATTAATATAAATTAATTGGCTTGTTTTTTTGTAGTCTATCTCATAACAATGTATTAAAATTGGTATTTTGTTATAGACTATCTCTTAACAATTAATTTATTACCATCATTCTATGTTGTAAATATTTCATAACACATTTTCTACCTTCATTCTATTCAAATAAATCCATGTTATAATTAAACATTTGTCACACAAATATATATGATCAAAATATGTAAAATATACAACATTAAAATGCACACTACCCCATAGTTAAGATAAATCAAAAATATATATGATAAAAATATGTAAAATATACAACATTCAAATGTGCACTACCCCATAATTAAGATAAATCACATCTAAAATTCTCTTTCTTTCTATATTGAGTTTATGTTTTCTTCTATGATTCTTATATGATAAGGGGCATATGTCCGCTTAATGCAAGATATAAATGTTTTTTTTGTATGATAATGGACATATGCCCATTCAATGCAAGATTAAAATATTTGTTTATATGATAATAGACAATATAAGTATTTGTTATGCACTATATATGTTATCAAGTGTATTAATTATTCCAATAAGTATTTCTTAATCTTACTATAAAATTGTAAACTCCTAAAATGGAAATCCCTCATACATGATATATAATTCCAAAAAATCCTTTTTTTGATTCCAATAATATCCAAATCAAATTCCAATATTTGGTATAAGAAAAACCAATATAGCTGATTTTAATATTTAATCTAGATTGTAAAATGTCCAAATTTAACAAAATTATAGTTAATTTGACTATCCATACTCTGACACCACATGATATAGAGAAAAATAAACTAACAAGCATATAATAAATCAACAAAAAGGTTTAAACAAATTGAATTCACATGTCATCTGCAAAAGGATCATATACAAGCCCAAAAAGGCTAAAAGTTTGAAAAAGCTATCAAATTTTCTCCTATAATGGCTTCCTTCATTGAAAAAAACATCTATCTACCCTTCTCATAATTATCATTTAGTGACCATTGTCCATCATTTCATAATTTTAAACTTATAGTCTTCTATACTCTCATTTTCTAATTTCTTGCTCACCTCTTTCTCACTAACTAGGTTTTTTAATGATGTAATTCATCTCTCTAACCTCATATTTTCTTCTTAGGTGAATTCCCATGTTTATGAACTAAAACTTAAGTTATCTCCACTCAATAAAGCATCCAAACAACTCACAACCCCTCATTACTTTCCTTTACACAAGACTTCCCCTATATGCCCCTTAAGACAAGATTGTCGGTCCACCAGTGTAAATAAGGTTCTAGAGATACCCACATAGGCTTAAAACCTTCCCCAGATATATTTAATATTATTATACATTCTTGTAATATCTTATGCCTTAACTCCTCACTCAACTCCTTTATCTCCCTTTTTGTAAATTTGTTCTTAAACCCTCAACTAGGTCTTGTACAACTCATTGTCAACTATATCTCCTTCATCATAGGTTTTAAAGGTACAAACTAAATGGTTTTTAGCACCCTTTATGGCCTATATCCTCACCTAGAAATTTCATTTTCTAACTCAAATAAAAAATGATGTATCCTTTATAAACTTCCCCCTCTAATTAACCCTAGACCATGTTCAAGGAATCCCTTTCTGGACTATCAGAGAAATATAGAATACTATCCTTTGTTCCCAATTTTTTTTACATAATATCCTTTTATGGTACCTTAAGAATACATCTTTAAGTTTATATAGAAAATGGAATTGGTTTGGGCTTATTAAAGACAAACCATAGCACTGTCACTTAGAAACCTTCACTGAGATCATGAGAGGAGTTATTTAATTATAAATTTTATAAATATTTGATTCAAGGATCAAAATTTGAATGAGAGGTTAATCTTCACATCATACACACAAAAAAATTGGCAGTGACACTCAACACCTTCAAAATGACTCAAATATTCCTTCTCCTTAAGAAAATATGGACTATGCACGTAGGGGTTATGCATGTAACCAGTGGTTTCAAGAAATGGATTACACTTAATCCTCACTAGTGGCCTTTTTCACCTCTTTCCCATGGTTTCTAACTATAAAAAACACTTCCATTATCCTATCAAGCACTTAACATTAGAGTAGGTCCTCCCTCACAAATCACACAACTAAAATAGAGAATTCCTTAGAAAATCAAGCTTGATCCTATATAATAGTATCATTTCAAGGAACTTCTCTATTCTACTATCCTCGTGTAGTCTCTAACCTGCTAAACTTTGTGCATGCAATAGCTCTCCTTAATTCCACATGAGAAACAATAATAGTCACATACTAACCAAGCCATTTACAGTTTCATTCTAGTTACCATAGTTATATTCCTTATTTGTATCAGTCAAGCACTTAGTCATACTTCACAAAGATCATTTATTACTAGATAAAGTAACAACTTCACATTTTATCAAACACATTTAGGTTATAGATCATAGTCACCTTCACTCACCAAATCATTCACATCACCTTCATTATCATGTTTGATCAAAGGACTTTTCTACTCAACAAATCAAAATATTAGCGCATTACATTAAAATTAGAGTAGGAATACTATAACTTATAAGTAAACATGTAATAGACCTATCCAGGCATTAGACAAGGAACCATTACTAATGATTGTAAAGTGAGAGATACCTTCCTTTCCTCAACTAAATAATCCTCTCCTTACCTCATCACATATTAGCATAGTAATATTTTCACATAAAAAATAAAGCACTTTCTGGTAGATGTTGAGGCGCTAGTAGAGGTCAGGGGAGTGACAAATGTCGAAGGTGTGATAGAAGTCGAAGGTGTGATAGATGTCGAAGGTGCAACGGATGTTGAGGGTGCAGTGTGTGACATTGATGTGGGAGTTGGTAATTTTGAATTAACATTCACATATATGGAAGGGGGCATAGAGGTAGGCATACCAAATATTGGATGGTCTGATGAATTGTAGGTAGAAAAGTAGGAAGGTAATGTTGCAAGGCCAAGAGGTTTTTATTGAGAAATTTATAAAAAACCTCATAACCTATAGGTACAGTCATGATATTAGGATCCATTGGAGATGAGATGGAGGGCGGTGAAGGGCTAGTAGGAAAATGTACATAACTAGTGTTTAAAGTGAGGGCTCGAGCCTGTTGGTGAGTCAAAACCATATAAAAGATGGAAACGAGGTATTATAGGCTTTGCTGAACTGACAGAACTCAGAAACAGATGTTTGGTGAAGTCTAGAAGATATAAATTGATTGTTATTTGTGATAAAAAATTTAAAACATAGAGACTGACACCATTTAGGTAGAAATACTAATGTCAGTTAGTAGACCGATGTCGGTTACTATGAAAATAAAGAAATTTGGCAATCTAGAGAAGAAAAGTGGAAAATAGGTAAAATTGGGTCCTATTATGGGTGATAGAGACTCAGAAATAAGTGTATTGAAATAATTAGAACACAGAAAATTAGTACGTAATAAGAGAATGTTGTTTTTGATAGAATAATAAAAAACATAGAGAAACTGATGGCGGTTAGGTAACTGGTACCGGTATGATGACCAAACCAATGTCAGTAGCTAGACCGATGTTGGTTACTGATATTTTTGAGAAGATGAAGAAATTTTTGAATTTGGAGTAAATTAAGTCAAAGTAAAGCCAACTTAGAATATGTGTTTGGAAGAAAGATGCCCTATCACACTCAAAAAAACTAGAATACATCGGTTGTGATGGTAGAGTGGGAAAGAGAAGAAAAAGTGATGAATCAACCTCACAACTCAAAATGTAATTCAATCAAACAAAAACTAGAAAAACATGTAAATCCTAGATGTTAGATTTTAGTTTTTAGTGGCTTATGCCTTTTTAAACTGAATGTGAATGAAATAGAGTTTTTGGATAATGAAGGTGCCCTATAAACAATCTATTGCTAGTTTCAAGTTAATTTTAGCTAAAGATTCCTTGCTATACCTTTCAGTACGTGAGGTCTCAACTCTGATATGATAAACCAACCAGAATACTGGGCATGGCCCATCGTCAAGGGGTTGTTAAATCCTTGACAACTTAATCCTGGAAGGAAAATGTTTAAGAAATGTGTAAATTTTGTAAGTGGTTTGGCTTAGGAGTGTGTGCATAAATGTGAACTAAGCTTAATCCAATCTAATCGCCAAGTGGTCATGACCTCCACCATGTGATCACTAATTAAATCTATGTGATCTAATGCAACACTCAAAGAATTAAATACACATATTTTAAACCAAAAAAAAATGATATTCGATGTAGCAAAAGGAGAACAAGAAGAGGAATTCTCTTTCATTAAATGTAGTACAGAAGAAAAGAATAAGTGTTCTTTTTAAGCACCAAAGGATAAATTTCTTTTAGACAAATAGAAAGAAAAGAAGATTTCCAGGGAAATTTTAGTGTGAAATTTTTTAGGAAAGAAACAAACACACAAATGTACCCTATATGAACAATGAAAAGAACCCACAAGATGGGGTCCCATCGGGCATGCCAAAATGTTTCACCGCAAAGTAGAGATAAAATAGATAAGAGGTAAAAGGTGAGGAGGAATACATGTGATAGTCACAAAAGGTTTCGCACCATCAAATTTTGACCAAGATGATTATGAAGATATTCCCTTTGGATAAGAGGAACGACCTGTAGAAGCAACACAATACCACCAAATAATATTAAACATATGGCAGTGGACTGCCTAACGTATGCTAGTTCCAAGAAGTGGGGTACTTCCTAGAAGGCTAAAAATCCATTGTTTTAAATAATTTAATGCAAATAAAGAGTAGAAACAAATGAATCCTATTGTAGTTAATATGATTTAGACATCTCATATAAAACATAATAAGAAAATCTAATCTAACATTAAATTTATGTTTAAATTTAGAGGGCCAATAGGTTGGTTTGGGCTTGTAGGTCTAAAAGAGGCTATGAATGAGGTCTAGGAAAGATTTGGTGAGGTTCTGGGTTGTTGGGAAGGATTTATTGGCTTGCTTGTTTGGAAGATCTTACTAGTCACAGAGACTAGTATCGGTTAGGTGACCGATATCAGTTACTAGTAAGTGACAAACGTTGGTTGGGTGACTGGTGTTGGTAGGGGTAATTGGGTATAAATGATAAAAATGAGAGGTTTAGAACTCTTTCTAATTGCAAAAAGAGTGAGGAAGGTTTAGGTGAGGTCGTGTGATTTTTAAGAAGACTCAAAGGTGATAAGATGGGTGTTTGGGCAAGGTATGAAGGTTATTTGGAAAGATGGTTGGATGGAGGTGTTATGGGAGATATCCGGGTATGATAGGGGGTGAAATAAAATAGATAATTAATAAATAACTAGTCTATTTTAACTAATGACCAAGAAGAAATATACTTACTTGTGAAATGGAGATAGATACTGGGAGGTAGTGATGGTTGCATGAGAAAGTGGTCCCGAATGAATGCAGTGGTAGCAGGAAGGAAAGATGCTTCCTTATGAGGACACTAGAGATTTAAATTAATTGTGGTGTCTAGACGTTGTAATGGTCTCTAGTGTGTCACAAGGTCGCTGGAAAACTCGAGAGTGAGAATGCAAGGAATACCAAAATCCAAGATCTAGAACATGAAAAAAGAGTTAGAAAATTATATTTAAGGAAACCGACCATGGTTAGGTGACCGGTGTTGGTTGAGGAATAACTGATGCCAATTAGGGAGAAAAGCCCAACTTACTCAAAATAGCATGTTTCTTCCCAATTTTGGTGTGATTCAGAATTAATTCTGGGTCAAGAGTGTGGAATGATGCTAAATGGAATGGGAAGTTAGTTAGAGGAATAGTAGACAATTAAGGTTAGGGTTAGAATGAGTCCTAATTAGTTAAGGTTAGTGGGGACTTAGTCTAGGTTAATTAATAGGATTGGAATAGGTCTAGGATCAGGTGGAGAGATGATGTGGCTATGTGAGGTGGAAATTAATTTAATTTAGGTGATTGAATTAATAATGATGTGAGAAGGGTTCATGGTTAGATGTAAGTTAATCGAAGGGGACTTGGTAGGGTGTGACCTAATTTGGGTGTCTACACTATCTTGAATATGACCTAAGGTCATATTTAAATAAAATGAAGGGTTATAACCTTCTTAAGTGACAAGGCACACCTCCCCAATTTAATTAATTTAGCAAATAATTTAACCAACCCCTACTATTAATTTTGTATTTAAATAATATGAATATAATTATTCTATATTATTTAAATATAAACTATATATTATGATACACATAATATTATATTTCTAATAGTGAGATGGTGTTTCCGCTAGCTAAGGTGATGGAGGGGTAAATAAAGAAAGGTATCATTCTAGGTTGGAACCCACATAAAGTATCATAATGTTCATGACAATGGGATTTGGTGACAAAATAGGAAGAACCACATCAACCATACAAGTAGTAATGTCGGATTTATGTGGAGCTTCAGTAGGTTGTGGTTCAAGATAATCATCTACACATAATGCGGGAGGATTAATAGGTGAATGAAAATGAAAAATATTTTGTGATTCGGAAATGGTAGGAGATACAACTATGTGATCAGGTTGAGGGGATTGTGCTTTTTCAAGGATGCGTGTTAGAATGTTAGGATCGATGGTACACATATAAGAAAACATAGTGTCATCTGTGGCTTTATGATTAATATAAGAAGATGGAAACTAAATAAGTGAAGGAAAAGGCTTATAACTAGAAGGATCAACAAGAGTATCAACAAAGGAATGATTAAATCTATCAAATTACAAAATAATTGGAGATTTATGACGATTATGGCTATCCATGGTAATACATCGGGTTAACTAAAAATGAACTAAGTAGTGTGGGGATAGTTAACCTAAGCTATGAAGAACTATACTAAAGTAAATAAATTCATTAAAAATAATTTAAATAAGATAAACCACTATGCAAAAGGAAATGCTAACCCTAATGTGCAAGAAGGAAGAGGAAAGAACTCAGCTAAATAATAGATACATGTCGAAGGGTGTCGCAGAGGTGAATAGAAAAATCATGATCAGGAATGACTATGTTGGATTCCTGAAAAGGATGGATATGGAGGATTTAGCTAGACTAAGGTACTTGGAAGAGGATTGGGGTGCCCACGGGAACTCTGGTATGAAATATGGGCACCCGGGTTTATGCGGAATCTTAGAAAATGATTTTTATGGAGTAAAAAGATGGTCTAAAACCCTCACTGTGTGTTGCATCAACTTTTTTGTTCGACATTGTATATTACAAATACACCAAGCTGAATAAAAGACCTGTAAGACCCCAAAACAAGCATCAAATTCTAAAAAAATAATTTAAATTAAGGGGTTAGACTATCCTTATCAGTGACAATGGTGGACTTACTAACTGAGTGCTCCACTACATCTTAGACCCGATTATAGTTCTATGTGCAACTGTGTGTAAACATGACCTAGGTTGCTCTTGTTCCAGTCGTACTTTATGAAGTAGTGAGAAATAATTATGTAGAAAATGTAATAGAATGTGTTATGGAATAAAATAGAATCCCTCCCCCTATGAAGTGTGATGCAGATATCCTAGACTTATGCCTTGATGATGGAGTTATGTGGATGCAAGTGATATCTAATGCAATAGATGGAAGTAAATCTAGATGGAGTGATAGTAATAAGTGATGCTATGTTCCTCATTATAGTCTCATAAATCTATATTTATAGGGTTCTCTTGTTCTAATTTCATAAATAACCCCAAAAAGTCCAACCACAAGAAAGATAAAGATGTTAAATGGCTAAAAAAACCTAAAAAATGGTGGGAAAGCTTGAGAAGGATCGGGATGCCCTTGGTGGGACCAGAGCACCCATAGGTTCCCCAGTACTCTCCTAGGTGCCCCGATCAAGGCTAAAATAGTGGGAAATGACTGAAACAGACTAGACATGTGGACAAAAGTAGGTTGTAATGATGAAATAAAATAAAATAAGATGGCCAAAAGACAAGGTTTAATTAGTACTTTCTTCACTCAAGAACCTTATAAAAAGTAGTATGAGACTGGGATAGATAATGTCTAAAGTGAATGATTTTGTGACTACAATTCAGGACATTTTTTCTTCTTCTGGGTTTCAAAGGATCAAAGTTCAATTGGAAAGAGAAAATTAGCCCTGACAGGCCCACATTCATCCAAAATTAGATGAAATGAGAAAAATTGATAAAATAACTCTCAATATGCCCTAATGCATCCCTATAACCCCTTAGAAGTCCAAAAAAATCCAAAACTAAAAGGAAAAATTAAAAAATTGGCCAAAACATGGGCCTATAAGCTCAAAACAACTCGTCAAGTTGTTGAGCAAGTTGTTTCATAGCTCAGCAAGCTGGGTGCATGAGTTGGGCTTTCTTCAGGTGTGGTGAGCTCATTTTGAGGCAGGGTGAGCTAGAATTAGCTTGACATTGGATGGAAGTAGTGACAAGTCACTTAGATGAGGTTTTAGAGTCAACAAGGTATGATTTAAGTCCAACATAGAGGGACCACAAAAAAATTAGAGGATGACTCGCCAAGTCACTTGGTGATCTGGGATAATTTTTATGCAAGAGCTGATGCGTTGAGCTTGGAATTGAGCTTGGACGACCATGGCGATTGCAAATTCCAGTGAAGTGTCTGGCAGACATATCGGAGCAACTTGTCAAGTGGCTCAGTGAGGTTCTTGATAGTAAAGTGACGTGGGTTTGTAGTAGGAGGTTGGTTAGGTGTTGGCCAAGCCGTGTTAGGTAAACCTAGGAGAAAATGAAGCATGACACAAATATGGTACTCATTGGGGCAAGGAGGATTAGAGTCCAGCCTGAATCACAAAGGGGTAACTTGGTAGCTGAGTTTCTCAGTGGCATCATGAAAGGAAATTGGTTTTTAAGCCAACTTGGCATGGTGGCATGATTCCTTGGTGATGGGTGAGCAGTTTTGTGATTTTGCATGAGGCCGGAGTGGGGAGGTTTTCAGATTTTGTTGTTTCAAGTTTTTAGAGATTTAGATCAAGTTACATGTAAGGTGGAGTGAGATGTTCTAACTGCCAAAACATCTAAAGTCTAATGCGGGGTATTGCAAAGATCAATTTTTTGTCATGGTCAACTCACCAAGTTGGTATCAAAATTTCTGAGAATGTTACATCAAAGTTTGAAGTAGTTTCATCAAGTTGCCGAAGTTCGATGTGGCAAAATCTCGAAGTCTGAAACAGATAGCTCAACAAGGAAAGCATAGGTCAAAGTCGTATTAGGTTTCGGATTCAGAAGTGTAGGAAATAGTCAACATGTTGGGGTCCACACAAATTCCAAAACCTTGAAGTGTAAAATTTTGAAGTCATCAAGCTATCTCGAGAGGTGTTCTAGAGTAGCTAGAGTTTGTTTGTGAGGTGAGCCATGCATTCAATGACCAAGTTGGTTGATGGAGAAGACCAAAGAAACAACCGAAACTAAAATGATGATAACTTCTTCCATACTCCATAGTTTCCCCCTAAATTATAGTTAATGGAAAGGTAATTCAATTTCTTGTGCCATGAAATGATAAAAATTAGAAGTTTTTGGGGTAGGTGGGATAAAAACAGAGAAAAATTCCTAGGACGGAATTAACATACCTAGGTACTAAAAATGGAATTAATAAAGGCATGGAGGCCCTTTCATTATTCCACAAGATATAATACAATTGATTATGGGTTTTATAGGCCTTTTCATCCTTGTTCTAGGAGAAATGATTATTTTTTGTGGATGATTGAATAAAATTTTGGAAATTCGTTCTCTCTCCTCATTGATTCTTCATATATATTATAAAGGGGGGCAGTTTTACAAAGGTTGGACATTTTTTCATTTGCATTCTCCACTCTTTCTCAGTTTTTGGATAATTTTTGAGTCTCAAGCCTTCATTTTTGGAGCTCTAGAATAGAAAATATTCCCTTTTTCCTCTATAATAAAGTATTGTGTAAAATCATTGGAGTAATAAAATCAACAAGTTGTGATTGTTTTCTATCCTAGCTTGGTTTCGTTTCTTTATCTTACCTATATTCATTCTTGGATGTATATTTTACAATTCATTATTTCTATTACATGCTTAAATGTGGTTATGCTTAATAGGAATGGTTTATTGTATGTTTTATGATCTGTGATGCTAGCCAATCCTTCCATGGTTATATTTCTCCATTCTCATGCATTTTGAGAACTTTCTAACACCCCCTTTTCTTAGTGAGATCACCTATTAGTGTAGGATATTTTATTTTCATGTTATTTCCTTCTCCTTGGTCCCTTGGAAATGATAGGATATGATTAGACAATATATTTCCCTTCAGTAGAGTTAGTTATTACACTAGTTTAGGAGTAAGAACCAAATTTTTCTGAAGATTTATTTAATTTTCATGGTATCACATATTTAAACAACTCCATGTTACCCAATCACATTGATTACCTCAAACACACATCACAATAAATTAGAGGGTTTTTTATTTGGTGATAACAGTTCTAGAACACCCAGTGGTACATTGAAGTCATATATTTCATAGTTCTAGAGGCATTTTCAAGCTAAATCAGGAGTTCAAGATTAAAAAACAAAAAAAAGACCCAATCCTTGCATTTCATATTTCAGAGGTTATATTGTATACCCCTATTTCTAAAGAATATATTTCAAAATTTCATGTGTGTAAAACATGTCCCAAGTTCTGAATAAGGTAGATAAGAGGTTTTATATTTCAAAAGTGGTCTTAAGTTCCAAAAGTTACATTTTGGAATTTGGTGGTTGCATTGCATTTTGGATTATGAAGGTTGTATTACATTTCAGATTTTGGAGGATGTATTGCATAAGATAATTTCCACCTTGTGTATTTCATGGATTAACATCTAAAAAATAAGGTCTAACTTCTGAAATCAGGTTCCAAACTCTTCAAAGTTAATATTTACATTTTATCATGGTTAGATGTGTGTCTTGATAAAATCCTTTCCTTCTGAGGCTCATTCTCAACACATATGGTGACTCCCAAGATTAGAACTAAGTGGTTTTAGTAGCCCAAATTTCTCAAATTCATGAGAAGGATCCAAAAAAAGTTAATAACAAGAGAAGAAGTTTTTTTTTAGTATTTGTAGCTATGTCTAGATAGGGGAAGGAGAGGAAGAAGAGTTCAGAGATCTCCATCTCCACTGAATAGAACCTTGTCAACACCTCCACTTGTTACCTTTCCTTTAATCAACCAGAGTTCTTAGGATGATTAGAATGGCTCCACAACCACCAAATCCATTTTTCAACTTCACGAGCAGTGATCTACTTATCGTTAAGGCCTAAAATTCTATCTCAGTGGAATAATTAAAGAACATTCCCTACTTTAGTGGAGAAAATCATACAACTCCAATAGATCATATCAAGGACATTTCAAATGTTTTTTCCATTCATGAGATTAATGAGATGGACGTGGCAATTAGACTCCTTTCTTATTCCCTCAAAGGAAAGGCCCTAGAGTGGTTTAGAGTCTTGACAACTAGGTCAATCAACAATTGGAATGAACTATGTTCTGGACTTTGCATCCAATTCGGAGAAAGTTTAGGTAACTTGTCTCTGTTGGAGAAGCTAACTACAATCAAAAGGGATTTAAATGAATAGATGGCTGATTTTAACTTTAGATTACAATGGAAATTGGACAACATTCTAATTCCCATGATACCAATGGTAGAAGGTGTGTTCCTCTACTTTCTTAAATCTCTAAATTTTGACATATCCGTCATGATATAATCTATGGGAGGGAAAACATTTTTGGGGCCTTATGTCATAACCATTAGGGTCGAGAATTGATTGATCCAAGTTGGTAAAATTTTGTCAAGGCCACCTATTCCTATCTATATAGAAATGGGAAATCCTAAACCTAGTTAAGAACCTAAATTAAATCCCATTCCAGCCCCTAGAAATCAAAGTTCCAACGAGGCTTCCACTTCTTTTGGAACATACAAGGAACTTCAATAGGTCATGAAGCAACTACAAAACTTGGGAACTGATTTGGTGACTATTAAGAGGTAGAAATCCCAAAACTTCATACCTTATCAACCTTAAGCCCAACTAAATAGGCCTCCATATTAGCCAAATAAACCTCTAGCTCAAGTTTTAAATCAAAATAAGAGTCAAGGAGAACCTTCCGATTTTAAGCCATTTCAACCATATAATCCTAAAGGATCATCAACATCCAGGGCCTTGGTCTTAGCCCATAACAACTTGGCATAATAATATGAATGGTTTTTCCCTTATGGAAAACCCCATAATCATGAAACTTGCTTCAATGGTACACTAAATAAATCCTTAATGGTGAAAACTATTGGCACACATCATCAAACAAATGAGGAAGAAAATCAATAATAAGTAACTACTCAAGAAACACCTCTAAGTAATACTTCACTTGTCAATTGGCGAGCTGAGGATTTCTGCAGGTGAATCAAGCTCCTTCTCAGGGTGTAACAGCCAATATAAGGTCTAAAATTAGGAATATATAAGAAGGATATTCATCGAATGCAATTGCTTCTCAACATCCTCTTACACCTCATGGAGTTAGCAACTTAAAATCATCCTTGAATCCACCATATCTTCCTAAAGGGCTTTTTGTATCAACATATGTATTGGCTCATGTGCAGGAGAAATTTGTGTCAATCAAAAGGTAACAGAATGATAGTACACCTCCGTTCAACATCATTGATCATATGAAGAAATTTGATATGATCATTTCAATGTGGGATTCTCTAACCATTCCAGGATAGAGGAATTTGTTACTTGCAGCTATGGAAAACTTAGTCATTCTAGATCATGCATCCAAAGACCATGAAATGGTGCTAACTAATATAACTCAACAAGAGGTGGTTCAATCAAAGGAAAATATGAAACCTCCACCATTTTAAATATATTTGACCATTGGAAATAGCCTAGTATACAACTGCATGATTGACTCATGTGTAAGATACTCATTGATGCATAAATAGATTATGGATCAACTGGGTTTGAAATATAAAACTATCTCTAAAGAAGTGGTATAATTGGATGGGATGACAGTGAAAACCATTGGAGTGATCAAAGGATTTAAACTTACATTATACGCTTTCCACAATGTCACAGTATTGCAAGATGTGTCAGTGATAGACCTACCACCACTCTTTTCTCTATGTTTGTCAAGGGAATTCATAGCTAAAATTGGTGGGTATCTATGAACCAATTAATCCCACATGATTTTTATAATGAAGTATGGATCCAAATCTATAATCAGGTTAGAACCAATTTCAAACTTTCACATTGAGCCCCATGTTCCAAGCCCTATCAATCCCAATTGCTCAGCTTTTGACTAAGAAGATTTTCCAAAAACTCCAGAAATAGGTACCAAGGTTAGAGGAATTCCATATTTGACACTAGAAAAATAGGAAAAAAAAGGCATGTCTATGATCCATATAGGGAGATGGAGAACGTTGAGTTAGGTATCTATTTCTTGCATGAAGAAAACCCATCTCTCCCTAGCATCACCAAAACGGATGAAAAGGTTGACAATGAATTTTGGTAGCTATTTTTTATGGTTCTAGGACTAGACAAGGTGCAAGGGGAGGTGCAATATTTATGTCACCCCAAGGTATAAAATACTTCTAAAATTTCCACTTCTAAATCAATTGTTCTAACAACACAGCCACGTATTAAGCACTAATACATGGGCTACACTAAGCAAGAAAAAGAGTCATCAAGAACTTGCAAGTTTTTGGAGACAGTGAGCTGATTGTAGATCGAGTTAAAAGATTGAATGATGATAAAAATGATCTCCTCAAGAGCTATAAGAATTGGGTATGGGATCTCATTGAGGAATTTTAATATTTTAACAATTTTCCATCTCAAGGAATAAAAACAATGTTATAGACAAGCTTGCAGCAATTAGAGCAACATTTGATGTTGTTGAGAGTATCAAGAAAGAAAAAACATAGCCTCATATCAAAGTGGTTGTGAGACCAGCTATTATGGAAAACAACAGTAGCTAGAAAGTGTTCGAAAATGATCAAAAAATCATCAAATTCTTGCAAGAAAAAGTTTAGTTCTCCTCAAGAAACCAAGACAAACATCAGTATGGAGACCAAGTGGTTCAGTTGAGGAAAAATAAATTACCAAAAGGATTACTGACTCTAGAATCAATCTTCAATCCTAATGAATAGTTTCAAAAAGAGAAAGCAAAACTTTAGGTCAAGGGGGAAGATTCAGAGCCCATTTTGGTTAGAGAAGGTAAAGTTCTCAAAATTGGAAAATTGAGAACTCAACAAGAAAAATATGATTTCATTCAAATTTTTCAAGAGTTTCCAAACATATTTTCTTGGATTTATGAACATTTAAAGGGATTTGACCTAAGTTTGGCATAACAGACTATTGAACTAGATTTAGAATATAATCATATTAGATAGAAGCAAAGACCAGTCAACCCTCATATCAAGTCTCTCATAAAGAAGGAATTGAACAATCTCTTTGATGCAAGGATAATATTCCCAATCAAGCACTCTTCATGGGTTGCTAATATGGTACCCGCTAGGAAAATAATTGGAGAAATCAAATTATGTGTGGATTTTGAATATTTGAATAGGGATTCTCTCAAGGATCACTATCCATTTCCCTCCATGGAGAAAATATTGCAAGTGGTATCTAGCTCAGAAAGGTTCTTGTACAAATGAAAATCAACAGGAAACCTTCAACTGCACTCGAATCCCCAAGGTCGTGCTGAGGTATCTGATTTGGAAATATGAATGGCCAAATAATAGCAAAATTTGGTAAATGGACAAAAATGTATGTAGATGAGGTAGACCAAGTCATCAAGACAAAACAATGTCCTCGAAACACAATAATTGGATCTTCTCATCAAGAGCACGAAAGGCCTGTCTAACCTAGATGGGTCTGATAAATGGATTAGAAATAGTGATTACATAGAGGATCCAATCAATATCAAGCTCTGTAAATATCCTTTCTGCCATTTTCAGAATTCGTGGGAAACCAATGGGAGTATCGTAAATATGTCTAGATAGGGTCATGGAACAAGTGAAATTAGGCGTGGTTTTATGAAACCTAGATACAGTTGGTGGGAGCATTCCAAAATGTAAGGGCTTGGTGATATTCCTCATTTAGAACGCTCAATTATGATATGATGTCAGGTGGTAACAATGATGTGAGGAAAACCAATGTGCACAGACTTGTGTCAATATCTGTGAGAAGCTCTTACACATTTTGTTGGGGTACTCTAGGGTCGCTACCATATGTTTTGGGTTGTTGAGGTCCATGTATGGTCATGTGTATGTTTAAACTCAGTTTCTAGGGGAATTCAAGAACTTGTAGGCCTTATCAACTGCGATGTTTAAGATGTTTAACTATTGGATTTTCTTAGCGTATTGAGCTGGTGTTCTAAGGACAAGAAGAAAAATTCTTGTATCTATATCTGTGAGTAACTTGAAACTATTCGATTCTAGTACCCGTGGATCACTTCCATAAGTATTTGCTTGCTTTGGACCGTTGATGGTCTTGAATTAAAAATATATAATCTATTTAAACAAATAATGGCTAATCTAATTGAATTGAAACTACTCTGTGTTTTTTGTATTTTGTAATATATAAGTGTAATAAAACAATACAAATTCAACTACTTAATAAAATAAATATTTTTGTTCTTTTCAAGATTTTGAGGAAATAAAGGCTTGTAATCTATGTAATAAATCCTAAAAAAACAAATAACCAGATGTAGTTTCTTGAATGTACAAAATAAATCTATTCTATTTAAATAATGAAATCTTCATTTTAAACTATGGATGAAAATCTAAGCTTCTACTTTGCCTCAGAAGCAGGGGAAGAAATCAGAGCTTCTCAGAAGCTTTTTTTCCCCATAACTTCCTCGATAACAATAAACAAGGCTTCTATTGAGGATTTCCTATTGAATTGATTTACCATGGATATTGAATGTTTAAAACAATGGAAATGCTTCTTTTATACTCTATTTGTATGAAAATTTATGCGTACAATTCAGAAATAACAATGTGAAGAAATGAGGAAACCAATATCAAATCCCAACCTGGAAGCATAAATTAATGAAAAATCCAGTTGTATTGTCTCATGTCCCATCATCTTTTCTTTTCTTTCTCATATGTTCACGTGAGTCCAAGGGATTGTGAATGTAACAAAGAAGTAGAGAGAAGGTGTTAGAGTAGTGGTAGCTTGATGGTAGCATGGCAGTAATGTAGTTGGAAGAAAGATAACACAAGTGAACAAAGATTGGATATGTATTTTCTAGTAAAACAGTGGCAACTCAACAACGCAAGAATACAGAAAAATGATCTCTGACCATTTTCTTGAGAACAAGTGATCAATTTATAGAAGGTAAGTTGGGAAATGGTCCAAGACATTTGGCAACAATGGGGTGCCACAATAATAGTGAAGGGGTAATTCAAATAATCAATCATGATCAATTACAAATTAAAAGTGAAGAATAAAATGCCACAAGGTAGTTAGACTTAGAATCATCTAAAATAGGTAAGAAACATGAATTCAAAGTGAATTTAATTGAAACAAGACGCGTCTTAAATCACGTTAGAATATTATGGAAAAAACACACAGGACTGCCATCCTGTGTAGAGTGGCGATTACAAGATCATCGCTCTGCTCAGGTCGGCACTTACGAAACCACCACCCTTCCTAAATGGCATTTATAAAACAACCACCCTTTCTAGGCAGTGGTTATAAAATTGCCACTCAAGTAGGGTGGTGATTTTGACACTAAAGGTCAAAACTGGGCTTAAATGAATTAGGAAGCTAAGAAAAATCATACAAAGGATAAATAAGGTAAACTAGACTACAAATATAAACTGCAAAGAGGTTGAGGAGCTCGAACAACTTTAGAAAAGACATGAATCATCATTAGGGACCTTTTATAACCATTTTCTGACAATGTAGGACATGGAAATTTGGGTGTGTACATATTACCCCCTCGGAGAAGAATTTCAGCCATGAAGAGGCGTAAAACGTAGAGTCCAAGTATGGTGTTCCTAAAATGGGGAGTTAAAAGCTATACATGACATGTCAGTGTGCTAAAATGTCGTCGTTCAAAACTCCCACTATGTGCAAAATGAAAATAAGACTCAAGAGTAAATAGATATGATATCGAAAAATAAATGCTAAATTAAAATGACAAGAGGAATTACCATTTGCACAAGGATAGAAATATACTTGCACCAATACTCCATCCCTGTGGTCACAAACACTCAAAACAAAGTTAAAACACAACATATATATATATATATATATATATATATATATATATATATATATATATCAAAAAACCCATTCTCCAATTCATTTACACATATCCTATTGGAGATTTTTGAGCTCTAGGCTGACGGTGACTGTTTTGAATGAGATTTAGTCAAAATTATCAGTGTGACAAGGTGATTAAGGCCCCAAGACTGAGAAACCTATCGATGCGGAAAAAGGTTAGTTTTCCTCAGTTATTTATTTTAAAACCTAAAATGTAGAATGTTGAAAATCTAATTCTATAGGGGATATTTTAAAATTTTATTATTTTAAAATGATCCCTAAGGGGATGCATGTAGGTCAATCTTTTATTTAATTAAAAATGATCTATTTTTGCATTTTTTCAGGTTCTTAGGTAAAAAAGGATGGCCCGTCGATTTTGGGCAAGACCACCTCCCTACAGAGGGTGGCGGTTACATGACTGCCACCCTATAAGGGCGAAGGTTACAATACCGCTGCCCTAGCAAGGAAACAGTTACAAAATTTCCTCTGTATAGGGTAGCGGTTACAAGTACGCCACCCTAGAAAGGAGGTGGTTACAAAATCGCTACTCTGCATAAGGCGGCGGTTTTGTTATTTTTGGGGTAGAGATCAAATTTTACCCGTTTAGCCCAATTTTTAAATATTTTATATTTTTTTGTAATGTATTTTATTAGCTTTCCTATGTTACTGACTCACTCTTTTGTTGTTTTATGAATGCAGAAGGAGGAGTACATCCGCTGGAGGTAAGAGAGAGAATGTGAGTGACTACCAGATATACTTGATCAGTTGACTTAGGATGAGTTAAATTTATTAGACTGAGCAGGGATATGGAGGATTGCACGGGTGCCATACATTAAACCTATTATCCATATATTGTGTGACCTCTTTTTTTATTGGGATGCAGACCGGAACACTTTCTAGTTTCCATGTGTTAGAGGAGAGTAGACCATCACTCTCGAAGATGTGAACAAGATACTTGATGTTCCTATACTTGGGAGACATTCAACCCTTAATACCAAAAAATTTACAGACATGGCTATGCATTGGGCCACCTATATGGGGGATGATGGGGTGTCACTAAGAACCAAACAAGGTATGAGGCTCCTTTCTATATCTATTTCTCTTATCCCCACACTCTTCTAGGCCATCATGGTTATTTTGGCTTCGCGATTAATAGGGGATAAGGGCAGGGATACATTATTGTATTGTTGGGCCCTAATTGTGATGTGAATTGAGTGATATTGGTGGACTTACACCTAGGGAGAATATATATTTGGCACCACATACCATGATTTATACCATGTGGTGAGGTTACAGGGATAGTCATTGATTCATCCCACACTCGTGACGAGTTGTGTATACAAGAGGATAATACCTTGTTAGAGGGGTAGGGGTATAGGACCCAAGGTCCATCAAGGCTATAGGATAGACTAGTATGTCAGTGCTTAAGGTACCACATCAGCCAATGGCTACCTTGATTACAAATGATTTTGTTGTTACACCCTACCAGGATATGGCAGTAATATGTGGACATGACGGGACTACTATGGTTCTTTGTGCCACTACAAAAAAATTAGTGGATAGATCAGGGAAGGTGGATAGTCATCCATTTGATAGAGCTCCCCATCAGTTTAGAATACCATATGTTGATATTATTCCTCCCATAAAAGTTGTTTATAGGAGCATTAGGGATTCTTGAGGAGGCCCTACAGGTGACCACAGTTAGACTATTGTGACTTCAGGGGTTACTATTGCAATGATATGAGTTGTCTGTGCTTGAAAAACACCTTGTCCCACACCACTCCTTTTGATTGAGGCCACACCCACTCACAACAAGGAGGATTAGGAGATACCTATTAATGTAAACATTGAGGCTGAAGTGGAGATGGGGGAGGATATTGGAGAAGAGACAGGCGAGGAGACCCATGCAGAGGGGGGTGGTGATGACGAGGAGGATAGTGACACGAAGTGACATAATACTCAGGAGAGATCCATGGATGAGAGATAGGAGGTGGATGTAGAGATGGAGACATTATTTTTTGAGGAGCCACTTCTTCATGAGGGAGGTGGAGATGAGGAGTTTTTCATGGGGAAGCATGTTGCCTCAAGAGAGGGGGAGGCACAATAAGTACCTACTATAGCAGAACCTGCTACACCGGATGATCCTACGTGAATGCCTAGAGATCCGAGTATGTGAACACTCTTTTATCAAATTTGTTAGCTAGAAATCTTAATCACTACGTGTTGTACTTCTATTTCTGGTTTTAATGGTTTTTTAACTCGCCGTTGTTTTCTTTGTTTGTCAGCCACTACTCGGGGCTGTCAATATCTTATTCATTGGATTTTTTTTTATACATTTTTATCCCTACAAGGAATAATCAAGAGGACCTATTAGCATACATGGGGAATCCATTGCAGTTTGGTCAGCACAAAGACATTTTTGCACCTCTTTGGAAGGCCATGGAAATATTGGTTTCCTAAGACAAGAAGATCACCACATATGAGATGGCAAAGAGGTTAGTGAGGTGGAGTCATTTACGCAGTGAGGCCACAACTAGTGGTCATTCTCACTATCATTCTCACCACTCGATGCATTCACAACATCAGAGATGTAACAAGAGTCCTAGCCATAGTCATGCACCATCTTAGGGATCCCATAGAGATTGAAAGGCCATGAGACTTTATTCCTTTGTTTCCATTTTTTAGGCACATATATGATGTTTTTGTATTTTCATGCTCAATGAAATAATTTTGAACACACCTAACATGTGATGACATTGTACACAAACTTGACTTATTATGATATATATACAGATACCTATTTTTGGTTTGGCTGTCCTTTGCATTAGATTTGACATCATTTGTGGTTTCCTTTGCATGTGTACTCTAGATGTTTAGAATTTATAATTTTTAATGCTTTTAAGAATGTATACAATGGATGATGAATGGTGATAGAATGATTTCTTTTTTTTTGTTGTTTTTGTAATGTTGATATGTGATGTTTATGCAAACACCTTGTAATGCCGAATTTTATCTTTTCAACTAATGTTTAATAATTCTTTTTATTTTGGAAATATGTGATACATAATGATATGATAATAAAATTAACTCTCTCCACTTCTAACCCCATGTAACCAGTAAGATAAAAGGGATCAACATCGAGATCCAAGAGGTATGCAAATTATATGGTTTTGATAGAGATGTAAATTGTGAGAGAAAGACAAGATTTTGACATAAAACCAATTAGGAACCTACAACTAAACTTTGCATATAGTTTACTACACAACCTAGAATGTGATTGCTTGCAATTTTATCTAGACTTAGATTCATAGATGACCTCTTGATTGACAAAATCTGGTTTTAAGGTTTTAAATCTCTTTTGGAACATGCACATGTAATTCATTTTTCTTGGGATTTTAAGACTTTCAAAGCACTTTTATCAAAGGAAATTACTTTAAATTATTAATTTATTTATAGATACCACCTACACCTTTACCCATGCTACAAGTAGGAAGCATGGTATCATCACCAAGGAAAAGGCATATGTGAGTAAGGGTACTTGCCTCCTTTCCCAACCTCACACCACTCGTAAGAGGCACAGGATCAACACCGAAGGTTGGTGGTGGGGAAAATAATTGTGTAAATGAAAATTTTGATTAATTTTGAACTGAGATATATACTTTTTAAAAAATTTAATTTATGCTTTTGGGAAGGAAATATTTCCCCTATCCTCAACCCCACACAACTAGTAAGATGTGAGGGCTCAACACCAAAGGTTGAGATAGGTAAACAAGTGTCCCATGTGAAAATGTTTAGAATTTTTTTATACCAAAGAGGTTTTTCTAAGGAAATACATGACATCATGAAGCTTCTAGAACTGACTATGGGCAAAGACAACCATGCTAGAAGAAAGCTATAGGTAGAACCAAGTATGTTGAACTGATGAAGTGATAAGGAATGTTGATGTATGTTTGAAGAGGTATGATTTGAATAATTCTCAATGTTTTGTAAAATATTTTGAGAGTTACTTGAAAATAAGTTCATTGATTACAAATTTCATAGAATGAGCTAGAAGATGATAATGCAATGAGAATGCAGTAGTGTACATATGGAAATGTTGTTGGATCATGTGTAGTATCTCTTTAGGTGAAGGGAGTTGATGGATTCACCAAATTCCTCACCTTCTAGTGTACACATGTGGTATGCCACTTTTTTATAGACTTCTATAACTTGATATGGGCCCAACCATTTGGGCTTGAACTTCCTTCCCTGATCTGCAAGTCAATTTTAACTAGCAATTGTTCACACAACAAAATTTTCTTTGTATTGAATTTCAATTTTTAAATTGGTGATTATGAACTTTTTATATATTTTTAATAAATAATTAAAACCTAAAAGTATTGTGTAAAATATAGATAAATGAAGAAAATTCACTAGCAATTCGACACAAGGTGTGATAACTGAGTTCTGTGCTTAAGGCCTACGTCTTCAGGTCTGGTTTAGTGGGACTGATCTATTAACATTCTTGAAAATAATTCTTTACAAATAATTCTACTAATTTTTACCTTCTCATAGTATTCCTCTGTCAAAAATAGTAGGAGTCACTTTTTAATTCATCCCCAAATTCCATTCCTATCTCAAGTTCTGAGCATTTGAATATTACATACATGTAGCTCCCCCCATATACATACTATATTGCCCATTTGTATAGTATTTCACAAGTAGTGGCACAGTGGTCAAGTCTCTTATCTGTTACCATGGAGGTCAAGGTTCAATCCCCCTCTCCATTTCCTTAGGTGCCTCCCATGGAATTTATTCCACATTTATAGCATAGTGGTTAGGGGAGCATTTTAAATGGCTTGTTTTAGACGCATATTGGTGTCTATGAGAGACATTGACCAGTCAAATCTTGTTTGGGCATAAGATGGAGTGCTTTGGCATATTTTGGTATCAAATATGGAGATATGGTACTATTTAAAGGTGGCATTTAATATGTGTTGAAACATATGTGCTTAACTTGGAATATGGGATATAATGCATGGTATTTGGTAAATAATATCTGGTATTAATTAGCTTAAGTATGCAATAAGATATAATTTAAATTACACTAGCTAATTAGTCCCATATGTATCATGGAACTGAAAAATGGACTAAATATATACATAATTTTATATAATGATGATATGAGAAGAAGGCCCAAACACCCCTCCATTATCGAGTGTGTCAAACCTGGCTAAGGGCCCCCATCTAATAAATAGCGGGTCCTACCTATTTTTCATCGAGTGTCAAAGATTGGTATTCCAAATAAAAAAATTATCTATCACCTATATTGTCCATGTGTCACATTTAAATTTCTCCACTTGGCAAGTGCATGCGCGTCTAACATGTGCGTAGTCCCTAATTTTTGCCAGTTGATCTAAACTTTTAGCGGGCCATAACTTTTTCAAACAAGTTCTATTTCCTGTAAACAAGATATCATCGAAATCATCTAATTTTCCTCCACGCAATAGAGCTGACTATAATTGATTCTAAGAAGATCATAGATTAGAATTTCTCAGTGAGGATCCTCGGGATCACTCCTACCCACTGAGAAACTTTTGGACCCCAAAAGTCAACTTAATTGGTGAATAGGTGAGGGTATTTCTCTCTCACCTTTCTAATTTCCATCCATTTTTACTTGTTTGGATGCATACCTTTGAACCCCATACAAATATAATCAATGTCACCCCTTCATGAGGTTCTTACTTTCTTGTCCAAAATGATGTGTTCCTATAACTCATCAAGATCCTCAAGAAAAAAATCATCAATGGAAGGCATTATGTTAGCATCATCATGATCAAAAATCATAGGAGGTTCATACAATCTTAAATTCTCAACATTTACAACAGATTATATTTGCATATATGGAGGTAAATCTAACCAGAAAGTGTTATTACCAATTTTTTCCAATATTTGGAATGGACCATACCATATAGGTTTCAATTTTTTACCTTCACCTACTAGCCATTCCTTGCTGATGTGAAGCCAAACCGAATCACCAAATTTTAACTTGTGATCATTTCTATGTTTATCATGCTTGAATTTGTACTTATATGACTCTTCTCTAATTTTTCACAAACATATTGATGAACTTTTTGTATTCTCTACACAAATTTTTTAGCTTTTTCAAAATCACTTGAACCATTAACAATAGTTTCGTGGCCATAATATACTTCTAAAGGAGAATTAGGAAGATATCCATAACAAGTCTCAAATGTAGAATTCAAATTAGAATAATGTAAGGAACGATTATAAACATGTTGTACATAATAAAAATGTTCATCCCATAATTTAGGATGTTTGCTACAATAACCTCTAAGTAACCATACCAATGTGTGATTTACAACCTCTGTTTGACCATTGGTCTATGGATGAAAAATAGTTCTCTTTTTTAGTTTTGTGTCCATTAATCCCAATAATGTTGACCAAAATTCCCCAAGAAATCTATAATCCTGATCAAATATAATTGAATTAGGTAAACCAAAATGAACCCTAAAAATTTGAAAAAACAAATATGCAGTTCTCTCACCAGTTACTTGTTTAGTACATGGAACCAACACACACATTTTGCTAAATATTTCCACTACCACATATAAGTAATCATGTTTCTTTCATGTCATGGGAAATCCTCCTACAAATTCCATGGAAACAATTTCACAAGGCCTTGTCAGAACAGGAAGAGGAGTGTAAATTCCTAATTTCCTGTTACTTGGCTTACTTGTGGCAAACATAACATAATTCTTAATATACCTGGTTACATGTTCCTACATTTTATGCCAATAAAAATATTTTTGTATATGTGGAATTGTCTTAATAACACCAAAATTTCTAGAAATAAGAGAAGTATGTGTTTCCCTAATCATTTGCACATGTTCATTTTCTAGAATGTAAAGTTTACCAGAGTGATAACAACCCATCATGCAAATGATAATATTTTTCTCCTATTTGTTTCTCACTTATTAGATCCTCATACATTTATTTAAATTATGTATCATCAACATATTTTTCCTTATAATTAAGATGATCCAAAGAACTATGTTGTAAAAGAATAGATGCAACTACTACTAGAGGTCTAGATAACATGTTAGCAACCTTGTTTTGTATACCTTTTTATACCCGATCATAAGATGAAACTGCTGCAAGAATCCCATCCAACATAAATGTCTAGACTATTGTAGATTTGTTTGTGTTTATAAATACTAAAGGGGATGATGATCGGTATGTTTCCTTTCCCATTAAGTAATGCTTCCATTTTTTTACACTCTAAACCAAAGCATATAATTCTTTATCATAATTTGGATAATTTCTTACCACACTTGAGAAGGTTTTTGAATGGTAATGTTGGTGCTCAATTTAATCTCGCCCCTTTTTCGTTTAAAATTTTCATCCCGCCTGGTTTCATGCACTTTATGTCTTCTTGTGTGGATGCGTAACTCTTTGCCTTCAATAAGGTGTCTTTGTCAAGTCATTTCCTTGGTTTGTGGATCACATTAAGTCTTGGTATTAGTTACTATTTTCTCTTCATGGGGAAAAATTTGGTTGTTGGATGTCTTCCACGATTGTCTCCTTTGTAAATCCTATCCCAACATCTGTGGATATGTAGTCTTTTCTAATTGGATAGGGTGTGGTGGGTATATTTGATATTTTGATGTATTATGGTGAAGGGCATGAAAGTATAAGGTAAATTCTTAAGACCTGCAAAAGAACATGTGGAGGGCATACGCTCATTTGAGGATCTACCTCAGGTTATGACCTTTGGTGTTGTGCCGAAGAGACACGTGGAGGTTTCTACTAGGTCTTCACATGCTCATACTTTTCAACAGCTGAGGAAACTTTGTTGGACCCTACACACGTGGAGAGCCTGCACTCATTTGAGGTCTCGCCTCTGGACTTCACCTTTGTAGTTGCACCAAAGAGACACATGGAGGATTTTTCTGGATCCTCTTTATACTTGGCCGACTTGGACTCACAGCATAGATAAACAAAGGGGAAGCCCAATAACTCCATAGTCATAGGACAAGAGACCATATTGCTGAGTGAAGTGCAATTGGAATTATTGTGGAGATAATTTTACAAACCTGAGAAGGAGGGAAGCTATTCTTTTGAGTCAAAATTTCTCAGGTGCTTGCAAATAATTGACATACAACCCTGTGAGGTCCTTGGACATCCCCATCTTTTTCAAATTTTTGAACTTCATCCTAGGGTGGCCAGGAGCCACCTAAGAATTATTAAAAAGGGATTTCTTGCATGAAAAGATAAAATAATGATTAAAAATACTTTTAAAAGTTATGACATGGTGCCCTAATCATATCTGATGAAAGTAGGAAATGTGAATGGGTCAAAAAATTTCCACCTGAAAAAAATAGAAATGAATATTCTTCTTTAAATATTCATGTTCTTTTGGGGGGAAAATAGGATGAGTGAGTGAGTGAAATTGTATAAATGCAATGAGAATAATCTTTCCCAGGGGGGTTAATTTTTCTGAGAAAGTTTTAAAAAAACAATTTTCTCGAGAGACCATCCTAGAAACCTGTTTATTTTCCTTTGTTTTTAGATTTAATCATGTCAAGATGGTTTCTAGTGTACAACCATTGACAATATTTGAGATTGTTAAAGAAACTTTCCCCTATTGATGAATCTCATGAACCCTGAATGAATTTGTGTTGATCATGAGCATAATTATGTTTGCTTTTATTTCATAATGTTTTCAAATAGTTTTTGGTGTTCATGTTGCAATCTTATGTTAAACACCTTCCAAATCACACAAGATCTTATCCATGTGCTAGTATTGTGTAATTTGCAATTTCATTGTGAGAAGAGCTTTCATCTTGTAATGAAATAAATAATTTAAAATCACTTGAGTTTCACTTTGTTGACAAAGTATGTTGACACGAGCCTTTGTGTTGAATTCTTGAAGAGTGTATGAAATCATGCATCTCTGGGCCTCCATTGATACATACCTTCTGGTTGAAGGAATATTTTGGCTATTTTGAAGCATTTTTTCTGTGAGTATTCCAATATTTGTAAAGGTTCTCAAATATCTAGTATAATAAACTTTATATTCCTTAACTTCCCACCAAAAACTTCTCAAATGATAAATCCTACATAAACTACCCCTATTTATACTGTGTATCCACAAAGATTTAAAAAATTCCACTACCAAAATATTCATAAACAATCAGGTTTCAATTATTGACTTTTCTAACCTAAACCTTGTCTAGGAAACATCTGCACTCTCTAGTGTGACAACTCGTGAGAGTTAAATTGTTTTGTATTCATCATATTTTCTCAAGGTTTTCATGAAGATTGTGAAAGAAGGATCTCTTGATATCCTTCACCAATACGGGTTACAGAAGGTGTCCTCTCACTCTAGTTGAAGGCACAACCTAAAGTAGTGAGGGTAGATCAAACCCTTAATAAGGTGCTATCCATTTCTCCAATGCCTCAGTGACAAAGAGTCAGCTGAATCCCCTCCCCAGCTACAAAACTACTTATATCATGATTTTTTTATATCTAAACATCCTACCAATTTTGTGATGCTACTCAGCCCTTATAGGAGAATCAATTTGGATGCCAACACCAAAGTGGCGCCATTACCGGGGACTATTTTTACAAATACATACACATACCAACCCTGGTAATGTTTCTTACATGGTTTAAGTATAAATATGTTATTTAAACATCATCCTTTGGTGAGATTTGAAATTTTTTTGCAAGATCATAAGTTCATTGAGCAATATTTCCAGTTTCTAGTTGTGATTTGTACTAAATTTACATCAATAGTGATAAATGTGGGTAAAGGAAGGTTGGATCTGCTAAGCTTTTCAGAAATTAAGTATTGATAGATGTTTGACAAGTTACTTATAGTGCATCTACATGAATTAGGTGAATATCCTCAGTGGTGACTTTGTGTTGAATTGAAATTTTGATGATTACCATCGTCTTAACCTGTGTCAAGTGAAATTTTTTGTTAATATTTGCAAAGATGGAGGGAAGAAGGTATTTCTTCACTAGGGATCCTACTAAAAAGTAGTTTCGAGAATTAGGGAAAGCAAATTCAGAAGGAAGACAATTCTAGAAAGTAGTAGGAGATCAAGAATCAAGAAAGGAGATATCCATTTTGAAAGGTGATCAAGTTGTGGTTGAAGATTACCATACGTCTTCAAGTGATTCTTAACCAAGTAGTCTTCATGTGAATTTAGGTTCCCTTACTAGAGAGGGGCCATCATTTGTGTCCAAAAAATGTGTTCCTCAACTTTTCTTTGCTTCTTCCAAGGTGGATAGGGTTTTCCAAGAATCTGAGTCATTAGAGGATATTTACTTTGAGATTTATACTCTTGTGGCCCAGAGACCCCTCATCCCTTATCATTTTGATTCTACTACAAGATCACCTCCTCAAGGCAATATGGCTCAACCTCCACCTAGACATCCTTTTTTGTCAATACTTTTGGACCAATAAATTTTAGAGGTATGGTTGGATATCCTAATATGGTGCCATAAGATGTTAGAAATCGGTTGCCAAAATTTCAAGGGAATAATGCCATCACTGGTGACCACTATTTAAGACTATTTTTCAATATGATGGAAGATTTTGAAATTGAGTTTGAAGACGTGTATATAAAGATATTTATTAAGACTCTTGAGGAGGATGCATGTGACTGGTACAAGTCATTCCTAGATAATTCAATATATTCATGGACCAAGATGAAAAATACCTTTAGATTGCAATATGGGGATAAGATAGATCCCAAGTTACTTTTATCTGAATTTGAAATATAAAGAAGAATCCAAATGAATCTGTCCATGATTTCAATACTAGGTTGAATAAGACCTTGAATAGGTTACCTATAATCCTAAGGCCAAGTGATGAGTCCTATTTGATAAAATATTCTGACACTTTTGATAAAAAGGCTACTTATTACTTGAGAGATAAGAACCTGGGAACATTGAGGCAGGATTTCACCATGGCCTTACAAATAGAAAATAACATCAAAGTAGTTGGGAAGCCTTCTAAGAGAGAGGGTGTCAAGTTAATCAATCCTAAGAGACCTCAATAAAAAATATGTGGATCTGGAAGAGGTTGTGAATACTTTGGCCAGAGCGGTTAAAGAGATATCGTATATACTAGTTAGAGTAGAAAAAGGGATAGGAAAAAGTTCCCAAGGTCAGCACAAGCCACACAGTCAGGAGAGATTTGGAAATCATCCCATTGGTGATCACATACTAGATGATAAAGGGAAGGCGCCCATGGGATCATCAAATAAATAGCCTCAACCTAGGGATAATAGATTGGTTCCTGATCCTTTGACCAGGGTTCATTTTAAGAGACCTCCTGGAAATCGGAGGTGGAGAATACCTGGCGAATATCCCCGGAACCGGTTTCACGAGAAGGTGAATTTTTTGGGGTTGTACATCAAAAATTTCACCTGATTATCAAGCACTGCGACAGAAGGCTGCAGACATGCGACGGGAGATTTTGCTGTCGCACGTCAAAAAAATCTCCCGTCGCACGTCTGCAGCCTCCGACCTCTGCTTTCTCATCAAAAAATCTCCGTGTCGCGCATCAACAAACTCTTTTTTGTGCGTCTGCTATGCGTCAATATCTTTTGTAACTCCTTGTCACGCATCAAATAAATGCAGTGACGCGCATTAACAGGCCTTAGTGACGCGCGTCAATAGGCCTTAGTGACGCGCGTCACTAAGGCCTATTGACGCGCGTCACTTGTGACGCGCGTCACTAAGGCCTATTGACGCGTGTCACAGGCCTGACGCGCGTCACTAAGGCCTGTGACGCGCGTCAATAGGCCTGACGCGCGTGCCTTAGTGACGCATGTCATTAAGGCCTATTGACGCCTTAGTGACGCACGTCAATAGGCCGTGACGCGCGTCACTAAGGCCTTAGTGACGCGCGTCACTAAGGCCTATTGACGTGCGTCACTAAGGCCTATTGACGCGGTCACGGGCCTTAGTGACGCGCGTCAATAGGCCTTAGTGACGCGCGTCACTAAGGTCTATTGACGCGTGACAGTAAATATTTTGTCGCGCGTCTGTAACCTCTACCCTCTTCTTCCTCATCGAAAAAAATCCATGTCGCTCGTCAACAAAATCTTTGTCATGCGTCTACTATTCGTCAATATCTACAGTATCTCCTTGCCTGCAAACCCTCCTTGTCGCGCATCAATAACTTACCCCCTTGTCGCACATCTATAATACGGGATATATCATATTGTTGAAAAATGTGAAGTAGAAGTGTTCTACCTGGCGAATAATCTAGGTTTATATAGGGGATATTTTTCAAGGGTAGGCGAAGCCGACCCCTAAAAAAAATTAAAGTGTAATTTTTAGGCGAACAGGTCACTGACCCATGCCAAAAAATTCGCCTTTTCAAAATTTTCAAAAATAGAATATTCACCATATTACGAATATTCGCCACTAAAATTATCCCTGCCTTTGACTATTAGGATTACTACCGTGGAGGAGACCCATGTTATCAAGTGGTTATATAGGTGTTTCTTACCACACTCCCCATGTGATGTAGATTAAGAAGTTGAGGAAGCAGATGATGATGAGATGTATGATGATGTTTGCATGATGGAGTGCCTTGCAAACTCACAACAAGGGGTAACGTCAACTGAATTGATAAGTGCCAGAACTGTTGAAAAATTATGGGATTATGTTCACCGGGTATTTCATCTTCCTCATGTTAATACTTTTGAAATTGATATGGTATAAACATTTTATTTTCCTAGTCATGATTTTGAATACTTAAGGGCGTTGATGATTAAAAAGTATGATGGAGGGATCCCTTCCGAGGAGGATAGGAAATTGTTGATGAATGCAGTAGTTGCTCAGGAGAAAGAATATGATACTAGAAGTAAGGTTGTCAAAGGGGGAGGGCCACAAACTAAGCCAAAAATTCTAGTTCTTACCAATATTATGAATGAAACCCCTAAGAAAGATACATCTGGAACACTACTAATTTTCCCAAATAAAACCCATGCTCTTGCCTATGCCTAGACTCTGAAAAATCCTGTACTATCAGAGGAAGTGGTAAATCTCCCTCCTAATACTACCCTACCCAAATAGGTTCCTTGTGACATAGCCCAAATCCTAAGCCAAATCAAATTTAATGTTCCCATTGTTGAATTACTTAGGATCCTAGAGCATAGGAAAAGAGCATTTGAATATTTAGGATTTAAGGAAGAGAAAATTACCCAGGGAAAAAGTGTTAATAATGTAGAGGTTCCTCCTATTATTGTAGAATTAGAAATACCACAAGCATTGGAGGAATTGGGTGAATCAATTGAGGTGTATTTAGGAACTTCTTTGGTTGAATCTTAGCTAGATGTAGATCCATTTTTTACCACTTTGATTATTAAAGATAGGCTAGTACATAACTGCATGTTTGATTCAAGAGCCTCATGCAATGTGATGCCTCTTGAGGTAGTGAATGAGTTAAATTTCAAGGTAACAGTATCTTTCAGGAAATGTACTACTATGGATTCAAGAGAAGTATCATTAATTAGATATGTCAAGGGATTAGTAGTACAATTAGCAGCTTATCCACGAAAATGCTTAACCATGAATATGGTTATTGTGGATTGTCTTGCCAAGTGGGGGATGTTATTATCTAGAAAATGGGTAGCTAGTGTGGGTGGAAGCATACAAATGGACATGTCATATGCAACCATACCAATTGAGGGGAACCTTGTAAAGTTGTACGGTGAGAAGAAAATGTTGCATATCATTGAGGACCCTAGAAATGCTTCTTATGAAGTATTGTACACAAATGTTGATGTCGATAAATTTTTGGGCTATGCTAATTGTAAGGAGTGTAAAATTGATGAGTGCAAGTATCCTGGGTAGGTTGGTTCTCCTTGGACCTTGATGTTTGATGGGGTTTTTTTCTAGATCTGGTAATGGTGCTAGTGTTGTCTTGTTATCTCCAAGCCAAGAGGAGTTTAAATTTTCTTTTGAAATAAATTTTGAGTGCACAAATAATATTGCTAAGTATAAAGCACTGCTCTTGGGTCTAAGGATTGCATGGAATTATGGTGTCAGAGACATTATTGTTAAAGGAGATTTAGAGTTTATAGTCAAACAAGTCAGAAAGTTGTATGCTACAAAGAATCAAAGAATGAAGCAATACAAGCATGTAGTTTGGCAATTCATTAAAATGTTTGATTATTTCAATATAATATACCATGATAGGAAATACAATATTGTAGCAGACAAATTGGTAGTGTTGGGATCAAGGTTTGAGAATTATATAGTATCCCCCTATTGTGAATATGATATTGAAATATTGACAAGGACATTTGTCCTTGATAATATCAAGCATTGGAAATTTTTTGAAGATGATGCCTAGGTCCAAAGGTTTTTGCAAAATAAATGAGAATTTACCAATCAAAGTATGGATTGGGAACTGATGGTTTGTGCAAATGAAGGAAAAGAGACCTTATTTGGTAAGGACATTATTAAGCTGAAAACCAATACTATTTCAAGTGGTTTGGTTGCACTAGAATCAAATTTTGACAATGTTGATTGCATTGTTAATAGACACATGTCAGCTTTGAGAGATGTTGAAGAATATAACCTGGGCATAAAGGATAAACCTAGGTGACTATGGCTAGGTAGCAACTTGAATAGATAAGAAAAGTAGTCATATGTCCAATTGCTAAAAAAGTACAAGGACTTCTTGGCTTAGTCATATTCAAAACTGAAACCATATAGGGAAGACCTTTTTCAACTCGAGATACCCCTGAAGGCTAATGCCAATCCATTTAGGCAGAAGCAAAGACCAATTAACCCACTCCTTTCCCTAAAAAATGTAAGAAGATTTGAAAAAGTTAAGGGATGGAGGAATCATACAACCTATGAGGTACTCTTCATGGGTGGAAAATTTGGTACCTGTTTGAAAGAAGAATAGAGACATAAGATTGTGTGTCAACTTTAGAAATTTGAATAAGGCATTAATCAAGAATAATTATCCCTTACCAAATATGGATAACATGTTACAATTAGTTATTGGATCTGAGTTTTTATCTACTTTGGATGGTTTCTTTGGGTATAACCAAGTAGTTGTGAAGCAATAAGAGAGAATCAAAACTAATTTCACTACTCTATGGGGTACCTATGTGTACATAAGAATGTCGTTTGGCTTGATAAATGTTGGAGCCATGTTTTAAAGAGAAATGGATGTTGCATTCTCAGGATATATAAAAGACTTCATTTTTGTGTATCAGGACGATGTGATAGTTTTTTCAAGGAAGAGAAGTGATCACCTATAACATTTAGAAAAGATGTTAATAAGGTGCACAGAATATGGTATCTCACTGAACCCTAAGAAATGTCATTTTGGGGTTCAAAAGGCAAATCTGCTTGGACATATAGTGTCAAAAGAGGGGGTCATGATCGATCTTGAGAGAGTGGAAGCCATTAGCAAAGTTCTTATTCTAAGAAACAAAAAGGGAATTCAATCCTTTTTCAGGTAGATAAATTTTATTAGGAAACTTATTTCCAACTTTGCTAAATTGACTAACCCAATCACTAATATGTTAAATAAGGATCGGAGTATCAAATGGGAAGAAGCATCTATCTAAACCTTTATTGGGATCAAAGATGTGTTGAAAAATGCCCCTATTTTAGCAGCTCCTGATTACAAAAAGGTTTTATAAATGTTTTCCTTTACTTCTAAGAATACCATTGTGTCTGTCCTGTTACAAAAGGATGATGAAGGAGCTGAAAGGCCAATTGTTTTCTTTAGTAAAGCATTACAAGGGGAAAAGTTAAAATATACTATTATGGAGAAATAGGACTTTTCTATGGTTAGAGGTACAAATATCTTTAGGACATATATTTTAAGTTCTAAATTCATAGCTTATGTCCCTCATACTATGGTAAAAGATATCCTGTCAGAAATGGAAATTTTGAGTAAGAGATGCTGATGGGAAAATAAATTGCAAGAATATGACATGGACATCCAAACTACAAAAAATTTCATAGGTCTAGGCCTAGCAAAGCTAATGACAGAGAGAAATATACAAACTATTGAGATAAATGAGATCGAAGAGGAAAGTATGAATATTCTTGAGAAATTGATAAATTCTAAATGGTATAAGGATATTATTTTTTTATCTCAAACATCTGCAATCCCTTGAGTACTTAAGCAAGAATCAAAAGAGAGAACTTAGGTTAGCTTCCCAAAAATATGTCATCACTGATTATGGGTTGGCTTAGAGAAACCCTGAGGGAGTTCTCTTAAGGTGTATCACTGAGGATGAAGCCCCAAAATTAATTGTTGACTTCCATGGAGGAGTTTGTGGGGAGAATTTCACTAGAAGAGTATCAAACCATAAGATCTTAAGGGTTGGTTACTGGTGGCCAATACTTTTTAAGGATACAACTTTATTAGTAAGAAAGTGTGAGAGTTGTCAACATTTTTTAGGAAGATTGAAAGCTTCAAGATCCCTTCCTTTGCATCCAGTGTCAATTAAAGCCCCTTTTAAGTAGTGGGGAATGGAATTTGTTGGGGAAATTTCAGATTCTTCAAGTGCAGGACACAAGTGGATATTGGTGGCCACTGATTACTTCACCAAATGGGTGGAGGAAATCCCCACTAAGATGGCAACCCACCAAATTGTCATGGATTTCATTCTGTATCATATCATTTGTAGGTTTGGAATACCTACTAAAATAATTGCTGGCAAAGCTATGAGTTTTTGAGCTAAACCTTTGGTAGCCATGTTTTAAGAGTATGGGATAAATTTAGCATATGCATCTAATTATAATACCCAAGGTAATGGACAGGCTGAGTTGAGAAACAAAAATTTATTAAAAATAATCAGAAGAACTTTGGAGATAAATAAAAGAAAGAGGGGTGAGCAATTGAAGTTTGTTGTTTGGGCTGACAGAATTATTGTTGAAAGAGCTACTGGAAAGATCTCATTTGAATTTTGTATGTAACTCAAGCTCTACTTCCCCTGCATATGTAATTATCTTCATATCAATTCACCTGACAGTTGGAGGACTAGGAGGTTAGTCCCTATGATGCATACATCAATCAAATTGTTGAACTAGATCAAGAGAGAAGAGAATCCCATCAAAGAAATGTTAAGTTTAGAGAGAAAATGAAGAAAATGTTTGACAAAAAGGTTACCCCAATATTTTTTCAGTGTAGGAGATTTGGTGCTACTATGGGATAGTAGACATGAGGATAAGGGAAAACATGGAAATTTTGACACATTATGGATGGGCCCTTATTCTATTGATATTAGGATCAACGAGCACACCTTCTTCCAAAAATATCTAGATGGGGAATTGTTTGATTTTCCTATTAATGGTAGGAACTTGAAACATTTCCTTGATTTATTTATCAGAATCAAGGTACACATCATTGTACAGTGTATAGTATTTTTTTCTTTTTTCATTTCTACATTTTTCTATTTTGGTTCATCCCGGTCCTTGGCGGATGGTTTTTGTTGGTTTCTTAGTTTTTCCCTGGGGTGTTAGAGATTGTTTTTCTACTTTACAAGATTGTTCTTGACTCTATTTCCCAATGGATTTATTTTGGCACATGGTTTGTTATGTTGTTCTTATGAAAATCGCTGGGAGTGCCCATCCCCAAGTTAGAGCCAATGTTGGTGCTCAATTTAATCTCACCCTATTTTTTCAAATCTTCTTGGTCTACATGGTTAGAAGTATTTTTTGTTTCCCTGTGTAGCACATAAGAATTTTACCTTCATGAGGATGTTGTTGTCAATCTTTCTCTATTTTCATGGATTACATCGAGTCTTGGTATTATTTACAGTTTTCTCTCCTTGGGGAAAAAAATTGTTGTTGGGCGTCTTCCACAATTATGTCTTCTTTGTAAATCTTGTCCCAACATCCATGGATATGAGGTATTTTCTAATTAGATGTGGCATGGTGGGTCTATTTGATATTTTTATGCATTATGGTGAAGGGTGTGGAAGTATAAGGTAAATGCCTGAGACCTGTAAAAAAATTGTGGAGGCTTCCGTTGGCTCTGCACATGCTCAGACTTTTCAAAGGCTGGAGAAAATTTTTCGAACCCTAGACATGTGGAGGGCCCGCACTCATTTAGGGACCTTCCCCTAAATTTTACTTTTGAAAGAGTGCCAAAGAGACACATGGAAGCTTCTTTTGGCTCTTCCCAGGCTCAGAATTTTCAACACTCGGTGTATCTTTGTTAGACCCTAGAATGTGGAGAGCCTGCACTCATTTGGGGACCCACCTCTAGCCTTTACCTTTGAAGTTGAGCGAAAGAGACACATGGAGGCTTCCACTGGCTCTGCCCATGCTCAGACTTTTCAATTACCAATGTAACTCTCTTAGGTTTTGACTACGTGGAGGGCCCGCGCTTGTTTGGGGACTTACCTCTAGATTTCACATTTGAAGTTGCACCAAAAAGACACATGGAGGTTTTCGTTGGCATTTTTTACACTTAGTCGATTCGGGCCTCGATCAAACAAAGTATTACTTCTCTTATGAAACTATTGAAACTATGAAGAAGATTGAAAATAGGATTGAGGAGTTAAAGGTTAGGCCATTAGAGTATAAGCAAAAAATGGCCCAATGTTTGGATTTAATATCAAGACAAGCATTGATTTTCCAGTACCACATTGAACCTGATGAGGATAAAGTGAATGATTTTTTCCATAAATATGATTTCTATATAGCCAGGCTACCAGTAGAGCAAGGTCTAGCATGGCAAGATCTAGTAGAGCAAGGTCTAGTAGGGTAAGATGCAGTAGAGCAAGATCCAACAGAGCAGGATGTAACAGAAAGAAATGAGGAGTAAGAAGCTACATGTAATTTTCCAAAAGAGACGACCAAATGTCCTAGCTAAAGAAATTGGTGGAAACAATTAAAAAGACTCATCTTCTATACACCTGGCAGCTTTTTGGATGTAAATTGTAAATATCACTTTTTAGAACAATTTTTTTTTAAAAAAAGTATTCCTCAGAATATTCTTGTTTTTGGGGGGAAAGTGATATAAAGGCATGAAATAATCATGCACAGGGGGAGTTAATTTTTCTAATAAAGTTTGAGAAAAACTATCTTCTTGAGAGACCATTTGAGAAACCTGTTTATTTTCTTGTTTTTTTAGATTTAATCATGTCAAGATGGTTGCTAGTGTATAACCATTGACAAGATATGAGATTGTTAAAGAAAATTTCCCTTGCTAATGAATCTAATGAACCTTGAATGAATTTGTGTTGATCATGAGCATAATTTTTTTTGCTTTTATTTTAGAATGTTTTCAAATAGTTTTTCATGTTCTTGTTGCAATCTTATGTTAAAATCCCTCTAAATCACACAAGATCTTATACATGTGGTAATATTGTGGCATTTGCAATTTCATTGTGAGAAGAGATTTCATCGTGTGATGAAATAAACAATTTAAAATCACTTTACTTTCATTTTGTTGAAAAATATTGTTTGTTAGTCTATGAGTGTATCTTAGGTGTGATGAATCAGGGATTTCCAATTTAATTGAGTCTTTAACATAAGCCTGTGTGTTGAATTCTTGAAGAGTGTAGGAAATTATGCATCACTAGGCCTCCATTGATGCACACCTTCTGGTTGAAGGAATATTTTGGCTATTTTGAAGCATTTTGTTTGAGAGTGTTCCAATATTTGTCTCAAACATCTGGTATAATCAACTTTATCTTGCTTAACTTCCCACTAAAAACTTCTCAAATGATAAATCCTACATGAACTACCCCTATTTATACTATGTATCCACAAATATTTAACAAATTCCACTTCCAAAATATGCATAAACAATCAAGTTTCAATTATTGTCTTTAATAACCCAAACCTTGTTTAGGAAACATCTCCACTCTCTAGTGTGACAACTCATGAGATTTAAATTGTGTTGTATTGATCATATTTTCTCAAGGTTTTCATGAAGATTGTGCAAAGAAGGATCTCTTGATATCCTTCACCAATATAGGTTACAGAAGGGGTCCTCTCACCTCGGTTGAACACACAACCTAAAGTAGTGAGGGTAGATCAAACCCTTAATAAGGTGTTATCCATTTATCCAATGCTTGAGGGATAAAGAGTCAGTTGAATCCCATCCTTGACTACAAAACAAATTATATCATGATTTTTCTATCTCTACGCATCCTACCAGCTTCGTGATGTTGCTTAACCCTTACAGGAGAATCAATTTGGATACCAACAGGTAACACACTGGTCATTTGTTTTGCATCAAAACTACCCCCATTACATAGTCACTAACATCTATCTTAATTTCAAATGAATGTTGTAAATCTAAAAGTGCCAAAATCAGAGTGATACTTGTTTTCTCTTTCAAGGTATCAAAGGATTTCTAATGTTTTCCTCTCCATTGAAAGACATGTTTAACACTTGTCAAAGCATACAAAGGAGATGCAATAGAGGAGAAGTTAGCAATAAATTTTATCCTATTCTAAATTGCACCTAAAAAACTTCTAATTTCCATCACATTAGTGGGTCTAGGCCATTTGACAATAACCTCTATTTTTGTAGGATCAATTTTCAATTCTCCATTTCCTATAACAAAACCCTAATAAATTAAATATTTTTTCCCACAGTCACATTTTGGGATCTTCAAATACAATTTCTCTCTCCTTAAAGCATCTAAGACTTTCTGAATGTGTTTAACATGTTCATCCCATGACTTACTGAATACAATAATATCATTTAAGTAGACAATAACAAAATCATCAATGAATGGTCTAAATATATCATTCATAACTCTCATGAATGTTTTTGGTGCATTACACAAACCAAAAGGAATCAATAACCATTCAAAAAATATTTGTTTCATTTTAAAAGTAGTTTTCCAAACATCACCTTCTGCAATTCTTACTTGGTGATAACCACTTCTTAAATCTAACTTAGTGTAATAAATTACATTCTTTAATTGATCCATTAAATCATCTATTCTAGGAAGAGGGTAACGATTCTTTATAGTAATCTTGTTTAAAGCATGTAAATCAACACATATTCTCCAAGTTTTGTCCTTCTTAGGAACCAAAATAATTGGTGAACCACATGTGGATGTACTTGGACGAACTATACCTTGAGCCAACATTTCCATTACTTGTCTCTTGATTTCCTCATTCTCTACTACTGACAATCTATACATTCTAATATTGGGAAGAGGTACATCCTGAAGTAACTATATCTCATGTTAAACCCCTCTTTTAGGAGGTAGACCTTATGGATCCTGAAAAACAACATCAAAATTAGAAACAATTTTTACCAATTCATTCTTATCTTTTAGATCACAATCCTAAAAAATCATCTCATGTTCTTTCTTTTTGTCTTTGACCACCATGCGTACAAATTTTTTTCTCGAGTTTACAAGCCTTTTCATTTGACCTGCAGTAACCAAGGATAGATTGCTCTTTTCATGGTGAGCTCTAATAATAAACTGAATTCCATCCTTTACAAGAAAATATTTATTTTCTTCCCTATAGCATATTTCTTTACAATCATACAAATAAGGGATTCCCAAAACCACCCCACAAATATCCAAATGAACTATAGTATGCATATATCCCATCGATTCACCAAATTGTTATCCATTTTTACCCCTAGGAAAAAATGGTCAACATGGAAGATTGGTCCCATGCATTGGAAAAGTCATTTAGTAAAGAATATGAATTATTACATGTGAATTTCAGGTTTTGGGAGCACCTGCAGTGTTTTCGGGAAGCTTGGAATCATTCAGGACATTTTTTCCTCTTCTAGGTTTCAAGGGATCAGAGCCCAATTAGAAAGAGAAAATGGGCCTTGGTGGAACCACATTCAGCCAGAAATAGGTGAAATGAGAAAATTTGAGAAAATAACTCTCAGGGTGCTCTAAATCATCCCTTTGGCCCCTCAGAAGTCTAGATATAAAAAAATTCAAGGTAAATTAAAAATTTGACCAAAAGGGGGCTAAGAGCTCAAAACAACTCACCAAGTTGTTGGGCGAGATGTTTTATAGCTAACTGATCTAGGTGCATGATTTAGGTCATCTTGAGGTTTGGAAAGATCATTTTGAGGTGGGGTGAGCTGGAATTAGCTCAACATTGGACAAAGGTAGTGACAAGTTACTCGATTGAGGTTTTGGAGTCGACGGGGTGTGATTCAATTCCAATACAGAGGGCCCACATTGAAATTGGAGGATGGCTTGCTGAGTTACTCGGGGAGATAGGGTTATGATCACACAAGAGCCAATGCATGGATTTTTACATTGAGCTTTGTGGACTGAGGCTATCACAAAGGCTCGTGTAGGGTCTTTCCAAGGTATCAGAGTAACTCACCAAGTGTCTCGACAAGGTGCTCGATGGAAAAACAGAATGAGGTTTACAGGGGGAGGTTGGCTTGGTATTGGTCGAGCAATGTCAGGAAAACCTAGGATAAAATGAAGCACAATGCATGTGCAATATTCACTAGGTCAAGGAGAATTAGGATCAAGCAAGCAATATAAAGGAGTAACTTAGTGGCCAAGTTAGGATCGATTCGCTTAGCAGCATAGTGAAAGGAAGTTGGTTCATCAAGCTAACTCAGCATGGTGGCATGATTCTAAATTGATGTGAAATCCAATAACCTTTTCATGAGTTTATGTAATGTTAGAGTGGGGAGTTTTTTGGAGATCGTTGTTTCAAGTTTTCAGATATTTAGAGAAAGTTGCATGTAAGGTGGAGTGAGATATCTGAAGTGCCAAAACATTTGAAGTCTGATGCGGAGTGTTTCAGAGGTCAACATTTTATCGCAGTCAACTCACCAAGTTGGCATCTGAAGTTTAGAGAATGTTTCATTTGAGTTCAGAGGAGTGTCACCGAGTAACCAAAGTCTAATACAGAAAAATCCCAAAGTCCAAAATGGAGATCTCAGCAAGGCAAGGGTGGAGGTTGGAGTTGGTATCAGTTTTTGTAGCCGGAAGTGTAGGAAATAGTCAACAAGTTGGGGGCTGTACAAAGTCCAAAACCCTGAAGTGAAAAATTCTGAATTCTTCGAGCTAACTTAGGAGGTGTGTCAAGGTAGGTGGATTCAGGATGTGTGGGGAGCTATGTTGTAAGCTATGCATTTAATGACTGAGCTGGTTGGTGGAGAAGACCAAAGAAATAACCTAAACTAAGATGATGATAACTTCTTCCATACTCCATATTTTTTCATGAAATTACAATCATTGGAAAGGTAATTTGAAGATGTGTGCCATGGAATGATAAAAATGGGAATATTTTGGGGTAGGTGGGAGAAAAAAGAGATGAATTCCCATAATGGAATAGTCATACCCATGTACCAAAAATGGAGTTAATGAAGGCATGGAGGTCATTTCCTTCTTCCACAAGATAGAGTACAATGGAGTATGGATTTTTTAGGTCTTTCCATCCCTATTGTAGGAGAAATGATTATTTTTTATGGATGATTAAAGAAAATTTAGGAAATCATTTTTCTCTCCTCATTTATTTTTCCTATATATTGTAAATGTGTGCTTTTTACAAAGGTTGGACATTTTTTCATTTTCGCTCTCCCTTCTTTCTCATCTGTGGGATATTTATGGAGTCTCAATCTTCCATTTTTTGGAGCTCTGTAATATAATATCTTTCCTTTTTCCTCTATAATGAAGTATTGTGTAAAATCATTGGAGCAATAAAATTAATGACTTGTGATTGTTTTCTATCCTAGCTTGGTTTTGTTGCTTTATCTTACCTTTATTCATGCTTCCATGTATATTATGCATTTATTTATTTCTATTACATGCTTAAATGTGGTTTTGCTTAATGGGAATGGTTCATTGTATTTTTGATGATCTATGATGATGGCCCATCCTCCCGCACTCATATTTCTCCATTCTCATGCATTCTAAGAACTATCTAAAAGCCCCCTTTTCTTGATGCCATAACCTCTCAGTGTAGGATATTTTAATTTCATGTTATTTCCTTCTCCTTGGTCCCTTAGAAATGATAAGATAGGGTTAGATAGTAGATTTCCCTTCATTAGATTCAGTTATTGCACAATTTTATGACTAAGAACTACATTTATCTAGAGATTTATTTCATTTGCAAGATCTCACACATTGAAACAACTCGATGTTACCCAATCACACTTATTTCCTCACACACACATGACAGAAAATTAGAGGGAATTGTGATTTGGTGATAACACCTCTCATTAGGGAGACTACCACATGGGTTCTAGTGTCCCTTGTTGCATGGATGAATTAACTAAGTACATGACATGCATGAGATTAGAGGGCACATGTGAGGCAGGCGTGAAGGGATGTGCGTTGGAAGTATGGAATAGCACGTGAAGGCTCACGAAGGAACATGGTAACTTTGGGACTTAGCTGATATTGTTAATCATGGGCTAAAAATAGAAGAACCAACTTAGAGTACAGAAAAAGAAATGATTAAGAATCAGAGAAAAGCAAGGATACTTGGTGGTCAAGGAAGGTCTATTTTGGGATAAAGGCACATGTAGATCAAAGATGAAGGGACGTGCATTGATCAAAATATTAATAGGATTAAAGAAAGTTTAATTTATATGATAGTTTATTATTAGTTGTTTTAGAACATGCATGTAGTATATTTTTGTACACGCCTATTATTAGGAGGGTGCATGGGCAGTCAAGGGAAATTCCCCACCCCTATATATATATATATTATAAACCATTTTTCTGGAACTGAGAATTACCAGTTATGATTCTCAACCTCTAATATTCTTTGTTATGTGGTTATGGACTAGGGTTAATATTTATGCATGTTCTGGCACCTTAGTATACTATTGTATTAATCTTCTAGTATATAAGACTTGGATATAATGAATTATGGAGGATGAATTATGATCATTGACATGTCTGAATAGGGTAAATTCATGGTGCATTTGATATTGTTTGTTATATAAACCATTATGCTTTCTTTCTATACCAGTTTCCATGATAATATGTATGTAATGGTTTATGTTTGAATGGTTGTTGGTTGTTATGGATATTTATGCTAACATCTTGTCAAGAAAATATAAAGGATGGAGTTGGTAGTTGTGTGTGCTTTGGGTGAGCATTCAGATCTTTCTAAATGAGGTGTCAATGTGCATAACATACTGTTAGGAAATTAAAGACTACATTTTAGTTCCATTGTCAAGACCTCTTCTTGAATTGTATGTTGGGAAGTTGCATACAGATTACGTATCGATTAACTCTAGAGAGCATTAAAATTGGGGTAGTAGAAAGACAAGATTATTTTGTGCAACATTATAGCACTGGACCTGATTTCAATGCACGAAGGTGGGTAGAAGATAATATTTATAATGACCTCTATGAGATGTTATTCATCTTATTTTTAGTATAATTGTATGAGTGGTTGGAAGCTTATGCATTATGGAAACATTGGGGTCCTAGACCAGGACTTTGGATACAAGAGCATTACCACTCTTTTTAATGTAGATATGAAGTGGACTAGAGTTGTAGATCACTAGTGGGCTAGAGTGTTGTGAAATTATACATTGGAGTAAATTATTTCTATGTATTTATGTCCATATGATGATGAGTTTTAGTTCTTGTGTGAGCCCCGAGGATCTTACTTGTGCATTATACAATCCCTAATCAAGATTTTGATTATAGAGCTAGATTTAGAAATCCTCCTTATGACTAGCTAAACTTCCACTATGTGTAGGGGTAGGAGTAGGTGCAGAGAAGGATGGCATACCTGGAAGCAAAAAGATAGATAAAGGAAAGATATGTTAGGTTTAATAAAGCATGAGAGAGGGATATGTAACATGCATAAGAAATTAATGAGTCACTTGGATTGAGGGGAATGATGCCTCACAAAGGTTTTGAAGCTCTCATGGAAGATGAGGAGCTGTAGCATTAGGTAATCCCAACTTTGGGAAAGCATAGTAGAGACTACCCTTTGACTTCATATGAGAGTGTGTCAGAGGTAAGAATGAGGACCTCATGAGCGCATCTAATACCACTTATCCACCTAGCCCTTGCGCATGGTGTTCCATATCTAGAGGTATTCATTGAGAAGTAGACTAGTGTAGTAAAACAAGAAATGATGAGTAAATATCACTTTGTGTTGAATTCAGAAGGGAATAAAGTTAGTAATGTGCCCATGGAAACAAATTTGGTGCCATTATTTGCGATTACTTATGCAGGATTTTTTCAGATGCATCTTCAGGAGAGAGTGTTGGAATGTATACCATTAGAATTACTTCAGTAGAAGTTGTGAATAGTTCAGTATTATAACTGGGACATATGGAATTTCATCAACTAGACCGTAGCTTGCAGCCACGAGTGTGGGATGATCAAGTGGATCGGGTCAGCCATATGGAGGAAATACTGGTGGAATTTATGGTTCTGGATCTGGTGAACATAGACCACATCCCACAATAGCCACCACTAAATCAACTACCACCTCAGCCACTAGTGTAGCCAAAACATAAAATTTAATATGAGATGTCTCTTTGCTTACCGGAGTATAGAGGTATTGAAGATTTAATAGAGAACATGCATAAGTGTGAACTACTATGGCATGCGAAGGGAATTAAAAATTCTAATAGGAAGGTGAATCAATTTTCTACTACACTTCAAGGGCACACGCATAGTTGGAATAGGAAGTATGATCCACATCAGACTGTGGTAGATTATAATGCTTTGTGCATTACATTTCTAGGAGAATTTCACATCCCAAAATTTGAAAATCAAAGCATCAACACACTTAAGGATATCAAGAAGGGTTTGTCTAAGAGTGTGAGGGAGTATGATGTATGTTGTAAGACTCTATTGTCTAGGTTATCTTATGATATTCACCCTAGTCATCATGTACTATTTTGTTAGAGGATTTTTGACTCCATTACAAAGATAAATCTCTCATACGGTAGATATGGATCTGCACGAGGCCTTCGAAGCCTCTTTGTACACATAGGCATTTGGAAGTGTTGATACACGAGTGATCTCATTTCTTAGAGGTGTAGATTAAAGATATGACAAATCAATTGGATAATATTTCTAAAAACTCATTGCACAAGACAAATAATGGTATATGGTGCACTGATTTTGAGGTTGTGGGACATATGAAAGATAGTTATCAATGCAAGTACGTTCATGTGTTGTTACTAGATTGTGAATTTTTCCACCTAGACCATGATTTCTAGAACTATCCTCTTTTTAACTGCATAATTTAGAAGAACATTTTAATGTATTGTAATATTTTCCATGCCCATACCCACAAAACTGTTGATTTAATAATGATTGATCATACCCACGAAGCCATTGAAATAGGAGTGTGCTAGAATAGTGTGGCGAGTGGATCAAAAGAGTAGGAAGGACAACATAATAATGGGCACAACATTGGGGATAAGAATAATGGAGGCTTCTGAGGAGGATATCATGGTCAAGGTCACAGTGGTCATAGAGGTAGGTTTTCTCAAAGAACATATTACATTATGGGATGTAGACACAAAATCACACACTTTGAGTCATTATTTTATCTCGATTACATACTATTATTTACATGATTCCTAAGTAAGAAAAGTACTAATCAACCCATTTATTTGGACACATTTCTTTGCTTTATTCTTCTTCTTCCAATATTGCACTTATAATTGCTGAGTATGTATTTTTACACTTTGACATTTTTCATTCTGGACACTAGTGCTCAGTCAAGATGCCAACACCAGGTGCCCCCATCTCCTCTAAGCACCCTTGTCCTCTTTGTTCCTTGGTCACACTTTTTGGTTCCTTTCTATCCATTTGTGTATCTTATATTTTCAGTATTCAGAATTTTTGGGCATAATTAAAAAATTCAAGCAAGGGAATTATATAAATATAAATTTATGTGATCATAATAAGGGACCAAGCACTAAGCATCTACTATCTCCACCTAAATTTGCATCCATCAAAGGCATCTATAGCTCCATTTGCATCCATCTAGCTCTGTCACAAGGGGGGAAATGTTGGCTCATCTGTATCACAATTCATAAGAGGGGAGTCTATTGTTTCCATGCACACATTATTTACATTCTACATCTAGTTACTTACTCACTACTTCATGTGTGATTGACACAAGAGAAACCTAAGGCAAAATTCTGTGCATATACACACGGAAAGAGTTTAGCAAGAGTTTAGCAACGTACACACGACAAAATTTGAACATGTGCAAACCTCTTACAACACCTTAGAGGAGGTTTTCTAAGCATCTTCGTAGACTAGGGCATCTAAAATTTAAATCAGGGAGCCCATGGGTGCCCCTATCCTTCTCCATACACCCCATTCTAGTTAAATATTTTGGATCTATATTTTTCCTGGATTTTGTGCCATGATTTTCCATCTCTTTCAAGAAGTTACCCATTGTGACATAGTCCAACAACATATTAGAATCAGCTAAGGCTCTTCTAACCCTCTTCGCACATTAGGGTTTCATATTTTCTAGCTTAGTTTTCTTGGGTATTATTTCAATATTTCAATATTCATTTATTTACTGCAAACTTGCATTAGATTAGGCTATTATATTATATTTTACAATAATCACTATGTATATCATGTAGTTCCTCCTCTTATATTAGGGGCTCTTGACTTTCTAGTTTCACATACTGAAACTTCCCCACCAATCATCTCTTTCTCCAATCATGATTATCATGTGGAATTTTATTTTAATCACTTACATATTAATACCTCTATCAGATTTGTCTCTATCAATAATACTAAGTTTAACCCATCCTCACTAATCAATGCATGTTCTATTCCACTTCTCATCATTATTAGCTATCCACTAGAAAAAAATCATATCCATTGAATAATTCATATGTTGTTGTGCAACTTCACGTTACAGTAAGTCCTCTCACTATGCTTGTACCCTTTCTTGTGGTTTAATCAATTGACATGTGTGACATGCTCTTAGGTCTCAATTGGATTCATAGTTCTTAGTCTATCATCTCCATGAATCATTTATATCTAAAATTCATTCATAACAATCAATTCATTTCTATCGATGGTGTACCTCCATCTACTCCATGGTTGAAACTTCCTCTCGCAAGGGCTAGTGTAGTCATTATTTTACCCTCAATACTTCTATCTAACTCCAATCACGTCATCTTATCACCCAACATACATTGGGTGCTCACCCAAGGCATGCACAGAAACCAAGCCCCTCCTTCATGTGAGCTTCGTGAGAGAGTTCCACCATTAATGGAGGATTATTTGCAGAAACAAAAGTACATGCATCTACTCAAAAAGGAAAAAGATGTAACTAACATATCTACACATCAATGCATCGCAGAAGCTAGATAAACATTGTAAGAAGTATAAGAAACTAGATATGAGTCATGATAAGCCAAATAACATAAGGGTTTACACCCATAAGAAATTTGTACAAAATAGATCCATGTATATTGATTTAACAAAGTTATGGTAGCCATATTACATTCAAAAAGGGTCATCCGAAACCATATACATTAGATAACAGAGAATCAACTCCTCCAAACCCATATAATCAGAGATCCTAACTACACCTTTTCCCATTATATACCTTGTTATAGATCCCAGTACCCAAACATATGTTTAATGGTATCCCTTACAACCCTCTAACACTTAAGTACTCTAAACCCTAGCACTATAAACTTTAAACCCTTAGCATTTCTATAGCACTTCGTTACTCTCATTCTCTTTCACTCCTTTTTTGCACTCTATATATGTGTGTCTGGACTCTATATGCATGTGTTTTCACTCTATATGTGTGTCTATACTCTCTCCCACACCTCTTTAAATAATATCATCGACCATCGCCATGACTTATCTCTTGAGAAGATCGCGTGCCAAGTGTGGATGTGGTCCTCCATTGGTGAATTCTTATTTTTTTTGCAAACCTTCCACTAACTCTAATGATGCCTCTGGGAGTATTCCCTATGTGGAATATCCTTTTCTTAACTTTAAAGGTTCCATGTTGTCACCTTATCCACTTATCATGCCTATTCAGGTCCTCATGTTTTTCCTCAAGTGACTTTATGATGGAAAGTATGCATAAGTACTTTAAACCCTTATTTTTCCTTCCGCATGCACCCTAGTTTCACTTAAACCCTTCTTAAACCCCTTTTTTCCTACATGTTTTTCCTTGATCACCCTTCTATCTACTTACCCTACGTGAGCACGCCTCTTGGTACTTAGCCAATATTTTAGGGTCCAACATTACCCCACACTACGTGTGTTCTCTGTCCTCAAAAACAATTTTCTTCCTAAAAGAATAAAGAATAGAGGTATTGAAACAATTAAAGAATGGAAGAATAGAAGAATTTTCTACTGCTACATGAGGAGTGAGAACTCTTTCTTCATGGAGGCCTCAATATTCTCCCATGCATCTACTTCTTCGTATGCCTACTGAATTATGTCATCCACCAATGTGCTTACTTCATCAAAACTAAGTTCCTCATTCTTAGCTTTCATCGTATCAGCAATGCTTTCTAGTTGCTTGTTAAGATCACCTAACACATCCATCCTATGATTGGCTTGGGGGTACAATTACTTTATCTTATTCTTAATCAAACCCCACAAGGTTTCAATTACTTCTAACTTCTTCTCAACCTCATATAGGAACTTTTCATGCTCTACCCTATTTCCTTTGTGCTTCTCTTGAAACTATTTGAGATATACCTCGTGTGTAGGAACCAATATGCTTTCTACATTGTCTCTGTTGGCACAGTTGTCTTATATGGATTTAGCCATCTGTGTGACAGTATTTACTATGGAAAGAATATCATATTACCGAGTCACTATCTCCCCAATCTTCATTTTTTACTCCTTTTGGTGTGCCATCACCTCCTCTACTTACTCTAATGCGAGTGGGAAACCTTTCCATGGTTAGGATGTGGGTTAATTCTTCCAAGCATTGCATGGTTGACTCATATTTCTACTTAGGAGGGGCCAATTCTAGGTGCTTCAAGATAATGGTGTCTGAAATGGCCTCTATATTCTAATGGAATTCATGTACCTTTGCCTTTTCATCCCTTAGATCACACCTTAACTGTGCATAGATCAATTCCTTTTTTTCTATCTCTTTGTCCAGCTCAATGATCTCCTCATTCTTTTTCTCAATCTCTTACTCCTAGACCCTTATTTTGTTGTTTCTGCTAAAGAGTGTTACCTCCACCTCCACTGATGCTTTTTTGAGTGTGTTGTAAACTTACTCATCAGACAATTGTTGGGCATTTACTAGAGGGTTTACTCCCTTGGCATCTGATATCTTCATTAATGCATCTTTATTTTCCTCGACCTTGGGTTGATCAACATGGGACTAAAAATCCCAAGATAACATTTTCCTTGTGTGCAAGTACACACCTTCTTCATCAAAATAATACCAAGCAAGGATTTAGTTTTTGGGCATGGTACTTTGGAAGCACACACGCAGTAATATTTTTGGATCATTAATGTAAGTCATTTATTGTTCATACACCACTACTATGTGCTTTCTACATGTGCATGTTGCCTTTCTGAATCTTAAAGCTAAGCTGGGGTCTTCACCCATGCTTCCACACTCCTTTCCCACACTCACACTTTCCTGCATTTCCTTCAGAACTTCCTCAATACCTCACTCAAATTTTTCTCCACTAACTATTGGATATTTTCTGCCACTTCTCTCTCTATGGTATTAGCCATCTACTCCTTGGTCGAGGTCAGGCTCTTTTGATCCTTCATGTTTACTTCCTCTCTCCCCCCTTTTTCATGAGTGCCTCCTTTATAATCATCCTTCTCTTCATTTCCTTCTTCTTGTGACTCATGTACATCATACAAGGGATGATTCTGAGTCTCTTTTCACTCTTCATCATCTTCATCACCTTTTTCGTCCTCCATGATTTTTGTTTTTCCTAAGCCCTACCCTTTTGTCACCCTCTTCTTCTTCCTTACTAGTGATTCTAGTTTAGGGGACTTATCTTTTTATTCTTTCTTGGACAACTCTCCCCTTACCAGTGACTCTTCCTTCTATGGTGATTCTTCTTATAGTGAATCTTTTCTCATAGGAGACCTCTTCCGGTGGACGTAAGTACTTGAGCCAACGCCTGACTCTTCTGTCCTTATTGTCTGTACTATCTATACACTCAATGCCTTTTTCTCGGGAGCCTCTCCTCTGTCTCTTTTCCTTTGCACAATATTTTTCCATGTGGTGGGGTATGTAGGAATGGAGATATCATCTTCAACATAACCACCCTTTTCATACTTAGGCCTTATGCACAAATACACCCTCATTGTTTTCCTCCCTACAACAGGTAATGTTATTGGTTTAAACATGTGCACGTCATGGGAGACATACTTCTCCATGTAGGTGCACTTCTCTAGGTATATTAGTTTCTGGCGTAACTCACAGTAGTCTTGATCTACTACACTTAGATCAAATTTGAGTTTCTTCACCTCTTTGAATCCATTAACACCAGCCTGGAAGTAATGCGATGTGAAGGAGAAATTAAATTTACACCAAGGACTCTTAGTGCCATCTACCAAATTAAATTTGTCGATACAAAAATGCTAGTATATGGAAAACTCATCCTCTCCTTGCACTAGTGAAGGAAAATATTCGGTTATTCTCCATTCAGCGCCGAATGCATTGTGCATCTGCTTATACCACTCTTCCAGGTACGCCTTACGAGTGGCCGTCATGGTGTCATAGGTATACTATGAAAATCTCTTCACAGGGGAAGGGACCTCATTTGGGTATTCCCAAACAAACTTATCCAACCCATCAGTTATTCAAATCTCTGAAAAGACAATGGTGAGGAGGACATTACCAAACATGATCTTCTCTATGTCACACGTGGTGTTTATGATCTCCTCTGTAATAAAAGATGAGATGTTATAGATGGTCCCCTCTAAGATCTGGTGTCATGGATTAAACCAGGCCTTTTTTTATCTATGTCCATATCTCTTTCCCATACAACTTTAGAACCAAGCACGTGGCGATCCCCATCACTAGGTCATTAATTGAAGAAATGTCGAAGTAGTGTAAACCCTTCTTGTAGTCATAAGCCTCAATGGTCTTCTTAATTGCTTCCTTTTCTTTGAAATCAACATCCAATGAATCTCCTTCACATATAAGGATGGCGAACTTAGAAAACAACTAGGGGATTATGCGCATCCTCTGACCTACGAAATAGAAGTGGTCTTCATGCACACATAACATCAACCATTGGCATAGTCACCCAAACTTTATCAAATAGGGAAACTAGTAGAGTTGTAACAACCCAACCTTCTCCATTTTCACCTTCACTTTGTCATCATAAATGGTAATTACATTTAGTGTCCTCTCCTCTTTAGGGTGAACCAGTTCTAGTGTCATTTCATTATCTGTGGTGCTCGTTCGATAGTTGTAATCACTGACAGCCATCTTCCTGACAGTAATACAAGGTTTGGGTAGTTCATTTTTGTATACCATTATTCATTGAAACTGGTAGAAACAACTTGTTTTACCTTGTCCTTTCCTTTCTTCGATGAAATTTTTTCTACTTTCCTAGGTGTCAATCCTTTGTCAGGTCCTTAAAAATTCTTCCTCTCTCTTGGTCCTAGATCTTCTCAACTTTTAGGCTCCACTCCTTTGCAAAAATTCATTCAAACCCTATGCCCTAGCTATGTAACCCTAACCTGGAAAACCCTTTTTCCACAAGATGACGTAACACTTGGGGGATTATTCCACACAACCTTCTCCACTTATGCCCATGTATTCCTTTGCACTCTAGTTCACTGAGCAAACTAGATATGCACACAAATTTTCAAAAATCTTCTCAAACCTTCTTTGTAATGATGCCCTATTTTGTGAGATCTCTTTGATAACTTAAAATGAAAGGTAGAAAATAACACACCCACGATCTTCTATTTATAACTTTTTCTCTTCTCCATGATAAATGCCATGCCACCTACCAATGTACTTTCACAATAATGGTGGATTTTTCCAATGCCAACCTTTAGCGCTTTTCCTCTGCACTCAATCCTATGTAAAAAATTCCACAACCTTCTAGTGTGCAACTACCTCAACCATAGAGTTCTTCGTGCTTTCTCCCACGCCTAAGTCAATTCTTCCTTTATATATTGGATCAAGTTATTTTTGTTTCTACCTCATTTTTATCCTATGCATTTTACCATTTTACGTGGTTTCTCAAAGCCTTTGGACACCATCCTTACCTTATATTCACCTTTTCCATGTGTGATCTTCCAATCCACATGTTTTTGATTTTTCAACTTGGGACATCCAAAACCATAGCTTTCACCACTTGTCACATCACTCCACCCCACAGAAAAATGGATGTGGGGTCCTCTATGCATAGATTTTTTTTAAAATAATAATTAGCTACCAGTGTGCAAATGCGCACAAAACAAAGCAACAAGAAAGGAAAACACAAAGAAGGGAAACTATATCAAAGTAAAACCTAGGCTAACTAGAAATACTACCTTATTTACAAACATAAGGAAGATTTATTTATAATAGGGCTTCAACCTACTCCCATTGAAAATGGCCCGGCAATCGTGTTTCATCCAGTGCTTGTAATTGGAAAGCATCTGAATCAAGTATATAGGATATAATGTATGGGCCCATCCAATGGACTTTGAATTTCCTAGGATGGCGCAGAAACTTAGAATCATACAATAGAACCATCTGCTCAACATCAAACTACTTCTTGATTTATTTATCATGCCATGCCTTCTGCCTGGATTTTTTTATTTTATGACCCCAACAAGTAAAATCCCTCCTCTCATCTAATTGCATCAACTTATCAATCCTCTCCTTAAGATCTTGCTCATCATCTAACCCTCTTACATGCGTTATACGCAACGATGGTAGCATGAGTTCAACAAGTAACACAAATTCCATGTAAAACATCTATTGAAAATGTGTGGCCCTGTTCAGTCTCTTATAAGTAGTCTGATATGACCATAACATAACAAAAACTTTATCATCCCAATCCTTTCTTCCCACATCACAAATCTTGGTTAACATGTGATTCATAATTTTTTCAAATGCCTCAATGTCCCATTATCTTATGGGTGATAAGGGGTATTCTTGTGATGGGATACCATGAATTCTACCAATAAGATTCTAACTGTCTCATTTAAGAAATGATTACCCCTATCACTTGTTAAACTCAATGGGCTTTCATATCTACTGATTATATTTTTTCACAATAACATAGTTGTTGTTACCACAGTAAAATCCCTTGTAGGTGGTGCTTCTACCCCCTACGTTAAGTACTTAGTACAAGTAATGATATATCATGAACCACTCCTTCGCGTGGTAGGTGAAATAGGTCCTACAAAATAAATTTCCCACTTCTCAAATAGTTCTATACTAGAAATTGGTCTTAATGGAATTTCATCTCTTTTCCCTAGTTTCCCAACGAACTAACATTGGTAACATGCCTTTTAATACTCAATACAATCTTTGTAATCCGTTTCCCACTGAAATCCTACTAGAAGGATCTTGCGTGTAGTTGGATTCCCTACATAGTACCCTCCTGCAATTCCACCATGTGCTTCCTCCATGATTGTAACGTGCTCATGCTCTAACACACACCGGTGCAAAAAATCATCTTAGCCTATCTTGAAGGATTCTACACTAATTAGCATGTAGATCACGATGCATATGGCTAACTTCTTCCTTTCCAAAGACTCCATTCCCTCCAACGCCACATCCGTTTTGAGAAACACAACAATATCTTCCAAGTTAAAGGGTGTGCATTGTAATCTGAATAGTTGTGCATCTGGAATTATATCCTCAATGCTCTACATGTCCCCTCATATTTCTATCCTTGAAAAATTATCAGGCCCCAAATTACTCTTACTCGGTTTTACAAAAACCATAAATTCAAACTCTTGAAATGGTAGGACCCACCAACATATGTGCCCTTGTCGAATGAGCTTGTTTACCAAGTACTTCAATGTCATGTGGTCTGTGTAGAATATAAAGGGTGTTACTAACATATATTACCTAAATTTTTACAGTGCGTAGATCATTTACAATTCCTCACGCTCAGTAGTAGTATAGTTTTATTCCACTGGGGTTTGTTTCCTACTAGTAAAGCATAAGGAGTGGTCAACAATTCCCTCTCCAGGTTGTGCTAATATTTTTCCAATCACCATCCCTGAAGCATCAACATGTTCATGGAATGGCTTATCCCAAGAAGGAAAGTGTAATATGGGTGCAATGATAAGCCTATTCTTTAATGTTTCAAATGCCATCTATTGTACCTCTCCCCAATGATATTTTAAACCTACTTTTCTATCAAATAATCTCAAATAGTAGCCTCCTTAGGTTCCACCTCTAAACCAATGTTAAAATTCTTAGTTTTTAGGGGTTCATGGTAGGAATGTGTTTTCTCATCAGCATTATCCATAACCTCACACGTTCCCATGGTATGGTTAACATCCATGTTTTCCACCTCTTCACCATCGATTACATAGACCAACTTTCCTTTTTCTTTTTGCATACATGCACACTCAAGTTGTATCTCCTCTGATTCTTCCTCATCGAAGCACGCTTCTAAGTCAAGTTCACAAAATAATTTAATTATTATATCCTCTGCCATGGCACTATATCCCATAGTTAGTCACTTAACAACCTGCAATGCCTCGTTCACCAATGACTTAGTACTTCAATGCTTTAAAGCTTAAAGGAGATCAGTCATTAACTCCTGCCAGTTTCCTATCTGATGGCGTAGCTCTGAGTGAATTTACAATACACACGTGTAGCCTTGTAAGGTGGATTAAAGCTCATGCAGCCATAAATAAGGAGTAAAGTATTCCACACCTTCCATCCAAGCCTTCTCACATGCCTAATCATGAAATGAGGAAGCTTCCTTCCCATGATAATATTGTCTAAAAGTAGGTGCATTACTTTAGACAAACCTAATAGAGAACACAATTATCACCTCATTCCACTCTAGAAGGTTATCATAATGGGTCACCCACTACCATGCTACGGTACTAAGAAAGGTATAGCTAAGCATCCCTCTCCTTTTGATATCACATTTCCACTAGTATCCATTTCTCGTAGGAAAACATCATTGTTGTCACCCCCAGGATAACTTGGAAAATTCTTTCCTCCTAGGTTCCTGATTGAGCACACGTTTATTGCTCTCATCACAAAACCTCTTAACTACCTTCCAACTAACTCATATGTCCCATGTGACCAATTGTCACATGCCACACTAGTTGTATCACTTATAGATTGAGTGTCTTCCCACTGAATAATGCCTTCTTTTGTTGGTTGTACAGCCTCAGGGTCTCTGATAGTGCACACATAAATTATGTCTAGGTATTTTTGTCTTATGGGCTCATTATAGGGTTCTCACTTCTCATCCATCAAAGGAATGATAACACATTCCTCTTTTTTCTCAAAACTTATATACCCCTTATTAAAACGTAAGTCAAAAAATTTCTTATAGCACTAGGGGCACCCAAGTAACATTGGAAAGTTTTTCTGCCACAACAAGTGCTAAGACTTTGAATTTTCCCATGAATTTCTCCCCTTGGATAGTGAAATCAGTATCTTTTAGAACACTGATGGACATTTCCCTTATCTTATTATCCATTTACAACAAATTTAAGAATGGTTGTAATGGTAGCCTTCCCATTTGATTCCATGTGTCCACGATGAGGACATTAACTTCTGTGCCCATGTCAATCAGAATATTTCTTAGGATCCATCCATCAATAACTACATTCAAGGTAATCTCCTTATCATAGTCAAGGCTATGAGGAGGAAGGTTACCATAAAAAACCTACCTATCATGCTCTCCTCCAATGCTTGGTACTTTATCTCTCAGCCATTATCCTAACAAAGGAATGGTATTCTCTTGGCACAACATCTTACACACCTCTTTGACATCATCTATGTCTGGATGAAGGACCTCAGGACTCTTCTTCCACTCCAACTTTCTGGATTTCTATTTTAGACACTGAATTTCCCCTTGAAGAATTCTAATTATGTTCATGGTCTCTTGATATACTTCCTTCTAATGGGTAGGGTCTGGATACTTCCCATGTCTCACCTATTCTCTTGTAAGCAGCAGCATTTCCTTTGGTATCTCCCTGGTGTGCGGAGCCTCAGCTCGTGTTGTCACAAGTATAGGTTCCAAATATGACTCATGCATCACCCTTAGAATCCACTACGAGTCATATTTCTTCAGGTTTACCATCTCAGTGCCCTTATCCTTCCGTTTCTTCTGGATTATGTGTTTAAGAAATTCCGGGAACTCTTCATACTTGGGCTTCTTTCCACACCAAGAACATTGTAACAAATTAGCGCATTTGCACTTATAGTGTTTTGTAGACCCATAGTTATAACAAGTTCCACCTCTTGCATCAATGGCTCTTGAATTTTTAGTTGTACATATTGACACTTTCCCACCAACCATATCTTTATTTGCCCGTGATTATCATGTGGAATTTTCTTTTAATAACTTACTTATTGATTCCTCTATCAGATTTGTCTCTATCAATAATACTAAGTTTGACCCATCTTGGCTCATCATTTCATATTCTATTCCACTTCTCATCATTATTAGCTATCCACTATCACAAATTTCATATCTAATGAATAATTAATATGGTGTTCTTAAACTTCACATTACATTAGGTCCTCTCACTATTCTTGTACCCTTTCTTATGGGACAAGAAGTTGATAGGTGTGATATGCTCTTAGGTCTTAACCAGATTCATAGGTCTTAGCCTATCATCTCCATGAATCATTTGCATCTAAAATTAATTCATAACAATCAAGTCATTTCTATCAATGGTGTACCTCCATCTACTCCATGGTCACAACGGCTAGTGTACTTATTATTTTACCCTCAATACTTCTTTCTAACCACAAGTGCACCCACCTATCACCCAACATACATTGGGAACTCACCCAAGGAATGCATAGGTGTTGAACCCCTCCTTTATGTGAGCTTTGTGAGAGATTTTTTTCATTAATGGAGGATTATTTACAAAAAAAGAAGTACACACATCTACTGAAAAAGATAGAAGATATAACTAACATATCTACACATCAATGCATCACATAAGTTAGATAAACACTGTAAGAAGTAAAAGAAACTAGATCTAAGTCATGATAAAACAAATAACATAACAATTTACACCCATAATAAATTTACACAAAATATATCCATGTATATTGATTTTAAAAAGTTATGGTAGCCATATTACATTCAAAAAGGGTCATCTCATACCATATACATTAGATGAAAAAGACTCAACTCCTGCAAACCCATATGATTAGAGATCCTAACTACACATTTTCCAATTATATCCCTTGCTACAGATCCCAGTACCAATACATATGTTTAATCATCTCCCTTACATCCCTCTAGCACTAAGTACTCTAAACCCTAGCATTATGAACTCCAAACCCTTAGTATTTTTGCAGTACTTCGTTACTCTCCTTCTCTTTCTCTACTTATCTTCACTCTATATATGTGTGTCTGATTTATATGTGTGTCCACACTCTCTCTCACACCTCTTTAACTAGGATCATCGAACACCGCCATGACTTCTCTCTTGAGCAGATCACATGCCAAGTGTTGATGTGGTCCTCCATTTGTGAATGCTTATCCTTTTTGCATACCTTCTACTAACTGTAATGATGCCTCTAGGAATATTCCCTATGTGGAATATCATTTTCTTGACCTCAAAGGTTCCAGGATGGCACCTTATCCACTTATCATGACTAGTTGGGTCCTCACATTTTTCCTCAAGTGACTACATGATGCCAAATATGGTTGAGTCCATTAAACCCTTGTTCTGCATCTCGCACTCACCCTGGTTTCACTTAAACCTTTCTTAAACCACTTTTTCATGTGCACTTTTCCCTGAGCAACCTTCTATCTATTAACCCTACATGCGCATGCCTCTTGGTACTTAGCCAATATTTTAGGGTCTAACACTCTCACTATGCTTGTACCCTTTTTTGTGGGACAAGCAATTGACAGGTGTGACATGCTCTTCAGTCTCAAATGGACTGATATGTCTTAGTCTATCATCTCTATGAATCATTTACATCTAAAATTCATTCATAATAATCGAGTCATTTCTATCGATGGTGTACCTCCATCTACTCCATAGTTGTAATTGCCTCTCACAATGACTAGTGTATCATATACTTCATCTAGTATGTCATGGCCCATAGAACCGAAATCACGATCTGCTCCTAGTTCACCTACTTGCATATAACCTACATGGTCTCATCACTCTGCTATTCTAACAAAAAAATATACACCCCTTCCTCAAACAGTTACTGCAACTCTCCGTAGATCACCACCACATTTTATTCTACATAGGTGTCCATTTCCACCACATGTTTCTTCACATAGGGCTTCATCACCTACACATTTTGTTACACCATAATAAACATCATATACTCATCCATCACATGTATATAGGCTTCACTCAACTTCACATCTCTTACATGCTATACCACCACTCCTAGAGCATGATCACATGCTTTCATCATCATAATCATCGAGTAGAGGACCATCATCCTTTACTTTTGTTGGATAGTTCACTCACTATTACACACTTGGGGGGCATTATGTGTATTCCCCCCCACCAAATCAATAGCACAAACCTATTGACATGCACTAGTATTGAAATTTTTGTATAACGCATTCTTGTGCTTTGGTTCACACTTGACTATTGAGGTCATCTATACACATGAACCTCACAAACTACATAATAAACACTACACATTTCACATCTTCACACATCTCAATATATACATACTACATCCTACATCTTACATCTTACATCTTACTATGTATCTACACATCTCATATCAGCTACACATCTTGTATTATATACTATACCTCATACATCACACATTACACACGATGATTTCTCTATACATATTACACATCCTACTAATCTAATTATGCATGTTGTACTCACTACCTTATGACGCACTTTAGTCCCTCAGTCAATAATTGAATGTTGAGGGTATAAAAATCAAATGGACCTCATCATACTCACACATTAAACCATTCAATCTATCTATCATACAACATTCCTCCATTAGTGATATATGTCATAGGCTACATCATCACTTCTGCTAGCATCCTTTAGTGATATACGCTTTAGGATAAATCATCACACGTTCCCACACCTCATCTCTAGGTTACATATCATCACTATGCATTTATCACATCAAGCTACACACAGCAAAAATTTTGACCATTTCTCGATGATGCACTCTCATTTATGGTTCATTCTTGATTGTTGAGGGGGAATAAACAAATGAACCTCACTACATACAATTTCATTCACTTAGGGGACATGTGGATCCTATCATTCACTCTACATTCCATTCCATCCATCCATAACATATTGCATATCTTGGTTGCATTTACTTGTACATGTTCACTTTATTACACATGCTTGATAGATATATTATATGTCATTATATTTATCATACACACATGCACATTTACTTACTTTCTAGTCTTGATCACAGATTATATAGGGCCATTACATATAGCATGGATGCTTGACATAGTACCTAGTACCATTCCCACAACGGCTCCTGGGGGTATCCACTTTTGTACACTACAGGTGCTATTGTTTCACTTTGTTTTATAGCACATTACTTTATCAGTTTCTACATGCATTGACATACTTTTAATCCTTGTAACATGCTAATGGGTGTTTCATGTGTAACATTTGTTATGCAAGGTTGTTTGTTTCCATGGTTATTTTTTACATTTCTTGAACTTTCTTGTCATTATATGTCATTGTTTACGGGATTTTCCCTTTGTCTTATGTGCACACTTGTATGTATTTAGCTTCGACACTCTTGATTTTCTTGTAAAACCATGAGTGGGGTCCCATGTTTGCAACCCACTTTTCATAGTCTACATTGTCACTATGGGTGTTTACATTATTTTCTTACACATTGTCTACCTAGTTTACACTTTGTATTATACACTCATGTTTGTTCATACTAACACTTATTTCCTAGCCACTTTTTTACATGTTCCTTGGTTTCTATAAAGCACATCCGCTTCCCCCCTATAGGGAACAATTTTAGTGGTCATTCCTCTTTTGGATCGCATACTCCTACAGTGACGTCATATGTACCCCCAAAGAGGGGGGAAAATTTTTGGTGAATCAATCATCTAATATAGCGGTCTACACATAGAATATAACACAACATAGTACTGGTACAGTACATTTCATGGATCAGAATCATACTTGGGTCTTTAATATAGCGATGCATTTCTTAGAGTTACACAGTGGTTGGGTTCATCATAGTCTACAAGACTCATACACAACAGCTTTTACAGGGAAAGTTATCTTTAGCACATGTGTTAGTACACATCATCTGTAGTGGTGTTTTATTCTGAAGAATGGCTAAATGTTATAGGATGACACCAAACCTTCCTCTCTATATTACTTCTGTCATAGCGTTAGATCGCCAAAAAACTAGATGGTACAAAGATATCTATAGTTTCAGAAAGTGGTTAAAGGTTGGAGAATAAATTAATCTTTCCTCCCTATACTTCTTCATCCAGTGGCGTGAGATTGTCCAAAAAATCACATTTCATAGACATCGAGTGTATCCTTTCTACACTCTTTTATCATCACGGATCAGGTGCAAATGTTCCTTTTTCACATTTTCAGCATTTTCTTTTACATATTTCATTACATACATACATATTTGCACACACTTTTATCATATTCATGCATATTTGACTACTTGATTGTCTTCTCTTTTGTATGTCAATCCATATGGGAAGCAAACAATACACATCAACATGATATTAAAAACATTTACATCACACATCAACATTTGCACATTTGTTTCTGCCCTAGGTTAGTTTTCATCACCTTTTTACATTTTGGCATCTTTAGTCTCCATGTTCCATATTTTTATCACTCCACACTTTTTATAGTCCATAAGAATGCTTTGTACATCAATCTACATGTATATCAGGTATGCATCTCTATCTACTTTATTTTACCAAGCATTTTTCACACAAACATAAAGTGTGGGAAAATGTAGACACAAAATCAAGCACTTTGAGTCATTATTTAGTCTCGATCACATAATACTATTTGCATGATTCCTAAGTAAGAAAATTACTAATCAACCCATGTCTTTGACCACCTTTCTTTTCTTTATGCTTCTATTTTCATTCTTGCACTTGTACTTGCTCAGTCTGTATTTTTACCTTTTATCATTTATCATTCTGAATACTAGTTCCCAGCTAGGATACCAGTGTCAGGAGACCACATCCCCTTTGGGAATCCTTTTCCTCTTTGTATTTTGGTCACACTTTCTAGGTCCTTTCTAGATGTTTGAGCATCTTTTGTTTTTGGTATTCGGCCTTATTGAGGTTAACCACAAAATTCAAGAAAGGGAATCCTATAAATATAAATTTATGTGATAATATTAAGGGATCAAGCATTAATCATATACTATATCCACCTAATTTTACATCCATCAAAGGCATCTATAGTTGTGTTTGCATCCGTATAGCTCCATCACAAGGGATAAAAGGTTAGTTCATCTGCATCACACTTCATAAGAGGGGAGTTTATTATTTTCATGCACACATTACTTGCATTCTACATCTATTTACTTGCTCCCTAATTCACGTACGACTGGCACTTGAGTAAACTAGGGCACAATTCTGCACACACACACACACACACACAGAAATACATTAGGTATGAGATGTAGTGTAATGATAAGTGATAAGCCCATCATTTTGGAAATTGAGGGCAGTTTGAACCCTTTTTTTACATATTTATTTTTTAAGGTTTGATGTTTTGTTTGGGGTTTTGCAAGTGATTCATTCTTTCAATATTTACAATGACATTTGGCAGATTTCAGCGACATACACATGATAAAATATGAACAATTATGAACCTCTTACAATAGCTCAAAGGAGGTTTTCTGAGCATCTACACAGACCAAGGAACCCAAGGGCACCCTATCCTTCTTCAGGTTCCTAGTCCAATTAAATCTTCTTGATCTACCTTTTTCCATGCTTATGTGCAATAGTCTTCCATCTCTATCTATATGGTCTCCACTATGAAACAATGTAGCAACTTCTTCAAATCATCTAAGGCTCTTCTAACCCTCTTTGCGCATTAGGGTTTCATATTTTCTAGCTTAGTTTTCTTGGGTACTATTTCTATATTTTAATATTAATTTTTTTAATACAAACTTTCATTAGATTAGGCTATTATATTACATTTTAGCATAATCATGGGTCCCCTTATCATTATCATTGAGATTCTCCTCATAATAAAAATTTCTCATAGTGTGGGAAGCAACATAAGTTGGAGGATTTCCTAGACCTATATGAGCACATGAGTAAGAAAAAGAAGAAGGAAAAGGGCATGGGGATTATCAAGGTGTAATAAGAGAATGTTGATCAATGGATGCCTAAGAAGATTTATGATCTAGAATCACAACCCATGTTGGTTAAAATGCATGCCGAGGCAACGCATGTGTATGAGCCTTTGAAATACAAGCCTCTTATCACAAGGGAGGAAGTGATACATGTCAAGTATTCAAATGTGGCACATCAGAAGAAATTCTACCAAAAGACTATGGGTGTCATCAGAGAAATACATGGGGAAATATAATGCTTAAAGGAGAAATCGCATGAAAGGGAACATGAGAATAATGTTGAACTCTTTTAAAAGGAAGTGGGTGATCTAAAATAGGTGTGTAAGATGTTGCACCAGGAGAATATCATTCCTCTATTAAGATAATGGATAAGATAAAAGGTACCACACACTTGAGTTGAGTGCAAGAGGTAGATACCTCATGAAAATATACCATCCCAGGATTGTGAATTTGGTAAGGAAATTACACTTGATACAGTGATTGATGGTTGGTTGGTACACAACATTTTGATTGATATGGGCGCTGGAGTAAATGTAATCACTTTAGATGCATGAAATCAAATGGGGAGACCTACATTGTAGCCATCCTCAAATGTGTTTTATATGGAAAAACAAAATAAGGCTATGCCTATAGGGGTACTAAAGGATGGATCCATTAACATTTAGGGATCCAAGTTTAATAGAGATTGAGGTGTTAGAGATTTCCAAATCAGATAACTTCCCAACATTACTTGGACGACCCTGATGTTATGCGAACAATGTTGACCTATGTTTTAACAAGAGATACATCAATTTTGAGAACAAGGATGAGAACGTGATTATGCATCTATATGATAATAAGGTGGAACCCTATGTTGAGCCATTGAATGAAGAAGAGCTTAATCAAATTTATTCACATATGGTGCATGATCCAGAGCATGTGTAACCATCAAAAGAAGGTGTACTTTAGTGGGAAGACATGTAATATGTAAGTGATAATTGTAGTGTTTCTTGTGATAACTGGGCTCATGGAACGTATGAGATGGTCGGGTAGGAAGTTAAAGGGTGAGTCATAAGGATAGTTAGGACATGCATGGTGAGGCATTTAGGCTTGACTTAGCTACTAAGATATAATGGTGAGGGGAATCCTGATACATTCTTACACAAAATAAAGACTCAATGACAAAATGAAGGAGATAAAAGAAACATGATGGTCTATACCTTGTGTAGGATAATAGTGCACTGGTGGGAAACACATAGAGATAACATCTTGTAATAGAGAGAAGTGAGAATCATGTTTTCCACTAGGTTTACTCAGAGAAATGTACCTACAGACATCTGTGAATTTCATGGTAATACTTTGGCTTCCCATCATGTCTATAATAATAAGAGGTTATGGGCACAAGGCCAAGAGGCTTTACCACAATCGCTATGGGTACATAATTTCTACTCCACACTATAAGGATGTGCACACACCCTATATGTACATGTTTATTCGAAAAGGGAGACTATAAATTGGCAAGATATGATTACAGGTATGGTTTAAAATTTTTAATAATTTTCTACTAAGACTCCAGTCCATGAAGCATTACATATCATGAAGATCATCACATTGGGGGAAAACAAGAAGGAGGAAGAGCTCATGCTAGATCTATTTAGTGAATGTGATTTTAAGGAACACCTTGATCTTGAGGAGATATAAGAAGTACAAATATGTTGCGCCTAGAAAGAGAAAGAGAAAGGAAAGCTAGTGTACATGATTGATGATGAGGAAGTAGACCACCTCGATATCAGGAACACTGAAGGTACACACAAGGTAATGGATTCTATAGATGATAAGGCACATACATACCATGCTCCCATAAAAATAAATAAGGTGAATATTTGCATAAAGGATGAGCCTAAGGAGGCAATAATTATGGATTACTAGTCAGAACATAGGAACTAGCCAATATCATAGAGATTTTTTGTAACTTTCAGGATCCTATTTCCAATAGGTTAGTATGAATTAAAAGGTGTGCATCCTTCCTTAGGAAAGATGAAGATAATGTTGAAAGATATGGGGCGTTCCCATGGTTAGGAAGAGGTCTTATATGATGAATACTAATTTGCGTATGAAGGTGAAAGAAGAAATTCATAAGATGTCTCAAGTCTGGAATAATTGAGCCAATTGAAGAATTCAAATGGGTTAACCCCATGGTTATGAGTATCAAGAAGGATGGGCAGATCAGGATCTGTGTGGACTATAGAGATTTGAATGCTTCATGTTTTATAAATCCCTTTCCCACACCTTTTGCTGAGTAAATTATGGAAGGAGTAGCTAGGCGCAAGATATATTCCTTTACATATGGGTCTTCAGGCCACTATCAGGTGCACATCGCAAAATAATACCAAGAGAAGACCACTTTTACAATTGAGTGGTGAAGTTTTTCATATAGATTTATTCCCTTTGGATTAAAAAATGTGCTAATAGTATTCTCATTCATTGTTGTGAAAGCATTTCAGGATTTCATTCAAAATTTATTACAAGTGTATTTAAACGATTACACAACGTATGGCTTAGTCAAGGATCACGTGTGATAGTCTGAAGTCTCATGATTGAGCAGGTGTAAGAAGTTGAGAATATCTCTTGAACATTAAAAATAATATCTATTTCTACACCCTTTAGAAACACTAATCGGGAACATTATTTGTAAATAGGGATTATTGGTACACTCAACTAAGATAGCTTTCATTTTGGGTTTCGAAGAGCCTACCAATTAGAGTAAATTTCATGGATTTCTGGGACATACATGCTAATACAAGAATTTTATTAAGGGATATGCAATTATTTCTGTGCCCCTGGAGGATTTTACTCAAAGCTAAAGGGAAAATTTAATTCAGGTGACATGCAAAACAACATGTGTTCTGAAACATTTGAAGGAAAGGCTTAACCATTAGCACCAATTTTGTGATTTCCTTCATGGGAAAAACCATTTCATGTACACTTTGATTCCTATAGGCATGGAAATTGGCATAGTTTTGGCACATCCAGGGGAAGGGATTGTAGATCATCCTATTTACTTTGTACATTAGAATATATTTGTCACCCACAGAGACAGAATTATGTAATACCATGGAGCAGTGAATATTTTTCTTTGATCTACGCACTACATACATTTAGACAGTATTTTCTAGCCACCCCATTTATTTTCTATACAGATCATATGACACTGAAGTATTTATTGAACAAGCCATAGTTTTGTACAGGGTGCAATTTACAGGTAGATACTTGTGTTTAAATAATTTTATTTAAAGATTATATGTGAAGACTAAGAAAGATTAATTTAGGGCCTAATCATCTGTCAATGATAAATTTTGGCGAGGATCACGCAGAGCATTAAATATACTATTTCTGATGTGTAGTTATTTAGGTCAAATCATGTGCCCTCATGCTTTGGAAAATATAGTATATTTATTTCTTTCACACTAGATTAGCACTAGAGGGGATGAAGGCACTATAGAATAAGCATCTTACAATACGCATGTTGTGCCTTATCAGTTGATTGGTGGATATTTGTACAAAATGGGTAGAGATGAGGTCTTATGCGTCAGTGTGTTTAAGAGCATGCTCATGAGGCTGTTATGGACAAAGGCTCATGAGTGGTATAAGCAGGAGGAAATTATGTAGGTGATGTGACTATGAGAAAGATCCTTATAGCTAGAATTTGGTGGGAGACATTGTATACAAGGATACTAAGGAGTTATGTAAAATCAATGTAATCACTATTTGTAACTACCTTAGAAAACCTGGAAATAGTAGACAAGATTCCACTTTGACTGATTACAAGCACAAAAACATTTTAAGAAGTGGCCTATTGACTTTTTAGGACCTATTACACCACCTGTACATGCAGGACTTGACATGTGATACATTATTACTTACATAGATTATCTAACAAGGTGAGTAGAGGATGTGCACCGACAAAGGATTGTAAAATAACCACAACAAAAATATTCCTTTGGGAAAATATTATTAGCATGTATGGTTGTCCAGTTAAGTTTGACAAGTGATAGAGGAACTCATTTCTTGAATGATACAATCATAATATCCTGTTAGCATAGTTTATGGTGGAACACCATAAATCTACTCCTTATCACCCACGAGCTAATGGTACTGTAGAATATTTTAAAAAATATTTTGGGGAAAAACATTGTCTAAGATTTGTGATGTTGGAAGAAAATATTGGGATGATAAATTGTCAGTTGCAATTTTTGGGCTTATAGGATCACTTATAAACTATTGAATAAGGCCATACATTTTTCAGTTGGTGTTTGGCATCAAAAGTTGTACTACTAGCTAGAATTCATGTTACCATCCCTGTGTATTGAACATGCTTAGGTAGACTAGATGCTGAGTAACAATCAATTCAAGAGAATGCATAGACAAACTAATGCATAATTGGATTAGTGGTGCTCCATTACGTGCATTGGAGATCTAGAAGAGTAGAGAAGGCATAAAAAAAGGCATTACATGATAGGAACATTAATAACAAGACATTTTTATTTGGAAAAATGGTCCTTCTATTTGAATACATGTTTTGACACCACTCAAGAAATTTGAAGGTGTGTTGGTTGGGACCTTTTGTTGTTACCAAGATACTTGAATCATGAACATTTCAACTACAAGCATTGGATGACACCATGTTGCATGGCTACTTAAATGGGAGTAGATTAAAGCCCTACTATAAATAAGGCTTCTTTGTGTTTGTAATAAGGAAGTATATGACACTTAGATTATATTTCCCTTTCAAGTATTTCTTTCACATTTTTTTCTAAGTTTTGTTATTTTCCTTCTTTAATTTGTTGTAATAAGTGAACTTGCATGTATATGAAGTTGATTACTATAATTGAGTTCATGCACATATAGGACACCATGCATGCATTTTAGTGTGGGGCGAACCGGGTGCAAGTACATGAAAGAGAAAACTATTAGAATTGAGATTTATTTGCAGGATAACACAGTTAAGTATGCCCTGAAAAATTGGTGTGAAAGAGAAAGGTGCTATAGGTGCTAAGGATGATGGTTCTCATGAGGGAATTTCTCAGGATGAAGACCACACATGAGAAAAAGGCTGCATAGTAGCATAATGTAAGGTAGGTAGTAGTTAGGATGAAACTACTAAGTATATGACATAGATGGATTATGTACAGTAGTGCAGGGAAGCACACATGCGAGGAGGTCTGTGGCCTAAGAAGTAGTAAGTGTGCTAGAAGGTTATGACTGCAGCGTGTGAAAAGGAGAGTGAGTGATGAAGCAAAAAGTAGAAAAGATGTATTTAATTGGGGAAAATAACTTTTAAAACATTTAAAGCGAGAAAAAATCATGTTAATAGTGGAAATAGTAAGGCGGTGGGGTTTTAAAGAACATGGAAGAGTTATACAAATAGGGAAAATTAATTAATTTTATACCTTACATTTGAGAAGACTTGAGAAATTGAGCTACCAAGTCAATTTAGTGTGATAGAGCAAGAGAAGTGATAAGAAAACCATAACAACGTGCATAAGGTGTTTGTGTGTGCATCTCTTTATGGAAAGAAATAATTTTGAGCTAGTAAGTTGAGTACAAAGCTAGGGCATGAGTAGAAAGGGTATTATGCAAAATTTAATTTTAAGTAGATTAGGGTCTATAATGCTTGGGTATTGAGGTGATACTAAGGGTTGTAAAGCAAATTTATCTAGGGCATAATTTTGTAGGATTAAAGGCACAAAAAAGGGTGACAACTATGACATCCCAAGAAGGAAGGGGAAAAACACATATCACAAATAGGTTCAAGCTTCAATTTGAGGACCCATTAGAGGAGATATATTCAGAAATGCACCACCCCACTGGAGTTTTTAGGGTTCAGACATGGAAATCATAGCTCCCGAAATGCAAAATCAATGAATTCAATCATAGAGATTCTAGGAATGAGGTGACCCTAAAGAAATACATACTACTGAGATCTATCAGATAAGAACAAAGAAGGGACAGGTGTTTGGTTAATGAATATAGTGAGGGAATTTGTTGGAAAAATTAGGGGGGTCCTTCAGCTGTTTGAACTACCTTTCTTCGTAAAACCTATACATCTCTTCTAGCGGCTTATGTCGAGGGTACATGATGATTATTTTTAGTTCATGGGACAAAGGATGAGTATCACATCCCAACTTATCAAAAAGGTCACAGGATTACGAGGAACATGAGAAGAAATGGAATTGCACCTATGTGTGTTAACATGAATATTGACAATTTGGACATTAAGCTATAGTACGAGAAGGTAGGAAGGGCCATGAGCATATATGAGCTTACAGAACCTATGAATAGGGTTGTAGCATAGGATGGCTAATAAGCTGTAAATTAGGTGCCTCAGAGAGATGGACTGATGTGAATAATAATTTATTATACATTTCACACATAATGGATCACAAAACGTAATATAACATAGTGCAATATGTTACCAATAGGATAATAGAGGAAGCCAATGCACATAATGAAGAGGGAGATAAAAATTTACTTGGGGATTGGTCCTCCTATTGATCTTTCTTATGGGAAATTGGAGTCCCATAATGGATTGGAAGAGAACATATGGGTTCACCTACGAGTGAATAAGTCCCCTACTAGCTTAGTTTGCAAGATATACCTATAACGGAACAATCACCAGTGCTTGTATATATAAGGAAAGGATAGACAAGTGGTATAATAAGATGCATGCACCATTTGAGAATGAATGGTTTATCCCGTGCATGAATTACCAGTAGAAATTGGAGAACAAGTAAATTTTTGTATTGATGTAACATTATAATCTTGCACTGTTTCAAGATGAAGGAAACAGAGATGGGTCCATGGTGTAAACTATCATTTGCATTCATAGCCAGATATTTCAAGTGCATTTAGTGAAATAAATAAAATAAACACAATAATTTGAACTTTGATGCTAATAATGTGGACTCTAACTGGTTCACATTATGCATTCCACCTACAGGTATGAACTCTAGGTCTACATATTATAGAAACTTTAGAGTTAGAATACCTTGGACTTGAATCCCCAGCTCAAATGTTATGATAAATTAGATGATATATATAGTTTTTGTAGTCTTAAGACCAAAGATGCATGGTGGAATAGAGATGTTACGGTTACAGGACACTTTCCTCCCATAATCTAAGGAGAATTGTTGTGCCACTAGCTAAAAAAAATGCACAAAGAATCTTCTAAGGAAGAATGAAGAAGGCAAGATGGGCTTGATCACTTGTGAAAAAATAAAATGTATTATAGAATAAGGAAACATGATAATGGTGTATGGACTTCTCATCCACCTAAAGACAACACAAAAAAGATTAAGGTCAAAAACAGAGGGGTCGCAGGTAGTTTCTAGTCAAAGAAGAAGGTTCTAGTGACAACCACAAGGATGAAATATTTTTGGAAGAACTGGAGTGTGAATGGGCCGAGAAAGAAGAAATAAAAGTAGTGCAAATAAAGAAAAGTGCTAACCCAATAAGAGAAGCACCTATCTAGAAGAATGAGTTGAATTTGAGGAACCAACAAAAGGGAAATTCATCGTATGCGCGATGAGACATGCAAGAGGAAGAGAAAGACATGGATGACACATATGTTATCAAGTAAGCTAAGGGTGTACATAAGTATGAACTAGCACGAGTTCTTTAACCCCAAAGAAACAAAAAATGAAGGCTAAGTTGGTAAGGAAAATATGGACTCTGAGATCACATATACATGGACTTTCTAGATAACCCTACAAAGGTTTTGAGGGTGTGATTCCAAATCACAGTACCTACATGGAAGTTATATGGCTGGGATGGATAATGTATAAAGGAGGGGTCTCACACACCAAGGAGATGTTATCCTTGACTAAGGATACACATGTGGAGGATCTTGAATTTTAGGTAAGTGATAAGTTCCTCAGCATGATCGAATTAAATAGAGATCCCACAAAGAAATACAAATAAATAGACCCCATGTACATATTAGATGAAAAAGGCATGCAACACCTTAAATAAAATGGGCATAGATATTACGTACAAGAATTTGGATGTCGAGGATACCATGAGGGTGATGGTAGTTGATAAAAATAATAAAGAGTGTGAGATTTAGAACCTTAAGAAGGATATCTATGGATAGTAATAAGTGCATGCCAAGGAATCTTATGCTAGGGTGACAATATTGGTGAAACAAATTCTAGGCACATGCTCGACCTTGGTGATCCACGAGAGATGTAATTATAGTGATGATATGGAGTACCTTGAGGAATTTATTGGGATGCTTCTGGTAAATATTAAGATTGGAATGGGACCTACAACTGAAGAAGTAGCTAATTAAAAAGAAGTAAATAAGGTAGTCGTTGAGGCTAGAATAACCGAACTTGAGGATCTGTTTTCATAGCTTAAGGAGGAAAGTAGAAAATCCATTTTTTTAGCACGTTTCATACATGTAACCCTATCCTTAGTGTGAGGGTAAGTAATGAAGAGGAATAACTCAGAGCTATACAAGGAAAGACACCAACCAATAATATAGAGCACACTAAGGTTATTTCAGAGTTGTTAGAGAAGAAAGAGTTGATTAAGGCCAAGAAGGAGAAGCTAGATATCCAGATCAAATAATTTCATAGCATGGTAATGAAGTGCATGGATGTAATATAAGGGGTATTTAAAAAATTAATTGTGGTCATCCATAATCTCAAGGGTAGAGTAGAAGATTTGGTGCCTAACCAAATTTTTAGAAGTGTGTATCATTTGTGTTGTCATTGATGTCAAGTCCATTGATGTCATGTGGTCTAGGTGAACTAGGTGTGTTGGTTAGGTGATCTAGGTAAGTTTTATAGGTGATCTAGGAGTCTCCAAAGGTGTATTTTTGTGGCTTGTCTCTCAAAGGTGGTATGAAGATCAAAGATGTCCACATGGCCCAGTCATGAAATGTATGGGTCAAGTCAAGTCATTTTAGGCTGACAATCTTCTCAAACCAAAGCAGGGAAAGCTAGTTTTGATTACTAGAGGCAAAGTAAAGGTTGGATTTCTAATTTAAAATTATCTATAAGTAAGTAATGATGCTACAATAATAAGAAAGAGGTCTCACAAGGTGTATCAAGTCATCTGGTGGAAGTGGTAGTGGAAACTAACTCATTCATGCTTATTTCTGGTGCCTCATGAGGTGTGATAAGTTGTTACAAGTTGTGGCATGGTATTTTGATCATGGGATAAGCCTAGGAATAGTTTCTACAATATTTCTGAGCAAAAACTAGGCTCTGTTGAGCTCTTGGAGTTAAAATTCAAAAGTGCATAGAAAGTGGCTTTGAAAATTGACAGTGCAGGCTGAGGTAAATGAGATAGGATAATATTTTATAGGAATAGATATGGAAAATGAGATCATGGAGCATGTATCGGGGTGATTTTTGGTGATCCAAGATAAATTTCATCAAGTTATGAGAAGGCATGTGAAAGTTATGTTAGTTTTTCTAAAATAGGTTTTTTAGAAATTGAATAAAAGTTTGCCTAGCTTCTTAATGCTCAAGAAAAAATATAGTACATTATTCAGAATAATAATAGAAGAATTTTTTTTATAGGACTCTAGGCTTGAGATAGAAAAAAAATTTCATGGCATTTGGACATGTTTTAAGAAAGTTATGAGCATTCTTCTGTCGGTGTTTGTTCTCTTTCCAAAGATCCTTCTTGGTTTGATAGGCTAGACATAATTTTTTAGACTCTAAATCATTGGTGCAACTTTTTCCACTCCTTAGAAGGCTAGAAAACCTTTCCTAAGTCAACATTTTGACCCCATTATACCTCAGGGTGGATAGTATCAGATAGGAGAAAGGCATGTAGTTGGAGCTACCACTTTTTCTGGTACAATCTTGAATGCATATCTTCAAGTGAATGTATGTTATAAAAAAAGGGTGAGATATGTTGATTCTTTCCCTTAAGAATCAAGTGTAGGAGAATATCAAATTGAGTGTTAGGTTGTGAGTAAGGAGTCCAAGCTCTTACTAAATAACGGTGTGCAAGCCTATCCTAAAGTGATCAATCTTTGTCTCCTTCTAAAAATATGATGGAATATGATCTATATCTTGTGTTGTATTGTCTTTAGGTTCTATTTTGGTCTTCTTAACTTTATATCTTTATTCAAATATGTTGGAGAAAATTGTAAGCTTAGAGAAGCAAGTTAGGTCAAGAGTTGATGTTTGAAGGAACCATGTATGTTTGTGAAAAAGACATAGTTTGAATTCAAGGACAAGGAATTGATCCAAAAGGTGTTGATGGACATTCCAATATTTCCAAGGATTCTCAATGATTTACTCAATCCTTAACATGCATTATCACAAACCTGGAATCATCTTATTGTGATCTAAAATGCACTGTCGAGGTTTGTATAAGACTATACAATGTAATCCTTGATTTTTGAGAGAAGCCGGAGGATTGTTTGAAAAATCCTCAGGAGCTAAAATTCATCAATTATCTTTTAAAATGCTCAAGAAACAATTTTTTAAGTGCTCTCGGGCTCATACAAATTGCAAAACCTTGAAACAAGAATTTGGAAGGCAGAAATGCTCAAAACTTGAGTTTAAGCTAGTAGAAATCCGTTTAAATATCAGGAATGCCCTATAGTGTGGTCGTTATTCACTTTGGAAAAGTTTTAAAATATTTGATCAAGGCTTATGAGAGAATTTTTTGACAGAAACATTGAATTTCATCTTGCAACTCTACACACAACAAACAAACTCTTTGATCTTTGTCTCTTCATAACTAAGGTTTGTAATCATCATGAAAATAATCTTAGAGGTAAGATTGAACCTAGGAATGTATAGTATGGTTACATTTTCACTTGAATGTATGAAAAACCCATGACAGTAATGCAAATAATGTCTTTTCTTAGAGGTGGTGTCGCAGGTGACTGTAAGACTACCAATCTCCTCGAACAATGGTTGAAAAAGTAGAGCTTGCTTAGTTTGATGTCAGTAGGGACTTGATAAAGTGTCTTAATGCTTCAGAAACTTATGAATAATGGTCTAGTTTAATATATTGTCTAAATATTTGTAATGTTTCTATTATTACTAAAGTGATCTATCTACCCATGAAGTTGAGGGATCTCAGGTCATGTCAACTCAAAGAGAGGAGGTTCAAGTAGAAATTCAAAAGTTCTTATATAGTTAGAATCTAATTATTCTTCTTTTAACTTGAAATTAGAATGTTAGCAGTCATCTCATAAACTGAGAATAATTTAAACACATAGAAAAATGCAAAAACCTCATGAAGTGGAATAGTTTTGTCATCTAAAAGGTGTGAGCTCAAGCTAGTGAGTTAGAGTGTAATGTGAAGAGTCTAGAAATTGAAAAGTCATTTTTTTCCACTCAAAGAAGTGAAAAAACATGAGAAGGTGAAAGGTCATGAAGTAGAGTAATGATAGTCTACAAAAGGGAAAATTTGTTTTGTATGTCACCATTGATGAAAACCACTAGAAAAATGCAAAAACCTAATGAATTGGAATAGTTTTATAATCTAAAAGGTGTGAGCTCAAGCTAGTGAGTTAGAGTGTAATGTGAAGAGTCTAGAAATTGAAAATTAATTTTTTCCCACTCAAATAAGTGAACAAACATGAGAAGGTGAAAGGTCATGAAGTAGAGTAATGATAGTCTACAAAAGGGAAAAAAAAATTTGTATGTCATCATTGATGAAAACCCCTTTTATCTTCACTTTAATAAACCTTTGTTACAAAGTAAAATCCCCATGGAAATCATTTAGGATAGTATCTAGTTCTTTTGGAATGAAGATGGTAATCTTATTTGAATAACAGGTTAATGAAGGAGAGCAATCTAGCTGGTCTATAGTTGAAAGATTTTTCAAAGTATATTAATGTCATCATAGTATTGTTGAGATTTTGATTTTATATTGTAAACTATTGATGTGAATCAAATCAGTGAGCTCTATTTTGAATATCAATAAAGAAAGGCTCTGATTAGTTTTTGTGTTCTTTTCATGATAAACTGTGATCAAGCACTAGTGTTTATGGTTGATTTGGATGTATGTTCATTTTTTGAAATAGATAAGTGAAAGTTTTATTACAGGACTGATTCACCCCCCTCTTAGTCCTTTGTTATTTCTAACAATTAGTATCATAGAAGGCCCTTGGAAGCACATTTAACAAGCTAGAGGGAGATATTTAGTGACAAGGATGGGAAATATTTATCACATGAGATGGGGAGTAGAGCTCAGTAAAGAGAATCTAGAAAAACTGATTCAATCATAAGAAAAAATTCTTGATTGTGTACAGACTCAACTCAAGGATTCCCTAACTGAGAAAGAAGAACTGAAGAAAGAGAATGAAAAACTAATAAATGAAGGTGAATCAAGTCAAGGACCAAATGGAAAAATGTATTCAAGCAAGGGAAATAGTCTAAAGCTTACATCTTATGGAAGATCATTTGTGAGGTAGCCAAATGATTTTAGGCATGTTTATTTTAATGGTAATTTCTACAAGTGTGGTGCTTATGGAAACATGGCTAGTATGTGTAATCCTTATTTAGAAAATAGAGAAGATTATAAAGAAGAAAATCAAGAACATTAATGTGAAGGAAAGAAGGAAGAGAAAAAAATAGGACAAAGATATGGAGCTGAATGTTACAATTGTCATGAAAAAGGACATCTAGAAAAGTACTACAAAAATGAGCCATCAAATGCAAGAAGGTATGTAATAAAATTTAATGGCTATTTTTATTCTTGTGATGAAGTTGGACATAAGGATTTTTAGTTCAAATGTAGAAAAGTGGAATGTTTTAGGTTCCATATGGTAGGGCACATTACAAGGTTTTATGATGTAGGTTAGATGAAGAAATAAAATCAAAGACGTAAACAACATGTTCAAAAGTTCAAGAAAAAGGAAGAAGCTATTCAAAGAGCTAAAAAGGATCCCAAGAGTGTGAATGATCAAAAGGAAGATATTTTGGTGACAAATGAAGAATCAGAAAATAAAAAATCAGTCAAGAAACCAGAAGAGGGTTTGATACCTTCTTAGGTCTCTCATCAAGCTCCTCCATGGTATATAAAAGTGAGGGAGGGTTTTCTAAATCAAGGTGTGTGTCTTCTCCATATTCTTTCAAGATATGTGTTCCCATGTCTCTTCAAGATGGTATATTGCTTCAAGATGATATAAGTATGTAAATGGATTATTGAGTCCATAAAGGTTGGATCCCATGGTATGAAGGTTGAATATGTGTTTCTCAAGAATTTATATAATACACTTTTGATTATATGACTCTATGGTAATGATATATTCAAGTGGGAAGGTCTATTAGTGTCATGTGGTATCTCAGAAGTATGACATATCTCTCTCAAGTCTAAGTCATGTCAAAGATCTAAAATTTGGATTGTTAAAAGCATGTTCTTTACATCAATTGGTATGTTTCTCATTGAAATCTCTTTACCATGGTTCTTTTCCTATAAATGGTATCAAGGAGGAAGAGTACAAATGGAGTGTTGGCTGACAGAGGTATAATTAAGCCTAAAAGGTGGTATAATCAAGGGTTTGTAGATGTCTATGACCTAAGGTCTTGTTATACAACTATCTCTAAGGGATACAAATATAGATATGGTCTTGTATGTAATCTTCTCATCAAATATGTAATGTCCTTTGTCATGACAAGTCAAGTAAAAATATTCTTAGACCAAGAAAAGTATGTGAAGCTCAATATTGCACACCCAATCTTTTTGTTATCAAGTTGAAGTAGATTAGTAAGTTTTATCCTCCCTTGAACATCAAATCTTGGCATGTTTTCTATGTGTAATACTTACATGATATGTCTATGTCATGTGTCAAGAAGTGTTAAACTAAGAAAGAACGTAAAGATCATTTGTCTCATTCTGTATGATATGTCCTAAAAAATTTCCTCCTTATATCATGTCTATATCTATCTATGCCTAGTTTTCAAAGAAAAGTCTTATATCATGATCTCAATTTTTTTTCAAGCATGAGAAGGAGCTCTTATTCCCAGAAGAATCAAGGAATTCATAATTTTGGTAATCAAGTAAGACCTTTATTTTCTCAAAGAATGTAAATTTTGTGACAGTTAAATCCTTTGTTACAAGGAATTATTCTTTATCCAAGTCAAAATGGTTTGTTTAGGAGCTATGAAAGGAGTTTTATGGTCTTATCATGACTGTAAAAACTATACACATGAATTAAGGTGCAAATATGATGACCTGTAGTTTGGAAAAGAGTCTCTAGGGGTTAGTTGAGGTTATAGAGGCATTAACATGAGTTTCACAGGTTTATGGACACCTGAAGAGTAAAAAAAACCATGAATTGCATTTATTCAAGAGCCCAAGTGTTTCTTCAGATGTCAAATTAGTGTGGAGAAGTATTTACAAGTTTATCACAGTTATAGTTGTATTGTCTCATCTAACAAGAGGTCGATAGAGATGGTAAGTGATATAAGGTATGGAGTATTTTATAACTAAGATAATATTGAAATATGTATCTATAGGTGTCATGGTGTGATCACCCAATATGAGAAGAACTTGTGCTACCTTAGTGAACTACTGCTTTTAATAGAAAATTTGGGTTAACTCCATCAAAAGATAAGCCAAGAAGTTGTCACAAGTTTAATGAATATGTTATCAAAATAATTTATGTCTAAGACAAAGTATATTTTCTTAAGAGGTTCTTAAAGGTCATGAATCACATAAAATTAAGAATGGTCACTCTCAGAAGGTAGTTACTGGTACTCTTGTCAAATTTTTCTAAGAAATGTTGCCATTTAGTCAATTAAAGCTCAAGTGCATTGACTATACATTTTGTAGGGGAATCTTTAGTGAGATACAAGTGGCATAATATATGTTTGAAGATTTAATGGTAGTTGAAGTATCCATGTCCCTATTAGTTTTAATGGGATCAACCTCAGTGTGATATTTCAATCAGCATGAAAAAAATTTAACATCATGAAAATCTAAAACATGAAGCTATGTGTTTGGTATGAGTGTTTTATCATCATGAATATGAATTAATTCATGTGGGTTGTACATATTTGTAGCACTTTTCAAAATATGACATCTTTGTCATTGTTGAATCCAGTAAGATTTTGATTTGGTAGATCAATATTGAAAGTGTTTTCATATATCAAAGTGGTAAGAAGTACCTAGAAGCCAAATGAAATAATATGGTCACCTACAAGACCTTGTAATCATATTGTGGGAAAATGAGTATCAAAAGGTTGTGAATATCTTGTAAGGGTTATCTACATGTGCAATGCTAATCATATTTCTACATCAAGTAATGAATTTTAATGTGTATTCTCCAAAGGTCTACAAGAGGACTAAAATGGTGCATTATACATGTTTCTATTGGAGCATACAATGAAAAATATCAAATTGATTATAAGTATCTAAAGGTTAAAAAATCTACATCATATCAAAGGAAGATTGGCATATAAGGTGTAAAGGTCTGTGTTCATAGAGTACTAAAGATAATTTTGTGATTTTTAAAGTAGAGAAGGTAGAATAGTTCAAGAGCACTGATAAGTGACTATGAAAAAGGAAAATATAACTTAGATCTATGGATTATATTGTACACTAAAGGTCATTAGTTGACAATAAGGCCATTCGTAAGTCTATATGGAGACTGTGAATTCCAAATCTAGGTTAGGAAGGAGATAAATGTGTTTAAATGGCATTATGGATTAATTCTGAATCATTACATGTCTTTCAATATTTTCCAGGTCTGTGCAACCTATGAGAATGTGAAAGGTTATCTCAAAGGCTTTATAGGTTTTTAAATTCATGATAAATATGAGAAGAACACATAAATGGCTAGTTACAGGTATGGAAGGAAGATTACACCTCTTCTCAGATCTTGAAAGTCTTGTTAATCTCACTTATTAGACCATACAGAGTATTGAAGGCTATAGTTTTAGAAGGTAAAGTATGGATGTTTTGATACCATAAATGTTGAAGGTAGGTGACATTATCAGTGATCTATGTGTATTTGAAATCTCCTATGGTAAATAAAACATGGTTTTACACCTTGACATAGAGATAACATGGTCTGAGAAGTTGAAGACAAGAAATCTCTCAGTTGACCTAGTCAAATAAGACACATGATGGTATGTCTTAGGTGTTCATGACATAGATTGGTCCACTCAAATGTATTTTATGTACAAGATGACTGTATCAATGCATAAATGTATGTGGTGATTTATTAAATCTTTTCAATGTTTACGGTAAGTCTCTAAGTTTGTATATTGCAACAGTGATATGGTGATTGGAATTCTAGTCTCAAGAAGTATATGGTTAATAGTACAATGTGCCAAGATGTTGAATTTAAAGAAAAGCTAACAATGAGTGAGCCAATAAGAGGAATTTTCTAAGGTAATTAGATACAAAGGTACTTTAAGTGATCACAGATAGTGTGTAAACATGAAGTAAGTGGAGTTAATGTTGTTTACTCACTGAATATTCTTAATATAAGCACTATAGAGGTAATCTACAAGTCTAAACAAGAAATTCAAGCTTCAATGAACTAAAATATTTGTATGTAGTAAAACAGGGTGTCTTGAAGGAGTGAAGAAGTGATTATATCCTCAGGAAGCTATAGAAGAATAACATCTTTCTTTATCTCTCTCTCTCTCTGATGGTTTATAAAACTGGGTGTATTTGAGATGTGTTAAGAAATATCATGACAAGGTTTTAAGTTCAAAATAGAATAGTATGATGAATACGAATTCTTTTTACTTCAGGGGGAGAAATACTATTTATTTATGTTGTATAAATTGCTTCATTCATCAAGTATCAAGCATGTTGCAGGTGCTCCAATAAGAGTGTGTGTCTTATAAGGAAGATAAGGTCACCAATTCAAGGTAGAGAGAATCAATTTCACAAGGTACACATCTTAATAACATTGAACTTTGTGATTTTGTGAAGGTCATTAAAGGTATATTGAGGTATCCTTTTTGGTACAATCATATTAAGGAAGCTATTTATGTAACATTGATAACTCATTTTGAGGTCCTATGACAATATGTTACAGAGAATGAAGGATAACAACATGAGAAGACCAAATCATAGTATCAATGAAGAATCAGGTTGTTTAGAGAAAAGGTGAATTAGGATATTTAGTGCAATCCCAAAGTGGGTGAGTTAGGTTCATGACAAGATATCAAGTCCAAGGATGGTGTGTAGGATAATAGTTGGTTGAGCCAAGTTAATATCATGCCTTGATAAGATTGTGCAAGCATATGAACAAGGAGTACATCAGCTCAAGGAGAGCCTAGTTGAAGTTCATATCAAATGGAATACATACCTAGGGGGAGCTCTACTCATGTAAGATATATTCATTTAAATTACTTACATTACTTGTTTTCATTTCAAGTCCATGATTACCTTTGTTATAGATGTCAAAGTGGGAGAAGTGTGAGAAGAAACATGCATATGAGGGTCATCTAAGTGTGTGTACATTTAAAGTTGTCATAAATGTTTCTAATATGGTTGCCATCAATGATAAAGGGGTAGTTTGTTGGAAGTGTGTGTCACTTGTTTTGTAATTGATGTCAAGTCCATTGATGTCAAGTGGTTTAGGTGAACTAGATGTGTTGGCTAGGTGATCTAGGTAAGTTGGATAGGTGATCAAGGAGTCTCTAAAGGTGAATTTGTGTGGCTTGTGTATTTCAAAGGTGGGATGAAGTTAAAACATGCCCACATGGTCCATTCATGAAATGTATGGGTCAATTTAAGGCATTCCAAGCTGAGAATACACTCAAACCAAATCAGGGAAAGGTAGTTTTGATTACTAGAGGCAGAGTACAAGTTATATTTATAGTTTCAATTTGTCTACATGTCAGCAATGATGTTGTAAGAATAAGCAAGATGTCTCACAGGGTGTATCAGGTCATCTCTTCGAAGTGGTAATTGAAATTGGCTCATTCAGGCTTGTTTCTAGTGCCTCATGAGGTCTAAGAATTTTTACAGGTCATGGCATGGTCTTGTGAGCATGGGAGAAGCCTAAGAATAGTGTCTACAACATGTGTGAGAAAAAACTAGGCTCAGTTTAGCTCTTGGAGTCGAAATTAAAAAGTGCACAGAAATTAGCTTTGAGAACCAGCAGTAAAGACTGAGGTAAATGAGATAGGATAGAAGTGTATAAACATATATCAAAAATTATCTCATGAAGCATGTAAAGGGGTGAGTTATGGTGCTCCACCCCAAATTTCATAAAGTTAAGAGAAGGCATGGAAAGTTATGTTTGTTTTTCTAAAAAAGAATTTTTGTAAATTGAATAAAACTTTTCATGGATTCTAAACACTCAAGAAAAAATATAGTGCATTCTTTAGGTAAATCAGAGAAGGAATTTTTGTATAAGAATCTAGGCTTGAGATAGTGCAAAACGTTTTAGGGAATTTGGACATGTTTTAAGAAAGTTATGACCATTCTTCTATCGGTGTTTGTTCTCTTTCCAAAGATCCTTCTTGGTTTGATAGGCTAGACATACGTTTTAAGACTCTAAATCATTTTTGAAACTTTTTTCACTCCTTAGAAGGATATAAAACCTTTCCCAAGTCAAAAATTTTACCCCATTATACCTCAGGGTGGACAATATTAGATAAGAGCAAGGTATGGAATTGGAGCTACCAGTGTTTATGGTACAAGCTTGAATACATCTCTTCAAGTGACCAAAAGTTGTAACAAAAGGGTGAGATATGTTTATTATTTCCCTTAAGAATCAATTTTAGGATATTATCAAACTTAGTGGTAGGTTGTGAGCAAGGATTCAAAGATCTTACTAAACAATGGTGTGCAAGCCTATCTTGGAGTGATCAATCTTTGTCTCCTTCTAAAAATATAATGGAATATGATCTCTACCTTATGTTGTAGTGTCTTGAGGTTCTATTTTTGTCTTCTTAGCTTTATATCCTTCTTCAAATATGTTGGAGAAAAATTGAAGCTTGGAGAAGTAATTTAGGTCATGAGTTGATGTTTGAAAAAACAATGGATGTTTGTGAAAAAGATAGAGTTTGCATTCAAGGACAAGGAATTTCTCTAAAAGGTATTTGTGGAAATTCCAATATTGAAAAGTATTCTCAATTATTTACTCAAGCCTCACCATGCATTATCACAAACATGGAATCATCTTATTGTGATCTAAAAGGCACTGTCAAGGTCTATATCAGACTATACAATGTAATCCTTTATTTCTGAGAGAAAATGGAGTATTTTAAAGTTAAATAGTAGATTGAGAAATGTGGAGAATTGTTTGAAAAATCCTTAGGATTTAAAATTTGTTGAATATATTTTAAAATGCTCAAGAAACCAGCTTTTAAGTGCTCTCAGGCTCATACAGATTGAAAAACTCTAAAACTAGGGTTTGGAAGGTAGAAATGCTTGAAACTAGAGTTTAAGCCAATAGAAATTTGTGAAAATATCGAGATGGCTTTGTAGTGTGGTTTTAATTCCCTTTTGACAAGTTTTAAAATATTTCATTAAGACTTATGAGATATTTTTTTCACAGAAGCATTGAAGTTCATCTTGCAACTATGCAAATGAAAAACAAACTCCTTTATCTATGTCTCTTAGTAACTAAGTTCTTGAATCATCATGAAAATCTTCTTACATTTAAGATTGAACTTAGGAATTTCTTGTATGGTTACATTTTCACTTAAAGGTATGAAAAACCCATGACAGTAATGAAAATAATGTCTTTTCTCATATATTGTTTCATAGGTTACTGTAAAAGTATTAATCTCCTCTAGAAATAGTTGAAAAATTAGAGCTTGGTCAATTTGATGTTAGTAGGTACTTGACAAATTGTCTTAGTGCTTCATAAACTTATGAATAAGGGTCTAGTTCAGTATATTATATAAATCTTGGTAATGTTGTTTAGTATTGCTAAAGTGCTTTGTCTACCCATGAAGTTGAAGGGTCTCATCTCATGCCGACTCAAAAAGATGAGGTTCAAGGATAATTTCAAGATTTCTTATACATTTAGAATCTAACGATGCTTCTTCTAACTCAAAATTATAATGTTAGCAATCATCTCATAAACTAAGTAGAATTTCAAAAGATAGAAAAATGTAAAAAACCTCATGAAGTGGAATAGTTTTGTAATCTAATAGGGGTGAGTTCAAGCTAGTGAGTTAGAGTGTAATGTGAAGAGTCTATAAATTGAAAAGTCATTTTTTGCCACTCAATGAAGTAAAAAAACATGAGAAGGTGAAAGGTCATGAACTAGAGTGATGATAGTATACAAAAGGGAAAAAAATGTTGGTATGTCATCATTGATGAAAACCCCTTTTCTCTTCACTCGAAGAAACCTTTTCTGCAAAGCAAGACCCCCTTAGAAGTCTCTTTCAGGATAGTAGCTGGTTCTTGTGGAATGAAGATGGTGAAGCAAGGTTCATTTTAAGAGACCTCCTGGAAATCGGAGGTGGAGAATACCTGGCGAATATCCCCGGAACCGGTTTCACGGGAAGGTGAATTTTTTGGGGGTTGCATATCAAAAATTTCACCTGATTATCAAGCACTGCGACAGAAGTCTACAGACGCGCGACGGGAGATTTTTCTGTCGCGCGTCAATAGACCCTAGTGACGTGCGTCAATAGACCTATTGACGCGCATCACTGAGGGTGCTGCAGCACCCTCAGTGATGCGCGTCAATAGGTCTATTGACGCACGTCACTAGGGTCTATTGACGCGCGTCACTGCATTTTTTGACGCGCGACAGCAAAATCTCCCGTCGCGCGTCTGCAGCCTCCGTCCTCTGCTTTCTCATCAAAAAATCTCCGTGTCGCGCATCAACAAACTCTTTTTCGTGCGTCTGCTATGCGTCAATATCTGTTGTAACTCCTTGTCGCGTGTCAAATAAATGCAGTGACGTGCGTCAACAGGCCTTAGTGACGCGCGTCACTAAGGCCTGTGACGCGCGTCAATAGGCCTTAGTGACGCGCGTCAATAGGCCTTAGTGACGCGCATCACTAAGGCCTATTGACGCGCGTCACTAAGGCCTATTGACGCGCGTCACGGGCCTTAGTGACGCATGTCAATAGGCATTAGTGACGCGTGTCACTAAGGTCTATTGACGCGCAACAGTAAATATTTTGTCGCGCGTATGTAACCTCTACCCTCTTCTTCCTCATCAAAAAAACTCCATGTCACTCGTCAACAAAATCTTTGTCATGCATCTACTATGCGTCAATATCTACAGTATCTCCTTGCCTGCAAACCCTCCTTGTCGCGCATCAATAACTTACCCCCTTGTCGCACGTCTATAATACGGGATATATCATATTGTTGAAAAATGTGAAGTAGAAGTGTTCTACTTGGCGAATAATCTAGGTTTATATAGGGGATATTTTTCAAGGGTAGGTGAAGCCGACCCCTAAAAAAAATTAAAGTGTAATTTTTAGGCGAACAGGTCACTGGCCTGTGCCAAAAAATTCACCTTTTCAAAATTTTCAAAAATGGAATATTCGCCATATTACGAATATTCGCCACTAAAATTATCCATGTGGTGAAGTGCTTGGAATAATAGGTTGATGAAGGAGAGTAGTCTAGCCATTTTGCAGTTGAAATATTTGTCAAAATATTATTGTTGATATTTTGATGGTATATTATAAACTATTGATGTGAATCGAATCAATGAGATCTGTTTTAAATATAAATAAAGAAAGGATCTGAGTATTTTTGTGTTCTTGTCATGATAGACTGTGATCAAACACTAGTTTTTATGGTTTATGTGGATGTATGTTCATTTTTTGAAATAGAGAAGTGAAAGTTTTATTATAAGACTAATTCATCCCCCCTCTCAGTCCTTTTTCATTTCTAACACAAATACCAGGGATTGTATAAGCAACACATAAGAAAGAATTAGAAGAACTCAATGAGTGGAAGAAATTGGAGGGAGAATTAAATGTAAAATTCCCATAGCTTCTTTATCATACCACAAAATGATTAACATGGATAGGAGAAATGATTCTTTTAGTCATTGAATTCTTTATTCTTTTATTGATATTCACACATTCTTTGGAGGAACCAATTGGGAAACCATTGTCGAGGATGGAAATGTGATTAGTCTAGGATAATGTTGTATGACTAAATTTACTATGTACATGTCATGTGTGAGGATCTAGGGCACGCACAAGGCATGTGTAAAGGGGCGTGCACATGTAGTATGAGATAGCGTGAAGTCTCATGCTGGAATAGGGTTACTTTGGGACTTAGTTGATTTTGTGAATTACAAGCTAAAAATAGAAGAACCAAGTTAGAGTACCAACCAAGAAATGATTTAGAATCAGAGGAAAAAAAGGAAACTTGGTGGTCAAGGAATTTATATTTTTTTGGATAAAGGCACATGCAGATCAAAGAAGAAGAGACATACATGGATTGAGCTATTAATATGATTAAAGAAAGTTCTATTTATAGGATATTATGTTATTATATGTTTTAGAACATGCATGTAGTCTATTTTTGGGCATGCCTATTATCAGGAGGGTGCATGAGCAGTGAGGGGAAAATCCCCACCCCTATATACATCTATTGGAAACCATTTTTTTGGCACCAAGAATTACCAGTTATGATTCTCGAGCTCTGAGAGTCTTTGTTATGCAGCTATGGACTAGGGTTGATATTTGTCCATGTTTTAGCACCTTGGAATATTGTTGTATTCAACTTCTATTATATAAGAATTGAATATAATGAATTATGGATTATGGATTATGATCATTGACATGTTTGAATATGTTGAATTCATGTTGCATTTGATATTGATTGTTATCTGAACTGTTTTGTTTTCTTGCTATATGTGTTTGCATGATAATATGTATGTAATGGTTTATGCTTGAATGGTTGTTAGTTTTTATGGATATGTATGCTAACATCTTGTCAAGAAAATATAAAGGAGATACCTGGTAGTTATGTGTGCTTCGGATGAGCATTAATATCTATCTAAATGAGGTTCTATCACACATAACATAGTGTTGGGAAATTAAAGACTACATCCCTTCTACATACTTTTTTTATTCTATATTTTTTCCTAAGTTACCATTTTATACTTCAATTTTAGTATTTTCTAATTATTTTGTTCATCTTTTGGCATCACTAATTGTTGAAGTTCAAAAAACGAATTCATAGATATACCCAACTTACTATTATTAGGGGCTGGGAAATGTGGGATATTTAAATTACTAACTACTACTTGGGAAAAGAGAAACATTCAAGGATTGCATTTGGGATGCATTATTCATTGCATAAGAAGGGTTACTTATGAATTCCATCTAACACATTCATCTTGGGGGAAAGTAGTTGTATCCCAATATCTTAGTGTGACTGACACAAGGGAAGCATAGCTTTAAGGGACATGATTCAATCACAAACACAAACACAAACATTTTATAACTACATAGATTTTAAAATGTAGTGCAAATATTAATGACAATCACATTGGGGTGACCGTTGAGAAAAATATGACTCAATAATATGCATTATTTATTTTATCTAATGTTTTATTGAGCCTTGTCGAGGTGGCTCATGTTTTTTTGTAGGTTTAGGTATGATAGTGAAACCCTACAATGAATCTAGAATAAAAAAGAGTGAAAGTAAGAAGAAAATTTTAGACCTTGAGAAGATCATAACCAAATAATATACCAAAACACTAGCACCCAATTCAAACACTAGGACCTGGGTGGTCATGTCCTTATATGGGCAGTCTTGTCTTAAGGATTTTTAGATCCTATTTTTCTAGAAAAAACATATCTAGTCCATATCCAACCTCTTCAACTCAATTTCCAACCCAAAATCAACCTTGGTCTCTGAATAAGAGATGAATCGCTCTTACCTCTCTATCATACACACTATCTTGTTTCTTGCATGATAGATATTTCTTGTTACTTTTGTATTCATTTGACTTCAATCCTATGATTCAGATTAAAATTTAATTAAATTTTCACTTAGGAAGAAGAGGATGATTTTTAGTATCCTTAGGTTTAAGTGTAACAATATAGGAAGTATCATCATGGTGCAACAACTTAATTGTATTTGAAATATAAGGTGAATCTCATGTATTGGTATATTTGGAGTGCATGGATAAAGCAAGGATAATATCATCGAAATGTTTAGAAGTGTGTATAGGAAAAATATCACTCTCAAGGTCAATAATGTATAAACAAAAATTATTCATTGAATCATAGGTGTCATAAAGAAAGTTTTCCTCAAGCAGGAAGTTGAGGCCTTGAAAAATTGTGTATTTATTTTCTAAATACATAAGCTTATATATTAATTGTTGCATAGTGGATTGAAATTGTAAGATATAATTAGTAACTATATCATTATTTCCTTCATGTAAATATGGTATATTCTCATATGTAAATTTATGGCCTTTTCTATCGATGACGTGAATTAAAAAAGCTTCTTAAATTTGTAAAAAATATACTCATAGATACACTAGGAAGATGGATAAACCAATTCATGACATCTCTAATTAAACTCTATAGAAAATCCTTTAAAATCAATCTATCATTATTGTAAGGACCCATAGTATCTATATAGTACTTAAAATGTAGGTAAGGGTCACAATTCCCATGAAACAATTTAAATTTGGGCATGACAAAATGATGAGATAAGGATAAGAGAAATATTTTACATCACATAGGATTTCCATGTACAGTATTAGATTCCATGGAAATGTAGTAAGATTTATTTCTAGGATCAAAGTATGTACTTCATATATAAATAACCTACTACACACATGAGAGAAAGGACCTATTGAGGAGGTATTACATAAACATTAAGAACATCATTTAAGGGTTGTATATTTTCATTTATAGTAGTTATAGGAACACTATTTTTGTAAGAGGGATGTCATCAAGTTTGGTCACATTAATAGCTAGAGGTTTTTCTAGGTCTACATGATCTAAAGGTACCTTAGCATTATTTACATTCAAGGCATCAGTAATCATCTTGGTAGAAGTGATAACACTAGAAGAAATTTATGAGTGGAGTTTATGAGTACGATCAAGAAGATTCATAGAAGGAATATTAGAATTGGAATAAGCCACTTGTACAAGAGAAGGAGAAGCATCACTAGTAATAAAATCATTTTTACAATTAGGATATAGATTAGAGACATGTGTAATAATATTAGAATTTTTCATAAGCAAAAATAGGAAAATCATGATATAGAGAAGAATCATTATGAATATTAACATCACTATAAATATTAACATGATTAGGAATGGTAACTTCATTATGAACAACATCATCATCAAAAATAGAAACATTGTTAGAAATAAGAACATCATAATGATCATCATAAAAATAGGAAAGTCATCTAAACTAGGAACTATATTATCACATGGAATATCTCAATCACTATGTGCATCACCATATATAGCAGTATAATAATATTTATTATTACCAACATAATTTATGTCAGTATTTGGAATTAAAGTAGAAAGAATAGTTTTAGGATACTACGTGGGGCATGCCCATGTACCTGAAAAACTTTTCATCATATCAAATGGATTCATCTAAATCCTTATTGGATTATATATCAGGAGAGGGTAACTGACTAGGAAAATTAGGAAACTTGGTGGGAATACAAAATATTAGAGCTTCATCCCCACTAAACCATTTGATATCACTAAAGGAATATTCAAAATTAAGGTCATCACTAAAAAGAGTCTTGAAAAAGTCATCAAAATTATTGGCATATATTATTGGAGATTCCACAAAAATGTGAAAATATATGGGATCATGTCAAGTGTTTAAGATGGGAAGGATATAACTAAGGACACTTAAGTATGAGGTATGTTAATAATATGTGGCACACTAGGATTAAAAAACTTATGTGGACTATGTAGCTTGTGATAAGGATCATATGATGCATCATCATACCCATAATGCATATCATTTAGAGAATATTATGATGGATTACGATAAACATAATCCACATCACAAATAGAATCAAATAGATTGGGATATGGTGTGGAGAAATCATTCTTTTAAATTCCACAAGTGTCTTGGAAATACAATGAAAGGTATAATAACCCTTTTGGTTTTACAAATAATTATAAAAAGAAATATCTAACATCAAGCAGGAGCCATAAATGACCTAGGTTTTATATATCATAAGGCCTAAGTATGGAATAGGCAAGTTAAACCCTAATATAGGTGAAGGGTTCGACAATATTTAGGTTCAAAAAAATGTATCGACCCTAAATTAATTTTAATGGATTAACTTGATTGATTTAATTAGGATTTAATATTATATGTTATAGTGTATATAATAATATATTCATTTACAAACATGTAAAATTGATAGAGTGATAGAAAACACAAGAAGGGTTGGAAAGATTATTTAAATGGATTCAAATCAGTTCTAGACTATGTCACTTCCAAACCTATGATATATGAATGATTTTGAATGAGCCTAAATCAAATTTTATTCCAAACTTCATTCATGGGAATGATTTTATATAAGGTTGGAACAAGATACTACAAATTAACCTTTCATAATATCTCGAACCATTAGCTAGTAAACATATATTATTTATTAGTTCCTTCACTATCACCTATTTCACACTTTTGTATGTTAAAATTCACCTATAACCCTATATTTCATACATATACATATAAAAAAATCTATCTTCTGATAAGAACATCAATCACTCATTAGGTCTAAAAATGAAAGAACAAACTCTTGATTTGGAATGACCTTAGTGATCATCTCGTTTGAGATCCACCGAGCATTGCACTAAATTTCAGACTCACTGTAGTTCTCCTAATACATTTTCCCAATGTAATGCAATATAAAATCCTTGACCTATTATTTCCTTTGTGCTTCCACATTGATAATATGATATGTTACTTTGCTACCATAAAACCCTTGTGTACAGATGTCAAAAACATATTTGTACCCTTTTATGTTGTGATATGTAGTATGAAGATTATACACTTGTTGTCTTAGCTTTGTATTTGGTACATAGATAACTACTTTCTAGATGATAAATGCATAAGGTAAACTTGTAGATATAGGATTATAACACTTAGAAATTTTAACCTTGGAGGCACATAGAGCTGGAAAAAGAACATAAAATGTGAAATATAAAAAGTAGAGAAGATATCCAGTGGGTAGAAAGGACCCAAAACTTAAGAAGGGGAAATCTCGTATAATTAATACCCCAAAAAGTAACACATAAACAACTAGTCTTAGAGGTAAAAATTACGGAATAAATTTTTCTTTTAGTTTTAGAAAGAATTAATGGGACATGTCGCAAGTCTATGTTATTGAAATATTTTGGTGTTGTCATGTGAACAAAAATGTGCCTTTCTCAACATGACGCGTGATGAAATTATGTCGAGGTAATAGACAATTAAATTGGTGAAGCCAATAACCATGCGAGAGTATTGGTTCCACAAAGAAACTATGAGTGGTCAAAAGAAGTTACCACGTTATTATTCTTCTATATAATTATATATTTATCATTATACCTTAGCTTACATATTATTTTATACTAATTGGTTACTTAAGTACACTTGATCCCCTAAATTTAAATCAGTATCTCACAATGATTTATTCACTTAAAAAAACTTTATAACTAATTAATTTTCCATATCTACCCATATGTTTTTACATTTTTCAAATAAATCGTAGGGTCAAAAGGTTTATTGAGTTCCAATAGAGTAATTATTCCACAAGGTTATCATTATTTTGATACTACCTTAAAAGGAGGTGGGATAACCTGCATTATAACATATACTCTAGGATAATAGAATCACAACCCTAAGCTATAAAGATGATAACACTTATTATTATATTAGGACACTTTTATATTAGGGGCCTAGTTTCCAAAGAAATTAAACATTAGGTCAATAAGCCTAGAAGAGTCATATTATTTAGCTTTTTCAACTTGACCCCAAGTGGATATGAGGATGAAATATAAGCCCTTAGATTTTTATAACCCTCTCCCTTGGATCTAGGGCATCTAGAAAACCCTAAACCATCTATAAAAAATCCTTTATTCTTATTTCATTTTCATTTTCATCCAAAAAAAAAATTCTCTTGTGTTACATGTGTGCTCATGTATAATTACCTAAGCTACAAATTGAAACTAATATCTATATAACTTCAAAAGAAAATGTTAATTAAATAATGAACCATCAAGATAAGATGTTAATCTATTTCCTACTCTCTCTGGTCATTAACTTAAACTATGAACCTATGAAGAACATAAGTAATCATATTGGATTGTTACTTGATCTCAAGGATTAAGAATGGAATCTCACCAAGACTGTTTACAAGGCCATTTTGGATCTTCCCATATTACTCAATTTTGAGTGAAAGGATGCAAGATGGAGAATGGCTTGAGATCAAAATGATTATAGTGTTCACTATTCAAAGCATGGTGCAAGAAGAAAGGTAAGAAGGAGGGTTCTTTATATAGCTTGCCTGAAGATCAAAATGCTTATAGTTTTCACTATTCAAAGCATGGTGAAAGAATAAAGGTAAGGAGGGTTATTTATATATCTTGTAAGGATAGCAAATTGATGAATGCGGGATAAAGGTAAAACAAGATTAGAAATGGATAAGGTTGCTTTATAAAATGTAATCTTGATTTAGAAGAGTTTAATTTGTCATTAATAAGTCATGGGAGTTGGGGTATGTTTTAATTAATCAAAGGTGATTAATTAATAGGTAGAGGTAAGATTATAGAAGCTAATTAGAGGAAAATTAGTATGATTTGTGGGATGTAAGAGAGGAATTTGATCCAATAAATGGTAATTTATTGATTTAGAGTTACGAGCGTAATTAATTAATAATAATTAATTAACCTAGGTTGAAGTAATTATTAATTACAAAAAGGTTGTTAATTGACATACTTAATGATAAGAAGGCTAATTAATTAACGTAAGGTCATTAATTAATGAATATAAAGAGGAATGTTAGCTAATTAGCATAAAAGTGCTAATTATTATAGAAATGATGAGAAAGAGGATAATTAGTGTAATATTAGCATTAAAGTCTGCATAAGAGAATTTTAGGTGTCTACATTTTCCCCTCCTTGGGGTGGCATAAGTGACACCACTTCAAACATAGTAGACAAGTACAAAAAGATAATTTTTTTAAGAGATAGAAGAAAAAATCAATAGAATGATGTCCCCTCGAGTGTCGATGGGGTGATGAAAGAGGGTGATCGATGATTGAAAAGATGAAAGAACATAATAGAAGAAGTAGAAGAATTGATCCCTATTTCCCAAGGTTGCTTTTAAAGAAAAGTGTTGATAGAAGGAGAGTGATATGGAAGAAAAATGAAGATGAAAAGAGATGGATATAGCTATCATCTTGCCAATGTAAAATCCATTTTTATTTCATCATTTTTCTTATGATTGACGTCATTGGTCCTTATTAAAAATAATGAAAATAAGTGTAGTATGACATGAAAATCCATATACGAACAAATTTCCATAGCTAAAAACACCAACTCCATGCAACATAAAAAATGCAATGCAATACGAGAAAGTAAAATATGCCTAACTCCCTGAAGCATACATAATGCAATACATTAAGAGAAAGTAAACAAGCTAACCTAATAGAGAAACATAATTCAATGTTTTTTTAACAAGCTTTGATTTTGACATGTGTGAATTAATGACAAGGGTTAAAAGTTGTTGCCCCTAGCAAGAATACATGCAAGGGGAATAACAAAGGACACTTGGGTCCTATGAAAAGTAGTGCACTATGAAATAGTATCAAGCAACTCATTTTTCCCCAGAGTATAGACATCTTAAGCTAACTAGCTTTGTTAATGGACTTAGATCAAGATGATCCGTGAGTTGCACATAAGAACGGGCGAGAACAAAATATCAACATTTTATAGGATGATTTTCATTATTTTTTATTTTTTAGAAACATATTTGAATGTTTTTTATTTTGAATTTTTTCTAAAAATATGTACAAGAATACAAAGAATAATGGATTCCTTGAGTGATAGGTGGAATGTATAAGGGGAAAATTCCATGCGTATGCACAAGAAAGTGAAGATGTGAAAATGCCCCAAAAATTATGTGGGAGTATTCAAAGGAAAATTATTCATGCATTGAAGGGGGATCAAGGCTAATATAAAATAGGTTTAATAATAAGGGAGAAAGGATTCCCCTAGCATAAGTTAGCCAAGAAACAAATGAGAGAAAGGAAGTAGAAAATTGTCTTATTAAAAGGGGGGAAAGTGTTTGCAAACATGGAAAACAAGACATTTTATACACATGGATCTTCTAAATGATTTTCAAAGAACAAAGGATGGTATGAAAATATTTAGAAGGTGGTCGATAAAAAATTGATTAGCCTAAGGCACAAATAATGATACAAGACAGGCACTAAAGAAAGAGTTTGAACAAGGTCCAAAAAACAAAAATTGGTAACATACTACTTCAATTTACTCATCGAGATCTCGTGTTTGCATGTGGAAATGAATTACCTCTTAAAGGAAAGTGTTGATAGAAAAAAAGTTAAGACACTAGCCAATGTGTCAGAATGATTTAGTTTGAAAGGTGATTTTTGAATGGATTGTGGAAGGAGATCCGTACATTTCTCCGCTACCAACCAGGTTTCCATAGCTTTGATAGAGATGCATTTGATTCTAATCATAACATTTCTCTACTACCAATCAGGTGTCCATATCCTCGATAGAGATTATTGGAAATACCCCAAGAGAGAGTTATATATCAATTTGATTTTTCTTTTACCTTTTTCTTTTTGATTGATTGATTTTGATTCCTTTACTTGCTAAAAACTTATTTCAGATCTCTTGTTTGATAAGGGGTTAAGAACCATTGATGGTTTGATGGAAGGATGTGGAAGTGATTGTGATGATAAAATTGGATAGTGTCAAAAAATACACCTAAATTTTTTGACCAATAAGTTTATTATATGTATATAGTGATAGGATCTCTAAGAGGTCAGCCATTCTTTAATTTACCAAGGTGATGAAAGACCAAGGTTAAAAAGATACCATAGAGATAAATGCCATAAAATGTGTATGAAATAAGCTAACCAAAATATCATCAAAGGGATGAAAATGGTGGATGAATTACAGAGGAATATGAAAGAAAGGGAAGAAAGAACATCCATGTGTAGGTAATACCTAATTGCAATGTTTGATCTTTGTACCATTGATTTTTAATGTTTTTCTCATTTTTTGTATTTTTATTTTTTTAGAATTTTTCAGTTTTTTGGGAGAATGGGACTAACCATGTCACTCTATATGATAGGATCCAACAATGATGTTTGTGATTTCCTTGGTAAGAGAGACTAAGCACGTTTGTTTACCAAGACTGATATTATCCACGATCTTGATGATCTTGGTGAGTTCAAACACAACAAATGACTCTAATTTGTTTTGAAACATGGGTTTTTTATGTGGGAGCTTGAGTTCCCTATCCATAAGTTTATGCACTTTGCACCATACTTGATAGGTATGTTGGTGTGTATTCTGGAATCATGTTTGATTTTAAATGTTATAATCGTTTGAGTTATTGGGATCTTTGGATCTCTTAGAATTTTTTATCTTGGTTTGATAAAGAACATGTCTGGGTATTTTATAAGCTAATGCATGACTTTTTTGATCCCATGAAGTGGGATAAAAACGTGGAAATTTAGAATTGATGGGAGGAATGATGGTGATTTTTCCACAATCATTGATAGAAGAAAAGTGTGACAAATGAAAAGGATATGGTCTGAGAATTGAAGGAGAGGGGCTACCAAAAGGTGAGCCACGAATAGAAGATTAAGGGCTACTAGACCGTGGCCCAAGAATAAAAGAAGAAGGGCTGTTAGGATGTGACCCATACATGGAAGATGATGGGCTACTAGGATGTGGCCCAAGAATAGAGGATGATAGACTAGTCAGGGGTGACCCATACATAGAAGACAAGGGGCTAGCTGGTCATGCCCCAAGAATAGAATATAGTGGATTATTCAAAAATGTCACAAATAGTATAGGGAGGGCTACTAGAAAGTGATCCAAACCTAGAAAAAGATGAAGGGCTACTTGGCATTGACCCCATAAGATATTTTGATTGAGGAATTGTGATAGAAAAAGATTAATTGGATGATGAGAAGATAGGACATGGATCAATGCAAGAACCAAGAGTTTCATCATGCAATGAATAATGTGAAGATGGAAGAATAAGAGGAGGATCAAGTTTCATGATATGAAGTGATTCCTTTGTTTCTTGATAAAAGGAATCAAGCTTTTCCTCAAAATACATGAATGCATCGAAGTCTAAAAATAATCCTTACTTGTAACTTGTTAGAGGGATATCTTCATGTGCCCCTATAAATGCCATGATCACTCCTTCATTTTGAAAGAAATAAATCAGTATGGGTTTTTGATTGACCACGGGGGTTTGATTAGAATAAAAAGGTCCAACTAGTGTGGAAGACTTGGAATATTTTTTATGATGATTGATAAAAGAATATGACACAAGAGATGAAGTAGAATTAGGGCTAGATGTCTCGTGAGTAGAAGAAGATGTGGACTGAGAATTGGTTAGTATAAGTTTCCTTATAAGACGATGTCATGGGGGAAGAATAAGAGGCTTTCATATCCAAAATTTTGTAGATTGTGACGTAGGATTAAACTTAGAAAATTGAATTTAAGGACTTTGAGTCACAAAAATCTTCAAAGGAGGAAGGGTTCATTGAGGTGAATGATAAAAGAGGTCCTCTAAAGAAGGGGGGGACAATGATTGAAGAATTACATTAGATTTTTTATAAATAAGGTTCTGTGAAGAAGGGGAGGATCACGACTTAGGAGTTGAATTTTATGATTGATAAAGGAGGTCCCATGAAGAAAGGAGGGAATCAAGAATTTTAGTAAAAGTATGATGAAGGACCTGTGAAGAATGAGAGGGCTGAAAATTAGGAGTTGAGTTATATGAATCTAAATATTACTTTGGACTTAAATCATCAAAAGAATCAGAGGAAATATTTGTATTGGAATCCTTAGAAGAAGAGGAAATGTTTACATTAGAATCATAAGAGGAGTGGGGGGAACCTAAATAATAATTTGGATCAGAAGTGTCCAAACCATACCACCGAATATGAGATGAAGGTGGGGAATGGGTTACCCGAATGGGTTCTCTAGCACGAAGAACCAAATATGGTTTAGTCATGATGGGAATCTTTTGATGTGAATGCCTAAATTTTGATTCTTTATGGTTGTACGTATAAGGAACCCTACGATAATCAGTCATGGTTGACATTCACTAAGTCCAAATTCCTAGACCTAGGTAGTGTTATTGAACTCCTTCAAGTAGACAAAGATGTGGATTGAGAATTGATTGGTATAAGTTTCCTTATAAGACAAACTCATGGGGGAAGAATAAGAGGATTTCGTATCCAAAATTTTGTAGATTGTGATGTAGGATTTAACTTAGACGATTGAATTTAAGGACTTTGAGTCACACAAATCTTCAGAGGAGGAAGGGTTCTTTGAGGTGAATGATAAACGAGGTCCTCTGAAGAAGGGGAGGACAACGATTGAATAATTACATTAGATTTTTTACAAAGAAGGTTCTGCGAAGAAGGGGAGGATCACGAATTAGGAGTCAAATTTGATGACTGATAAAGGAGGTCCTGTGAAGAAAGGAGGGACTCAATAATTTTAGTAAAAGTATGATGAAGGACCTATGAAGAATGGAAGGGACATGAATTAGGATTTGAATTATATGAATCTAAATATTAGTTTTGATCCAAATCATCAAAAGAATCAGAGGAAATATTTGTATTGGAATCCTTAGAAGAAGAGGAAATGTTTACATTAGAATCATAAGAGGAGTGGGGGGAACCTAAATAGTAATTTGGATCAGAAGTGTCCAAACCATACCACCAACTATGAGATGAAGGTGGGGAATGGGTTACCTGAATGGGTTATCTAGTGCGAAGAACCAAATATGGTTTAGTCATGATGGGCATCTTTTGATGTGAACGCCTAAATTTTGATTCTTTATGGTTGTACGTATAAGGAACCCTATGATAATTAGTCATGGTTGAAATTCACTAAGTCTAAACTCCTAGACCTAGATAGTGTTATTGAACTCCTTCAAATAGAAGTAATTTCCATGTTAATTCGGGTAACATAACGACAACCAACTAGACATTTTGCAAATAGATAGGTGATGCTTGTTTTATTTTCCAAAGGGAAGCTAAGGAAAACATACATCATGTTGACATAAGATTGAAGATCCAACAAGGTTTGGAAAACAATTTTGGAGGTGTAAATGTCAAAGGATTGATCAAAATTTTAGCAACACAAAGGATACAAAGGAAATATTTCCAATGTTTGATTGATGCAAAAGTTGCGTGATAGGAAATGTTTTTGCTAAAGTTTGAAATATATGTTAGAAAATGACCATGAATTTAGGTAAAAACAAGAAGATCAAGAGGATAGAAATTCCCAAAGGATTTTCCTAGAAATGAGTTTATAAGATGGATAAACATAAGGAACAATCACGCAAATTCAAAACACAAAGACAATCTACAAAGAAATACTCCTTATGCAAAATGTGTGTCAAACGTAGGTTGGCGTAAAATGATCAACATAATGTCACCACTTATGACAAGTTCAAAAACAAAGAAGATGTAAGAAATAACAAAAGTTTGATATGATTTCCAAACAAGGTATACTTAAAGCAAGTTTAAGTCCAACCAAGACCTATATCTCAAAAAAAAGTGGAAGTTACGAATATGAATGATGCAACAATACCACTAAGATACGTTAACCAAAATTTATGGAAAAGTAAGGTATTAGTATCAAAATAATATTAATACGATTGGCACAAAGGTAATAAAAACACCTTTCAAAATAGAGGTAATGTTTGAAAGAAAACCAAGGCTAGAGTATACCAAGGAATTGTTATGATGTGCGTAGCATAACGTTATAATCTAAACACTTAGGTCAAGTTTTCAATAAACAAGACGTAAGTATCAAAAAAATTATAATACAAAACAAACAAGATAACAGTTCAAAGGAGAATCAAGTGATAAACCAAGCCTAAATATGATGACGATCTTGACGTGCGTATCAAGATCAAAATGTCTTCCAATGATATGAGAACATTCTCGCACACTTTAGATGTTTAAAAACCCAACCTCAAACATGGATGAGTGTAAACAGACATAAAATTAGTCACACAATCAACTGGAAATACACATGTGGTCATTCTTCTTTTAATTAAGAAAGTGACAAAAGAAAGTGAAGGAAGTAGTACAAGTGATGATGAAAAATGTTTTCCTCACTTCAGAAGAGTTTTTTCTCATTGTAGGGTGAGTGAAAAAATAAGAAAAAGTAACGCTTCACACGTTTCATGATGAATGATGGCTCTTTAAAACAATTATTTGGTCAAGTTGGCTCCAAATACTGAATGGATTTCCTAGGTGGATCAATCAACTAGGTGTCACAAGTTATCTATATGCAATCTCAATTTACCAAGAAAGTTACAATGACTAGTCTTGGGTTATCTCGGTTTTACTTTACCCCCTTCAAGTTCAGTGAGAAATTAATGCATTCATCGTGTACTCTCACTGGGTTTGTGATACAGATAAATTTGACGCTAAATCTCACAAAGGTAAAACTAGTTAAGTAGGTGTACAAAGCACTTCCTGTTTCATCCACAAGGTTTCCTCTTGCATGGACTACTTTAGGGTTCCTAGTACCACCCCTAATGTTATATCTTAAGGATTATGCTAAAGGGGTTATTTCTAAGTTAAGTGGATGAGGCATACCCTTATCTAAACTTTTAAATACAATGTTACGAATGTGATCTATTTTTTATCATTTATTCTTAATTTGGTTTAGTTGTACACCAGTTGGAAACCTACATCAAATTGCATTAGTATTTTGTTTCGATCCCAATTCTTTTGCAAACGTATTTAGGTCTTGCATTCAAAGTTTAGTAGTCCTCCAAGAAAATCAAATTATTTGAAAGAGGATTAATAGTTGTTTCTGATTCTCAAGATAATCAAGGATTCAAGAGAAGAGAATACACAACAAATAATCTAACTAAAAATTAAAGGAAAGCTTTGCAATTAACGAACCATACAAAAATATTGATAAATGTTCATTCCCTTAAGCCAAAAATGAAAGATGAAGTTTCCAATTAACCAAATGTTAGAAAATGAAGACTAAAGTTGCATTTGATTCTCAATATCACCCTAAGGTGCAAGAGAAGAGAATACACAAACTTTAGCCCAACTAGATACAAATGGAAAACTTAAAATCAAAGGACCATAAAAAAAATCTTTGTAAAAGGTTCATTCCATCAAGCAAAATGAATAATCAAATTTCCAAGTTAATCCAAATGTTAAAAATATAGAGATCAAAGTTATTTTTGATTCTCAAGATCACCAAAAGGTGCAAGAGAAGAACATACACAAGCTTTGGTATAAATCAAGTAAATCATGGAAATACAACATTCATAAAAACATTAGACATGTTATGAAATGACCAGTTTTACAATAAAAGAAAAACCTGTAATTTATGTAAGTATAAATCCCAAATTTATTTTTTCATTACATAGTTCACTTCAATATATTTCCAACACAAAAAATAGAGTCATTTTGAGTTCAGGAGAAAACTTTATGGCCTCTGGAAGATGGGTTATGCATATACTCTTATGCTCATGAGTTCTTATGCTCATGTGTATGCACTTAACATGTACCCAAAAAATGTCAAACAAATGTCCCTCAATCTGCAAAAAGGTCAAATTTTGCCAACCAAGATTCAATTTTGACAACAACTCATCACCTTAATATATAAATAGAAGACTCAAAACTATCCAACATTAACATTCATGAGCAAAAACTTAACATTTTCAAGAAATTGACAAAACTAACATGTAGAATGTTGAAAAAGTAAGCTCTAAAAATGAAAACATGGAGAAATATTAAAATTTTCTCACCAAGATTCAATTTTTACATAAAACCATCATATTAATGTGTAAATAGAAGACTCGGCACTATCAAACACTAACCTACATGCTCAAGAATTTAATATTTTCAAGAAATTGACAAAAATAGCATGTAGAATGTTGAAAAAGTAAGCTCTAAAAATGAAAATATGGAGAAATCTTGAAATTTTTCCATCAAGATCCAATTTTGATAGCACTTCACCTCCTTTATACCTACAATGAGATTCAACACATGCAAACTCATAAAAACAAATTAAGAAAAATATGTTATGTCAATATATGTAAAAAGAGGGTTAGTAACAAAAATTGAAACTTAACTACAAAAACTTGAAATTAAGTGCAAAAGGAAAATGAAGTAAGTCCCACTAGGCATGCCATATGTTCTCATGTATAATTAACTAAGCTATAAATTGAAACTAATATTGAAATAGCTTCAAAAGAAAATGTTAATTAAACAATGAACCATTAAGATAAGATGTTAAGCTACTTCCTACTCTCTGTGATTGCTAACTTAAACTATGAACCTATGAAGAACATAAGTAATCAAAGTGGATTGTTACTCAATCTCAAGGATTCAGAATGGAATCGCACCAAGAATGGATACAAGGCCTTTTTGGATCTTTCCATATTACTCAATTTTGAGTGAAAGGATGCAAAATGGAGAAGTTTTTTTCTAACAAATGGAGAATGGATTAAGATCAAAATGCTTATAGTTTTCACTATTCAAAGTATGGTGTGAGAAGAAAGGTAAGAAGGAGGGTTCTTTATATAACTTGCCTGAAGAGGTAAGGCTAGAAAATTGATGAATGTGGGATAAAGGTAAAACAAGATTAGGAATGGATAAGGATTCTTTATAAAAGGTAATCTTGACTTAGAAGAGTTTGATTTGTCATTAGTAAGTCATGGGAGTTGGGGTATGTTTTAATTAATCAAAGGTGATTAATTAATAGGTAGAGGTAAGATAATTAGAGAAAAATTAGTATGATTTTGCAGGATGTAAGAGATGAAATTGATCTAATAAATAGTAATTTATTGATTTAGAGTTGTGAGCGTAATTAATTAACCTAGGTAGAAGCGGATATTAATTAACGAAAGATCATTAATCAAAATCCTTAATTATAAGAAGGATAATTAATTAAGCAAAGGTCATTAATTAATGAATATGAAGAGGAATGTTATCTAATCAGCTGAAAAGTGTTAATTATTACAAAAATGGTGAGAAAGAGGATAATTAGTGCAATCTTAGTATTAAATTCTTGATAAACGGATTTTATCTGTCTACAACATGTCTTACGGAAGGATGTACATCTCTAGTGGGTTCAAACATTGGTGTTGGTAAAAAGTGTGTGTGTGTGTGTGTGTGTGTGTGTGTGTGTGTGTGTGTGTGTGTGTGTGTAATATAGGTTTGGTTTGGTATCAAAAGAGGAAATGAGGAAAGGGGCTCGGCTGTACTTGATGCACATTTGGCCATGGTGGGAGGAGGGCCTAGGAGCCAAGTGGGAGAGAAGGGGCTGAATGGCCCTGGGCAAAGTTAGAATGGTCGTGATGGTTGGAGAAGGTGACAATAGATCCGTAGAGGAGACAAAAATGGTTGTGGAGAGGCAAGCAAGGGAGGGTGTGGTAAATAGCCACACATATTCCCACAACCCTATGGGATATGAATGGGGGAGGGTCGCAACCTGTACAAGTCATGGCCCTCCCAATTTTCTCTTTTTTTAATTTTTTTTAATTTATATAAAGTAAATATTTTAGTGGGGAATGGATTGGGCCAAGCCCTCCCATTCCCACTTTTTTTATGTTTAGTGTAAAAATTTTATATATATATATATATATATATATATATATATATATATATATAGTATTATACTTTAATTTATTAAATGATCACTTTAGAATATTTATTTTTTATAAATAAATCACCTTGAGGGATGAGTAGGGCTGAGCCCTCCCATCCCAATCCAAACTCTCTTTTGTTTATATATATATATATATATATATATATATATATATATATATATATTATATATATATATATCAATAAAGTTTTATAATAGATGATATTTTATTTAAGTATAAGTATTAGTATATTCATATATAATTATATATTAAATATCTATCACTTCTAACTTGTTACCATAGTTGGTATAGACATACTATAATTAAGCTACAATACAAGGTAGTTTATAATTAATACATTGTATATATTGTTTTAATTTGATTTCATTAACAAAAACATGGCTTATAAAAATCATGTTATAAGGAATTTATTTTCAAACCAATTTTGACCCAACATGAGGCATATTTTTTAATCACATTTCTATCAATGAATTATGGAACAATTGAGATAACAATATATATATATATATATAATATTTTTAGATGAACTAAAAACTTAAGTAAGTTATTTTCTTTATAATTTATCTTCTTATCTTTATCATCATTCTTTCCAAATAAAAAATTCAAAATGTTACAATAAATAATAAAACATTTCTTTTCAAATTTTATCAAATAGACAACCCACAATGTAAACATTTTGATAGAGAAATAGCCAAAACTCACAATATTATCTTATTCATTAAACCAATTTCCCAAATAATGAAACTTCCATTTCCTTGAATTAAATATATATATTTATACATAACAAACAACTTATTCATTTATGAATTTCATTTCTCAAAGTGCTTACATTTTCAATCCTTTTTAACATTTGAGTGACATTGAGATGATCAAGAAGAAACTTTGAATACATAACCCACAACCAGATTACAACTTGCTTTCAAATATCAACTTGATTCCACATACAAAAATAAATAATATAGACAAGATCATCTTTTCCCACAATTTCTTCCACTAACCAACATAATGTCTAAAACATAAAAAAAATATGTGGAGGTGACCTTTACCTCCCATTCATGTAATGGATAAATTCTCTTCTCATTTCCCCATGAAACGCCTAACTCACGGAAAGTATCAGGTGATGGCATTGAGTCCTCTTCTACTTCTCACAATGGCTTCTTCCATCAACACGTGCAAGCTTAGGTGTGATGTCCGCGTTGTACAAGCTCCTCAAAATCATGACTTTATTTATGTGTGTGACCTCATTTGGCTATGGATGATTTGTTGTGGATGAGTCCCTTTACTGTGGATGAGTTCCCTTGGTTGTATGTCAGTTGTTGCATATGGATCGTTTGGATGCATGTGAGTTGCTACATATAACAAGTTCTTTGCAAACAAGGTTGAAATTATACAAAGCATCATTTAACATCATATTGCAATCAAAATAATAAATGCATACTCATAACCCACTTAATAAATTAAACTAGTAATAATTATATTAACTAATATATATGCCATGATTTCAAGTTATAATGAAAATGTCTAGTAGTATCACATGAAAATACAAGTTCTTGGCTACAAATGGATCAACGTAATATAGAAGATGAGGTTTTTTTAGAGAGGAAAATAAAAAACTCATCATACCCCCGAGACTCAACTTATTGAATGTCCTCATTCAAGATTATTTAGGCTCCCCTACTAGCTTAGGGTCCGCCTGAATGATGTTGTATAAGAGTCTGAAATCCACTGGTGTAGATGTTCCTTCAGGATCTATGAAGAAGTAACCTCCATTCATTTTGTATTTGTCAATGATTATGTCATGTATGTCATCATCTAGTTTTTTTTCACTAGACCAATGTGGTATATGATGGTGGAATATTAGGGGATAATAACTAATAGAAAACTAATATTTTCTACATCCTATATAAAATTCAATGTATGCATTTACCCTCTTGAACTTTGGAATTATATTATGATAGGAGTGAATTTATTTTCTTTCCATCTCAGGATACATCTCTTGCCAACACAACCTGCAAGAATATGATATCTCTTTTGCATTAAATTTAATGTGGTCCATGTCTTCTTCATGAGCTTTATTTCTCATCTAGCGTACTCATTGTATAATTTCCCTATGTTCCATGTATTTTCCATACTCTTTCATAATTTCCCTTGTATTTGTAGCTTCACCTTTGATCATTAATGGCTACACTTTTGACAAGTTATTGTATTCTTCCATTTGTTTCTCTCTATACATTTCATTGTTATAATATGAAAACAATTCCCTAATTGGAATATATCCAATATAAAGTATTGGGATCTAGTCCCTGTCATATTCCAAGGCATTATTATACATATACAATTCACATAATATTATTTGAATTTTATGAGGCATTTTTATATATATTCTAAAGAAACTTCTAGCTCCACTTATATCAAATTAAATATCTGAATTTATACAGGTAAGATTTAACTGCAACATTTTTTCTTTCAAGAAGATGGCATAGATGTTGGAAGGTGGTCTACATTTAAGTATGTCATTAGTTACCTGAATGATATCTTCCTTGTTCTTCTTGAGTATTTTTATTTCCTTATCCTTGGCCTTAAGTTGCATATCCTTTTCCTCAATGTCATGTTGATGTTAGAAGATTAATTTTTCCTTTTCCCTTTCCCATTTTCCCAGCAGCCTATTAACATAGTTTTCAAATTGTTGCACCCAGTAATCTAACAAGGTTATCTTAGTGGTCATGTTTATACAATCTGGTTTTGGAGGTTCTTTGAAAACTTCTCTGATGATAACTTGTGGGTGTATGCTAGTTTGTGGAAACAATGGGTAAGAAAGCTCTAATATGGTCTCAATTGTAACATTAGTAACTGTACGAGCATTCCCTTATACACTATCAATATTCTCAGGTGGTTTTTCTACCTCAAATTTGGAAAAAATATTTTTTAATCATTTGGTCAACATCATGGTGCATATCATCCCCAACTTCCATTTTATAAATTTGTGGTTCAAGCACTATATGATCATGGGTTGCGTCTATTTTATCTTCATGGTCATGGGTTGTATATTCAATTTCTTCTTTCAATCCTTCTCCTTCATGCTTCTCATTGGTTTCCCCAACATGAACTACCTCTGCTTCAAATTTAATCTTCTCAGTAGGACCTTATTGAATAGGTTTCTCACCATATCGTTCCTCCTTATTCTCTTTCATCTCCTTCATGGTATCCTCTAAGCCTTATTCATCACATGAAACTTTAGCACCACCTTGTTCAATGTCCATTGGTATAGGCTCCACATTATTTTCAACATCTTTTACATCATTGTCAAGTGATATGGTGAGAGGTATCCTCAACTTTAAGGTTTTGGGATTTTTAGTTCTTAGGCAATGAGAACTCCTAGGAGGTGCAAGAGTGGATTTGGAAGATGAAGGAGTAGACTTATAAGATTTAGGAGTTGGCTTGGGACATTTTATCTTACTCCTTGAGATGGATGATTCAGGGGTTGAAAATCCAAGCAGTGTTTCAACAATTAGAATCCTCTTAGGGGATACAAGAACAAGTTTCTCTTCAGTAGGTTATGTATTTTCAAAAATAGGGGTTTTGTGGGCCGAGAAGTGGAAGCTGTGGGTTCACACTGAGAAGTGAAAGTTGTGGGTTCAACTTTATGGGTTGAATAACTTCCAGTACTTCTCCTTCTATTCTTTCTTTTCCTGAGTAACTTATTAATATTCTTGACCCTTGAAAAATATCTCCAATTCAGTTTAAGATGTTCTCTTTCTAATGTATGTTTGACAATGAGAGTGATGAGACAATAGTGTGAAAGAGCTGACCTCCTCTCTGTGATTCTCTACTCATCCTTTTCAATATTTCATTTAGGAAATTTACTACATTAACATGCCTATCATTATTTAAGTGATGGAGCATCTAGAAATGGATTGTATTTAGTTTGGAATATCTACCCTTTCAAGTAAAATATTTGATGATATAATTTGCAATATCAGCCCAAAGATGTTTGAGAGAAGTGTGAAATGTACCTTTTCGGTCAATTACGAACTTATCATTTGCATTAAAAAAAACTCGTTGGGTTGAATCTCTATTTACCTTCTTAGGGAAAAGCTCACCTTCTGTAGGAATCCCTATTACTGCAGCTAAAATATCATCATCCACTTTCACTTTTAAACCCCTGACAATATACTCTTTATCCTTGAATTTGGTAGAAAATTCCATTACCATGGAGTCATTGAAACCTTGGAACTTGCAGCTGATCAACTTTAGAAAAAGTTCTCATTTCTTTCTAAATACTATGGACAATCGTTGTAAGAAGATTACAAAATTTTTGGAATGTACCTATAAACCCTTCCCTTCCTTATATTTAGGAATTCCTCTTGGGGATAGGATACCCTCCTATTCTGAATGGAACTTTCTAATTGAAAGGTTTGAAAGGAAATTGGATAGATGGAAAGCTAATCTATTATCCCAAGCTGGAAAAATCACTCTTCTAATTAGCTCTCTCCATATTCTTCCTATGTATGTCATGTCTCTATACCAACTTCCTGTAGCAATTGGGGAAAGGTTGGAAAAGATCTAGAAATAGTTTTTATGGAGCGAGACTGAAAGTAAAGATAGAATCCCTTTAGTGGCATGGAGTAGAGTGTGTAGACCCAAAAAGCTAGGAGGACTTGGTCTCAGAGACTGGTCCAAGATGAATAAAGCTCTACTTTCTGAGATTGGATGGAGACTAACAAAGGAAAATGGAGTTTGGGATATAATTATTAAGAAAAAATATTGGTTGGATGATAATGATAAAATATGGATGTTTAAACATGCAAATTTTAATGGCTCATGCATATAGAAAGCCATTAACTGGGCCAAAGAAATTGTGAATAAGGGAAGAAGATGGAAAATAGGAAGAGGCAATGAGATAGGTTTTTGGAAAGACAAATGGGCTGGAGACTTCACCCTTCAAGATAAATTTCCACAAATCTCTAGATTACTGGAAGATAAGTATGGAGAAAAAGTAAACAACTACATGGCTAATGAAGAGAGCTTTTAGACATGGAAAATTATGGAATTGGATATACATGAACTAAATGATCACTTGAGAGGGATCAATGAGTTTTTAAAAAATTATGTATCATATAATAGCAAGGATCAAGTTAGAATCATTTGGGATAAGGAACCATGTGGAAATTTTTCTGTCAAATCAGCCTATGCCCTTTTTTTAGGGACAAACTAGAGAAGAAGATTTAATGGTTGGAAAGATTTGGAAAAAGAATATAACACCAAACGTTAATTTGTTTAGCTGGATCACTTTTATAAATAAAATCCTCACGATAAATAATCTTGTAAAAATAGGATTCCGTTGGGTTAATAGATGTGTGATATACGAAAGGAAAATGGAATCAGTAAACCATATGTTTCTGGAATGTCAGTATGCACATCAAATGTTATCCTCTATTATGGATTGTTTCTTGGTTAACTAGGTCATCCCCAAAGATATAAAGGAAGCTTGGAACCAGTGGAAGAGCCCCTTCATAGTCAATGGTTAAAAAATCACTGGGCCATGAGCTTAAGCCATCTTTGGTGGGAAATCTGGGAGGAAAGAAACAAAAGGATATTCAAAAACAAGAAACTTCCTATCAAAATGTCTATAAACAACCTCTTTCAGGTAGTTAGAAACAATTTGTCTATCCTTAGGAATAAAGAATTGGAAATCTTGGATAATGAACAACACTTCTTAATGAATTGGTATGTTTCCAAGACCCCTCAAAAAAATAGGGCATATCCCAGGTTGGGGATTAAATGGAATCCTCCTTGTGAAGGTTCTCTAAAACTCAACTTTGACGCAGCGACCAAAGGGAATCCTGGGAAAGCTAGGGGAGGAGGATTCATACAAGACTCTCATGGTCATTTTTTTCTCACTTATTTCTTTGACCTTGGACATCAATCAAATAATGTGGCGGAGGCAGCAACTCTATACTAGGGGGTGAAGATCGCAAAAGAAAAAGGTTTCATCCTTCTGGAAGTGGAAGGTGATTTGTTGTATATCTTTTCTTGTATGAAGGGTTCATCCCAACCTGCCATTTCTATAGAAGACTTCATCAGTAAAACTAAGTTTTTTTTACCTTCTTTTGTGAATATTTCTTGCAAACATGTGTATAGGGAAGGTGATGTTGGGGCTGACTTTGTAGCTAATCTAGGGGTTACCACTAGCGGTCTCCAAGTTGTTGAGCACCTCATTGGTATGAATGCCAAATTCATTGAAATCATGAAAAGGAAGGGAGCTTCTTTCGCTCTTCAATCCAATGATAATATATTAAACTCTCCCGCTCGTGCCAGTAACCTTTCATGATTCCTACTTTCGTGCATGAGTTGGCTCCCTTTCATCTCACGGGTAGATTGGAAATTTTGGAATTGGGGAAGCAGAAAGACAAAGCTAAAATTTTTGTCCAGTATCTGAGAAAAAATAAAATTGGGGGCAGAAGGATGGGGGGTGACTTGGTTTGCACTGAACCTTCTAAGTGCCCAAAGATCTCCAGGGAAGTTGAAGCTCTTTTGGATGCTGCGGGGGTGTTATTTTTTCTCCACACTTTTGAGGGCCATGATGAGAGTCTGAGTGAAGCGGTCGCTAAAACATGGAATAAGGGCAAGGTACAGGTTGGTAACTACTCTCTCACAATAACACCTAAACTTATAGCTAAAGTGACAGGCCTCTCTTTGGAAGGTAGATGTATTTTCAAGCTGAAATCAAACTACAGTCTAGAGATAGAATGTTTCTTACAAGGAAAAGAGGATCACATCTCTCTTCACAATGGATATGCTCAGAGTAAGTTACCTTACCATTTTGATGAAATAGCTAAACTGATAATGTCTTTCATAACATTGGAAGGAAGATATAAAGTTATTTATGGTTACCATTTCCCCATGTTAAACCATATCTGCAACACCAAATCCTATAACTTTCCTTTCTACCTATTTTCTTCTTTAGAAAAATCAATTACTATGGTGAAGAAAGGAACTTTCATTCTCCCTTTACACCAGGGTCTGATCAAATATATCATTCAGCTAAGCACTCCCTTGTTGGGAAAAAATGATAAATTTGGGGCTTCAGTTTCAATCAAATCTCTGGTAAAAAGGGTAGGGACTTTGGACCCTAAGGAAGGAAGCTTTGATGATTTTGTGCTTGGTAATCCAGTGGCCAAACATACCAGGTCAAGCATGGGAAAAGTGGGGGATAAGTTTCAGAACAGGAAAGAGTAGGTTCCCTATCAGGCTGAGGAGGAAAACATTACCATTATTTCGAGTGATTTCCATGGAGGCACCCTGACCCAGATGAACTTCTTTCATGACAAATTCGAAGGGGAAGGAGCAAGCAATGAGGAAGTGCCCAACATGAAAGAACAAGAGTATTCTAAGGGTAAGCATTCCAAGAACACTGAGGAGGCTATCCATAGTCTACATAATCTTAAGATGGCTCAGAGGGATCTATTCTTGGCCCAGGAATCAGCTGTTAAAACCCATTCTTTTATGAGAGAGTTTGAAAAATGCATACTGAATATTGATATCAATAGGCACAAAAATAGCTTGATCTCCATGGACCTTAAGGAGTTTTCTGACAAAGTGGATAAAATGTCTTCAGTTATCCTAAGTGAAAACCTCAAAAATTCCAATGCCAGAAGCATGGAAATGGAAAGCGAGTTGTTGAAAATGAAAGGTATTATTATGAAAATCAGGGATGTATATATCCTAAATGTGAAAAGTACTATTCACCATCTTAAACTGTTGGCCAAAATTATCCATTCCATGGAGTTGGAAAAAGAAAAGGAAAATGAAGGTACTGGGCCGAAGGTGGTGATTAAAGAACCAAATTACAAGTACTGGAAGGAGACAACAGCCACACTGGTCAATGAATGGAACGGCTGTATGGAGACGGTGGGAGAATTGGTCAGAGAATAATTTTGTTCAAAGATTTTTAATTTGTTGTTAGTTTCCCTATGTTTTTAGTATAAACCTTTGGATTGTTATATATTATAATTCCTATCTTATGGTTTTCTTAAACTGTAGTCTTTGTTTTTTGATCTTTTGGAACATGAATGGCCTTTAAAGGTAAATCCTTTGGCCAATAGGTATGGTTTCTGCAGCTCTTTGTAATGGGGTAGGGTCCCCTCAACCCTAATTTTTACCACTAATAAAAAATAAATAAAAACCTTGGAACTTGCTGATATATTCCATCCATCCATTATTTGAAAATACTGAAATATGTGAGGTTCGTATGTGAAGTTCATAATGTTATATAGGATCATGGGAGATTATATCCCCTCATATTTTGAATCCTGTAAACTCCTTTAGCTCTAAGAAAAATCTCATAGTTTGTAGTAATGATGCAAAAATTTAAGTGTAAATTTTTTTAGTAATTATGTTTTTGAATTCTGCGATTGAATCACACACATCGCAAGAAGGAATGTACTAAATTGATTTAAGGGATGAAAATGTGTGAGGTGAGGTTCTGTGAAAAAGTGAGGTGACGTGGAGCGATATCTCATAGGGTGAAATTAGGTGGCATATAATAGCTTTTTAAAGACTTCCCTTATATGGAATAAAAATTAATTAAACATAATCATTCTATCAATAGTTTATCAAAGTGATTACACTTGTCTTGATAAATGTGTTGGATGATGATGACATCTACATTTTTGTAATTTACACCTTTTGCTACAAGTAGACTTATCATGATGTTGCGGATGTTATTAATAGTGCTACAAGCGTATGCAAAATCATGTTGAAATATCCTTAATGAAATCAATTAATTCTTAGAGAGGGAATACTAACTTTTTCTGGTTTCAGTCATCTTCATCACTATTCACACATATAGTTTGTTCCTTATTTTCTTCATGTAATCATAAATTCCACCAACAAGAAAACAAATCAGAGCTTTGCTACATGCTGCTTCAAGTGGAAATTTAGTCTTTACACCATCTCTTTCTATCAGAGACCATGCAATTCTTGTAGAAAATACACTAAATCATACAAAATAGAAATTATAAGAAAACAAAACATATTAGTTGAGTGGTGTTGATCACCAAGAGGGCTGATCATATCACTTTTATTCATCCTCAAATTATTCAGCAACTCAAATTACCAAAGCCACTGAAACATCTCAATCTTCAGTAATTTTAGATAATGAACTTGTTATCTCCAAATCACAACACCCTATGGTTTACACAAGTGTGTGTGCTTGAGATCACAGTGTGATTGGATAACATGGAATCATTACTCAATCTGTGGTATTTGCGGGCTTGAGATGATCCTCTAGAGATGGTTGGTTCCTTCTCCTAAACTACCTGCCACAATCTACTCTAATATAGGAAAACTATCTAATCCTAATCTAAATTTCCAAGGGACCAGGGAAGGAGATTGCATGAAAAATAAATCCTACACTAAAGCGGTGATACACCAGAAAAAGAGGGAGTGAGGATAGTTTTCCAATGTGTGAAAAATAGTAGCAAAATACATATTGAAAGGGGTGATAATTGTCCTCCACAATCTGGCAAATGCATTCACAATCATAGTTCATACATGCACAGTAATAATGAATCCCTGCAACAACATAGAATAGACACAGTATGTATATAATGAGATTGAAGGGGAAAGAATAATACAAACCAAACAAAGAAAGGGAAGATACATCCACAAACTTACATCTAGTGCTACATTTTGAAAATACACAATTCAATCCTTTACAAAATACGGGCCTGGATCACCATGCAAGGAGTCCACTATAAGGGCCTAAAGCACATTGGCATCACAAAGCAATTTTGATAGAGTTTTTTTACTTAAAAACTATCTTCCCTTTACAATGAACTTAACACTCCAATTTATAGAATTTTGAGAGGGGAGAGAAAGAGAGGAAAAATGGAAATCTAGAAATATTTCATTCAACTAATTGCAAAAGGTAGTAAATGGAATGAAATTATGTTATGTTACTTGCAAAAGGCCCCCCATACTTTCCTATAACTTTCAGCCATTAAATATGTTAGCCCATGCTTCATTGAATGCATCCCAACCACCACTGAAATAATTATTATGAACCTGATCTCATTTTCTATAAACTCTCTATCGATCCTTCATCAAATTCTGAATATCTTGATTGTTGTGCGTTAGTCTCGGAACCAAAATTCCAATGGTACTTATTTTTTTCTTTTTTCTGAGAATTGCAAAAGTTATGGCCTTCTAAGTGTGTGCAGCTATTTTGAGTTTGTAAGGGATTTCTTACCTTTTACAAGACTAAATATGTAAATTTAGGAACTAGATACATTTCCTTCCTTTTCACCCACCTACACTCACTAAAATTAATATTTCAGGTTTCCATGGTGTAGAAGATGTCGAGATATTTCCCACAATATAAATTTATTAAATTTCAAGCACTGGGTCAAAAGCTATGCCCATTTGAAAATTTACATTTATCCACACAAGAAATGGTGAAAATGCAAATTTGCAAAATGGACCCTAGGGCCTGAAAATGCAAATTACACCATTTGAAAAAATTGTAAAATCTCAAAAATTTCCCCAGGCCCCCAAGCCCGAAATTGGAAAAATTCTCAAAAATTCCCCCAGGCCCCCAAGCCTGAAATTGGAAAAAAATCTCAAAAATTCCCCCATGCCCCCAAGCCTGAAATTGGCAAAATTTGCAAAAAATCCCCCTGAAGATCGTAATTTGTAAAATATGAAGAGTTAGAAGGAATTCTTTATATTTTAGGAAAGGGGAAGAAATTTCCTATCTGATGAAGATGCTTTTAGGAATCCTTAAGTACTTAAACCATGTAAAAAATCATATTGTAGCACTAAAAGGGGGTAAAATGGTGAGGTTTGTGAGAGTAAAAAATTTCCTGAAACTTTGAAGATTTTACCTCATTGGATTTTTTGTAAATCTAATCTGTTAGAGTGCAATGAAAACATCCAAACCTACTCTAACATGGATACTCTACTGATTTAATTCTCTTGTGGCTGCAAGTGTCTTCCAGGAGTGAGATGAACTATATACAAACATACACCATTAGCAATAGAGCATGTGCACCCGCACTTAGGGAAATGAAACCTATTCTAAACACAGCAACAATGTGCACAAGCACTTGGAGAAATTAGAAATCCTAGACTAATATGTACAAAGGAAAGAAATTATCCTTTTAGTAGCAATGTTTGAGATAGATCCCATTCATTGGAATATGTAATTATTCACCATCCAATTTAACCATCTAGAAGGCATTTCTACCTTTGCATTCAGTGATCATGTATGGGTCACTCCATATGGCATCGAACTTAGAATTCTTTCCTAGATTTACATGATCAACATCCCACTTCAATACCAAGTCTCCAACTTGGAATGTCCTAGCCTTAGATTTCTTGTAAAATATCTTTTTGATCGATATTTGATCCTTCTCCATAGTCTGCATTGCATGTCTTCTTACTTCTTCTAGCTCCATTAACTCTGCATACCTAATTTCCATGGGTTCAAATTCAACTAGTTCTAATTGTTTCATGATTTCTAATGCTAGCAACTCAAGTGATATAGATAGGACTGCTTCTCTCTCATATAAAAGCTTAAATGAGGAGTTGTATGTAGTTGGGTGTGATCCTATCATCCCATAGAACTGATTTGAGATTTGTGTGCCAAGTTCTCTGATTCTCATCAAGAGTCCTTATGATGATTCTTAGTAAGTTTTTGTTTGTGGACTCTTCTTGGCCATTACCTTTAGGGCAATAATTTGATGAAGTAATGAGGTATACACAATTTTTTACAACCCATTTTGTGATCTTTGTACCAAGAAATGCCAATGCATTATCTGATATGATAATGGTAGGGAATCCAAACCTAGTGACTATCCCTTCATAGAAATCCAATATATTAGATTCCCTTACCTCCTTAAGTGCCACTGTTTTAGTCCACTTGGTGAAATAGTCTGTTGCCATAAGTATACACTTGTGGCCTTGACTTGAATTTGGATTGATCAATCCAATGAAGTTTAATCCCTATTACATGAATGGCCGATCTATTGAAATTTGATGAAGGGACAAGGCTGCTAACCTTTCTTTCCCTATGAAGAATGCACACTTCTTGCATTTCATAATCCATGAGTAGCAATCAATAAACATCATAGGCCAATAGTAATAAGCCTTCATGATTTTGAGAGCTGTTACTCATGGAGCAAAGTGGCCTCCTGCTTCTCCATCATGGAACTCATGTAATATCTTCCCAACTTGACATGTTTTAATGCATATCAATAGAACACTATTGATGTCTTTCTTGAACAAGACACCATCAATAAGCACACATGGAATGGCCTATAATCTGAAGTATCTTCTCTTTGCTTTGCTTATTTCTAGAGGGCACAAACCTGTTTGGAGATAATGCACTAAGTCTTGAGTCCAACATGGGATGGGTGCATCATTAGCTAGTTTTTCTTGATCATTCTACAGTAGTAAGATAACCTCTTCTTCTCCTTTTGATTCATCATGTTGTTTTAAAGTGAGATTCTCACACAAACCTTTTCCATGAACCATCTTGGTCACCTTGATTTCAATATCATACTCCATTACATGGGTGATCCAACCTGCTCTCTTCTCATTCAAGTCCTTGTTTAGGAGAAATTCCTTGACACTAGCATGAGACACTAGTAGTTGAATCTTGTTGTTCGAGACCAAGTGTCTGAACTTATTCAAACTCCTAATTATAGAAAAGACATGATTTTCAATACAATAATAACTTACTTCATAATCTTCTAGGATCTAACTGAAAAATGCTATGGGCTATTCTAATCCTTCTCTATTCAACTGTACCAAGATAGCTGAGATTGTGCTTGATCCTCCAAAAGCATACAACATGAAGTCCTTTGAGAAGTTTGGGTTGATAAGAGTTGGAGGCTGTGATATTGAATGCCTGATAGCCTCAAAATTATCTTTTTCTTATGTTTTCCATTTAAATGCAACTCTTATTCAACATCATTATTAAAGGCTTCACAAGAGTGGAAAAATCAGGCACAAATATGCAGACAAAAGTTATCCTTCCCAAGAAGCTTTGGATATATTTCTTGTGGTGTGGCAATGGAAGTGTTCAAATGTCTTCAACTCTTTCAGAATCAATTCTTAACCCTTCTCTTGAGACAATTTGGCACAACAATTTTCCCTCGTGTGCTAAGAATACACACTTCTTTGGATTCAATGACACTCTGAATCTTCTACATCTTTGAAATACTTGCCTGAGGTGAAAGAGGTGGTATGTTACAATCTTTGAGAAGATGGTGATATCATCTAGATACAACAGCACTATTTGGTTGATTAAGCCTTTGAATACCATATCCATAGCTCTCTAAAATGTTGCTCCAAAATTTGACAATCCAAATGGCATCTTCTTGTAAGCATATGTACCCCATTTCGTAGTGAAGGATGTCTTGAACTGATCTTCATTTTTTACCATTATTTGATTATAGTCTGAGTAGCCATATAATAATGAAAACATTTCAAAACTAGCAACAACCTTTAAGATTTGTTCCATTGAAGGAAGTGGAAAGTGATCCTTGAGTGATGCTCTATTTAGATAACAGAAGTCTACACACAATCTGATTTCACCATTTCTCTTTCTCACCGGCACCAAGATTGCAACCCAACTTCAATTTTTGATATGAAATATGATGCTAGCTTCAATCATCTTGTTAAACTATTTTCTCATGAGAGGTTTAATATGACAGTTTACCAACCTTTGCTTTTGTTTGATAAGCTTAGATTATGGACCCAACTCAATAGTATTTTGTGCCAACTTTGGGTTGAAACCTCTTAAATATTTATAAGTCCAAGAAAATACATCTGAGAATTCTTGAAAAAGTTGAGAAAATTAATATTTCTCTTGTGGGGTACTTGCTTTTCCAATTTGCAATGTCTTGCCTTCATATACTAAAATGGGATATAAATCTTCACCCTTTACCTGAATGTTTTTCTTATCCTTTTAGAATAGGTCATTCAGGTTGAAGATTAACTCCAAGGTTACAAGGCCCTTTAGCAATTTTTTTGTTCTCAGCTACACCACTTGGTCACCATACTGTTGTTCACATTTGTCTTAGTTTCTAGCAAAGAACTTAGCTTCTTCTTGTAAAAACTTGATAATTTGTTGATCATTCTCAAAGACTTACCAAATTGTATTGTTATTTAGATCAGCTGGTCTTACAAACACCTTGATATGAGGCTGATATTTTTCACTTTTGATACCTTCTACAACATCAAATGTTGCCCCAATTTCTGCCAGTCTATATGTCGCTTCATTCTTCTTCTTTGGGATGAAATTGATGCTAAAAGCTTCAAAATATTCAATGAGATCCCATACCCTATTTTTGTAGTTCTTCAACAGATCGTTCTTAGTAGCATTTTGTCCTTTGACTTGATTCACAATCATCTCACTATCACCAAATACTTGTAAGTTTTTTATAATTCTCTTTCTTTCCCAATGCAATCTGTGAATTAAGGATTCATACTCAATTTTGTTTTTTGAACATGAAAACTTGAAACAGAAAGCTAATTAATACTTTTTTCCTTGAGGTGAAACAAGCATAGCTCCTCCTCCTGAACCTTATCTACTTCTTGATCCATCAAAGAATAATTGCCATACATCATTATCATCCTTGTGGTCTGGCTTAATGATGATAGGGAGATGATGATTATTTTCATGTAAATAATAAACTCCTAGCTCACATTCCTCCATTTCTATGTAAGGGTAAAAAGCATTATTTTTTTTGCTCATTCATCAAGATTCAAGTCTAGCATGCATTCAATTTTGGTATCTAATTCATAAGTTCTTAGGAGATCTTCCTGATCAAAAGCTGAACAGTTTGAATTAATTGGACACGGTGTATGAGACTCTATGTGGAACTTTACAATGGCCTCAGATCTTATTGTAGCCTTAGATCCATACCTTGTTCTAAACAACATGTGTGACTAATCATCAGACAAATAGCCTCCAATTTTGGTAGTGAAGTCTCTTGACAAGCACAATGCAAAGAGTGGTGGCAAGTCTATGACTGATACATCTTGTAAGATGGTCAAATTGGGACATGCTTGCAATGTGATGCTCAAATATTAGATAGTCTAATTGTTGTGATTGTTGTCCCATCCAATTACACCACACCTTTGGAGATGACTTCATATTGAAGAACCAACTAATTAGCTATCTATTTTTGCATGACTGAGGTACTTGCTCCATAATCAATCATGCAATTATGTACTAACTTATCTCCAATGATCAATGAGATATAGAATGGTGGGGGCTTCAAATTTTTACTTTGGTGGCTTCCTTGATTTTCTCTTTACTAAGCTGCACTGGTAAGCACCTTTTCTTATTCTTGGGATGGTTGATTTGATGCCGACCAATTAGCTATAGCAGATTGCAATAGGTCTCTTTGTCCTAGGATAGCCAATGATTCCCAAATTGAGATGTTTACATTTATTTTCTTCATCTGCTTAAGGATGTTGAATGGAGATGAGCTATCTCTCTATTATCCCTTGCCTTGCATAGTTTTCTCTTGCACCGGGGATGTTACAACTGGCATTTGAGCTATTCTAGAAGGCATCTTGGATCGGCCCTGCACATTAGGAGCTGCATCTTGATTTCCCATACCTTGTTGAGTGAAAAAGGGCTGTGGGTCACTTGAATTGGATGATTTTCCTTGTCCAATATTCCTTTTCTTGGACTATGTATTAGCTACTACACTTTGCGACGGTGAATGGTTTATACCACAGAAATCTCCAGCCTACCAATTCACAAGTGTAGTCTCATTTGGAGGTGCCTCTTACTGAGATGATCCATACTACTGATTTCCTTCCTATCTTATATCTTTTTCTTCACCAGTTGTTGTCACAATCAGAGCTTGATTCAAAGCACCATTAAAACACATTGACTGGTTATGAGGTTGATTGCATTGCAAATTCCATTCATATTCCTAAGACATGTTATTTTACACTAGTACCAAAGCTCTAGATGTGGATGTAACATTAGGATTGTAAGGTTGGAATGGTATATTAGTGGGAGGGCTGACCTGGTTCTAATTTGTGTTTTGAATGGGTAGACTGTTAGGCTAATATGGAGGTCTATTGGGTTGAGTTTGAGGTTGATACAAAGGTTTGAAATTTTGAGCTTGCTACCTCTTAAGTGTCACCAATTCATTACCCAAATTTTTTAGTTGCTTCATGACTTCTTGGAGCTCATTTGAAGTTCTAGAAGATGAAGTAGAAGTTTTACTCAAATTCTGATTCCTTGGAGCATGAATGAGAGCTAATATGGGTGCTTGACTAGTTTTTGAAGCTCCTAGTTCTGGATATAGAGGCATAGGTGGCCTAGTTGGAAGTTTACCATCTTGGATCAAGAAATTTTCAGCTCTAATAGCAATGTTATAGGCTGCGGATAAAGTTATACCTCCCATGGATTGAATCATCATAAAAATATCATAATTTAAAGCTTTTAGAAAGTATAGGAAAGCACCTTTAGTTGTTGGTCTCACAGTTAATGGAATCCTATCCCACGTCCTCTAAAATCTAAAGTTGAAGTCGGTCATATGCTTATTAGGAGCCCTCTTGATTGTCATCAATTGTTCTAATAAAGATAGATTATCCCCCTTTTCTCCAAATTGATTATGAAGAGCTATGTAAAAATGGTCACAATTTTGGATAGACCCTGTAGTTAGACTTATAAACCATTACAAAGCTTTACCTTTAAATGAAGATGCCAAAAATTTAACAACAATGTCCATTTCTATAATTTCATGAATTGCACAGACATTTGCAATATCTTGGATGTGGTCAATTAGAGTTGTCTGGTTCTCTCCAGTGAAATATGGAATGTTCTTCAATGATGTAACTAGAACTAGATTTTGTACATTGAGAGAAATCAGGCTACTTCCAATGAAATTGACATAAGGATTTGGCTATGCCATCCTGATTGGTTAGAGAACTCTAGTTGATTAAATGAAATGTCTTCTAGGTGGAGGTGTTGAAAAGCTTCTATTTGGTGGAGATGGTGACCTTTTAGATTTTCTTCCTCTTCATGTTCTATCTGGGGATAAGTGTAGATAGATGAAGAGTCATTCTTCTCAAGTTCTTGATCTTGTCTGAATTCTTCTCATAAATCTACCAAGTCTAGACTGCTGAAACCAATGGATTTTACTTATTTTGGAGTCACTAGATGTGTAATTCAAATCTTCTCACAAGCTGAATAATTATAACAAGTGCACATCAGTCTTGCTGCAGTTAAAATGACAACCTCTTGGTCCCACTGAGCGTGCCAAAACTATTATCTCCGATTCAAAGCACCCTTCTATTTACAAAAGTGTGTATGCTTGAACTCACAGTGTGATTAGATGACATGGGTACTATCTCCAAGTTTTGGGACTTGCTACTTGAGATAGACCTCAAGAGAAAGTTGGTTTTTGCTCCTAAACTACTTACCACAATCTACTCTAGTGTAGGAAAAACTATCTTTACTAATCTAACTTTCTAAGGGACCAGGGAGAAAAGATGCATGAAAAAAAATCCTACACTAAATTAGTGATACACCAGAAGAGGAGAGTGTGAGAATAGTCTTCTAATGTGTAAAAACAAAGAAAGGTGCATACTAGAGGGGGTGATAATAGTTCTCCACAATATAGAAAATTCATTCACAAAAATGTTTCAAGCATACAAAATGAGAATGAATCCTTATAATAGCATAAGATAGACACAATATATATGAAATGTGATTGAAGGGGCAAAGAGAATGTAAACAGATAGAACAAGAGAATATATATCCACAACTTGCATCTAGTGTTTCATTCATATGCACAGTTCAATCCTTTAAAAAATAAGGGCCTAGATCACCATGCAAGGATTTCACTACAAGGGCATGCAGCACATTGGCTTCACAAAAAAAATTTGACAGATTTTTGCTACACAAAAACTACCTCCTTTTACATTAATCCCAACACTTCAATTTATAGAAATTTGAGAAGAGAGAGAGAGAGAGAGAAGGAAAATAAAAATCCTGAAATCTATCATTCAACCACTTGCAATAGGTATTAAATGGAATGAAATGATGTTTTTTACTTGCAAAAGGCCCCCATAATGTCCTATAACTTGCATCAATGAAATATGTTATCCCATGCTTCGTTGAATGCATCCCAGCCACCACTAAAATAACTTTTCTGAACCTGGTAACATTTTATATAAAATATCTATTGATCCTTCATCAAATTCTAAAAATCTTGATTATTGTGTGTCAAGCTTGGAAAAATGATTCCAATGGTACAAATTTTGTGGTTTTTTGCTAAGAATTGCAAAGTTATGGCCTTCTGAGTGCGTGCAACTATTTTGAGTTTGATAGGGATTTCTTGCCTTTTTCGGGACTGAATATTTAAATTTTGGAACTGGAAACATTTCCTTCCTTTTCACCCACCTACCTTCACCAAAATTAATAATTTGGGTTTCCATCGCATAGAGGATGTTGAGATTTTTTCAATGATATAAAATTTATTAAATTTTGAGCACCGGGTCAAAAGTTATGCCCATTTGAAATTTTGCATTAATTCGCACAAGAAATGCCGAAAATGCAAATTTACAAAATTGATCCTAGGGCCTAAAATTACAAATTGCATAATTTCCCCCAGGCAAAAATTGCAAAAATATCAAAAATTACCCTAGGCCCCCAAGCTTGAAATTGGCAAAATTCTCAAAAATTCCCCTAGGCCCCCAAGCCTAAAATTGGCAAATTTTGCAAAAAATCCCCTTAGGCTCGTAACTTGCAAAATATGAAGAGTTAGAAGGACTTCTTTATATTTTCAAAAAGGGGAAGAAATTTACTATCTGAAGAAGATGCTATTGGGAATCCTTAAGTACTTAAAATATGTAAAAATTAGATTGAAGCACTAAAAGGGGGGAAAATGGTGTTAGTTGACCAAAATTAAGCATGAGCTTATGACCATTCAATAGCAATTTGAATCTCATAGGATCTATGGTGGTGAGTTTTACAACTCCATTGGGAAATATTTTCTCAATCTCATATGGTCCCAACCACCTTCTCTTGATTTTTACCATGTTTTCCTTGTACTTTGATTCAAATAAGAGAGCTCAATCACTTTCTTGAAATTGTCTTATCTTGATGGAACTATCATGCCAATTTATCCTTTTCTTCTAAACTACATTTTTATTAGGCACAACTTGTCTCCTCATTTCATCTAACTTATTGAGCTAAGGAATCCTCTGCCTTTGATCTTTAGATTAAAAAAAAATCCTAGTTCAAGTGCATTCCATAGTGTCTTGTGCTTGAATTCAATGGGAAAAACATTTGTCTTACCATACAAAATCTCGAATGGTATGAATCATGTTGTTGTCTTCCAAGTTGTTTTGAATTCCCAAACTACTTCTTGAGGTATATCTATCCAATCTCTTTGGTGGAGTGCAATAGTTTTTTTCAAGATGGCTTCTATTTCCCTATTTGTCCCCTCAACTTGTCCATTAGATTGGGGATGATAAGGTGTAGAATTCCTATGTCTAATTTTATATTTCTTAGCTAGATCATAAATAACTTTAGCAATAAAGTGTGTACCTTGATCAATAATAATTTCTCTTGGTACTTTATACCTTGTGAAGATGTGGTCGTACAAGAATTTGGAAACTTTCTCACTCTTCTAAATTAGAAATTCTTTCACTTCTATCCATTTAGTGAGGTAATATGTGCACACCAAAATGTATTTCTTATGCTGAGATTTAGGATTTGTAGGACAAATAAAGTTCAAACCCCATTTTTCAAATTACTGTAATACTAACTGAGGTTGCAATGGTATCTCATCTGACTTGGTAGGCTTACCCATTCTTTGGCATCTATCACACCTTCTAGTATATAATGTTACAGCCTTATACAGTGTTGACTAGTAGTATCATGTTGTCAACACCTTTTGTGTTGTTCTTTTTGCAGCAAATTTCCCTCCACAAGATTCACTGTGGTAGGCTTTGAGGACATCATATATTTCCTCATCATATATACATCTTCACATAACATTATTCTACCCTATGTGAAATATAAATCCATCTATCCAAGAAAAAATCACACTTTTCTAAATTATGTATTTCTTTTCAGAATATAAGTAATGTGGAGGTGTCTTACCTAAGACAAAATAATTAGTTATATCAGCATACCAGGGTGTTCTAGTGGAAATGGAAAATAGGTTCTCATTTGGGAAAGATTCATCCACTATTTGTTCTTCATTATTATTCTCCATTCTTGAAAGAAATTCAGCTACAACATTGTCCTTGTTAGGCTTATCCACAATGGTGACATCAAACTCTTACAAAATTAGAAACCATATGATTACTCTACTGCTTACAATTGTTTTGTTGATCAAGTATTTAATTATAGTGTGGTCAATGTGAATAAATACTAGGTATCCTATGATGTAATTCCTAAACTTGTTAATGGCATACACAACTGCTAAAAAATCTTTCTTTTAAACTGTATAGTTAAGTTCAGCGTGTTGTAGGTTCTTACTGAAATATTAGATTGCATAGTTTAAAATTCCATCCTTCTATCCTAAAAAAATCTAATGGCATGATCTAAGGCATAATTTTTAATGTGAAATGGAAAAATCCAATCTGGTCCTCTTAACACAGGTGCAGAAGTCAACATTTACTTCAAGCTCTGGAATGCAATCTCACATTTCTCATTCCACTCAAAGGCATCATCCTTTCCCAACAGGACAAATAATGGTGTTGCAATATTACTAAAGTCATATATAAATATTCTATAACACCCAGCATGGCTTAAGAATCTTCTCAAATATTTATGCTTCTTTAGTGTTGGTATATTTATGATCACAAATATTTTTGTTGGATCTATCTGAATTCTAGAAAATGATAGATAATGCCCTAACACTATTCCTTCAGACATCATCATGTAGCATTTTTCGCTTCTTAAGGATAGGTTATGCTCCTTGCATCTCTTAAGAAACTTTCCTAGATTCTTCATTGCTTCATCAAAAGTACTACCATATACTATAAAATCATCCATATATAACTCCATGCATTCATTAGATAGATCTGAGAAGATACTCAAAACTACCCTCTGGAATATAGTAGGTGCATTGCACAAACTGAAAGGAAGAACGGAATATTCATACATTCCCCATGGACATGTTAATGTGGTATTTTCTTGGTCCTCTAGTGCAATCTGAATTTGGTTTTAGCCACTATAACCATCAAGAAAATAAAAATATTTCTTTCCAACAAGAGTGTTAAGTACCTGATTAATGAAAGGAAGCAGAAAATGGTCCTTTTTTGTTGCTGCATTCAGCTCTCTATAGTCCACGCAGATCCTCAATTTACCATTCTTCTTAGGTACACTAATAAGGGGTGACACCCATTGACTGTCTAAAATTGGATATATGAATCCAACATCGGCAATAATTTTTTAATTCTTCTTTCACTATATCCCTCACTTTAGGATCATTCTTCTTTATGTTTGTTATATTTTCTTGCAATTTTCTTTGACATATATCTTATGTGTATATATCTTGGGGTGGATTCCATGTATGTTTCCATAGTACCATGTAAATGTTGTCTTATGTTTTTACAAAAGATAAATTAAAAGTTTCTCTTGTTGTATGCTCAACGTCCTGTTCACAATAAGTGGCTTCTATGGTAATTTCCACTTGCTTAGAGAGATCATTCATGGAGCATATACTGATAATCATAGAATTTAATATAAAATCAAGTGGAAGAAGTTGGTAGAGGATGAAATTCTTACCTGGAACATTCATAATGCCTTTTTACGGTAGGATTTGATTCTCTGGACAACTTATACACCGTAATTTTCCATCTACTTCTTCATTCCTCGCATAATTATTTTATAGGATGATTAAAATAACAACATCCTCTTATTGCCTTTCAATTATGCATGACTTCTCCAACATCATGACCTGACGAATTAAGATTTGGTCTTATTCTATCTCTTCAACTCAAATGGTTTGGTCTTCTTCATTGAATGGTTGTGCATGGGGTAAAGCATGAGCTTTTTGGTACCACTTCCATTAGAGATAATCATAATACTAGATCTGCATCCTATAAATGCATCATTAGTTGTGAACCATGGTCATCTCAGGATGATACGATATCCTATCAAGTTTTATTTTTTGCTGAAGAATAATAAATTCAGAAGGGTACTCCCAAGATTCTTCCACTACTACTACTTCCTCCATGACTCCTTCAGGCTTAACTGTTGATCTGTCTGTAAGCTGCAAGACTATGGTTTTTGGTCTTAGTCCCTCTAACTTTAAATTATCCATGATTTTTTTTCTTTACTTTTTTTCCCCAAAGTCAATCAAAGTGTTCTTGATCATTGTGCCATTTATTGTGACATTTACTAAAGGTATTTCTGGATCTATATATTTGAACAAAATTGAGTTCCTAAGCATAATATCAGCTAGTTGTCCAATGACATGTACAATAGTTAGATATTTCCTCTTCCTACCTAGTTTCTTTATGCATAGGATTTTAACCAATTTATTATAGATGGGCACATCCTTAATAGCTTGAATCAATGGATTTTTGACACAAATTTATTTCCGCTCATTGACAAAATCAGAATCAAATTCTAATTTGATGTCAGTATTTGTTTCTTGTAACCTTTCAAGAAATAGTGTCTCATTACCCTTATTTTTACCCTTGCTAGAATTTTTATCAGGTTGTTGTGGATCAAGATGCAACATCTTCTATATTTTCTACAGATCAATATGCAACAACTATGTTTCTTCTACAATTTTAGTAATGGTAGGTCCAGCTAGTGGAGGAAGTGATCTTCTTGAGAAAAAATGGATTTTGTTGACATCAAAATAATAAGTAGGGTATTGAGTTGGTTCAACGAAATAGATTGGTTGAGTAGCTTTATTTTTAGGGTTAGGTGATAGCTAAGATGTTAGTTTTGTAGCATTTGGTTGAGAGCTTGATTGGGGGTTTGGCATCAGAGCTTGTTGTTGTGGATAAGGATGTTGCTGATAAGATTATCGGTAATTAAATGGTGGGTTATTCCACTACTACTATCCTCTCCAAGGTTTATGCCATGATTGAGGATGTTTTTTCCATTGTTGTTTTGGTTTCCCTTGGAATTGAGGGTTAGCCCAAAGTGGGGGCTACATATATGGATTATTAGACCAATTTTGAAATGAATGCATATGGTCTTGTTTCATACCTCCTTACCTTGGTGGCCACAATTTTATTTGAGAAATATAGAAAAATTTCCCATCCTCTATCTTTAACATCTTAAACTCAGGTGAAGACTTTCTTTCTTGAGAAATGTTGGCTAATTCTCCGCATCTCCAATCTAATTTCTTCCTTCCGCATGCATGTCAATACTCTGTGAGTGTTTCTTCTACATCTTCCTTTTTATTTTTAGCGTGTAGAGCATATAATTGATTGTCCATGTCATTTACAATCTCTTACTTCATGTTTTTTAAAATTTTGATAATATCTTACCTGAATATGTCCCCAATTGTTGTGGTGGCTAATCCACCTCTTGATCTTACACTTCTTACCCTCTTCGTAGTAGCTCCTGAGTAATTTTTGCATGCTTCAAAAATTTCTACCAAAGTAGCTTTTGAAATGTCCCCTGCTCCTATCAGATCCAAAGCATCCATGAACTCCTCATTGAATCCCTTAAAAAAGAGTAACTGGAGATATTTGGGTGTATTTCAGTGTGCCTTGACTTCTAAACATAGAACATGAACCTTTATAAATAGTCTTCTAATGGTTCATCCTCTTTTTGTGCCATTCTATAGATTTCATCACCTCCTCTATTACTTGGTCTGTAATAATCCTAGTACTTATTGAGGAATTTCTCCTTCATTTGTTCCGACATGGTTACAAAATTTCTTCTGAATCCCATGAACTAACTCAAGGTTATATCCTTGAGTGTAGCAGGAAATAGTTTCAATTTATGTGCATTAATAGTATAATCATAACTCTTGCATAGAACATCAAACTCAAACAAAAATATGTTTGGGTCTACTGTCATTAATCCATGAAAATTGGGCAAGGCTAAGGGAGAAATATTTTTTATGGCAGTAGCTACATTATTGTCAGTAATGGGGAACTCAAAGGTGGTTTCCCTATTTTGATCATTCTGATCTACTTCTTCTGTCCTATCTGGTTGCTCAAGACCAGCTTCATAACTATCACTTAGAGGACGATCTTCGAATAGTAAACCTTGTACAAATGAAAGGATGTCTTCTTCAGAATCCTTGGAGTTATATGAAGATATATGTGCTACTTGTGGATTAGGTAAAAATATACCATGGAGATCCCTTGAGTGGTGCATGCATCAACTAATTCAACTCAATCAACTAAAATTAGTGGGGGTTGGTAGATGGAGGTGAATTTCCTAAATTCTAAACTGCTCTAAGAAATGAAAAACCTCTCAAAAACCATATAACTTGGTAGCATCCCTGGAAATGGTGCCAAAATTAGTGTTGCATATTAACTTTCAAGAATTAGTATGTTTTTTATTAATCTACAGTCATTTAATTATCAAACCTAGGGACATAACCTTTCAATATTGCCAGTGTTGAATGTAGAGATATGTTTAAGAGGTATAAAGGTAAATTGTTGTCACTAAAATTAGGAAATAGCAATGCTAGAAATGAACTAGATTATGACTGAAAGTAAATACTATGGATAATAAAAAATCATGTAGAAATAGAACACAAATAAAGGAATAGGTTATTACTAATCTAATCATGTAATGAATTAAATCAAAAAAAGGAGAGGGTTCAAAAACTGTAAGTTCCCTGCCTTGGGTGTTAATTCCTCCTAAGTCTCGTGTTTATAATGAATAAACATAACTAAATTTTTTATTTCATCAGCATGAAGATTAAAAGTGGAAAATACAAAAAATTCTCTACCGATGGATTTGTCCCCTCTTCAGCGTTAGCATTTCCTTTTTATATCCTTCATTACAGCATAGTCATGAAGAGATAGAATTATACTAGGATTTCCAGTTAGATTAAGTAAAATATCTTAACCAAATAATCTGGATACTTATATGCATGCAACAGAACTAATCATTAGATGTTCTCATATAATCACATAGCTTAACTAACTAATCATTGATCAACCAGTTATTAAATTATGATTTAAATAAATTATTTATTTGTTTGAGTTGCAACGCATAATCAGGTGATGACATTGATTCCTCTCCTATTTCTCACAATGGCTTCTTCCATCAACACGTTTGAGCTTATATGTGATGTCCACATTATACAAGCTCCTCAGAATCATGGATTTATTTATGTGTGTGACCTACTTTGGCTCCAAACATTTTTTTGTGGGTGATTCCTATATTTTTGGATGAGTTCCCTTGGTTGCATGTTAGTTGTTATGTATGAATTGTTTAGTTGTAAGTCAATGGTTGCATATAACAACTTCTTTACAAAAAATACTAGCATTATACAAAGCATTATTTAACATCATATTGCAATCAAAATAATAAATGCATACTCATGGCCCATAAAATAAAGTAAACTAATAATAATTATATTAACTAATATCCATGCCACGAGTTCAAGTTATAATGAAAATGTCTAGCAGTATCATAGGGAAATACAATTTCAAGGCTACAAATGGTTTAATAGAATATAGAAGATAAGGTGTTTTTAAAAAGGAAAATAAACGAATCATCAAAAATCAAGTAGATAACACATGGAAAATTCCTCTTACAACTCAAATGAGCACAAAAATCACATGAATTCCATTATGGATGGAAAAAAACCCAAAAAGTGTAAGAATTTAATAAGGAAAGGTACCCACCTCTTGTTCATCTTGTCATTTTTTCAATATCAAGCTTCAATCACTCCAAACCAATCCAACAACATAAACCTAAGACCAAGGATTTCCCTAAATGATAAAAATAAGCTCACTTAAATAGAAATAGACTCAAGGAATACCCCCTTAGGATGGTGCCAAGTGACAACATCCTAAGTTCCCAAGATAAATACGAATCCCTAAAATACATTAAATGAAATCCATGTCTACATGGGCCAAATAAAAATCATAATCCAAGTTAAACCATAACACATAAAATCACTTTCAATAAAAATACATGGAAGAGTATAATGGTAAAAAATAAAACTCAAAATAAATAACACTCAACTCACAAGTCATTCCAAAATAAACTTACATCAAAATTAATAAGGCTGGATGAAAAGTTTCCCAAGGTACCTGTATGGGGTCTTTATGAGTCCCAAATGGCTTAAAAATCTAAAATAAGTATGGGTAGGTGTAAGGCTTAGTTTTGGGGGTATGAGATAAGGTTTACTTGTCTCACACTCCACTCAAAAATGGCCCTAAAGGAGAAATATGAAATTTTATAAAAAAAAATAGAAAGTTTAACCCATCCCAACAAATTAAAAATCAACCAAAAATAGAAATAAATTACCCCATTAAACAAATACTAAGATATACTTCAAACAATATTACTTAAAACAATTAAGATTGGCTAGGGTCAAGAAAGGATCAAACAATAAGACAAGGTAACCAAAATAGTTAAATCAATAACTTGTCACCTTACACATAATCCCAACCCCAAAATTTCCAAGTTTGGGTGATTTGTGTTGGCTAAGGAGCATCGTGGGAGTTAGTCCCCTTCCATTCTCTTTGGTTTATTTAATTTTTTTAAATTATTTGTGTGTATCCTTTGGTACATGTTCATCATCTGCACATTCAATGCACGTGTCATATCTACTCAATTATATTAACCAAATAGCTACTATAAAATTTAGAATAAAAACACACCAATTAAAGATATATTTCATTTTTTATTATAATTTAAAATATTCTCAAATGTAACCACTACCATAATCATAGTTATAATATATGAAAATCACAACCCTGTAACATCAATCATATATATCCATCAAAAGTAATAATCATGTTCATCATCTACACACTCAATGCACGTGCCATATTTACTCAATTATATTAACCAAATAGCTACTATAAAATTTAGAATAAAAACACACCAATTAAAGATATATTTCAATTTTTTATTATAATTTAAAATATTCTCAAATGTAACCACTACCATCATCATAGTTATAATATATGAAAATCACAACCCTGTAACATCAATCATATATATCCATCAAAAGTAATAATGTATCATCATGGTATACCATATCTATACTAGTAATATCATAAGGTTGGCACCCCATGCCAACTCAATGTAAAAAAGTAATAGTCTTGTAAATTGTGAGTCTAAGTACCATGTGCAGATACAATATATACAATGATCCATATGATGAAAATTGCAATATGGAAGGAAAATATATTTAATATTGTCTAAGGGAAGTGGGTGCTACATCCCCCTCCCCTTAGAAAATGATTTCCTCCTAAAATTCAGTGGAATAATTGAGGAAATTGGACCCTTAGTGTAGCAGCATCCTCCCATGTGGTAGTAATCTCATCATATTGATCCCACTATACTTTCACCCAGGGAAACTTTTAGTGGCAAATATTTGTTAATTCATGAATATTTCAGTTTTTAAAATTTGAAAATGGTGAATTTTAAGGGTAGGATCTAGGACCGTCAAAATTTTCTGGGTACAAGTTAATTTTAGTGGTCAATTATCCATTAATGTGAAATTGAAATTCGTGATACTGTCCTTTATGTTGTCAGTAGAATTTTTTATGCTATCAGTCGACATCATAATATATGTTGTTAGTCAGTAGCATAAAACATGCTACTAAACAACAACATATTTTAATGCTAGTACCTGACAATATAATATATGCCATCAACTAATAGCATAAAACATGTTACCATCCAACAGTACATTTTATACTAATGGCCCGTAGCATACAAAAAAGCTACTAGTGGGTACCATTTTTCAGTGATGTTGTTAGACAAAAAAAAGTATGGGAGTTTTTTTGCTTTTTCTATATTTTAGGAGGACATATTTCTCATTGAGATGATCATTTTAACTACTAACATAAAAAAAATTCAAAAAAACTCCATACAAAATTATCGAAATATGTATTTTTTTCACAAAAAATATTTTTTTTAATTTTTTATGCCATATTTTATGAGGATAGATTTCTCGTTGATCCAGTCATTTTAACTGTTATTGTCAAAAAATGATTTTTCAAAAAATTACATATGTTTTTTGCTGACATCATATACTATCAACCAAAAACATATAATATTAGTCGAAAATTGCTACTAGATGACACCATAATATATGTTGTTGTCCAACAGTATAATATATTCACCATCATTACAAAATTTAAATTTCACAAATTCGCTAATAAATATATATAAAAAAATTAAGGGGTCTTAAAATTTACCCTGCTTGCACCTGATCAAGCTCATGACCTCGAAGTCCTAGGGTCCTACATTCTAGAATGTTCATGGGATATAAGGTCATTATGTCATCCTCTTGCACCTACAGGGATTTATAATATAGAACATGATAAGAATCATGTACAGACCTCCTCAATACAAAAACATGAAAAACATCATAGTTATGTGAAAATCTAGGTGGCAAGGAAAGGGAGTAGGATACTATTCTAATCCACTATAGAATCTCAAAGGTTCCCAAAAACCATGGTGCAAGCTTAGAGCCCTTTCCATATTGGATAGGACTTTCATGTAGCTTAACTCATAAGAAAACCTTCATGTCCACCTCAAAACTATGGTCAATCTTGTGGGCATCTACATACTTCTTCTATTTGTTGTGTGCCTCCTATAGTCATTTTCTAATAAGAACTACTTATCACTCCATATCCTGAACCATGGGAGGACCCACAATAACTTTATCCTCAATCCAATATCAACTGAAAGGATTCTTACACTCTCATCCATAAACTTTATAAGGCACCATACCAATATAACTTTTACCACATTTGTTATAGGAAAACTCAATCAAGTATAAGTACTCCTCCAGATGAAATTGGTGATCCATTACGTATATATGAAGCATGTCCTCTAATACCTAATTAACTCGCTCATTCTAACCATTTTTCTGAGGGTGGTAAGCAGTGATGTATCTATGTGCCCAATGTTTCATGCATCACGATCCAAAATTTGGATGTGTAAAAAGGATCATGATCACATATGGTTTCATGTGGAATCCCATGTAACCTAAAAATATCATCCAAGTAGACCCTGTCTATTCCTTTCTCTTTATAAGTGGTCTTCACTAATGAAAATTGTGCTACTTTAGTCAATTTTTCTATTTTGACCATGATTGCATCGTGACGGTATGCTAAGGTGGGTATACCAACAACAAAATCCACAGAAACGGTGTCCCATTTCCACTCTATAATGTCATATGGATATAAAATATTGCTTGGATGTTGATGTTTGGCCTTCACTCTTTGGATATCCTAAGAACATACCATGTAAGATGCAATGTCTCTTTGCTACCATGTCTAGTGATACAACTGTTATAGCTCTACATGTATCTTTTTCACCCCTGGGTGGGCTAAATAAGGTTTACAATGGGCCTATGATAATATGAATCAGTGCAAGTCACCCTTTCTAGGTATATAGATGTGCCCTGAATTCCTCAATAGTTCATCTACCTCTAATGTATAACCCATGAAATTTTCCTTAAGGGTGCGTTGTGCCTCAATCTCCCTCCGAATATCTAAATAGAATCTATCTCTAGGAAGTTATTATAGAATCCTATTTCCTATTTTTTTTCAAGGGAGAAATTTAGCTTGAAAATACAACCATACCCTAGTGTTAAAAATTTCCATTGTCAACCTTCCACGACACCCCTCTAGGTCATCTCATTCCCTATACTAAGCTTGTCCTACTCTTTCAGGTGATATTATATGTTTTTTTAAATTTTCCCATAGGTGATTTAGGGAAAACAAGTTCATTCAAGTGCTCCATAGATGATAACTTTCAAAATAGGCTTTTTTAAGAGACATAGCAATGGCTATTTCTAGCCTTTCCAAGACACTGTTCACACCCCTCATAGCAGATCTACAAGCTTAAATCAATTAGTAAGTATTATTTAGTAGTTAATAATGTTGTAAAAATTATTTTGGAATATTTTGGAAAGTTTCAAAGGTTTAGGGATAGTTTCAGTGAAAGCGGGTCTTAGAGGTTGAAGCAACTTGTAGTACAAAACAACCCCTTAGCTTTGGGAAGTGATTACGAGAGCTCCGTACGGATTTGGAGGTCAATCAAGAAATCATTGGAAATTTATTTCAGATACCTTAGTGATGGTAGTTTCACATTTTTCACAAGACATAAGAAATTCTTCCCAAATATTGTTTTCAACATATACAACATGTGATCTTGAGAAAAACTCATGTTTTTAGGAGGTTATAGGTGGAATAAAGGCATTAGACCCATCCTTTCCTTCAAAAAATTGTATTTTCAGTTAAAATCATATAAATAAGTTCATTAAAATACCTTTGGATGCTCAAGTTATGCCTCCGACAAGTTTCTCTCCAAGATATGCTTTGGGACTTAACCAATTTTATGAGTGGACACATGTCACGCCCATGTCTTAACATAATTTACTGCCCTAAATTTCCCATCCCTTTGGGAAACAAGGAACACAAATTTTTGTACCCAGCTCCATTAAATATCCCCTTGGATCACTCATATGACCTACATGGTGAAGCTCATAACATGTCAGATTAACCCCCCTGCTACTCCAATTTTCAACACCTCTATGTCATCAAATCCCAAAGCGCCACTTGTCCTCACCAAGATGAGGATGAAATTTTCTTGCACCAACTATCCTAAAACTTTAGGACAGTTGGGACACAAAAATGTGCCCAACCCCAAGTCTGACCCTTCATCCCTCTACATGACCCAGAAAGGTGATATGTAGGCTCATTTTTAGCTCCCTCTCCTCTTCACCTCAGCCAATGACCATCTACCACTTTTCAAGCCCAGTCTCAGGTGAATTTTCTTGTACCAACTATCCCAAGTTTCTAGGATAGTTGGGACACAAAAAATGTCTCCCAAGCCTAGCCCCTCCCCTGGTCAACCCATATGACCTAGTTTCAGCCCATGGGTGTTTTCAAGTGCTTTTTCTCTCACCCTCATCGGTCTAATCTTGGGATGCCACTTATCAAAAGAAGGGTGAGGTGCATTTTTTTGCATCAAAATGTCCCAAACCCTTGGGAGATATGGGACACAAAATTTCTCCCAAGCCAAAGAATTTTTAAAACTCAAACTTTCACAAAAATTTTAATTGTCGTGCTACTTCTCCATTGTTTACCCATGAAACTCACTGCCAGAAGAATTCACAGAGAACCTGCAAAACTCTATTTCCCCTCCTCATTGATTCATTCCTCCATAATTCCTACAGGTACATGACTATAACCACACCAAAGGATTTATTTTTCAACAGTTACCATGCCCCATTTTGCACTAGATGAACTCCATAGCCAAAACCATGAAATTTTTGTATCTCACAAATGAGCAATTGGATCATGTTGAAACTTTCACCATCTCCCTTCCTCCTAGGTGCCTTAAAAATGAAAAAATAGAAAACTAGAGGTTCCTCTTATTATTAATGGAATAAAACCCTTGATTTCCACTGTATTTCACATTCTTACAATTTTCCATCAATCAAGGAGGCGGCTCAAGCTAAAAATTGGAGCACAAGTTCCAAGAGAAAAACCTATCTCAGTGAAGTTGTTTTCATCATGATATGAGGTGGGGAAGAATAATTTCAAAATATATATGGCTCCATTAATGGTTTCCTTGGTAGATTTGTGGCTGAAACCCATACCAAGAAAAAAATTATTTTTTATTTTCAAGCATCCCGGTAGGTGAAACACAGTGAAATTTGGATCATGAGATCGCGAAAAAGAGCTGAATCTAAACATATTGTCTCTATCACAGACCAAGGTAATTTTTGAATCTTACTAAAATTATCAAATTCTATTCTCCTCCACATGCTATAAATAGTAATTCCCCTAATTTGAATGTTTGGATCATCCAGGACAGTAAAAAAAGATGCAAAATGAAAGGAAAGGCAAAAATGTCAATTTTCCTAAAATATCAAGTAAGGAAAAATAAACCTACTAAAAATATCAATTCATCATCAACTGAGAAGGATGAAGTGTGCCATAAGGTTCAGAATTTCATATTGAGGCAAAATGGGTGATATGTCACAAAATAGCAGTTCTCGGTCCTACCCGCTAAAAATAGAAAATCTTCATTCTGAGTGCAAAAAGTTGTAGATGGCTCCATTTTCACTCAGTTTTCTAATTTTTTTACTCCTCATAGGGTAATGGGATGACTTCACAACTAAAATATAGAAATAAAAAATTTATAAGGGTCTTGGAAGCATCATCTTGAGCTCAACAGTATCTAGAAGCAAGACAAAGCATCGTAGGGTGTTGCAGGTGTATTCATCTTCATCTCTTGGTGAGATGAGTGATTTGAAATAATATGTTCATAGAAATATTAATCATCTAAGGAGGTTCATAAATCAATTATTTAGGAGTATCATCATGATTAGTGCTCATGTCCATCTCAAGCTCACCTTGGAAGGTCGTAAAATAGTGTTTCTAAACACTCATTTTATGGTCGAGGGTGTCCATGCATAATGTAAAAAGAGGAAGCATCCCCATAATAGGAAGATGTGATCATTATTGAAAATATCTTCATAAAAATTGGATGCATCACCCTTCATAGTATGGATCATTCTCCCCCTTTCTTCCTTCATTCTTCCTCCTCTTCTCTACCCCCTTTCTAATTATTCTTTGTGAGAAATCATGATGTTTAACCTATTCATTAATGTGACTATAGTATAAAATGTAATAAGTCATCCTTAAAAATAAAGAGGGACTAGTAATCTCCAATAATCTCCTCCTCAGGCATGTTTTTAGTACCAATTTTCACCTTCTTGGTTTTCACAAGAACATGGTATTCACGTGCATGCTCATCTACGGAGTCCGTCACCTTGCACACACCTTATATATGCTTGAAATTCAGTTCTTATACCTCTTCATCATCTTGTAGATATACCAGGTTTTCTTATTCATTTTCCTTCCATGTACACCCAAACTATATCTCTTTTGTTTCTATTAAGTCCTTGTGAATTTTAACATTAGCTTCACCAAATAGATGAATTAGAAGCTCCTCATATTTCACATTATCCATTTCCTGATGCACTTCATAATATGTAAAGCTTCATGAACTGGTGGATTAGTACAAAAATAATCAAAAGTATGAACAATACCTTCAATTAGGTCATGTCAACTAATTGTCTCTTACTTCAACTCAACATGTACATACTAGGCAAGTACACAACCATGTAAAGTAGAATATAAATTGTGTACCCAAAGATATAGTGGTAATGCATATTATTCTTATACCTAGTTCCTTTTGTAGTTATGAACATGTACCAATAGGGTTCTTTCCATCAAAATCTGACACCAATGAAGGGAGATTGTTCCTTGCAAACCTTTTCAAAAAGGCTTCTCTAATCTCATGTGAAAGCAATAATTTTTCTCTATGTATTGCCCACCAGTGCGTTATTATACCCCACAAGGTTTATATCATCACGTTTTTGTCTTGTCTTCCTCATTGTGCCAATTTTCTTCCATTATGCACAATAAATATTCAAGCTTCTCTTCTCTAGTATACTTTGGCAAACTATCCTTACCCAAGATTCTAACTCTATTCTGTTTAATCATCTTGGTAACTCTTCCTCAAACCTTGTAACCTACCATCTCATAATTTTCATGGCCCAATTTTCACAACCCATTTTTTTATTATCACTAATGGACTATGCATCTTCCTAATGAAGCAAGCCCTCTTTTGATGGCTCCATGTTCTCAGGGTCACGCACCATATGCATGTAGATTATGTTGAGATACTAATCATTGATTGTATTTGTATAAGTCGCAATATTTACATCATCCAAGGGTATTAAAATGCCCTCATCCTTTTTATCAAAACTAATTTACCTATTATTAAAGTTTAGGTCTGTGTTATTAGCATAGCACCATGGTCATCCTAAAATCACCAAGAAGTTATCTTGTTTTTTTAGCTCAAGTACCTCAAAATCACCTATAAATTTAGCTCCTTGAATGGTGATAGAATAATATTTGAGCACTCCAATATGCATGGCCCTTATTTTGTTAGCCATGTATAACATATTTGAATATTACTTCAATAGTATCCTTCCCATCTAATTCCAAGCATACAAGGTGAGAACGTTAAATTCTCTGCATATATTAATAATAATGTTACTACCATATAACCATTAATTATAGCATCTAGTGTGATCTCTAATGAGGTTTGTTATAGTCCTCACCATTTAATCACAAAGAATGTCAAAACCAGGTGGTGTCCAAGGCTATTTGTAAAAGGGGCTAAAGGAAACAATGATCTTCCAGTTCTTTGCTTTAGAATTTAAAATGCTTAAAATTAAATTCAATAACTAAAATTGAATATAATCTAAAAATGAAATAAATTATGAAATCAAATCTAATCTATCAAAGAGAAATAAATAACTGAAAATAAATAAATGACAACAAAAAAATAAATGTTAATCTTCATAAACAAAGTAAAATAAAACACACAAAACCAATTTAAACAAACTAAGTAAAACAATAACGATCTACTCTAAAAATAAATAAACCATCCTCCTCCTTGGGTAAGAGTGGGCCCTTTCTCTTCCCTCAGAGTTTGGTTGGAAAAAATAAAAATATGTTGTTGTCAAACTATGGATTTTATTAATCAGAAATGATGTTACAAAAATCATCCATCTCCTACCATTTCTGCATTGAGTGCTATGGAGAGATATTTGTAACTCATCCCTACCCCAAGATTATGGAACTACCTACCTATAATCTTGGGAAATACTTGACTACATCTTCTAATTTACAATGAGATAAATGTGGAAGGAATTTATTCAAACAATACAACCTACATGCATTCAACTACTTCTTCTACTTGATAAGGAGACAAATATGGAAGATATTTAATTAAACACTACAACTCTAGATCGAACTACTACTACTTCTTCTTGACATGGATACAAACATGGAAGAGAATTAATCAAATATTACAACTCTACATTAAAATCTCTTCCACATGAAGTTAACTACTTCTTTCAAATTGTCAAGTCTACTCTTGCATGATTGAATCTTTCAATGCGATAGTTTTCCCGCCATATTATCATCCTTGATTTTTTTATCATTAACCATTTCTGAGTTTAGTGCTCCTTGTTATAATATTTTCAAAACATCTTGAAATTCTTATTTTTCATTGAGAAATGAGGGAGATAACGTGGTTTGACTGAACTTGTGTTGTTTTATCTTATTTATTTTCCTCAACCTTATTTTTTTGAAATTTAAAATGTATATATCTTCGCAATTATTTTTTTTTGTAAAAATGGAGAGAGGTTTTTCCTCCTAATAATAAGAGGAACAAAGACCTCTCTCATATTATCATTTGGAGATCTTTAACTTCAATTAGAGTGACTATGATGCTGCATGTGCGAGTCCTGCACTTAAAAACCTTCTGCTTCAAATGGTGATATCTTTCAAAATTTTGACATTGTTCTTCATCAAATTTTGGATAAGTCATGGACATCAGGAAGAATCCATCAAATTTTAGAAAAATCCACAGAGGCTTAAAGGGAATCCATACATAAAAGAAAGAAGTCGTCCATAAAAGGGTGAAGCTGCAATACATTGGAAAATATGCCAAAGACTAAGGTAAGTCACGATACAATGCAAAATCCTTCGAATACTAAGGGAAGTCATGATACACTACACAAATTCTTTGAAAAAATCTAGAATGAGACATAAATTGACAAATGCATGAATAAAAAGAAGCGACTCTTAGAATTTTTCGTATTTTGTATATTTATTGTAATTAATCCATTGTATATGGGTGTGCCATAAGAAATGTATGTGAGCATAACTAGAGATAAGTGAGAGAGGAAGAGAAATATTTATATGAGAGTGAGACTAATGTAATGAATATTAAGATATGAATGAGAATTGATGGTTTGGAGAAAAAAAATTCTTTTTTATCACAAGTTAGAGTAGTTTACTTTTCCTGTGTATATCACTAACAATAGGTCAAACTTCTTAAGTCTCACACTAATGTTGAGATTTAGGGTCAACATTTGGTGTCTGAGACTAGGTTCTTGTTTTTAGTTGGATGTCAGGAAAATTATCACCACCAGGCTATTGGAAACCAACACTAACATACATAGAGGATTGGTTGGAAAATCAAATTCATATCTTTGTTAAAGGAGAATAAAAAAGACTAAATGTGTCATAAAAATAAATAAAATCAGAATTCTTTGGAGAATACGGTGAACAATTATGGTCTCAGTTTCTTTTTTTTTTTTCCTTGCATATTATCTCACACAAAAAGAACATAGTTGTCATGATTACACTTGAGAGAACCTTTTGAGTGGACTGTAGAAAAGTTAACCATACTTAACCACCTTGACGAGCCTTAGACTAGGGTAATTGATTGTTGGTATGAGACTACCCTAGATTCATACATAATCACTTGGGCCATACAGGGTTGGACCAGTTTTGACTATAAGAAGGGTGAATTTTTAAGTGGATCCAGAGGCGTATTCCTTAAATTAGTTCCATTTTTAATTAAGGTTTTGATGGTAGAATTTTTTTTAATAAAAACTGTAGAAACATTCCTTTACAGGATAGTCACCAGAGGATGGTGCATATGAAGGAGGTTGATCCAAGAGATATAACTTATCATAATTAATGGGATGTTGGTTGGGGTGGTAGAAATAATATGACATGAGGAAAAGAAAAATACAAAAAATTAGATAGCTGGCAAAGAGATGATTAAGGAAATTAAAGAGAATTACTAATTTTAAAAAATTTACTAAAATATGAGGATGGAAGAGAGAGAAAGGATAGCTGTAGAAAAGGAGTTAGAAAAGAAGATAGAGAAACACATACTAGAACAAGAGGAAAGAACGAGGATATTGAATGAGAGAAACGAAAAATCAAATAAAGTTAAGAAAGTGAGAAGAAAGAAACACCCACTTTGAGTGGAGGCCAGTAAGGGGCTAACCCAAAAATAGACATGGATGTACAAAGTCTGGCTATAATGCCCGCAATGAGCAGAGACCAATATGTTTTGGTTACCTCCATGGAACCTTCATGGGTACAATACACCATAGATAATTCCAATTCAACAAGATGATAACAAGGACAAGCTATCCTAATGAGAGAATTACAACAATTAGTAGGTGGTTTAGAACCAATATTTAATAGAGGGTATGCTAGAAGCAGAAATGTTGGGAAGAAGAGGAAAGAGGAACACCATTATTGATTAAAGAAAAGGGTGAAGAGGAGGGAGAAGTTACTAGATATGAAATGAGTTAATTGAAGAGTTTCAAGAGAAAATAAAAATAATATATGAGGTAAATGAAGAAAAATATGAGAAAAGATAAAGACAATAGAGGAGAAAGAGGAGGAAGGAGATAAATCAGAAAAACAAGAAAAAGAGGAAGAAAAACAAAATAAAAAAGGAGTGACAATGGATTAGAAGAAATTCATAGATTAAGGAGTAGTAAAGGATAGGAAATTAGTTCATAGAAGAGGAAAATAATGAAAAGTCACCAACTGAGGATGTGTCCCCCAACCACCGCATTAATCCCAAAGGAGATGACCCCCCCGGATCGATTCGCCATTCCAAGTGCCACTTGAAACACCAACTCAAAAGATAGAAAAAGAGAGAAATCTTGGAAGAAATATATAATCAATTGCACAAAGATAGCCAGAAGAGATAAGAAATTGTAAGAGAATTCAGCATAATTATTAGGAGAGTTGTATTTTGACATTGAATTATCAAAAGACAAAGGAAGAAAGAATAACTTGACAAAGGTTCAGAATCAATCAAAGAATTTGAAACCATTGAGACAATAGCCAACTAGATAATCGGCCCCAAGTACATCCTCAACCAATTAAGATGGCACCAGAAATTCAAATTATTGGTATTTTACACAAATAAAAATGATGTCATAGAATATTTATTCATGTTGGAGTTTCAATGGAAGATGAGAAACATCACAAACAATAATGTAAATTAATAGGACTTTATAAGCACTTTGAGATTTGATACAATGCAATGGTATATGAAGACTAATGCTCAAGGAATTAAGGATTGGGATACTATTGAAAAATAATTTAGGACAAAATTCCATTTCCCTGAAGCACCATCAGAAGGGGTGAGTAAGATGTGAGAACTAGTTCAAAGATAAAACTGAGAGAATCAAATATTTCAGCTACAAGTTCAAAACCATGACAAGGAAAATAGAAGAAACCCTCACAGACAAACAACATATCGAATGGTTCACTTCGAGACTCCTCCTTACATCAGAGGAATGTTGGATGGAAAAAATTTCAATATACTCTCAGATGCAATTGAAATGGCCATTAGACTAAAGGCCCAACCATGGCATAGAGAAGGGGAAATCTCACTAAAATTTTTTTTGGATAGAGTCCAATTGGAGATGGAAAAATTTAAAATCCAAAAATTAATTTAGATGAATGAATATCTAGTGTGTATTATGTTGTGCAGAGGGTCATAGTAAGTATGAGTGTCCTTACCTAGAAAAATAAAAAAGAGTTGTAGCTATGAGACAACATTCATCAAAAAAGTCTCTTCTAGTAGCTCAGGATAAAGAACATGGTGAGGCATTTGTAGATTACGGGACCAACACTCTCAGGATGCTTTTCCTCTATTATAATTAGCTCCACCCACTAACCAGTTAATGTACTACATGACTTATGGTTCCTACAATCATTATCACCACACATGCCCCTTTGTAGAAGCACTTAAAGACCTAAAGGATTACAATAATCAAAGAGTGATGATAGCAAGACGCAATACAACACCTGCACCTCCCCCTCCTACACAACCAATACCTGCATTGACTCCACCACCTTCCCAATCAATAATAACTAGCCCTTGATATCCAAATCATCAAGGTGGAAAACCCCAATTTAGATTTGGCTATCAGGGGAATAACTACAATCATAATTACCAGAGATACAACGATGGAGGATACCACAGAGGTTACACATGAGGTTATAGATGAGGTTACAAAGGATGTTACTAAGGAGGATATCGAGGAGGATATAAAAATTAACAAGGAGGAATAGGATACCAAGGATATGACAATTATCAAGGAGGAAGAGGATACCAAGGATATAGTGGATATCAAGGAAGAGACAACCAAGGAGGTGGTTATCAAGAGAGAATACCCATGAATTTGTTATAAGTGTGGACAAGATGGGAACTTAGCTAGAAATTGCATAGATCTTGACCCTTGTGGTTTTTGTCATGAAATAGGTCATGATTCTTTAATTTGTCCCAAAGAAACTCAATTCTATAGGAGTAGAGGTACAAAATCAAAGGCCTTTGGAATAGATGCATAAAAGAGTGTACAACAAATCATAAAGATACCATGGGATGAGAAGACAATATCAAAAGACAAGGAGAGAGCATCTAGCTCAAGGAGTAGACCAAAAAATGAGGATAAGAAGGAAGAAGAGAAATAAAGCTATATGAAAAGAAAAGCCACCAAATCAGGAAAAAGCATTGAAGAAACAAGATATAGGGCCACAATTACTACTAGAAGTGTCGTAAGGAAATAATTTATACCTAGGAAAAAGAAAATAATCAGACTACCCCAGGAAGAAATTTCATTTGGTGGAGAAGAATGGGATTTCAAAGACATCAAAAAAAAATCATAATAAAGAGGTGGAAAATAATAGAGAGGTAGTAAAGAGGGCACAAACCCAAGAGGAAATAGAAAAAAAAATCTTTAAGGAGGAAGCGATTGTTGTTCTAAAGGAGATAACTAAACTAGCAATCAAACATTGTCTTACAGAGAAGTTAGAACAATTCAGAAAGTATAGAAACAAGGAAAAGAAAAGTTTTAATGTTCAAAGAATTGAAGTGAGACCTCATATGTGGAAAATAAATGTCTTCCACACTCAAAGAACATGGTGGAAATCTACCATCTACTTAGATGTTGATATATTTGATACCACTATTACCAAATTTTTACTTGATCTTGGTGCAAATGTCAATATGATGTCAAAAACTACATGGGAGATACTAGGAAGAGCTCCAATGGAACTCATTAAATACATAATTGGATTAGTAGATGGATCATCAAGACAACAATTGGGAGCATTAAATAGTTTTGAAGTAAATTTTATGGGAATCAAGAAATTAGTAAACTTTGAAGTTGTTGAGATAGTTTTAAGTCCATCTTATAATGTCATTCTAGCTCTAGAATGGTTTGTAGATTGTAATGGAACGTTAAAGTTAGAAGAGGAGGGAGTAATAGTACAAGAAAATGGAATTTGCATGCATGTACCATTACATACATGGATGAGTGTTGCATGGGAAGAAGAATATTTCAATGACATCCAAGGAGTATATGCCTTTAAATTTTTTTCTAATATTGTAAAGGACTTTGAACCAAACTCAAATGGAGAAATATCAATTAAAATTAAGTCTGCAACTAAAAATTTAGACAATGTTATAGAGGCATGGATATATGGATTCCCAGAATCTATAACAAGAAAAATACATTATTCAAAAAGAGTACTGCCACGAGTAATTACACTAGATGATGTCGTGGATGAAAATGTTTTGCCTACAAAAGATAGATTTGAGGAAGAAGAGAGATATTATTCCACCAAAGAAGAAATAGAAGAAATTCCAATAAAAAGGGTATATAGATTAAGTTGGGGGGCTTCCACCATAATATACCTAAGTATTCAAGATTTGGATACTTAGAGGGTTATATTAATCCGGAGGAAATTTCAGAGGAGCAGTGGAAAATATGATCATGTAAAGGTGATGCTTTCGGATTTATACCTCAAGTATTCGTCATTCGATGTCATCTTCATCTTCGTACATCATCAAAAAAAATTGTCACGTGGTGGGTCCTCACGCCACCACGTGGCCTGCCACCATTTTTCCCATCAACTTAGGCGAGTTATATTTTACCCCGATGAGTTGTTAGCCAAATTATACATCAAACCATGGGCCGAGTTTCATTGTATGGATCAAGCTCGAGTTGCATTACATTGCCAAGTTTGAGCTATACATGAGCAAGCTATTTCAATGACTTAGAAAGCATTGACCGAGCTATACATGGGTGAGGTGGCATAATTATGTTGGCCGAAAAAATATGAGGATGTGAATGTAGCCACAACTAAGTATATCCAATGTGGGCTATATTAATCCCTTCTACATCTCCATCCTTGCTAATGTGGGATAATCCACATATATGGGGATAAGGTTGGTTTACATGGTAGGGATCCCACGATCAATCCAACTCGCAGTGTACGTGGTCAGTTCATGGTGAGCGTAAGACCCGATAGATGTGGTGGAGGAGTGTGGAGACCCAGGATAGGTGGCAAGTAGGAGACTGACGTGGATGGGTGGAAAAGGTTCACAGACTCACGTGGTAGGTAGCAGAGATGTTCAACACAGTTAGAAGCCCATGTAGATATCTTAGCACAGGGATCTCGGCAACAACGGGTAAAATAGTGATTGTGTGAGTCAGGTGCAGGATTTGATCCCTTAACATCTCATTTGGAAATGTGTGAGCCATACCAACTCGTCCAACTGAGTTGGTTGGAAATTGGTTGGGAGATAAGCTATAAAGCATATAGCTTGGGCCACACTTGGCTATAAAATCAAACATCCCTCCTCATTAAACACAACCTTCCCTCGAAGGCACACAAGCTCGTTGTTTAAGCTTCCTCCATTCGAAGTCTCTCCCAAGCACATGCCCAGGGAGGATAAAAGATAGTGTATGACCATGGAAAATAATGAGGGCCATAATTTCGTGGAGGAATATAAAGTCCTATATTTTATTATAGGCATTTTTGGAGCTAATGCCTATACAGACATGTAAATATATAAGTCCTATTTATATAGGCATTATATGAAGATGAAGTTCCACTCTCTCTCCAAGAAGAAGTAATCTGAGCCTGAGATGAGGAGAATGAAGGTGAATTTTGAAGGCATTTTAGTGGTGAAATTATAGAGGAAAAATATTTTAAGCCCTATATTATTCATTATAGACATTATTTTATTAAAGTTCTATTATATTATTTAATAGGCATATGGAGAGATATAATGCCTATATTATTTATCATAGGCATAAAAAATGAAGAAGTCCTATATTATTCATTATTGGTACATGACAGAAGTGTGATATTATTGTTATCAATATGTTGATAAAGTAAGGCCTATTTATTTTTATAGGCATATTGAGGACCGATATTATTTGTTATCATAAATATAAGACCTATTATTTTATAGGAATCTTCAAATATTTCAAGAATTATTATTTTTTAACTCACCAAGAGACTTCTCGAGCTGGAGCTCAGAGACACCATGGAGCCGAGGGACACGATAGAGCATCAGAGAAGAAGTAAATCTTGGAATATTCAGTATGTTGGACAAATTTTCAGATCATTAGCTTTGGAGGAGGGTCATTATTTAGTATGATATTTTTACCGACAATTGATGTCTACTATCATCTGGAGAATTAGCACCACACAAAAGAAACATGGAGATTTTTGGAAGAATACTTAGCACCGTGCAATGGAGGCATATATGCATTCATTGATGGAATACTAGATCAAATCTACCTAGGTAGCAGCTGCATGGAAAGTTTCTTGTTCCATTTGTATTCAATATTATCATGTTTGGATTGTATTATTTGTTAAAGTCATGGAAGAAGATAATATATCGATTCTGTTAATAAACTTGGAGATGTAGGAATTCTTCAGAACCCCATTATCAACTTGTGTACAGTGTGTTTTAATTCTTGCATTGCTTAAAGTTGATTTTAATGGGATAAGCTTGGAAAATAATTTAAATCATATAGGGGTTTGTGTTCAAGTTATAAATTTTGGTCAATTTTTGGATCAAGTTGGTATCAGAGTTGGTTTTTCTTGCTGGAAAACCTGTTATTCTCTGAGTTGACAGTGATGGCATCAATATATACTTGTAGAGTCTAGATTGGTGGGATAGGCTGAGTGACAGATTTACCATCCTCAGTATTCTTCTTGCATTTATATTTTGATTATTCCATTGTATCTCATATGCACATGAGAGATCGTTTGACGATCCATAGGGTATCTATTAAGGTAGCCTAGGCCAAAAATGAGGATTTTATAGTTGGTAAGAAATCTAATATGTAGTACAAGTTGACATATTTTTTTCATCTATTGTATAGGATTTCGAGCATTATTTATTTCTCTTATTATAAAACTAGAAAACTATTGTACTAGGTATAATGTATTAATAAGACCCCTTGTGGATAATGTTTGTATACATCTAACTAGTCAGAGCACATTAGTAAAGACCCAATTTTGGGAAATGTTTGTAACCTCTTATACTTGAATTTGTAAGACCCTTAGAGGGAAGTTATTTGGGTGATTTTTCTGACATCAAAGATGTAGTATATTTTTTCCTTATTGAGTTATTTGTCTAGTAGGGAAGAGACAAACACTTTTCATAGATTCATATTTAGTGAGAATCGTTGGGGGATAGGTTTACCATGCTTAGTATATCTTCTTACTTAGAAAATTTTGATTAATACTCGATTCATTATATCTCCTAATTATCTTTTGAGTACATGTTACATCTTGTAGTGGGATCTAACTCATATTTATAAGATTGGATATTTTTCATCCATTTGTGCAGATAATTGAGCTCACAGGTATTAGTTTAGATCTTCATTATGTGTAGCGGCATTGTGACCATACAGCAAGATGGTAGCCAATCACCATTTTCATCTAACATCAAGTCAGATATTCATTCTATGAAGAGGCCATCATACCCATACAATGGAATGGTACCTGATACTTTTTGTCAACAAGAAGAGATTGCGCAAGATTAGCTCAAATCATTAATTAGTGTCAAGGAATTGTGACCATACATTTGAATTGTATCTTATCATCAGACTTAGCACTGCATAGAGGAAGCATTGAGGTATGGAAAGGATACTTAGCATCATACAATGGAGTGTGGAGGTATTCTAAATATATCAAAGTGGAGCATTAGGAGGCAATGAGCCCAAGTGTCATAGGTCCCAAAGATTGAGACATATGTTGTTTGATTGTGGAGTTGGTAGTATACTATGTATATCTCTTCTCAGCAATGTGATTTTGGGTTCACAAGCTTTTTTGGACAAAAAACCTTCTCATTATGGAGGCGTGATCTGAAGGAAATTTTAGAGGATCAATGGTAAATATCATCATGTGAAGGTGATGCTTTCAAGTTTGTACCTCTGATCTTCATCATTGGATGTCGTCTTCGTCTTCGTACACAATCAATAAAAAATATTTTTGATGTGGTGGGTCCACACACAACCACATGGCCTGCCACTACTTTCCCCATCAACTCAAGCAAGTTATATTTTACCTAAGTGAGTTGTTAACTAATTTATACATCGAGCCATGGCCTTTGTTTCATTGCATGGACCAAGCTCGAGTTGTATTGCATTGGCAAGTTCAAGCTATCCACGGTCGAGATATCTCAATGACTTGGTAAGCATCAACCAAGATATACATGGGTGAGATGGAATGGTTATGTTGGCTAATAAAAGAGGAGGACGTGGTCATAGCCATGACTAAGTATATCCAACACGAGATATATTAAGCCCTTCTGCATCTTCATCCCCATAAATGTGGGATAATCCACATATATATGGATAAGGTTGGTGGTTTACAAGGTAGGGAGCCCATGATGGAGCTAAATCACAGTAGATGTGGACGGTTCATTGTGAGCATATGACCCAGAAGATGTGGTGGAGTGTGGATACTTGGCATACATGGTAGGTGAGAGACTGACGTGGATGGGTGTGAAATGCTCATAGATTGGCATGACGGGTGACAAAGATGGTTGGCATGGTTGGAATCTCACATGGAAATCTTAGCATAGGGAGCTCAACATCGGTGGTTAAAATAGTGATCCTGGGAGTCAAGAGTGGGATTGTATCCCTTAACCTCCCCTTTGGAAACATGTCCTCCATACCAGCTCGTCCAACCGAGTTGGTTGGAAATTGGTTGAGAGATAAGATATAAGGTGTATAGCTCAGACTGAATTTGGCTATAAAAGCCAACCTCCCTCCTCATTCAACATAGTTATCCCTCGAAGGAACACAAGCTCATTGTTTAAGCATCCTCCATTTGAATTCTCTCCAAAGCACAAGCCCAAGGAGGATAAGAGATAGTGTATGGCCATGGAAAGTAATCAAGGCCATTATTTTGTGGAGGAATAAAAAGTCCTATATTTTATTATAGGCATTTTTCGAGCTAAGGCCTATAAAGGTATGCAAATATATATGTCTTATTTATATATGCATTATATGAAGATGAAGCTTCACTCTCTCTCTAGTAAGAATTACTTTGAGCTCGAACCGAGGAGAACGAAGGTCAAGTTCGAAGGCATTTTGGTGGTAAAATTACGGAGGAAAAATATTGTAAGCCCTATATTATTCATTATAGGTATTATTTTATTAAAGTATTATTATATTATTTAATAGGCATATGGAGAGATATAAGGCTTATATTATTTTTTATAGGCATAAAAAATGAAGAAGTTCTATATTATTCATTATAGGCACATGAAAAAAGTACGATATTATTTTTATCGGCATGTTGATAAGGTAAGGGCTATTTATTTTTATAGGGATATTGAGGACAAATATTATTTGTGATCGATAAGATAATACCTATTATTTAATATGCATATTCAAATACTTCGAGAGTTATTATTTTTTAACTCTCCAAGATACTTCTCAAGATGGAGCCTGGAGATGCCATGGAGCCGAGGGACATGACAAAGCATCAGAGAAGTAGTAAAGCTCAGAACCTTCAGGATGTTGGATGAATCGTCATATTGTTAGCTTCGGAGGAGGGTCACTATTCAGTATGATCTTGTTGGTGAAAATTGATGTCTATTGACATCTGGATACTTAGCACCTCACAACAGAAGTGTGGAGGTTTCTGGAAGAATACTTAACATAGTGCAAAGGAGGCATAGAGGTATTCATGGATAGAATACTGGATCGAATCTACCAGGGTAGCTACTTGGTGAAAAGGTTCTTGTTCCATTTGTATTTAGTATTAGCATGTTTAGATTGTATTATTTTTTACAGTCATAGAAGATGATAATATATCGGTTCTATTAATGAACTCAAAGATGTAGGCCTTTTTCCAAACTTCGTTATCAACCTATATGTAGTGTGTTTTAATTATTTTATTGCTTAAAGTTGATTTTAATGGGATAAGTTTCGAAAAGAATGTAAAACCTATAGGGGTTCATGGTCAAGTTAAAATTTTCGGTCAATTTTTGAATCAAGTTGGTATCAGAGCTAGTTGTTCTTGTCAGCAAACCTATTATTCTTTGAGCAGGTTGATTAGTGCATGCTGAGTTGATAGTGACAACATTGGCTTATACTTGTGGAGTCCAGATTACTGAGGGACAAGTTTATCATCCTCAGTGTTTTTCTTGCATTTATATTTGGATTATTCCATTATATCTCATATGTAGATGAGATATCGTTCAATGATCCAAAGGGCATACATTGAGGTAGCCTAGGCCAACACTGATAATTCTATAGCTGGTAAGAATTCTAAGATGTAGTAAAATTTGACATATTTTTTTCAGCTATTGTATAGGATTTTAAGCATTATTTATTGCTCTTATTATAAAATTGGAAAACTATTATACTAGGTATAACGTATTAATAAAACCCCTTGTGGAAAATGATTGTATACATCTAACCAATCATATCACATTAGTAAAGACCCAATTTTGGGCAATGTTTTTAATCTCTTATACTTGCATTTGTAAGACCCCTATAAGGCAATTATTTTGGTGATTTTTTTATAATGTCATAGATGAAATATATTTTTTCCTTGTTGAGTTATTTTTCCAACAGGGAGAAGACAAATATTTTTTAGAGATTCAAATTTAGTGATAATAGTTGGGGGACAGGTTTACCATACTTAGTATATCTTCTTACTTGGAAGTTTTTTATTAACACTCCATTTATTATATCTCCTAATTAAATTTTGAGTACTTGTTATAGCTTGCAGTAGGATCTAACTCATATTTATGAGCTTGGATATTTCTTAGCCATTTGTGTAGACAACTGACTTCCCAGATATCAATTCAAATCTTCGTTCAGTGTAGAGGCATTGCGACCATAAAGCGGGATGGTAGTTGATCACTTTTGGCATCTAAAATTAGGTCAGATATTCATTCTGTGAAGAGGCCATCGTGGCCATATAGCAGAATGGTACCTAATACTTTTCATCAACAACAAGATCTCACAAGAGATTAGCTCATATTGTCATTTGGTGTCAAGGCATTACGACCGTACATTCGAATGGTAGTTGATCATCAGACTTAGCACTACACAAAGGAAGTGTTGAGGTCTGAAAAGGATACTTAGCACTGTACAGTGGAGTGTGAATGTCTTCTAAATATATCAAAGTTGTGTAGCAGGAGGTAGTGAGACCAAGTGCCACAGGTCTCAGAGATTGATCCATTAGTTTTTTTATTAGTATATCTCTTCTCAGCAATGTGATTTTGGATTCACAAGATTTTTGGGACAAAAAACCTTCCCATTGGGGAGGCGTGATCCAGAGAACATTTCAGAGGAACAATGGAAAATATGGTTGTCGGAAGGTGATACTTTTGGTTTTATACCTCTTGTATTTTTAATTCGATGTCATCTTTATCTTCATACATGATTGACAAAAAAAATTGTCATGTGGTGGGTCCTCAAGCCACCATGTGGCCTACCACCATTTTTTCCATCAACTCAAGTGAGTTATATTTTACCTTAGTGAGTTGTTAACCAGATTATGCATTGAGCCATGGGCCAAGTTTCATTACATGGATCGATATCAAGTTGCATTGCATTAGTGAGTTCAAGCTATACATGGGTGATCTATCTCAATGACTTGGCAAGCATCGATCGAGTTATACATGGGTGAGCTTGCACAATGATGTTGGCCAAAAAAAGAGGAAGACGTGGTCATAGCCATGACTAAGTATATCCATCACATGATATATTAAGCCCTTCTGCATCTCTATCCCCACAAATGTGGGATAATCTACATAAATGTGGATAAGGTTGGTGGTTTACATGGCAAGGAGCCAACGATGGATCCAACTCACAATGGAGGTGGATAGGTAGTGGTGAGCATAGGACATAGAAGACATGGTGGAGGAGTGTGGAGACCTGGGATACGTGGCAAGTGCGAGACCGATGTGGATGGTTTTGAAAGGGTCATAGACTGGCATGGCAGGTGGTACAGATGGTTGGCATGGTTGAAATCCCGCATAGAGAGCTTAGCACAAGGAGCTCAGAAGTAGTGGTGTTGGGGTGTGGAGCCTATTTTCAGTCTTTTGGAATCATTATTGAAGTGTTGGATTTTGAATGGTTAAGTTTGGAAACTTCAAAAGCATTCTAAAGTAGTTTTTTTTCATGTTATGACATCGTTGTTAAGTTTTTGTTAATAGTGACAATTTTTTTCATCCATGGGAAGTTGAAAGATGATGAATTTCAAACTTCTTGGTGCATCTTTAGAACTTCCTAGAAGGATTGTAATATTATAAATAGAGGTGTTAGGGGTGTCCTAATCTATAAAAAAAATCAAGAGTAATCTTGGGTATCTTGAGTGATCAAGAGGTGATTAAGAGTAATCAAGGTTGAGAAATTAGGTGTCAATTGTGTCTTAGATGTGGTTTAACATCTTTGGGAATTCTAGTGTGAGTTCATGAGCGATTGTTGTGTAATTGTAAATTAGATAAGACTATAATAATAAATTCTGAGTAACTTCTTGGTGGACGTAACCTATATTGGGTAAACCACATTAAATATTTTCTTGTCTTCTTTTGTGCATTATTTATATATGTTGTTATATTTCTGCAAGTTTTGTTTTTCTAAATAGTTTCCTGTTGTGATTTGAGGAATTATTTCTGCATATATTTTCTCTAATTCCTAACAATTAGTATCAAATCTTTGGTATTTTTCTGTTGAATTTGTGGATCGCAAGGAACATTTAGCTTGAGTGGGAGCTATGGAAGATGAGGGAAGATAGAGGGTTGAGAATTTCAATGGGTAGAAATTTGGTTTGTGGAATATGCAGATGGAGGATTACTTGTATCAGTAGGACCTCTATGTTCCTTTGACTGGAAAATCAAAGAAACCTATAGCCATGTCAAATGAGGATTGGGAGTTGCTGGATAGAAAGGTGCTCGAGGTAATTCAGATATGTATTGCATATTTAGTTGCTTTCAACATATCATAGGATAAGACCATAGAAGGTCTCAAGAAAATGTTGGGGAAGTTATATGCAAAACCCTCTTCCTCTAATAAAAAAAATTGATGAAAAAGTTATTTAATATGAAGATGTCTGAGAATTGTTTAGTTGTTGATCATTTGAATGAATTTAATACGGTTATGATTATGTTAAACTCAATGAAAATTGACTTTGATGATGAGGTCAGGGATTTTTTAATTTTGTACTCCTTACTAGATATCAGGGAAAACATTGTTATGGTTGTAAGTAATTTGGTCTCTAATTATACAAAGCTAAAGTTTGAATATTTGATGCAAAGGAAGAGCACCCGGGAATCTTCTACTTCTAGAAATTCTTTAATGGTGGAGAGTAGAGGGAGACAAAAGAATAGAGGGAAAGGTAACTGTGGGAAGTCAAATGATCACAGAAGGTCAAACTCCAAGAGAAAGTTGAAATGTTGGAACTATAGGAAGGTTGGTCATGCTAAGAAATATTGTTGGGCTCCTTGGGATAATAAGAACAAGGAGGAAGCTAAGGAGGTAAATGTGGCAGCATATAATGTTTTTAGCATGCCTTAATTCTTTCTTTAGATAATATTACTCAGTCTTAGGTGTTAGATTCAGGGACTTCTTTCCATTCCACCCCACATAGACATTTCTTTACTGATTTTGTTCAAGGTGATTTTTGATATGTATATCTATGTGATGATGAACCATGCAGCATAGTACGAAAAGGTTGTGTTTGGGTGAAAATGTAGAATAGGAACACATGGCTACTTAAGGACAGTAGCGGGTCAGCTAGGTAGTGATGGTTGTACGATCAATTTTATAGCAGATTCTGAGAAAGCTTCCAAGGGAGCTCTTATGGTTGGAAGAGGTAACAAAACTAGTACTTTGTATTTAACCAGTGGTGTTGATTATTGTAATATAGTTGTTGTAGATGGAAATGTAACTTTTTGGCACCATAGAATCAATCATATGATTCAAAAGGACATGCATATTTTAAAGAAAATGTTTCACATATAAAAGGAGTTAGATTTGGACTTCTGTGAGGACTATGTTTATGGAAAATAGATTTGAGTGAGATTCCTCAAGGTTAGACCTATCAACAAGGAGGTAAGTTGGAGTTGGTGCATACGGATGTATAGGGGCCAACTAAGGTAAACTGTATTGGTGGTTCATGTTATTATGTCACTTTCATTGATGATGTAACTAGAAACATTTGGGTATATTGCATTAAAAAGAAATATGATATGTTTGAAACTTTCAAAATATGGAAAGCCTTTGTTGAGAATGAAATAGGTCTCAAGATGAAATGTCTCAGGTTAAATAATGGAGGGGAGTATTGCAGTAGTGAATTTATTAATTACTATATGGTAAATGGGATCCACATGCAAAGGATGGTTCCAAATACTCCACAATAAAATGGAGTGTCAAAGATAATGAACAAGACAATAATAGAGCGTGCTAGGTATATGAGGTTATATGTGGGGATGACACTCATGTTTTGGGTGGAGCAGTGGGCACAGTTGTTTAACTCATTAACATAGGACCCTCTATAGACTTGGATGGAGGTATACCTAAGGAGGCTTGGTCTGGTAAGAAAATTGATTACTCATTTCTTATATTATTTGGATGTGAGGTATTTTTTCACTTTGATAAAGATGATATGACCAAGTTAGAGGCTAATTCTGAGAAATGCACCCTTGTTTGATATGGTGAGGATGACTTTAGTTTCTATGTTTTGAGTATTAAGGTGTTGTCTTTAATGAAAAATTCATGTATAAATATCAGTTGTAGGAACAGAAAGAGGAATTAAAGAAATAATACATAGTGTTAGAGGAAATTACAAATGGCAAGGTGTCTAAGGGGTCAGTTTAGGTGTAACATGTTTTGGTGGGGCCAGTTTAGGTACAACATGTTCTGGGACAGCCAGTTCAGGAACCTACTTATCAAGAACCCTAAAATCCTGAGGTGAGAATTTATTCTAGGGTAAGAAGGGAACCTAAATATTTTACTTCATCTTTAATTACTTATTGCTCACTTCCAGTGGAGAGCCAAAGTTCTTTGAGGAAGTAGTGCAGGTAGATGCCAGGAAGAAGTGGGATCAGGCCATGGATAAAGAGCATAGATCTCTTGTGAAGAACCGGACCTGGGATCTAGTGGTGCTACTGAAGGGAAAGAGATATTTGCAGAACAAGTGGGTGTACAAAATCAAAGAGGAAGATGGAGGAAAGAAAAGATACAAGGCTTGGTAGGTGGTCAAGGTATTTGCACAAAAGAAAGGTATTGACTTTTATGAAAAAATTTCTCTTGTTGTTAAAATTACCTCTATTAGGATTATTCTTGGTTAAGTAGTAGTGGAAGACTTGCACTTAGAGTAGTTTGATGTAAATACTACATTCCTTCATGGTGAGTTGGAGGAGGAATTGTATATGCATCAGCCAAATGGTTATGAGGTTAAAGGGAAGGAGAGGTTAGTGTATAAATTAAAGAAGAGCTTGTATGTCCTGAAATAAGCTCCATGGAAGTGGTAAAATAAGTTTGATAGTTTTATGTAGGAGTAGGGTTACTCTATGTATCACTCAGACCATTTTGTGTACATCAAGAAGTTTCTTGATGGTAGTTACATTATTTTTTGCTTGTATGTGGATGATATGCTTGTTACAGGGAAGAGAATTGTATAGCATCAGCCAAATGGTTTCTTAAGAGGCATGTAAGGGAAGGAGAGGTTAGTGTATACTCAAGAAGTAGCTAGGTGACTCCTTTGCTATGAAGGATTTGGGGGAAGAAAATCAAATCCTTGGTATGAGAATAATGTTAGGAATAAAATTTAGGTTCATTCATCATTAGTTGGTATTTGAATAAATGTAATAAGTTAAAGTATTTAATTTAAATACTTTAAACTTATGTCAATAGGTATTATTTATCCTTAGTTGTTAGTTAACTAAGTGATAGTGTTCTCGTCCCAATGTTTGTGGAATCATGTTCCATCTTGCATATTTTGTTCCTGGATGATTTTCATGACAGGAAATTTTAGAAGTCAGGGGAAATATGTTATTTTTTCATATTTACTTAGATTAGGTGATTTGTTTCCATATATTGTGGATGAGATAGAAGCTGTCCAATATCTATAAATATTGTAGTTCTCTCATTTGTTTTATAATACGTATTTTTTATATTAATAAAATACACAAGCACCATCTTGTTTATATGCAAAGATTCTATGTCAAATATTTTTTTCAAATATTCATTGTCAAGATTTGGTATCAAAGCAACATTCTGATCCAGAGAGGAGTGTAGGAATTTTTAGGGAGATCTTGAGAAATTACAGAGCTAAGAGGGGCCATAGATGCCCCCAGCCATTTCAAAACCCCTACCTAAATTCACACCTCGGTTCACAGTTGATTTATAGTTGAATTACACCTCGAGTACAATCACAGGACCTTGCAGACCTGTATGTAACTCTATTACAAAATGTGACATTGTTTCATTCTCTTTTTTATTAAGAAAAAAACTACTTGTACCTGGAAAAAAAATTAATTGGAAGCAATTTAAAAATATATATACAATATTTTTGATATATGGGGACCTAATATTTTCAAGCTCCCCACATTAATTTTTCTTCCTCTTCTCTATATTTTGCCTTCTCCTTCCAAGATTTGTCAGAAGAAGTTTAAGCGACAAAAAAAGGAGATCCAATCAAACGTGGAAGCTTCTCTGTGAACCTGCACCTACCAAAGGAGAAGAAGATAGGAGATTTCAACAATCTCCAACGTTCCTACATCCAAAACAGAGACTACAAATTAAACATAGAGAAGATTTGTAACCTACAAGGGAAAAAAACATTGGAAAAAGGGAAGAAAAAGTTGTCTGTAAGGAAAAATAACTATGTAGAAAGAGAAACAATAAAAGAAAATTGTGGCCAAGGTTTATTATAATTCTTAGGCAAAGTGGTTAAACTACAGTTACACCCTAAAACACACTATGCATTCATGTAATCATTTATCTGCGTTTGGTTAAAAAAAATTATGTTTCTAAAAAAAACCATTTTTGGACGTTGCAAAAAAATTAAGTACAAAAAAATTCTATTTTTGGAAAGGGGCCCAGAAAGATATTGAAATTCAGTTTTAAAAAGTCATAACTTTCAACCCTCGGATTGTACCAAGGTGCCATTTTTTTTAAAGTGTGTGTTTTGACGAGCTCTATGTCTTGGTGCAATTTTTAATAAAATTTATTTTGTTAAAAATTACAAAAATTAGATATTGTTTGTATTTGAAAAGAGGCCAAAGAGCACATTTTTTTTTATCGAATCGGCCAAGAGAGCCATTTTATTTTTGCAAATTGGCCATAGAGCCAAATTTGCAATACGGCCAATAGTGTAAAAAATTCATTGTACACGGCCAAAAAGGAGCCCAAAATAAAAAAGATAAGATTTTTTGGGGGGTGTGCATGCTTTAAGGGGAAAATTGTGGCCAAGGTGTTCAAGTTAAACTACAGTTACACCCTAAAACACACTATTCATGTAATCATTTATCTGCGTTTGGTTAAAAAAAATTATGTTTCTAAAAAAAACCATTTTTGGACGTTGCAAAAAAATTAAGTACAAAAAAATTCTATTTTTGGAAAGGGGCCCAGAAAGATATTGAAATTCCAGTTTTAAAAAGTCATAACTTTCAACTGGTACCTCGGATTGAGGTGCCATTTTTTTAAAGTGTGTGTTTTGACGAGCTCTATGTCTTGGTGCAATTTTTAATAAAATTTATTTTGTTAAAAATTACAAAAATTAGATATTGTTTGTATTTGAAAAGAGGCCAAAGAGCACATTTTTTTTTATCGAATCGGCCAAGAGAGCCATTTTATTTTTGCAAATTGGCCATAGAGCCAAATTTGCAATACGGCCAATAGTGTAAAAAATTCATTGTACACGGCCAAAAAGGAGCCCAAAATAAAAAAGATAAGATTTTTTGGGGGGTGTGCATGCTTTAAGGGGAAAAGGTGTTCAATTTTTTCTTCTACTATTTATCACTTTTCACAATGGCCGCAATTACGACACCAAAATTCTTTTTTCCATATTCTCAACTTTTGTGTTCTGATAATTATCTAGCATGGAAAACAAAAATTCATGCACAACTTGATTTTGAAAATATATGGTCTGTTGTCTCTAGTACATTAACAATATCTACAACAGATGTTACACAACAAGCTACATTTTATTGTGCAAATCAAAAAGTAAAGTTAATAATCTTGTTTAGTGTTTCAGATGAGGTACAACCTCATATTCATGAGACCAAAACAACAAAAGAATCTTAGGACAAGTTGAAAACAGTATATGAGTAAAAAAATCAGAACACAATACTTCATCTCCAGAGTCAACTATTAAACTTGAAAATGTAACCAACTGAGAAAATTGAAATGTTTTTGAGAAGAGAAGTAACTTTGAGTGCATCACTTCAAGCTTTGGAAGAATAAGTAACTGATAAATCACTCGTGCCTATAGTATTGAGAGCTCTTCTTCCTTATAGGATTTTTGTGATGATGTTAAACATAACAGGTCAAACAATTTTTTTTGAAGAGTTAGTGAATATGCTACAACAAGAGGAATATATTCACTCAACTACTGAAACTGAAGAGAAGACACTTACTTCTAATTAAAAAGGGGAAAAATAGGCTAAGTCTAGTAAACAACCTCAGAAACAAGGTAATACTCAAAAAGGCCAAAAGGACTAACAAAAATATCTTATTTGTGTTTGAAAATGACATGAGTTAAAGAATTAGTGGTACAACACATTCTAATAAGGATCGTCAAGTGGTAAAAAGATTAATTACCAACAAAAAAAATCATACCAACAACAGAGTAAATAGGGACAAAATTATCAAAAGTGGAAGAAGAAACCAACTCAACAAGGAAATGTAGCCGAACAGGAAGATCAATTTGATGATGATGAATTCCTATATTCTGCACAGTCAAATGAAGTATCTAATTCTACAAATCAAATTTGGTATGTCGACTCTACAACTCAACACATGACAAGAAAGAAAGATTGGTTCTTCACAATGAGTAAAAAACCCACCAAAAATCATGTCTCTTTGGGTGATGATACATCATATAGTGTTGAAGGAATTAGTTCCATTTCACTACCACTTTGGCATCATAATTGTAAAATTACATATGTTCTTTATGTCCCTGGTTTAACAAAAAAATTGTTATCCGTGATTCAATTCTTAGATCGTAATATCAAAATTGACTTTGATTGTAAAGGCAGTAAAAAGATGTTCCTAATTCGAGATCAGTCAAAAAGCTCCAAAATTGTTATAACAGCTTCGAATGTGGGAAGAATTTTTTAGTTGGATTTTGTTCAATGAAATGATCAAGCACTTGTAGCCAAGGATACATAATCAGCTCAACTATGGCATCAAAGACTTGGACATGTGATTTCATAACTTAAAAGAGCCATAACTTTCAACTGGTAACTCAAATTGAGGTGTCTTTTTTTTTTAAAGTGTGTGTTTTTGCGATCTCTATGTATTGGTCTAGATTTTAATAAGATTTGTTTTGTAAAAATTGAAAAATTTAGAGATTTTTTGTATTTCAAAAGAGGCCAAAGAGTCCAAAAATTTAGTTATTGTTCAAATCGGCCAAGAGAGCCATTTTTTTGCAAATCGGACATAGATCCAAATTTGTAACAAGGCCAATAGTGCAAAGAATTTATTGTACATGGCCGAAAAAGAGCCCAAATTAAATAAAATAATATTTTGTGGGGGGGTGTGCATGCTTTAAGGGGGTAAAAGTGTTCAATTTTTTCTTCTACTGTTTATCACTCTTCACAATGGACGCAATTACAGCATCCAAATTCTTGTTGCCAGATTCTCAACTTTTGCATTCTAATAATTATCCCGCATGGAAAACAAAAATTTTCACACAACTTGATTTTGAAAATCTATGGTTTGTTGTTTCTGGTACATTAACAAGATTTGTAACATATGTTACACAACAAGCTACATTTGATCATGCAAATCAAAAAGCAAAGTTAGTAATCTTGTTTAGTGTTTTATATGAGGTACAACCTCATATTCGTGAGACCACAACAACAAAAGAATCTCGGGACAAGTTGAAAATAGTATATGAGTCCAAAAATAAGAACACAATACTTCATCTCCAGAGTCAACTATTGAACTTGAAAATGTAACCAACTGAAAAAGTTGAAATGTTTTTTAGAAGAATAACAACTTTATGTGCATCACTTCAAGATTTGGAAGAATAAGTAATTAACACATCACTCATGCCTATAGTATTGAGATTGCTTCCTCCTTATAGGATTTTTTTGACCACGTTAAACATAATTAGTCAAACAAAAAAAAATTGAAGAGTTAGTGAATATGATAAAACAAGAGGAATCTATTCAGTCAACTACTAAAGTTGACGAGCAGGCACTTGCTTCTAATAAAAAAGGAAAAAAATAGGCTAAGTCTAGTAAATAGCCTTAGAATCAAGGTAATACTCAACAAGGCCAAAAGGACCAACAAAAATGTCTTATTTGTGGTCAAAAATAATATGAGTTAAAAAATTGTTGGTACAACATATTCCACTAAGGATCATCAAGTGGTAAAAAAATAAATTACCAACAAACAAAATCTATTCAAAAATAGATTAAATAGGGACAAAATAATAATTGGAAGAAGAAACCAACTCAACAAGGAAATGTAGCCAAATAGGAAGATCATTTGATGATGATGACTTCCTCTATTCTGCATAATCAAATGAAGTATCCAATTCTATAAATCAAATTTGGTATATTGACTCAGGTGTAACTCGACACATGACAGGAAAGAAAGATTGGTTCTTCACAATGAGTAAAACACCCACAAAAAATCATGTCTCTTTATGTGATGATACATCATATAGTGTTGAAGGCATTAGTTCCATTTCACTACCACTTGGGCATCATAATTGTAAAATTACAGATGCTCTTTATATCCCTGATTTAACAAAAAATATGTTATCTATGAGACAATTATTATATCACAATCTAAAAATTGACTTTGATTGTAAAGGTGGTAAAAATATGTGCCTAATTCGAGATAAGTCACGAAGCTCAAAAATCATTGTAACAGCTTCAAATGTGGTAAGAATGTTTTAATTGGATTTTTTTCAATGAAATGATCAAGCACTTGTAGCCAATGATACATCATCAGCTCAACTATGACATTGAAGACTTGGACATGTTATTTTTGGCTATCTTGACACACTTCGTCGATAACACATGGTTAGGGGTTTACCACCTCTAAAAAAGGGTACAAATAAATGTCAGCATTGTTTGGCAAGAAAACAACATAGAGCACCATTCAAACATAGTACATTTTGGGATAAGGCAAAATTTGACTTGGTGCATACTGATCTGTGCGGACCAATGAGACCTATCCACTCTGGGTTTCAATATTTCATGTTCTTTTTTTATGATTTTTCAAGAAAAATGTGGATATATTGTCTTTCTATAAAATACCAAGATTTTGAAATTTTCAAGAAGTTCAAAGCCCTTGTTGAAATAGATTCTGGTAGGTAAATAAAAGCACTCCACTCAGATTGGGGGGAGAATACACCAGCAATGAGTTCAATGATTTTTTAAAAACAGTGATATTCATTATCAAATGGATCCTCCTCACACACCACAGCAAAATGGTGTTGTTGAAAGGAAAAATCATACTATCATGAATATGGTGAGATGTATGATTGATGATGCAAGTTTATAAAAAAAACATTTTGGGCTAAAGCAACTAAAATGATAGTCTATTTACTAAACAAAGTTCCCACTGCAGCTCTTGATGGAGTAACACCACATGAAGCATGGTCAGAGCATAAGCCATCTATTTCACACCTTAGAGTTTTTTAATGTAAAGCGAGCATGCACATTCCTAAGAAACAAATAACTAAGCTTGATATGAAATCAGAAAAACTTATCTTCTTGGGATATAGTGATGAAGCACTTGGCTACAAACTTATGGATCCAAAAACAAGGAGGGTATACACTAGCTGGGATGTTGAGTTATTTGAGAAGAAAGAAGAAGATGCTCTTCCATACACTCACATGATGAAAAAATAAACCCTATAGTGAAAATAGAATATGTTAATCACTTTGGTGATGAAAATGATGATGAGGAAGATGGTGAAATTCAACCTCCCATAGGAACCGCAAAAATTATGCCTAAATGGTATACAAGTATGATTAGAGATGTAAAATTGGATAGTGTCCTCGACACATCTACTACTTGAATGAGGACTCTAAGTATGGCTCAAAATGAGTTCAATTTGGCCTTAATGGGTAAATTTTTTGAAACTACTGAGCCATCCACAATTTCAGAAGCCCTAAAGTATAAACCTTAGAAAGATGTTATAGATGAAAAATATAAGTCACTTATGAAAAATAATACATGGCAGCTTACATATCTTCCACCAGGGAAAAATTCGATTGGATGTAGATGGATCTTCAAAAAAAATTACAAAGCAGACGAAAAATTCATAAACATAAGGCTAGACTAGTTACTAATGTATATGCTCAAAAAGAAGGCATTGATTATGAAGAGACTTTTTCTCCCACAACTAAGATAAAACCTTTCAGGTTAATATTTTCTCTAGATGCACAATTTGGTTGGAAAATACACCAAATGGATGTGAAAATTTTCTTTCTCAATGGTAATTTACAGGAAGTAGTTTACATGACTCAACCAGATGGTTTTTTCCTACCAGGTAAAGAGGAAAAGGTATTTAAACTCATAAAATCACTATATGGTCTAGAGCAGTCTCCCAAGGTATGGTACATAAAAATCAATGAGTATATCATTCAACATGGATTCAATGGGATTCCATATGATCCTAATCTCTATCTCAAAAATCAAGGGGGGAGATAGTGATCATTGTAGTATATGTCTATGATCTAGTCATCACTGGAGGATTAGTGAGGATGATTTAGTCAACAAAGAAAGATCTAACATGATCATTCGACATGACCAATCTCAAGCTTCTACATTATTGTCTTGGACTTGAAGTTTGGAAAATAGAAAATCATATCTTTTTGTCACAATTGAAATACGCAAAGACAATGCTCGAGAGATTCAATATGATGGATCGTAAGCCATTTTCCACACCTATGGAGATAAGACTTCAATTATCTCGAATATATCCATCACTATAAGTAAATGCAACTCTCTATCGGCAGTTGATCGGGAGTCTCATCTACTTGACTTACAATAGGATGGATATCAGCTATGCAGTCAGCTGTCTTTCACAGTTCATAAAAGAACCAAGGGTTTCTCACTAGAAAGTAGCAAAGCAGATACTGAGGTACATCGGAGGAACTATGGACTATGGCCTAGAATACAAGAAGAATAATAACTTCTTCTTGACATGAATTCATATTCAAATCATATAGGAAACATAGATGATAGGAAATCCACTTTAGGATTTATATTCTTTTTGGGATTTGGACTGATATCATGGGGGAGTAAGAAGTAGACTTGTGTTTCAAGATCCTCTATAGAATCAAAATATCATGCATAAGGTGGAGCTATATGTGAAGTGATATGGCTTTGACGTATAATTGAAGGATTGAGAATACAACAGAAAGATCCAACTATCCTACATATTGATAACGAAGGAGTAGTAAAACTTTTTTGGAATCTAATTTTTCATGAGCACACCAAACACATTGAAGTTTAGGTTCATTTCAGTCGCGAACATTTTCAAAAAAAAAAAAATATAGCTCTAATATTTCCCAATAGATATGCAACGTGCAGATGTCTTCACAAAGTCACTTGCTCGAGGTAAATTTGAGGGTTTTAGATAATTTATCTCTTGTTCGCTTGAGACCATGTTGAATCGAGGAGGGGAATGTTAGGAATAAAACTTAGCTTAATTCATCATTAGTTTATATTTGAAAAAAATTAATAAGTTAAAGTATTTAATTTAAAGACATTAAAAATTTTCAATAGGTATTTTTTATCCTTAGTTATTAGTTATCTAGGTGATAGTGTTGTCATCCCAATGTTTGTGGGATCATGTTCTATCTTGCATATTTTGTTCCCGAATGATTTCCATGAGGAGCAATAAGGGAACTTAGGGGTAATATGTTATTTCTACATATTTTCTTAGATTAGGTGATTTGTTTCCATATATTGTGGATGAGATAGAAGTTGTCCAATATCTATAAATATCGCAGCTCTCTCATTTATTTTGTAATGATTGATTTTTATATTAATAAAATACAAAAGCATCGTCTTATTTTTGTGCAAAGCATATGTGTCAAATATTATTTTCAATTATTCATTGTCAAGAAATAACTAAGAACAGGAAGGAGAGGACATTGGTATTATCTCAAGAAGTGTACATAAATAAGGTCTTGGAGAGGTTTAGTGTATAGGATGCTAAATCAGTTAGTACTCCTTTCACAGTTCACTTTAAATTATCAAAGGAGAAGAGTCCCAATACTAAGGAGGATAGAATCCAGATGTCCAAGGTACCGTACTCATCAATGATTCATAGCTTGATGTATAATATGGTATGTACTAGGCTTGACATTTCCCATGTAGTGGGAGAAGTGACCAGGTTTATGAGTGATCTAGGTAGAGAGCATTGATAGGAAGTGAAGTGGATCCTTCGGTATTTGAGAGGGACCATGGGAGTAGCATTTTGTTTTAATGGATTGGATACTACATTGTCTGACTATGTAGATTCAGACATGGCAAGATATTTGAACAGTAGGAGGAGAACAATAGGTTATGTATTCACGGTTGGTGATACACCAGTGAGTTGGGTTTCACAATTACAAAATATTGTGGCTTTGTTAACCACAGAGGTTGAGCATGTTGTTGCCACAAAGGAAATAAAGGAAATGAATTGGTAGAAATAGTTTCTTGATGAGTTGGGGCATAAGCAGGAAGTCAGGAGATTACACAGTGATAGTCAGAGCATTATTCATTGGGTGAAGAACTCCACTTTCCACTCTAGGACAAAGAAAATTCAGCTGAGATATCATTTCATCAGGGTAGCTTTGGAAGAAGATAAGTTAAAGCCAGAAAATATTCATACCAGTTAGAATCCTGTAGATATGATGATCAAAGCGGTCACAAGGGAGAAGTTGAAGTTGTGTTCAACTTTGGTTGGCCTTCATGGTTGATAATGAAGGGTTGAGAACTTTTCTCAATGGAAACAGTATCCAAGTGGGAGATTGTTGGGGTATGGACCCTATTTTTGGTCTTCTAGAATCAACATTGAAGTGTTGGAGTTCAAATGGTTAAGTTTGGAGACTCCTGGAATTCTACAGTCATTTGTTTTTTTTTGTGTTATGACGTTGTTGTTAGGTTACTATAAACTACGAAAATTATTTTTCAGCTGTGGGAAGTTGAAATATTACAACTTTCAAACTTCTTGGGTCAGCTTTAGAACTTCCTAGAAGGACTGTAATATTATAAATAGAGGTGTTAGGGGTGTCCTAATGTATCAAAAAAAAAAGAGTAATCTTGGATATCTTGAGTGATCAATAGGTGATTAAGAGTGATCAAGGTTGAGAAATTGGGTGTAAATTTTTTCTTAGATGTGGTTTAACATATTTGGGAATTCTGGTGTGAGTTTATGAGTGATTGTTGTGTAATTGTAACTGAGAAAAGACTGTAATAAAAAAATCTAAGCAACTTCTTAGTGGACACAATCCACATTGGGTGAACCACATTAAATCTTGTCTTGTCTTCTTTTGTGCATTGTTTATATATGTTATATTTCTGCTAAATAGTTTCCTACTGTTGTGATTTGAGGAATTTTTTCCACATATTTTTTCTCTAATTCTTAATAGGTAGGTAAAACAATGAACATGTGATTTGGGCACTGGATTTGATCCCTTAACCTCACCTTTGGAAATGCATCGGCCATACCAAGTTGTCCAACTGAGTTGGTTGGAAATTGGTTGGGAGATAAGTTATAAGGCATATAGCTTGGGTGACACTTGGCTATAAAATCCAACCTCCCTCCTCATTAAACACAACCTTTCCCCAAATGCAAATAAGCTCATTATTTTAGCTTCCTCCATTTGAAGTCTCTCCCAAGCACAATCTCGAGGAGGATAAGAGATAGTATATGGCCATGGAAAATAATGAAGACCATTATTTTCTGGAGGAATATAAATTCCTATGTTTTATTATATGCATTTTTGGAGCTAAGGCCTATATAGGCATGTAAATATGTAAGTCCTATTTATATAGGCATTATATGAAGATGAAGTTCCACTCTCTCTCCGGGAAGGAGTACTCCGATCTCGAGCTGAGGAGAACGAAGATGAAGTTCGAAGGCATTTTGGTGACAAAATTATGGAGGAAAAATATTGTAAGCCTTATATTATTCATTATAGGAATTTTTTTATTACAGTCATGTTATAATATTTAATAGGCATGTGGAGAGATATAAGGCCTATATTATTTGTTATAGGCATAAAAATGAAGAATTCCTATATTATTCATTATAGGCACATGATAGAAGTATAATATTATTCTTATCAGAAAGTTGATAAATTAAGGCCTATTTATTTTTATAGGCATATTGAGGACCGGTATTATTATTTTTCAGAAAGATAAGACCTATTATTTAATAGGAATCTTCAAATAGTTTGGGAGTTATTATTTTTTAAATCAGTGAGAGACTTCTCAAGATGGATCCCAAAGACACGTTAGAGCCAAGGGACATGAGAGAGCATCAGCTAAGTAGTAAAGCTCAGAACCTTCAGTATGTTAGACGAATCATCAAATCATTAGCTTTAGAGGAGGTTCATTATTTAGTATGAGCTCTTTGGTGAAAATTGATGTCTGTTGACATCTGGAGACTTAGCACCACACAACCGAAGCATGGAGGTTTCTAGAAGAATACTTAGCACCATGCAACAGAGGCATAGAGGTATTCATGGATAGAATACTGGATCTAATCTAATAGGGTATCTACTTGGTGAAAAGGTTCTTGTTCCATTTGTATTTAGTATTATCATGCTTATATTTTTTTATTTGTTACAACCATGGAAGAAGATAATATATCGATTCTATTGATGAACCTAGAGACATAGACCTTTTTTCGAACTTTGTTATCAACCTGTGTGCAGTTTTTTTTAATTATTACATTTCTTAGAGTTTATTTTAATGGGATAATTTTGGAAAAGAATATAAATCCTATAGGGGTCCGTGGTCAAGTTAAAAAATTTTGTCAATTTTTGGATCATATATAGAGAGAAAATGGAGTGAATATTCCTAAATGAGAAAGAAAGAATAGAAGCTCTAGATGACACATTAACAATTAATGCCACAGGTTGGTGGGAAATGCATAAACCAAACATATCTCACTTGAATTTAGTAACCACATTTCTCAAAACATAGTTTTTAGAAAGTGAAGGTTACTACGTGGAAATATTTGAATATACTAGTGAAAGTGATCCTCAAGGACACATCCAGATTTTTGGAAGGCGTTGGAAAATCTACAAAGAAAATTCACCCTTGGCATGGACACAACTATTTAAATGGACACTTCGACCCATAGTGTGGTCTTGGTACATGCACCAAGATTTTAGAAGAGAAACCAGAAGTTGGGACCGGATCGTCAAGGATTTTTGCCATACTTTTAATTTTTGGGATGCAGATCTGAAAATCCTTAGGGAACTATAAAATATTAGGAATTTTTTATTCCTAATTCCAGAAATGGCCACGAAGAAATACTCATAGAAGATACAAGAGACCAAAGAACCACCAAGGCAAGAAAATTTAAACAAAACTCGAGAAATGGCACATTTCTTTACAGTAGAAAAAGAGGAGAGAGATGAAAGGCTTGAGAATTTAAAATACTAAACAATTGAATGAGAAAGCGAAGTAGTGGAGACTAAGGTAGAAGAAGAAAAATATTATTATCATCCTATAAATATAAGAACAAAAAACAATAGGACCAATGGAGAAGAGAAACTTTCCAAGATAAGAGACTGTTGGTCAGAAGAAGAAGTGGAAAAGGTAGTTGAACTTCTTAAAGAATTCCGGGACATGTTCCCAAAATATTTCAAGGAATTGAGGGGTATAAAAGTGTAAGTTGGCACAATGAATATACAAATCAAGGAAGGGTTAAAACCCTTGAAAAAGATACCATATAGGTTAAATTCTAACTTAAAAGTCAAGGTGAAGATTGAAATAGATAAAATGTTGAATGTTATAATTATAAATTTTGTTGATGATTCATAATGGATAAGTTCAATGGTAAAAAAAATGACTAGAGAAACAAGGATATGTGTAGACTACAGAGATTTAAACAAAGATTGTGTACATGACCCATTGCTGACACTGTTTATAGAAGAAGTGTTGGAAAATGTTGCAAGAAAAGAAGTTTATTCTTTCACTGATGGTTTCTCTAGATACCATTAGGCTAGAATTGCCCTTGAAGACCAACTAAAGAAAACTTTTGCTACAGAATGGGGATCATTTATGTAAATTTTTATGCCATTTGGACTCAAGAGTGTACCAATAGTGTTCAGTACAATAATGACTATTGTATTCAAAGAATTAATTCATGATTTCTTTGAAGTATACCTTGGTGATTAGACAATCTATAGATTGGTGAAAAACCACATTCAAGTGTTGAGATTGATGTTTCAAAAATGTAGAGAATTAAAAATATCTCTAAATTTGAAGAAGTACATTTTTTAACCCAATTTGGCACATTATTGGGAAACATAATTTGTAAACAAGGATTATTAATTGATCCAGTGAAGACTTTAGTGATTGTTAACTTTACCCCACCCAAAACAAAGAAAGATGTCAAAAGAATTCTTAGATATACTAGATACCATAGAAAATGTTACCAAAATATTGTGTAACATTATTAAATAAAATGTAATATTAATAATAATGAGTTTATAGAACTCATATTAATAATATAGTTGTAATATTTTTATTATTGGTGAGTTGTGAGAATAACTCATGTAACTATTTTAGTGTGAGAGGTATCTTAAGGATAAGTTTGAAAGATTGTAGGGATTGAAGAGAGATATGTGTGTTGTTGAGGATTGATGTTAACTCCTTGTATTAAGGATAACATCCTCATATATAATGTAAACTCCATATATGAAAAGACATCCCGAATGGATTTCAGTTTCTATATTATTATTATTCGGTGTTTTATTACTGTGCAGTTTTTATCAGTGGCATTAGAGCATGTGGATATCTTATGATGGAAGGATAATAGATATAACTTGATGGTGATGTTACTTGTTTGATCTATTAGCATAGGATAGTTTTAAAATCTTCTTAGAGCGAGACGTCTGTTATCTGCTATATTGTGTGTTTTATCATATCTCATTGGTGGTCTGCTATAATGCTATCTACTATTTTATATTTTTTTGATTCTCCATGAATTGATTAGAGAAGTATCTAGTAGATATAAAATATATTTGAATCTTATTTCACATTCAAATCTACATCGATATTCATCATATCTCTGTTGATGTTCTTGGAGAAAAAGTGACGTATATGAGAAATATTGTGTTTTCATATTTTTGTTATAGCTATGTTGGATCTGTGAAATTTTGAAACATACTAGAGGATTTCTCACTGTTTCATGGGTCCACATGAATTGCAAATGAAACCGATTATCTACACATCAATCTATATTTGAACCCCACATTTAGAAGTTTTTAGTTAAAGGTGAGATACTCCCTTCCACATTTATGTGATGATCTACACTAGCTCTCAATTTATGAAAGGGATTTGTGAAAATTCCAACCAAGATATCACTAACATATCCTCAGCCTCGCATTACACCATGTCCTTAAAATGTGATCCAGTAGATTCAACACACGCATTACAATTATTATCAGCATGTGTTTGAGATTTGAATCCTTGTCTGATCCACAGGAAAATTCTCATCTCTACCTCCATATATTTAAGACCATCGTGATCTCCTCCAGCATAATCTGGTAGCAAGATTCAAGCCTCAATTTCCAAAAATATCTTGCTTTGCCAAGATTTTAACTCCTTCACACCAGCGTCTGGAGGTTTTAACATGGTCATATTATGGATTATATCTGAGAGACATCTATTACATGACATAAATAGCTAGATCTACATCCTAGTGCAACGTGGTGCTATCATTATTCTTTGTTACCTGTGGTCCCACATTTTCCATCAAATTATCTAGCCTGTAGTTTTTAATACAAGTTTTGTAAAACATTAATATCAAGTTTATAGTTTTTGTTTGTGTTTGTGATTTTATGTAATTGTCATATGTAGGTTCGAGTTGTGTCTTTTATTCCTCCATTTCTCAAAAGACAAAATTATTTATTAATAATAATGTCCTTACTTAATTTTATCCATGATTGTATTTGTGTCCCTAAGGTATCATATTAAGAGCCATTGTGGTTTCTAAAATTTAATTTTTGTGTTGTCTTTTATAGTTATATGGTCAACATTTTTTACAACTAGTGAGTTTAAGTCTTGTGTGTCATTTCATGTTATTAAAATTGTCATCTTATAATGGTCTTATAATTGGTGGGTCAATTATTGTTTATAAAAGAATTAAAATCATTTGTGGAGTTTGTTATAAATGTTGATAGTCATTTTTTGTGTCAAAGCCAAGTGTTGTCTTCTCAAATTTGAGTGTAAGTTTTGAGTCATTGTAAAACTCTACTATTTTTGGGTCCATTATCAAAAATTCAAAGAGTCCAATGTTGTAGAAATTAAAAAAATTCCTCACGGACGCATTTTCGGTGTTACCCAATGCCCACTTTTTGGGATAATAAAATGAATAATATTGCAGTTCTAATGATATTTTTAATGACTTCAAAGAAAGAAAACATGTCATACTTCGAGGGCTCCTCCCCTCGACCCTTCCCTATATCGCGAAAGGGATCATGCCAAGGGTGCTGCCCCTTGACCCCGCTAGGGGCTGCCATCTCTAGACCCCCACTTTGGAATTTCATAACCAAAGAAAATATTTATGGGGAAGATGCATCGACAAAAGGTGGTACAAATTTGAGCTCCATGGTCCAATCTGTTAAGTAGCAACACTCTAGAGGATGGGGAAAACAAAGGCTAGAGGTCAATCAAAAACCTCTCGTCAGTCACCAACGACGGGGTTGCACGAAGATGTGGTGGCAATGTGTGTGTGTGTATGTTAGTTTTATTTTATTTCAGATTTGTAGTTAGTTTCAGTTGTGTGATTCTATTTCAGAGTTCCTATTTGAATAAGTGAAATGTTCACATCTAGGGGGGAACTTGAACATGGTCTCAATGTTCAATTTTCCCTCTATTCAGTTTGTATTCAATAAGCAGTGGTTCTTACATATTCCCTAAAGGAAAGACATAATGGACAGATGAAAGTACAAAGGAAAAGTAGCAACATGATATTTAAGTTGTTGGTTGTCCTGTAAAAAAATCCTTTGTTTTAGGTTATTTGTTGTTCTATAAAACCATCCTTTGTTTTAGGTTATTATTTATCCTATAAAACCATCCTTTATTTCAGGTTATTGGTTGACCTACAAAACCATCCAAATCATGAACACGTATGGGAAAAAAGCTGCAGAAGGAAGTGTGATTATTGTTTCTATAATGTCAACATTAGGGGAGTGTATATTGGGAATTAATAATGTTAACAATAGGGGAGTGAATGTTACCAAAAATAATGTGTAACATTATTAAATAAAATGTTATTATTAATAACAAGTTTATAGAACTCATAGTAATAATATAGTTGTAATAGTTTTATTATTGGTGAGTTGTAAGAACAACTCACATAACTATTTTAGTGTGAGATATATCTTAGGGATAAGTTTGAGAGATTATATGGATTAGAGAGAGTTATGTGGGTTATTGAGGATTGATGTTGACTCCTTGTATTAAGGAGAAAATCCTTCTACATAATGTAAACTCCATATATGAAAATACATCTTGAATGAATTTCAGTTTCTATACTATTATTATTCGGTGTTTTATTATTGTGTAATTTTTATCAGAAAAATTATAGGAAACTATGTAGGGATAAGTGCACCTTTAGAGGAGTCATTGAAGAAAAGAAAAAAAAAATACAATGGAGAAAACAATGTGTGGATGCCTTTGAAGTATTGAAGGAAAGAATCTTTCATGCACCAATCCTAATATTTCCATATTGGAAATGTATATTCCACATCCATGTAGATGCATTCGAATTTGGAATTGGGGTAGTATTCATAGAAGCTCGAGAAAAAATGGACCATCTAATGGCATTTGCAAGTAGGAAGTTATCCAAATCCAAAAGGAACAATACTACTATAGAGAGAGAAGCATTGAGCCTGGTTTATTAATTGCAAAAATATAGATAATATATATTGGCTACTTCTTTTGTTTTCTATACAAATCACAAGCCATTGAAATATTTGCTAAAAAAACTAGTGTTACAAGGAAGGATATTCTACTGGTTAATGTTTCTTCAATAATTTGATTTCACCATTGTGGTAAAAATAGGAAGATTAAACAATGGGCTATATTACCTATCAAGAATAGAAAATGGAGAATATGAAGGACCAATATATGATGATTTACCTGATGCACATCTATTCAAAGTAGAGGAAATTGCCAAATATTTTGATGAGATAACACAACAACTACACACGTGAGAATTCCCTAGTGAATATACAAAGCAACAGAAGAGGAACATGTTAATTCAAGCCTTTCCCTTTACATTGATTCAAGGATAATTAAATAAGAAAGGAAAATATGATGTCCTCAGAAGCATGGATTTTGAACATGAAAGAAATAACATATTGATAGAGGTTGGTGAAGTTATAGCTAGAGGACTTAACAGAGGACATCAAACAACTAGAAAAGTGATGATGGCTGGTTTGTGGTGGCCTACACTTTTTAAAGAGGCATATAAACACACAAGGTCTTGTGATGTCTATCAACAGGTGGGAAAACCTAATGCTCAAGATGAAATTCCTTTGAAACTAGTTTTAGCATTGGAGCCATTTGAAAAGTGGGCAATAGACTTCATTGGACCAATAAAACCCTCCACAAGACACTCCCAGGAAAGGTTTATAATAACATGGACAAAGTATTTAACAAGATGGGTGGAACCTATCCCTACTAAGGATTGTACTACTAAGACAACTTCTAGATTCATCTATGAAAATATTATTACATGGTTTGGATACCCTTTAAGCATTACAAGTGACCAAGGAAAACATTTTATCAATGCTACCATCCAAAAATTATTAAAAAGCTTCATGATTAACCATAACAGAAGTATGCCTTACCATCCACAAGCAAATGGCATAGTCAAAGCATTCAATAAGGTATTGTAAAAAGTTCTTACAAAGATATGTTCATTACAACTTGTGGATTGGGACTTGAAGATACATGCAACTTTATGGGCTTACTGCACCACATATAAAATATTGAAAAAATACTCCCCTTTAAGATTGGTCTATGGATTGAAATCTGTAGTCCCTATAGAGTTTTTCCTCCCAAGTTTAAGAGTGGTGGTCACATTTATAATGAATGAATATGCTTCAATACATGAGAGGTTTATTGAATTAGATAAAGTTGATGAGAAAAGGTTCCTAGCGACCTATAACCAAACCCAAGAAAAGAGAAGACAAAAGGCTTGACATGACCACCACATAAAGAGGAAAGAATTTGAAATTGGAGATCAAGTCTTGATATACGATAGTAAATGGAATCATCTAGGAATGTTAAAAGTAAGATGGCTAGGACCTTATATATTTAAAGACATATTACCTTCAGGTGCAACAAAGCTTCAAACACCACAACTCAAAGAATAACTAGGGTATGTGAATGGAGCAAGATAAAAATAGTATAATACTTAAAAGGAGGAGAAAAAAATAAAAATAAAAATAAAATCCAACCTATCTAAAAACCATAAATTTGGAGGATAGGACAATGGGTAAGATGAAAACTTGCAAGGGCATCCTTACTCTAATAAATGTAAGAAATAACAAAAATAAAGATAAGGAAGAGACGAAGAGGATGAATATCACTGCAATAAATAGAAGGAAGAGCCATGGATGATGAATACCCATGAAATAAAGATAAGGAAGATACGTGGAGCGAGCATACCCATGTAATAAAGAAAAACAAAAAGAAAAGAAGAACCGTCAAGGAAGGAGACTCATAGAATAATGTGAAGAAAAAGATGTGGTATACGAAGAAGCCATGGAATGAAGAGATGGGAAACACCCCATAGAAGAAAGAAAGGAAAACTATAGAATGAAGGGATGAGGAAAAATTTGTGGAAGAAAGAAAGGAACGAGCCGAAAAATGAAGGAATAGGACAAAGAAGCCATGTGGTGAAGGAGAAATTTTCACAATAAAATGAATAACCATGGGACAAAGGAAAAGCCATGGAACACAAAAAATATGTAGAATGAAGAATGAAAAAAGTAGATAAAACAAAAATTTATCCCACCAAAATGTAATAAATGCAGTAGGTACAAGGGGGAATACTATAAAAGGCATCAACTTAGAACAAACTAAGGCACACAAAACTAAAAAATAGATAGAGTGATTCACCAGCAAAGAGAAAATAAGAGAGCTAGGGAAAACTAGAGAAAATTGAGAAGAAAGCATGGATACACTAATTGAGGTTTCACAAGATGAGCTCCCAAAACTAGTTTTTCACAAGCGGTCACTCAAATCAAACAAAGATGATCCCAATGGAGCTTTCTCACATATCCTGTTCAAAGTTACCCATATGCGAGATTTGTAGAAATACATTCACTCACATATATCTAAATATACACGACTCGAAGTAGTTAGATCATTACTCCTAGAAGAAGACCCTAATACAAAGGAACTAATATATAAGAAGACTACCAAAGTGATTAATGAATTGAAGATCGATGCATAGAGATGAATTCCATATTTCGCTAGGTCTGACCATACAATTCAAGTTCTTTTGAGATGAATTCACAATCATATGTTATATTTGGATCAATTATACCCTATTAACACAAAGGTCATGATTAGGGTTACAAGATTATGGACACAAGGATAATCAGCCATCATGAGGAAGAAAACTATGAAAGATACAACTTGTGTGATGGGAGTTATAAAGAGAAAGCACGGAGTACGCATTATAGATATCACAAATCATGCACTCAAGTATGTCGCTAAGGCCATATGCTTAAAATTTTACCATACTAATTGTTAATATGGCACCCACATGATTAGCACACAAATATCCATAGATATGGTAAATTCCCATTCGGAGTATAACCTAGTTGAAGTTCTCTCCTCAAAAGTTCATGAAAATGTTAGGAAAATGAAAGAAGGAAAGCATACATTATGTTATGGATCAATATCAATATGCCTAGCCATGTATTTTTCGAAAACCATTCCCCTTACATTAGATTTGGTAGAACGGTAGTCAGATACACTAGTGGCTAAGAAAATTTGGGAACACAAGAATATTTTAGATGGAGTCACCCAAATTACTTCCTTGTTGGGATGGGTAAATAAAATAAGGCAGATAATTGGAAATAGGTCTCGGATTTCAGAACAAATCATGGAAAAATATGAACATTAAGTAATGTTTATTGTAGATATTGATTATACCTTCCTCTGGCTTATAATTTCATGTACATCTCATATAGCCCCACTTCCATATGAAGCCTCTGACGACTTAGTAACTACATCAGTGGAAGAAATTAGAAACTATCATATGGAACCTAGAAAACCTAAGCTTCCAAATTTTGATCAAGTCATTGAAGAAATATTTACAGAGTATAGACAAACATACCAATCTCAATATGGAAAAATAGAATAAAGAAAATGAGGTATAAAAACATACAAAATGATAAGATGCCCTATTAATTTATCACCTACCACAAAATGCCAAAAATCATTAGTAGCAAAAGAAAAAATAAAATAATCTCAAGTCAGTGAATAATAAGAAGACGCGGAATACTCTCAAGAAATAGAAGAAATATCTGAGTCAGAAGAGGAGAAAACTCTATCTCCCCCACCATCACAAGAATAGAAAGTGCCCTGATTTTCAATGGAGGAAAAACCATTGATAGAACCATCTTTGACAAAGACAGCCTATGGATATTAGAAGAAATTTCTATATCCTAACAGTATATCACAAGTATTTCAAGAGTATAAAGAAAGTACATGAAAGGAACAAATGGCTATAACATAAGCCATAAAATACTAGGAAAAATTTGGACTGGTAATAGAAGATATCATTCATTTACTTACACCTTAGTTAATCAAGGAAATCCATGAACAAGTGGAAGAGGAAGAAACAAGCCACTTGCAATCTCTTTCACAAGAACACACAGATCTGAAACAAAAGAAGAAAAAGATTTCCACTGATCAAAACCACATAAAGGAGGTAGAGGAGCTAATTGGCTTGCGTATTAAGGAAATAAAATAAAGAGAAGAGGAAGCCACTAAGGACACAGTCCAAAAATCAGACGTTATAAAAATTAAGGAAGAGGAAAAGAATATAAAATAGATAGAAGAAGAAAAACAAAAATTTAGAGATGAAGTTTAGAAAAAGAAAATAAAGAAGGAAAAATAGAAACAAGAAGAAGACAAACAAAAGGAGTTAGTAGTGGCTAAAAGAATAGCTCAAGAGGAATAGGAGAAAAATGAAAAAAAGGATGTAGAGAAGAAGACAAAATAAGAAACAAATAAAAATGAAGTAGAAAAATAGAAAAAAGAATAAGAAGAATAAATAAAAAAGAAAAAGAAAAAACAAGAGGAATGTGACAAATAGAAGAAGATAAGGAAAACAAGGAGAAAGAACAAAAGGAGGAAGAGAGATAGAAGAAATAGAAGGAAGAAAAGGAAAAGAAATAATAAGAAGAAGCATAAGAAAGGAAAGAAAAAGAAAGAAGGGAACCTTAAAAGAAAATAAAAGAAAGGATGAAGAGTTAAAGGGAAAATAAGAGAAAGAGAAGAAAGAACAAGAAGAAGTGGAAAGGAAACAAAAACATTAGAAGGAACAGGAGGAAAAAGATATGAAAGAAAAAGAGGCAGAAGAGAATAAGAAAAAGGAAGAACTCAAAGAATAAGGAGAATATAAGAACATGATACCATCCTCATTAGCCACAGAAACATCTATGAGTATGGTACCCAGACAAGCACCAATGGATTTACTAGAAAATATCAAGTTGGCACTACAACAAAGTAAAAAGGAGAAATCAATACAGTTGAAACAAGGGGTAGTGGAACAAACCAGAAAGGGCTATAAGGTACATTTGGAAAAACTTTTCCCCCTTACAGAAAACAACTTGCAACCAAGTATTAAACCAAAGTGCTAAACAGCACTAGATGTAGAGATGTGTGGACTTAGAATAAACTATGCAGAAAATGATATGTTCCATCTAAACAACAAAGCCACATATAAGTATAAATTCAAATATCCAAGTAGAAGTAGCCAAAGAAAATGAAGTAACACAATTTTTGAAAGGAGATACAAGTATTTTGGAGGCAAAAAAGAATAAAATCCATGAGGGATCAATAGAAGAATATAAACAACAAATCCTTAAGCCACAAAATTTGGAGAATCAGAAAAGAAGGAAAGAAATGCAAGTTACAGTGACTAAGTTGGAGACAGAGTTGCAAAATGTTGCAACCTACTATACTTATATAATTGTATATCCTAGAAATACTCAAAAATAAAAATCAAAGGTGGAAAAGTTGGAACAAAAATTTCGTATAGAATCAACATCTTATGATATCAGTAAGGACAAGGACAACACCTAAAGAAGAAAGATAGTCAAATTGACTGAAAATTATCAAATATAATAAAGGACGTAAAATGAAAAGATATTGGATATGAAATAATGCAGCACACCACTAGATGGAGCCATCATTCAAATGCAGTAAGAGCCATAACCTCCCAAAACATATGGAGTTTAGTGTAAGAAAAGTCAACACCATCTGACATTATTCAATTGATCTAGGAGAGCACACAACTACAAGCGTGGACAAAGTAGATTGATGCACATAAAAAATTTTGGTATAATTTTGAGAAGAACATTACACCCTAGATTACTAAGTACAACCTCCCAGCCCCGCCATAAAGAAAATTAAGAGGCAAGGCATCTCATAAACCCAGTCGAGTGAGTCGAGTGAGGGAACCTTTCCTTATGTCAAACATCTAAATTATAGGGGTTGATTCATTTACCCTCCCAAGTTGTCATCCCATAAATCAAGTTGGGAAAGTCAAGAAAGGGAACTTTTCCCTATGCTAGATATCTAAGTTCTAGGGGTTGATGCCTACATCAAAATTTTGAAGAAATTTTTGGGAAAAAGGATAGGGTTCTTCACCATTTGATTATCTTAAGGACGAGACAAGGTTTAAGTCGGGGGATGATGTTGACATGGTTCTTCATAAAATTTTGGATAAGTTATGGACATTAGGAAGAAGACACCAAATTTTAGAAGAAGTTATGAAGTATTAGAGGAATCCAAACATAAAAGGAATAAGTTACGCATAAAAGGGTGAAGTTGTGATACATTGGAAAAGATGTTGAAGACTAAGGAAAGTCATGATACACTAGAAAAGTCATCGAAGACTAAGGGAGATGCGATACACTGCACAAAGACACAGAGGCTAACAAAAAGTTGTGGAACAAATATAGAATGACATAGAAGTTGACAAAGGCATGAATTAAAAGAAGTGACTCTTGGAATGTTTTGTATTTTGTATATCTATTGTAACTAATCCATTGTATATGGGTGTTCCATAAGAAATGTATGTGTGCATCACCAAAGAAAGGTGAGAGAGGAAGAGAAATATTTGTATGAGAATGAGACTAATGTAATGAATATTAAGATATGAATGAGAATTTATGGTTTGGAGAGAAAAAATTATGTGTTTTATATTCTTTTTGTTCACAAGTTAGACTAGTTTACTTTCCCCACATACATCACTAACAATAGGTCAAACTTCGTAAGTCTCACACTGCTATTGAGTTTTAGGGTCAACACAAGCCATTATTATTGTATAAAAATGGAGAGAGTTTTTTCCTCCTAAAAATAAGAGAAACAAAAACCTCTCTCATTATCTCATTTGGAGATCTGCAATTTTATCTAGTGGGATTATTGTGTTAGTTTTGTTAGTATTGCGCTTGAAATTTTTTTTATTCAAATTCTTATATCTTCAAAATTACTATTGTTGTGTAAAAATGGAGAGAGGTTTTTCCTCCTAGCAATAAGAGGAACAAAAATCTCTTTCATATTCTCAGTTGGAGTTCTGAAATTTTAGTTATAGTGATTCTTGTGTTGGTTCTACTAGTACTATACTTGAAAACTTTATTCTTCAAATGTTGATATCTTCAAAAATATTATTGCTGTGTAAAAATGGAGAGAGGTTTTTCCTCCTAACAATAAGAGGAATGAAAAAATCTCTTAGAATATCATTTGGAGTTGTAAAATTTTAGTTATAACAAGTTTTACACTAATTTTGTGAGTCATGTGCTAGTTCTATGAGCCTTACACTAGTTTTGTGAGCCCTGTGCTCGATTCTTGTGCCCAAATCCTACACCCAAGTCCTACGATCGAGCTATTTTCTCATTGTATTTTGATTTATGTGCTCTTTTTGAGTCATGTGTTCCTAACTTTATGAGTACTGCGATATTTTTGAGTTGTGTACTCTTAGCTATGTGAGTATTACACTTGATGTAATACATTCAAGAGATCAAATGACCTACTCATACACAATACTTCATTCTAACTTATAATAAATATTAGGAAATGAAAACATTCAGATTACAATGGAATTTCAAAGATAGATTAAATATATTCTACATTTAATCTTAAATAAGCTATCTAGTTCTTAAGACCACATCTAAATCCACTTTATAAGAGAAGGAATAATGTTATTTGGTGCAGTGGTTAAGACTTAATTTGGTCTTATCACTCCCCCACACTTAACTTCATGCACATGCTCATGCATGTTGTTGATTTCAATGCATATTTTGATCTTGAGTCCTCTGTTTTTTCTTCATTTTTTGTAGATTATGTGTCATTATTTTATTCTTCATAAAATCAGTATTTTTCTTTTCTTTTCATTTCAAAATCAACACATAATTTTTATATACCAACCCTTATCTTATGTAGTTTTCAAATATCTTAGTAGGCTTGTATTTTCTTCTCTCCCCACACTTGGCTTCTTACATGGCTGGTTTTTTTAACTTTTCACAAGAATTTATTTGCTTCTTTTATACTCAAATATCTTAAAAGTTATCTGTTGTCACTACAAATACTTTATATATCATATGAAGGAATGAAAACTTATATAATTTCTCTTACTAATCCTAAGCACTTAACTAAGAAAAAAGAAAAATTTAAACTCATTTCTAAAAGGACTACTAAACCAATATCTCCTCTATGTTAAGATTTTGTAAGAAGTTCCTATTCCACATACTCCAAAGCACAAAATTAATCTTTTTGTCACTACAAGTTCTTTTATTTTGAAAGAAAGAGTTATGGAAAAAATATTTCTAAATGGAAACTTATGAAATTATTATCACTAATCTTAACTTACCAACTTACACCTAATGATACCTATCCCTAAAAACAACACCAAATATTAAGAGGTTTGTTGCACTCGTCACCATTTAATCACAAAGAATTTCAAAACCAGGTTGTGTCTAAGGTTATCTAAAAAAGGGGCTAAAGGAAATAATGATCTTACAGTTCTTTTCTCTAGAATTGAAAATGCTTGAAATGAAATTCAATAACTGGAATTGAATCTAATATAACAACTGAAATAAATTACTGAAATCAAATATAATATATCAAATTGAAATAAATAACTAAAAACAAATAAATGGAAACAAAAAAATAAAAGTGAAGCTTTAGAAATATAGCAAAATAAAACTCACAAAACATATTTGAACAAACTAAGTAAAACAATAACTATCTACTCTAAAAACAATAAACCATCCTCCTCCTTGGGTAAGAGTTGGCCCTTGCTCTTCCCTCAAAGTTTGGTTAGCAAAAATAAAATTAAGCTGCTGCCAAACTATGGATTTTATTAATTAGAAATGATGTTACAAAAATCATTCATCTCCTACCACTACTACATTGAGTACCTTGGAGAGAAATTTATAACTAATCCCTACCCCAAGATTATGGAACTACCTACCTATAATCTTGGGTAAGACTTGACTACATCTTCCACTTTAAAATGAGATAAGTGTGGAAGTAATTTATTCAAACAATACAATCTACTTGCATTCAACTACTTCTTCCACTTGACAAGTAGACAAATATGGAAGAGGTTTAATCAAGCACTACAACTCTAGATTAAACTACTACTTCTTCAACTTGACAAGGAGATAAACGTAGAAGACAATTAATTAAATATTACAACTCTACATTTAACTATCTCTTCCACATTCAGTTAACTACTTCCTTCCAATTACCAAGTCTACTCTTGCATGATTGAATCTTTCAACAGGATAATTGTCTTGCCATATATTCTCATGCTTGATTTTTTGATCTTTACTATGAATTCAATTTGACTAATCTTTTCAAACCATTTCTGATTTTGGTGCTCATTTTTTATATCTTTCAAAAACATCTTGAAATTCTCATTTTTGTTGATAAATGAGGGAGATATCGCAGTTTTACTGAAGCTATGTTTTTTTATCTTATTTATTTTCCTTCAACCTTATTCTGATGAAACTTCAAATGAAGATATCTCCTCAATTATTTTTTTGTGTAAAAAAAGGAGAGAGGTTTTACCTCCTAACAATAATAAGAATAAAAACTTCTCTGAGATTCTCATCTAGATATATTCAAATTTGGTTAGAGTGAATTTGATGTTGTCTGTGTGAGTCCTGCACTTGAAAACATTATGTTTCAAATGATGATATCTTTCAAAAAAATATTTTTGTGTAAAAATGGATAGAGGTTTTTTCTCCTGGAAATAATAGGACCATAAAACTCTCTCAGAATCTCATTTGGATCTCTGTAATTTTATCTAGAGGAATTCTTGTGTTGGTTTTTTAGTACTGTGCTAAAAAACTTTCTTCTTCAAATGTTGATATCTTTCAAAATTATTATTTCTGTGTAAAAATGGAGAGAGGTTTTTCGTCCTAGAAAAAAGAGGAACAAAAAAATATCTCATATTATCATTTGGAGTTCTGTAATTTTACTTAGAGTGAGTCTTGTGCTGGTTCTACTAGTATTGTGCTTTAAAACTTTATTCTTCAAATGTTGAAATCTTCAAAACTGTTATTATTGTGTAAAAATGGAGAGAGGTTTTTACTCTAAACAATAAGGGGAACAAAAAAAATCTCTCATAATCTCATTTGGAGTTGTGAAATTTTAGTTATATCAAGTTTTGAATTGATTATGTGATTCATGTACTAGTTCTATGATTCATGCACTAGTCCTATGATTCATGTGCTTGAGTCATGTGCTCAAGTTCTTCACCCGAGTCTTGCAACCGTGTCCTAAACTTGAGTCATGCGCTATTTGTATTGTCATTTATACACTCTTTATGAGTCATGAGTTCCTATCTTTAAGAGTGATGCAATCTTTGTGAGTCATGTGCTCTTAGCTATGTGAGTATTACTCTTGTTGTAATACATTCAAAAGATCAAATGACCTGCTCATACACAATACTACATTTTAACTTACAAGAAATGTTAGGAAATGAAAACATTTAGATTGTAATGGACTTTTCAAAGATAGATCAAATATATATTATACATTTAATCTTAAACAAGATATCTAGTTCTTAAGACTACATCTAAATCCACTTTATAAGATAAGGAATAATGCTATTTAGTGCAATGGTTGAGACTTAATTTGGTATCATCAATCTATTTATCATACTCATGGTCCTATGGTGGTAAATTTACATGTAGAATCTAGTGTTCCCTTTCAATTCCTATGTGTGGCGTTCTGTCTCACAACCACTCTCCCAACAAAGGGATGATGTTCTCTTACCTCGGCATTTTACACACCTCTTTAAGGTCATCAACATCCTTTTAAGGAAGTTCAATAGTATTTTTGTGTTCCCTCTCACATGATTTCTCTTTCAAACACTATATCTCTCCTAATATATCCTTGATAACACCCATGGTCTCTTGATACACTTTTTTCTGCTAGTCTACATCTGGATAATTTGCATGTACCACCTCTTCCTATATGATGAGAGATCCCATCTTCCCTTTCTCATGTGTGTGTGCTACCAATGTGCAGGTATTAACTAAAAAACTTTTAAGTTTAGGCTAGATCAGCTTCTTAGGTTCCAATTTTTTATGCTTAGCACACTCTACCTTAATCATTTTTGTACCTTTATCCTTTTTGTTATTTTTACACATATGGGAAGATAGATCTATAAAATATTCAACCTTGTGTGCCTTTCCATAATACATGCATACCTAATTCTTTAGACATTGGTGTTGATAATGATTAGATGATCCACATATATAACATGTCCCTCACAAAAACCTTCTACGACCACCACAACATCTTCTTCCATATCCACCTCTAAAACCTCCATTTCTATTATTACACCCTTCTTTGTTTTTACCTTCTTGCGCATGTGATATACTTTTCACAGTGGTATGGTGTAACCCTATTTCACATGCCTCATTAATATGATCAATAAAATGATAGTTAGTTATGTCATGGGTATGTGCATCGTATATTTTATAATACATGGAGACATTCTTTTGCATCACGTGTTGTAAAAGTGGACAGTTGTATACATCATGATTCTTATGAAAAATATCATAGGATGTCAGTAGCACATGTACATTCCTTTTTGGTTAGTTGTCCTTCAAATTCCCTTCTACTTTACAATCAGTACATGGTATTCTATTGTGTGTCTCATGTGATGAATTGGCAAATAACTTCTCCAACTAACTAGCCATTGTTACTATCTAGGTTTCAAGGAATGGACTTACCCCTATGTTTACACTTCCTACTACTTTGGTGTGCAATGCTTCTTCCAAGGACTCACGGGGATTAGTATATTTATTATGTGAAAGTGCTCTTCATAAGGGTGTCAATAAGCCTCCTATAAACCACTGTGCATACTAGATTTGATGGATATCATAAGAAATATTATAAAACATGGTCTTGAAGCATGTGTCATACTCTCTAACACTTTCATACATAACCTTCTTAATATCCTTCAGTGCACTAATTCTCTATTGCTTGAATGTAGGTATGTGAGACTCGGCTAAGAAGGCAGCATGCAGTGCATCATAGTTAATTGATATCTTATGTGGATAATATTACTTATATCAGTTATGCATGCATCCTTGAAGTGTTGTCACGAATTGTCTTTCCTTTCTATCTAGAGTTGTTATTCCCTTTGCTCTCCACAATAAATCATATGTGTGAGATCAGTTGTATCTTCCATACCTATATAGTCCAACAAATGAGGAGACATCTTAAAGAAAACCTGAGGAGTCTTTTGTTGTGGTTAATGGGGTTATTTTTCTGGTTTTTGTGGGATTTATCCTAAATTGGGGCTAGATCTTGAGCCTGATCCTCCACTAGGATTACCTCTGTGTGGTGGATTTCTTGATCCTTCTAAACATCTTTCCGTGACTTTTGGACCTGTGAATTCGATACCTTATGTCCCTATAGTTTTTTTTAAATTGCACACCAATTGCCTATCCTAAAATTCCACCAATAGTAATAATTCCACCAATTTTCACTACTTTGTTCTGATGACATACCTACAAAATTGGTTCTAAACAAACTCTATCTAGACACAGGAACCTGTTATGATTCCATTTGTGTTTCCTTAATCTATTGTTCCTCTTGAGTTGATACCAATACGTTCCTACTCGTGTCTCCTACCCAACATAGTGATACTTGATTACCTTCCTGTTCACCTTCACTATGATGATATTATATAACAACTTTTGGATTTTAAGCAACTTGCATGAGGGCTAGGTGGTCCTGATGGTTTAGATGCCTACCAACTTCTCATTCTCTCCATAGACTAGCTCTCATATGATGTGATTTCGTAACACTGGGAGGACGTGATCCTATGGTCCCTCGTCTTCTAGAAGGATTTCATCACTTCCACATGTCATCATTCCTCTCACTCTCAACGCTTCTTCAACTTCCATATCTCCACATTATTATACATGTGTAGTTTTTATTCTCTCTTTATTTCACTTAGACCAATGCCATCCTTCCCAAATTTACTTCCTTCCCCTATACATGGTGGGGTTTTTTCCTTACATCAGTAAATTCTCCATTCCTAGCTCAACCATTAAGATATTAATGGATAAAGGTGTCACGTATAAATGTAATCCTCTTGGCTCATGAAAAGACCAAGACCAAAACTTTGCTTCCTCTGGGCATGAGTATGTCAATATTGCTTACTCAAAGGTATAACTATGCAGCATACCTTCCCACCAACGAACTACAACTCTTTTCCGTTGTTCCAAACTAGAGATTGTTTAATAGTGATCCTAGCTCCATGATTTCTTTATTCCTATCATGACACATATGTTCTTTGTGTAATCCAATAACCACTGGTATAATTCTATTAGAAATAAGCTGAATAATACCTCATATAAGCAATCATAGAGGTTTCATTCCACCCACTTTTTCACATTAAAGTCAATTCTAGTGTTGTATCTCTAATAAAATGCATCTTAGCCATCATGTATCTGGATCTCAATATTCTCCAAAGACAGTTGAAATGCTATATGCATACAACATCCTAATGAGCATATTTTAAAAGGGGTCCCCACAATGGAATAAAAATGTAGTCTTCTTTTGTTAACCAATATGTAGTTGGGCACACTGGCACTTCATCCACACATAAGTCTGAACATTCACCTGAAGTGTGCAAACCCTCCAGGCCCCTCCTTTACTTCTCTTATCAATATGTGGTTAGTGAAAACATGTTCATCATATCCATTATAACATAGTAATAAGTAGTTACAGTAACATAAATTGGAAAAACATATAATAAAGAAATCATTCAACATAGATAATCAATAAAATAATTTGAATTCCAATAATACCATGCTCACATCTAGTTGTCTTTGCTACCCAGACACAATTATACATTACAAAAAAAATTGATTAAAAAATAATAATTTGATTACATTCAGGAATCCAATCCATCCATGCACTCGACTATGTGCACATACAAAAACTCACTTATAAACTCCATCATTGACACACACATTACAAAGCTCTGAAGTAACAAAGTTCTTCCCCTAATTATACACGTTGGGGACTTTACCTTTACCACTTAGATGCATTTATCTAATAATAGGTGTGCTAAAAATAGGACACATGTGTTACAACTTTTCTTTAACTATAGATCGAGCTATAAATAGCTCATATTTATCAAGCTTTAAATCCTATAAATAGTAGTCTCCTTGCATGTTATTTTACCTCTTTGATCACCTATTTTTGGACCTTATGTGTCCCTCATGTCAACTTAATTTATTTCCTATTTTTATCCTTTTATCCAAAATTGATTGATTCCTAAATCTTCTACATGTGCTTGTGTGAGTCTTCGTGCATTGACTTGTTCCTCCATGTTTGTGCATCTTCACGCAGTGCCATGTCATTAACCACTACTCTTCATGTGTATTCCTATGTGTGCCCTTCTATGCATGGAATCCAACTTATGTGCATGGCTAAAACTTATACATTTTATCTGACCAATATTTTCCCACCTAAATAGTGTGTTCATATGTACTCTCTCTTGTTTCATACTCATGTGGATGGTTGTTATGTTGTTTTGATGGTTTGATATTTCTTGGTTAATGTTGGCCTATTGAATGGTTCATACAAAGTTAAGTAAAAGTAAATATAACTAAAGTTAAAGTTTTGAAGACATTGATTCAACCCCCCTATTCATTGATTTTGCTTCCAACAATTTGTATCAAAGTGAATTTCTATGAAATAGATTTTCCATCCTTGAAGCACAAAATGAAGTCTTATTTGATGTCATTAGGGTATGACATGTGGCAATAGATGAATAATTCATATAATAATGAATAATATTTTTGTTCATTTGAAAGTGAAGATAGTAGTGATGATCATGCTAAGAATGAAAACAATGACATCCTATTCATGGAAAAAGAAGTAAGTAATGAGTGTTTAAATAGTTTCTTAGAAGATTCATAAGATGAAGAGCCTAAGGTTTATCTATATGTTTACCATTGTGTATTAGCTTTTAATTGATGGAAAAGGGTTTCATTTTCATGTGAATCTCTACGAGGTTTCATGATGGTGTATTCCATTGGTAAGTGTTTCCTGAGTGAAGTAACATGGTGTTCACGTGTGTTCTGGAGTATGGTATAGAGTGCATGGTAATATTATGAGTCTTTATAAGGTGTTTTAAGGTACCCATTTAGTAAAACATGGTTTTTATCATGTTTCAAAGGTGTTTAATTATTTACATATGGTCACCAGGGTCAGTTCATGAAGATTCGTGGGGTGAAGTGGTCATTCTAGGCCTATTCCTAGACCTAGTGCATGGTGGATGATATGGAAATGTGAAGTATGGAACAAGGAAGTATTGTAAAAGCATGAATAAGGTGTTATGACATGGAATGGAACATGTATGAGGTGTTTTAGGTTATTACTCATATGTTTTACGGTGTTTCTAGGTTCTTTGAAGAAAAAATAGCAAGAATAATGTAGGATAACATAGGTAAGTCATTGTGGATAGAGATATTTAGAATAATTTGAGAATGTATGAGACTTGGGTCAGTTATGGGAGGTTTTCATGATTCTTCATGCTAATTTTAGGTCAATATGATTAAATTTTCTCAAGATATGGAGTGTTTACTAAAACCAGGTTTCCAAAGGTGAGAATTTGAGGTAAAAGTTAACCTTATGATGCTTGTTGTGGACTATGTGCTTTACATGGAGACCTAAGATATTTGGAACATATAATTAGGTCATATAAAAATATTTTTAAAAAATAATGAGGCGATTTAATCATCATGTTTTTATGAATGATCGTTAAGAATGTAAACACGTTTGAAACCCTCCTAAAACCCTAGGTTGAAAATGACTTGTAGAAAAATGGTTATAAAGGTCCATTTTAATTCCTTTTGCTAGTATGATTATTTTATGATGAAGATAACTCATCCATATTTTAAATAATTTAATTAGAGGTTCTGGTTATTTGTGGGCCCCACCTAAAAAGTTGATTTTTTGAAAAAATTTAATTTGTGAAAAAGTTTCCCATTAGACATATTAATTAATTTACCATTTATTGAAGCATATGAGTTGTACTACATTTATATGAATATTTCAGATCATGGTTGTTCCTCTAAATTGTAAGGTGTTCCCTATTTATGAGGACTATTTTTTAGGTAGTTTTGGGGAAGTTGTAAGAAGTATGTGGTTTTTATTTTGAGGGCCTTCATCCTCTTACTCATGATCCTCATCTCTACCATGGCTTTATCAACATTACTGCAACTTATGGTTTACGTACATTTCATCTTATGGTCTACTTATCACGTACCCCTCGTTCTTCCCCACTCACATTAGGGGAATATTGGCTTACTTATATTGGGGGCACATTAGATCCTAGTCATACAGACATTTCATTTCCCATGCTCTTTAGTCGTGTTTTTATCTACAATAGTTCTTTTCTTATCTCTTCACAAAATCTCACTCATTGGTATGCACATGATTGTCCTCTTCCTCTATTTACTTATGAGTAATATGTCATGGGTATGTACAAATTGTGCCTTAATAGCTCATTACATGATCAATCAAACACTATTTCTTATCAAGTTACTAATGCTTATCCTTTCGATTATGACCCAGAGGATGATGATCTTCTCGATGACTTTACATGATATTCTTACACACGTGTTTAGGGGGTATAACATTTAACACACTTCCCCTTCTCATTCTAGCATACTTACATAGTACTACATCACACTCTTATCATTCACACATACTTCATCTCGGCATCATCTCATCTTGCATAGTCATATATATGTTCTAATGTCATCATTACCTAGTGAAACACTCTTTTTCTTCAGTTCACACTTGACTGTTGACGGAAAATTACTACACATTAACCCACACACTACACAGTAGGTCTTACACACCAAATCTATTCACATATCACACAACATACATCATATATCACACTCCTATTGTCTAGCGTTACTTACTATTAATCATATTCATACTATTAAGTTATTTAAAAATATTTCATTGCATTATAAACATCATGTATCTACATTACATATCGCATTATTTGTCTTATGTTATACATTCTACACTTAATTTGCACTACACATCTCCATCCTACGCATCTTTTACATACTATACTAGTCTTCATCACATATAATCATCCTACATACTACTTTACTAGTTTATCTATAGTACATGTCACTCTTTACATTACACTTTACACATTCTACAAGTCTTTCATCATACATAATACACTTACTCCACATCGTGCATCTCACACTTATCAGTTTACATCATACATTGCATAGTTCATTACATCTTATACATCCTACATTCCATCTTGCATTACGTATTATACATTGTAAATTACGTATTGTATTCATCATATGGTCATCTACTATCATCACACATACTACATCATCCTTCTATGCACTGCACTCACTACCCTATGACACACTTTCATTCCTCGGTCAATACTCAACTCGTGAGGGTTTACAAATCAAATGAAAATTTCACTCATCACACATTTATCATTCCAACTTTCATCACATGCCATTATTAGGTTATTGACATACGATTTAAGATAAATTTTCACCTAGCCCTTCATTTTGTAGTGGTATACAATTTAGGCTACATCACCACTCCTTACTATTTATCATGTAGTTATATACACATCATATATAGGGTTCATTCACATCTATTTTATATGTTGCCTATCATCATCACTACGTATACATACTCATTGCATCATGTAAGACACACCACACACTATTCTACCATTTCCCGATGACAAACTCTCATTTACGGTTCATTTTTCACTATTGAGGGGGGAAACCAAATGAATCTCATTGTATACATTTCCATTCACTCAGGGGGCATCATGGACACTATCACTCCATTTTTCATTCCATTCCATCCATCAACATCATACTACATATAATGGGTGTTTTTACTCTTGATTACTTTTTCTTGTTCATGATCACATTATTACACATGCTAGTTACCTTACTTGAATGTAATTTATCTATACCATTGACACATGTGTGTTCATGTTTATTTCTAGTTGTGATCATAGATATAGGTATCTTACGCGCAGCACATATTCTCACCTTCTACCCTTCCTACACTGGTCATTGGGGGCATCCACATTTGTCTCTCACATGTTCTATTATTTCATTTTTTACTTCACACTTTACATTACTTAGTTATACACACTTTTTACATAGTAGTTATCTTTCTAATATGCTAACGGGTGCTTCATGTACAACATTTTTTATGCAAGGATATTTTCTTCCATACTTGTTTGTTACATTGTTTATCTATTGTTTCCTCTTATTTGTGGGCCTTGACCTATGTTTGTTGTTTACACCCATGATGGCATTTCATGTCTTGCAACATTGTCAGTGATGTACCATGTTTATAGCCCACTTTGTGTCCCTTACATTGTATTCTTGTGTGTTTATTACATTGCATGGTATATTTTACACTATTTATGTAGCTTACACACTATTTTATATATGCATGTGTGTTCGCATTACCACTTGTCTTTGGCTAGCCTTCTTGTTCGTGTCTGACTTGGTTTCTACCAAGCACTTTCCAAGGTATAGTTCATGTGGTTGGCCTTCTTTTGGGGCCACATTATCCTATTAGCAACATTGCATGTGCCCCCAAAGAGGGGGCATCATTTGGGGTTTAGATACTAACACAACTCATTTACACCGGTTTAGTTCAGTGCACTTTCTACCCTTGGCATTTTCGGTTACAAACAATGAATGGGTTCAAACCAGTCTACTAACCCCATACACGATGGATTTTATAGGACATGATGTTAGAGGCTTTGAGGTTATAATGGGTGTTCCTCCCTACACTACTTCGTCTAGTTACATCGAATCACCCAAAAAACAAGGACATACATAGATCTCTTCACACACATTCAAGGAAGAAGTTACATGAAGGATAATAATGCAAATTTCTCCCTACACTTCTTTGGCCAAGGTGACATGAGATCGCCCCAAAAAATCGTAGTATAGGATATCCTTCTACACCTTCTTTCTTGACATGGATTAGGTGCACGTGTTCCATTTACACTTTTTCATTTACGTACTTTACATTTACATACTTTTACATGTGTCTTTTAGATTGCATTTATATATATATAAATATTTGACTACTTGATCATTTTCTCCTTGCATGTCTGGCCATATCAGAAGTAAGTAATCAAATGGGGATGACAACTAACAACAACAACAATTACGTCAACAACAACACTTTGCGAACACACACACCATACTAACCATGTAGGTACATCACACACATCAACAACTACACACATGTTTCCACCCTAGGTATACACTCATCACTTTTTTGCATAGTTTCATCTTTAGTTTCTATGATCCACCACCTTTTTGGCATTCTATGTTTTGTCTAGTCCATCGGATCATTTTCCACTATAATATTCATGGACATCAGGTATGCCTCTATATCTACTTTATCTTACCAATATTTTCACACACCAAATGAAAGTGGGGGGGAAATGTAGTCACAAAATCATGCACTTTAGATATTATTTAATCTCAATTCCATACTACTATTTTGAAGGTTCTTGATTGAAGAAATTACTAATTAACCCCCATTTTTTTCCATCCTCTCTTATTTTATTTCATCATTCCTGACATTTTGCACCCACATGCCTAGACTATTTCGGTCATTATCCATTATTGTATCCTTGACTAGGGCGCCCACGCTAGTATTGGGAAAATCATGGGTTCCCCAATCCTTTTTTATCTTTCCATCAACTTTTTGGGCTCTTTATAGCCATTTTAGCTTCTTATATTTTTTGTGGTCGGCCATTTCAAGGTTGATTATGAAATTAGATCAATAGAACCCTATAAATATAAAGTTATGAGACCATAATGAGGGAGCAAAAACTAGTCACTACTATCATCCATCTAGAGTTACATCCACTTGGAGATCATTTACATCCATTAACTCCAACACAAGGACAAGGTTGGTTCATTTGCATCACACTTCATAGGGGAGGGATTCTATTTTATTCCATGCACACATTCTATTACATTTTCTACATTTAGTTATTGCTCGCTACTTCGCAAAGTTTGATTGACACATTATGCACACACACACACACAAAACTACATTTGGGTCTAAAATGTAGTGTAACAATCCTTTAGTAATCCCACTATTTTGGAAACTAAGGTCAGTCATACCCATTTATTTGCATTCTTTTTTTTTATGTTTTAATACTTCTTGTGAATTTCTTGAATTTCTTTCCATCATCTTGGATTATCAACGACACTTGGCACGGTGCAGAAAATATGATGTGACACAAAATGAAGGTTTTAGACCACTTGCCAGACCTGTGAAAACTTAGTTCTAGATCTTTTGCACTAATCAAGGCACCCATTCTGTAGACCAGAGCACCCATAGGAACCCCAGTCCTTCTCCAGGCGTTCAGGTCCAACTAGATAGCTCAGTTCCATCCTTTTTGAGGTGCCTGCACATTTGTTCCTACTTTTTATTTCTCCATCCACCTCTGCGACATAGTAAAACCATATCCTCTAATCAGCTAAGTCTTTTCCATACTTCTCTTGCATGTTATGGTCTCTATTTTTATTAGATTAGTTGTTTGGGTCATTTCTATATTTGTTTACTGCATTTATATGTCGTTCTAGATTATATTAACTATAGGATATTTCTACATTTATTTAATTTGATGTCAAGAATTAGGAAATTTTGAGTGAGGCTCGGATGCAAGTTAAATCAATGCATGGAGGTATGTAATTATAAAAAAATTATTAAATTAATTCTAGAACTGATGATGAATCCCATAAAGGGAGATGAAAAAGTAATTAATTTTCTATCAAACTATTAAATCTCAACTCAATGGGTGTAACTACAATTTAATTTAAGATAAATTAGTGTATTTCATTATTCAATTAAACATACATGAATAGGAATTTCATTTCAATCTTTAATTCTAAATACCAAATTGAGGAAGACATTCCTGATTTGTAAAATTTGAGTTCTCTCCTGATCTAGGAAGAGAAACTTATGAAAAATTTTGATTCAAAAGAGAATGCCACTCGGGCGATGGGCACTTCTCTCTCAAAATTATAAAAATCCTTTTAGATTTAACAAGAATCAAAAGATAAACATTAAAATACCTAGTAAAGATAAGAAACCTGGAAACTTAAGATAGAGTTTTGATTGTAAATGTTATAACTGGTAAATTTGGTCAAAATAAAAATGGCTGTAGAGTAAAAAAAAATCAAAAAATAAAAATGGAATAAATGAGATCAAAATCAAGATGAAAATGAAGAGAATAATCATAAATTTAATGTAGTGACTCTATAAACTACATCTATCACTTCCAAATGAAAAGTAAATGTTTTATTTTAATATACAACATTGAATTGAAAAATAAGTTGTTTTTCATTCATAGCTAACTCAAAATTACTATAATTTATAATGGTTTATTGAGAATTAACTAGAAGTAACTATAGCTGAAAACATACAAAAAAAGTCTTATATGTGTTTAAAGGTTTTTCTTCGGTTTTCCGAGTAGTTTATTCAAAATAGAACTATTGTTCATTTTTTGGCATGAAATAATGAGATAATTTATTTAGGATCATGTATGACATGTCTCAGATTAATAGTTCCACCTATGAAATGTGTGAAGGGTGCTTACATGGTAAGCTATCACCAAAAACTCTTCCTCAGTCTTTTTTGAAGTAAAATCCACATAAATCCATGGAATGTGTCCACATTTAGAGGATTTTTTTAGTGTATGTTGTGATTATTCTTGCATCATTTTTTTTAATCTTTTAAAGACATATTATCTATCACTCATATCACAATTTTAAAGGCTTAAAATATATAATGAAGATATATATGTTGTTGATAAAATATTTCTTAGTATGTGATTACTGAAAATATTATTATATGCATATCGAATGACACTTGGGGATGCCTTTGTGTTTATATTGGATATGTTCAATATTGATTACATCTAATATATATTTTACAAGATTAATATGCTTAAATTTTTCAACATATTTGTAATATAACATGGTTAGTTGTTAAGGATATTATTATTTAAGTTGTTATACAACTTATGTTTAAACCTATCAATATAAGTTTCATATATGGTTAAAATTGAAATCAATAATGATTTATATTATGATTATTATGATGTCTATATGGATATTATGAATCTAACCATGATGATGTTGTGTTAGATATAAAATATACAACTGGATATGTTTTCAATTTTTTGGTACAAATGCCATTACTTAGAGCAGTAAATAGTAGACAACAATTTCCATATCTTCTACTGAGGTAGAGTATAGAAGTGCAATGGAAGCAACAAAAAAAACCATGTGGCTAAATTGATTGTTAGAAGAGATACACATGAAATAAAAAGGAAGTACTTCTCTTCTATGTGATATCTAGAGTTTCATTTCTCTTTCTATGAATCCAGATCAACATTAGAGAAAAATGCATATAGAGATTCATATGCACATTATTTGAGAGAAATTCTATGTGGTCATGTAAAACTCCAATACTTCCTGACTGAAGATCAAGTTAAAGATATGTTTACAAAGTTATTGTGTGTTGTAAAGTTCTAAAAGTTCTATGTAACTCTTGGTATTTTAGAGTTACCATTGAGGGGGAGTGTGCACGGTAATGTCACCTCCTAAAGGATAGTTGGTTGATATCTCCTTCTCCTCTATACTTTTTCTCCAATTGTAAAGAATTGTAAAAAAATCCCTATGATCTTTGTAAAGGTTTCACTATAATTTTACAGTGTACAATCTAGTGTGATGCATCTATTTGTAAAGGAGGTCCTTTTATCATAAAATGCTCATAGAGATGGTGATTGGATTTTTCTATGAGAAAATGTGAGATGTAGTCTCACAAATCATGCTTATCCTAAATCATTCACTACTAATTTATGGATTCTAAATAATTTTGTACAAAAATATAATTTGAGCATGATGAAGGTGTATAAATCCTTCAAATGTGATATGCTAACCTAAACATTCACCATTTTCTATGAATTTATAAATCTTGTTACATAAACACGTAATGTTAGAATATGGTTCATCACTTAATATTAAGGGGGAGTGTTAGAACATAATATTAAGTGCCTATAAACCTTAGTTTATTATTAAATAATTAATAATAGTTATACTCTTAAGTATTCAATATAAACTTAGTTGTTTATGTTTATTTGTTTATTAATTAATCAATTTATATTAAATCAGGGTGATATCAATTACACCCCATCACTTGATATGGTTCGTGACCCATGGGGTTAAATAAATATGATCATGTGTCATATTGGTAATTCAACTTGGGTGAATTTTATCAAGAGAGAAGTGAGGGAAGGAGATTTTTTAATGTACTATGTTTCTCACATAATGGAATATCTTATTTTTTACCATGGTTTTTACCCCTCGGGAGTTTTCCACAATGTTTTGTGTCCTGTGTCATTGTTATTTAATTTTTAATGTTTGGTTCAAATATTTATTAATGTGGTTAGTTAATAAATCATTTTCCTAAAAATCACAACACCTTTCTCATTCTTGTACAAGACTACCCTGCTCCATACTCCATGTTTCCATTGCATCCACCATGTACTAGGTCTAGGAAAATGCCTAAAATGACCACTTCACCCCATGAATCTTCATGAACTGACATTGATGACCATTTGAAGACACTTATACCCCTCTAACACATCATACCAACTATGTTTCACCACTTGAATACCTTCAACCACCCCAGGAAGACTCATATTATAACCATGCACACTAGACCATGCTCCAAAACACACCTGACACCATGTTACTTCACCCAAGAAACACTTACCAATGTAATAGACCATTATGACACCTCATGGAGAATCATATCACACCATGAAACCCTTTTCCATCAATGGAATTTGACATCAATGAAAACCTAAGAGACAATGGCCAACAATCTCCCCCTTTGTCATTAATGGTAACCACCTTCAAAAACATTGACGGCAACTACAAGATAAAAAACACCAATAAGACCTCTTTTCCATGTTTCTAAACCTACTCTACCCCTTTGAAATATATGATAAAGGCTATAATGAAAACTATACATGGAAAAAGATAACTCATAATGACAACAATACACAAGACACAATTACTTGCTCACTTGACTCCCCCTTTGACTGTACTTTATTTTTTATCTTCAATAGAAGAAATACAATATCCATGGAAATAAATAACCATGTAACTAACTCCCCGTGAGAAAATATCCATAATACTTTATCTTCATTCATTTTCTACATCATCCTCTAGACTTGTTTCGTGCTCAAAACCTGAGTTTTTCTTCCAAGTACTATCATACCAACCTTTAGAAACAATGTTCCTAAAGCATACCATCAGTCCATTTTAGTCAAAATTTTCAATACTTTAGGATCAATCATAGCTCATGTAACACCAATTTTTAGATCCCCATGTCTTCATACTACCTCAATATAACTGAAAAATAAAATAATCAACTTACATACCTTGATCAAAATCCATATAGATGGATCAACATGAATGTCTCAGTCCTGAAGGAATTTCTTAGTGTTTTCTACCTCACTTTAGTCCTTTTAACTATTTCAAATCCTCATCTTATTTTCAAAACTTCTATATCCATCATGAAACCATTATGAAGATCCTTGAAATTATGAACTTTCTGATTTGTAACTTTTATTCACACAGAGATGGATGATCATGCAAACTCATAAATATAGATAATAGAATGAGTATTTCATACCTTCTTGTGCAAGTTTAACATATCAAAATATTCTTGTATTTGAAAACAATTCTTCTAATCATCCATTTTGAACACACCTTAAAGAATTCATACCAATATGCATGGCCTTCTTATACAACATGAACATCATCTTAAGAATTTTATCACCTTGAACCTTCATAGAACTCTGTAATATTTATTTATGGAACACCTTCAGCCTTGTCACCAAGCTCTTTAAAACTTTCAAGACTAAGAGAATAGGACTATTATCTTACTTACAAAAATTAGTTTACTTCTGAGACATGTAAGTCATTCAATTTGACCATAAATAACATTTTTCAGTCCTTACAAGACATATCAATCGTCATGATTATATTCACACCATTCTCATGATGATGAAGTTCTTGAATGCATATATACAACTTTCTGAACACATTCAAAAATATTAGTTCAAAAGCCCTTACCTTTTTTCAATCTACTTTGATCATTGTTTTTCCTTTTGATCTCACCATCATGAATTCAAACCTTATTATCACATGATTTTTCACCTTCTCAAGAAAATCAAACTACAGAGCATACCTTAGTCACTCATTCGGCTTCAACACTTCTTTAGACATATTTTATAACTATACACATCTTCATTCTTTGATCATGTTGTTTCACAAGCTTCTCTTGATGCCATACACACCCTTGATTTGAGCACTAATTCAAACCTCTGAGCATCATACACAACTTACCAAACATCATTTCTTAGATGTGCACACTTCAATTAAGAATATATTGAGAACATACACTATTTAAACTAACAAGGATAATCCTTCTTTCTTGAACTAATCATGAATAGTATAATAAATTTGTCTGGAAACTATTTTCTTCAACTGATATAGATCCTTAAGATACATCATCATAGTGCCAATGTTGACCTAAAACCCCAATAGACTCGTGAGGCTAAAGTGTGGTTTGATCAAGGTTAAGGATGTATGTGGGAAATACACCACCACTACGCTAAAGACAAAAAAGTAAATAATAACAAGAAAGATAATTTAATCTCAAAACTCTAATCTTTATTCATATATCAAAATGCATTACATCAGTACATATACATCCCTTTTCATTCTAACTCTCTTTATCTCAAAAATGGCACTCGCACATAAGTCTTCTGTGAGGTACACTTTACATGATACATCGATTACAATAAATATATGAAATACAATATATTTCAAAGGTCACTTCATTTGACTCGTGCCTCTATTGGCTTCTGACATGATCTCGTGTGATTTATCTTCAATCTGTGTCATTCTGTCACCTTCCACAAATCTTCTTAGTATTTTTTTGGCTTCCTTCTTTATATTGCGGCTTTGTGGTGTTCGAAAAATTCTTTCCTTTATGTACAACTTTACTTCATTATATGGCTTTACTCTTTTACCCATGACTTTCCTTACTTCTTCATGGTTATATTTATTACATCGTGGCTATATCTATCACTTCGCGACTTTGTGCCTAAAAATCTACCGACATTATCCCCCCTCTTAAAAATTTTCTTGTCTCGAGACAACAAAGTGATGGTTACGCCTTCCTTCAAAAAAAAAATTCTAAAATTTGGATCAAATGGGCATCAACCACCAGGACTTAGGTGTATGGCACAGGGAAGGGTTCCCTTGCTCGACTCACCCAACTGGATTTATGGGATGACAAGGTAGATAAGAATCAACCTCCCTAGGAAATTAGACGTCTAGTATAGGGAGAGGTTCCCTCACTCGAATCACCTGACTGGGTTGTATGGCATGCCTCGACCTTTTATCTTCTAAGGTTCACTCTGTGGTATATACTTTGAAATTTGGAGAATGATATTATTTTCATAGTTTAACCATGAAATTAAATGAGTATTCACCTGATTGATCTATTCCTGCAGCTATGTATTCTCTTGAATCAATGACACCAATTCTGATGGAGTGGGATGTGCTTGTATTTTCTTTCATCAATCTTGGGAAATCGTAGTTTCTTATTATATTTGCATTAAGGATTTATCTAGTGTAGTGTTACAGGCTTTCATGTCATAGATATTTTATTTCCACTCCCTCTGTTGATTTTGATATATCTCTATAAGTTCTTCTAATTTACTCCTTTTTGAGTCCTACTTATTATTTCCAATGTCATATGTTGTGGAAATATTATGTATTTCTTGTTCAATGTTTTCCATCTTTCACTTGCCTTCTACAATCATTTTTGGCCATCCAATAGTGTATGTGTAGTATACTGCGACATTATTTAGTTCTGTCTCAAGATTCTTCACCGTTTTTTGAAATTCATTTCTTTTTTTCTAGTTCTCATCTATGTGAGGTTTCTTGACATATTCTTTGTATTCTCTTATGGTAGCTTTGCAGATTGTTTCTTTTTCTGACTCTAATTTTATGTTGAGTTCTTTCAATATTTCTCCTACGATGTATTATGTGGATGTTTCAACAAACAATTTAGTATCAATCTGGATCTTTGTCTTATCTGTTTAAATTTTGGTGATCATCTTTTGCATTGCCTCCTCTAATTCTACACACCTATGCATCTAGTCCTAAGTGGAACTCTACTCTAATACTTGACTACAACTAGCTTTTTGTAAAGGAGTGAGTTTGTCTAAGTGGAATTTAAATCCATCTGCGGTTTTCTCAACAACTCCCTGTTGCAGTTGAAAATATTTTTCTTGTTTCCTCTTCAGTAGATCCTACTTGATTCTTACTAGTTAGTCTTGAGGTGCTAGTGTGGTGGACAAGCTAGAAGATGATAGTTGTAATGCCTATTATTCCTTCTCCTTTTCTTCCTTCTTTTTTCTTCTTGTTTTTTCTGTTCTTGCTCTACTTTTGCTTTCTTTTCTTCCTCGTCCTTCTGTTATTTTTTTGTTTTTTCCTTCTTATTCTCTACTTCTACTTGCTTATTCTTCTCTTCTTCCTCTTTCTTCTTATTTTGTGCCTCTTCTTTATTTTACTTTTCTACTTGTTATTTCCTCTTCTTTTCTTCTTCTTCTTCTTTATTTTCCTTTTCTTCTTGTTCTTTCTTCTTCTTCTTCACTTAATCTTATTTATTTTTATTTTTTTCTTCTTCTTTATTTTTCTTTTCTTATATATTTTTCTTCTTCTTCTCTTCTAACTCAATTTTCAGTTTTCTCTCTTCTTCTAGCTTTCTCTCCTTCTCCACTTTCTGTTTACTAATGTCTTCTTTCTTTTTTTTAGTATCCAACTCTTCTTGTTCTTTTTCTTGTGTTTTCCTCTTCTATTTCCGGTATTCTAATTCATTTTCCTTTTTCTTATTTCCTCTCTCCTTCTTTTGTTTCACCAATAGGCCAATTAGCTCGACCACTTCCTTTATGTGATGTATTATGCTCTTGGTGTGGAGTTTATTTTTCTTAAGATTGGTTTTTTGGGGTTTTAGGTCAACATTTGGTGTCATTTGATATGCATATAATAATATTTTCAATAATCACATACTAAGAAATGTTTTATCAACAACATATATATCTTCATTAAATATTTTAAGCCTTTAAAAATGTGATAAGACTAATAGATAACATATCTTTAAAATATAACCAAATCATGCAAGAATAATCACAGTATACACTAAAAAAATCCTCTAAATGTGGACACATTCCATGGATTTATGTGGATTTTGCTTCAAAAAATATTGAGGAAGAGTTTTTGGTGATAGCTTACCATGTAAGCACCCTTCGCACATTTCATAGGTGGAAATATTAATCTGAGACATGTCATAAATGATCCTAAATAAATGATCTCATTATTTCATGCCAAAAAATGAACAATAGTTCTATTTTGAATAAAATACGAGGAAAACTGAAGAAAACCCTTTAAACACATATAAGCTAATTTTTTATATGTTTTCAGCTATAGTTACTTCTAGTTCATTCTCAATAAACCATTAGAAATTATAGTTATTTTGAGTTAGCTATGAATGAAAAACATCTTCTTTTTCAATTCAATATTGTATATTAAAATAAAACATTTACTTTTCATTTTGAAGTGATAGATGTAGTTTATACAGTCACTATATTAGATTTATGATTATTCTCTTCATTTTCATCTTGATTTTGATCTCATTTATTCCATTTTTGTTTTTTGAAAAAAAAAATTTACTCTACAGTCATATTTATTGTGACCAAATTTACCACATTTATAACATTTACAATCAAAACTTGATCTTAAGTTTTCAGGTTTCTTATGTTTACTAGGTAGTTTAAAGTTTATCTTTTGATTCTTGTTAAATCTAGAAGGATTTTTAGAATTTTGAGAGAGAAGTTATCGAGTGGCATTCCCTTTCGAATCAAAATTTTTCATACCTTTCTATTCCTAGATCAAGAGAGCACTCAGAGTTTGCAAATCAAGCATGTCTTTCTCAATTTGGTATTTAGAATTCAAAATTGAAATGAAATTCCTAAATCTCTCATGTATATTCAATTGAATAATGAAATACACTTATTTATCTTAAATTAAATTGTAGTTATACCCATTGAGATAATATTTGATATTTTTAATTTTTACTAGAAAATTAATTACATTTTCATCTCCCTTCATGGGATTCATCATCAGTTCTAGAATCAATTTAACAATTTTTTTATAATTACCTATATTCATGCATTGATTCAAGTTGCATCCACACCTCACTCATACTTTCTTTATTCTTGACATTAAATTAACTAAATGTTGAAATATCATATAGTTAATCTAATCTAGAATGACATATAAATGTAGTAAACAAATATAGAAATGATACAAGAAACTAATCTAATGAAAATAGAGACCCTAACATGCAAGATAAGTATGCAAAAGACTTAGTTGATTAGAGAATCTCATTTTACTATGTCGTAGATGTAGATGTAGTAATAGAAAGTAGGAAAAAATGTGCAGGGACCCCAAAAAGGATGGATCTCAGTTATCTAGTTGGACCTGAGTGCTTGGAAAAGGACTGGGGTGCATACGGTCACTTTGGTCTATAGAATGGGCACCCTGATTTGTAAAAAATATCCAGAACTAAGTTTCATGGGTCTAACAAGTGGTCTGAAACCCTCATTTTGTGTCATATCAAATTCGTTGCACTATTGCAAGTGTCGTTGATAATCCAAGATGATGGAAAGACTTGCAAGAAAGCCACAAGAGGTATCAAAAGCATAAAAGATAGAATGTAAATGAATGAGTCTAGCTAACCTCAGTTGCCACAACAGTGGGCTTACTAAAGGACTGTTGCACTACATTTCAGACCCAAATGCATTTTTGGTGTGTGTGTGTGAGTGTGTGTGCATAATGTGCCATAGGTGCTCATGTGTCAATCACACTTTGTGGAGTAGCAAGTAATAACTAAATGTAGAAAATGTAATAGAATGTGTGCATGGAATAAAATAGAATCCCTTCCCTATGAAGTGTGATGCAAATGAACCAACCTTGTCCTTGTGATGGAGTTAATAGATATAAGTGATCTCTAAGTGGATGCAACTATAGATGGATGATAGTAGTGACTAGTTCTTGCTCCCTCATTATGGTCTCATAACTTTATATTTATAGGGTTCTCTTGATCTAATTTCATAATTAACCCTGAAATGGCCGACCACCAAAAAGATAAGAAGCTAAAATGGAAAGAAAGAGACAAAAAAGTAGAGGGAAAGATTAAAAATGATCAGGGCTCCCATGGTGGGACTAGGGTGCCCATGGGTGTCCCATTACTGGCCTGGGCGCCCCCGTTAAGGCTAAAATAATGGAAAATGACTGAAACAGACTGGGCATGTGGGTGTAAAATGTTGGGAATGATGAAATAAAGTAAGAGAGGATGGAAAAAATATGGGGGTTAATTAGTATTTTATTCACTCAATAACCTTCTAAATAGTAGTATGGAACCGAGATTAAATAATATCTAAAGTGCATGATTTTGTGACTACATTTTTCTGCATTTTCAGTTGGTGAGCGGAAAGCTTCGTAAGATAAAGTAGATATATGTGTGTACTTGATATCCATGAATATTGTAATGAAAAATGCACTGATGGACTAGACAAAGCATGGAATGCCAAAAATATGGTGGATCATGGAAACTAAAAATAAAAATGTGCAAAATAGTTATGAGAGTGAACCTAGGGTGGAAACGTGTGTGTAGTTGTTGATGTGTGTGATGTACCTACATGGTTAGTATGGTTTTTATGTTCACAAAGTGTTATTTTTGAAATTGTTGTTATTGTTTTTTGTTTCCTTCATTTGACTGCATACTTCTCATATGGTCTGACATGCAAGGAGAAAATGATCAAGTAGTCAAATATGTATATATGTAAAAATGTAATGTAAAAGATGCATGTAAATATATGTAAATGTAAAGTACACAAATGAAAAAGTGTAAATGGAACATGTGCACTTGATCCATGTCAAGAAATAGAGTGCATAAGGATATCTTGTACTATAATTGTTTGGGGTGATCTCAAGCCACCTTGGTTGAAGAAGTGTAGGGAGAAAGTTGGATTATTCTCCTTCCTATAACTACTTCCCTAAATGTGTGTGAAAAGATCTTAGTATGTCCTAGTTTTTTGGGTGATCTGAAGCCATTGGTTGTAGTCTTTTTTACACCCACCAAAGAACAAGGGAATCCCATGTGTGTCAGCCTATTACCCAGTGGGCGTTTGGCGCTCACCCGAGGCACGCGTGGGCACCAAGTCTCTCATTTATGTGAGTTTAGTGGGAAAAATTATCTACAATAGGAACTTAAAGAGAGTGAGCAGAAACAAGACATGCAATCATCATAGAGCTCAGAATGGCCTCTAGACCAATGTAGTCATTCCAAATAGAAAAATACTTTAACAAAATATAGGACTGAACCGAAACAGAAAGGAAATTGCATAAGGATTCATACTTATATCATAAACATACATGAAATAGATCTATGAAGATATATGTATGGACCAGAATCATTAATGATCATATTCAAATAAGTTGGTAATCTCATTACATCCATTAGATCCATTATAGAACATCACAGTATGGCAAACTGAAGTCATACATCATAACTGGATTTACATCCTTTAGCTTTCAAAAGAAAATTTTCAATCCCAAGCCCCTTGATGCATCCTTCTCCTATGTTTTATCTACCTAACCCATTATAACTCCTCATGGATTTTATGAAAAGCTATGCTCTCTATTTATCTCTTCCTCCTTTTCTTCTCTATGGGCACTTGTATTTATAGGCCTCCTAAACTACCAACACTTCTTTCTGAGGCTTCAGATCCATCACAAAGTGTCCAGATGTGGTCCTCCATGGGAACATGCTCCTCCATGCCTAAGCTCTCCACTCCTTTCCATGATGGTCTTCTAGAAGCTTCCATCATAGGGCATATTCCTTCCTAGGCCAACCTGTTGCTAGACTAGCACCTTATTCATTCATCATGCGCATGTGGGTCACACATTTCCCATGTTCTGCCTGATACAAAAATACGGCTAAGTCCTCAGACCTTGTTCTACTAGCATGTAACATGGTCATTCTAAAACCTTCCTAGAACCCTGCCTTTCGCGCCTTCTTACATGCCCACCATTCAACTTAGGCCTTGTGCGCCCATGTGCCTTTTTATACTTAGTCAATATTTTAGGGGCCCAACATTACCCCGAACTTTACCATTTCTCCACCCTCAAGAACACTTCTTCAAAGAAAGAATTACAATAGACTTAATGTCTTGGAAAAAGAATAAGGGAATGAAGAATTGAGAAAATTGAAATAATGGGGAAGTGTTTTCATTACTGCAACAAGATGGGAAAATCTCTTTGCAAGTCGGACTCCAACTTGTTTTAGGCATCGGCTTCATTTTGCACTCTCTGACAGAGGTTGCTGACTAGGGTACTTACCTCCTCAAAACCCAATCCATTTCCTTGAGTGTTCAATGTTTCAACCATTCCTTCCAATTCCTTTCCCACATCCTCAAGTGAATCCATCCTTCTTGTAATCTATTGGTACAACTCCTTCAACTGGTTTTTAATTGAACCTCGTAAGGTTTCAATAGCTTGTAACTTCTTCTCGAACTCAGCTGGGATCCTTTCCCACTTTTCTCTATTTCCTTTTTTCTTATCTTCGAATTCCTTGAGCTCTACCTTGTGAGTGGTGACCAGGATACTCACCACTTTATCTTTGTCTGTGCAATTGTCATATACAACCTGAGTAGTATGGGTAGTAATTTTCACATAGCAAGAACCTTGTTGTACTTGGAAATGATTGTTACAACCTTCAATTTTTCCTCCTCCAGGCATTTTGCTATTTCTTGTGTGGATTATAAGGCTAGTGTTTACATTTCCATGGTGAGGATGTGTGTTAAGTCTTCAAGGCATTCAAGGGAAGATCCATACTTTTGCACGTGTGGTGCTAGGTCTAGATGCTTCAACACAATGGAATCTGTGATGGATTCTACCTTCTTATATATTTCGTGCACTCTTTCCTTTTCTTCCCTAAGTTCACGCTTCAGTTGCGTGCTAATTAGTTCCTCCTGCTTCAAGTTCTTAGTGATCTCTTCTAGCTCTGCTTCCCTCTTTTCTAGCTTTGCCTCTAGAAATTTTACCCTGTCATTCCTTCTGAATAACCTAGCTTCTAGCTCAACTGAGACCTTATTTAAATCATTACAGACTTGTTCATCCAAAAGTTGTTGAGTGCTCACCAAGGGGTTATTTCCTTTTGACTCAGGCATCTTCATTAGTGATCCTTGGCTTACCTCAAACTCTGGCTTGTTGATGTGGGACTCAATTTCCCATGAAAACATTTTCCTCGTCTAGGGGTGTGCACCTTCTTCATCAAACAACTCCATTGCCAAGAGTTGATCTGTTGGGACTATGCTTTAGAATCATGCATGCAACACCTTGTTTAGATCATCAATGTAGCTCATTCTTAGCTTCTATATCTCCATGTGTTTTCCTCCTATGCACGTGCCCTTAGGAATAGTTATCGATAGACTGGGGCCTCCCGTGTTGCCATGATCTTTCCCTACACTTTCTTCCCTATCTTCATTCATCACTATTTCAGCGTTGCGCTCCAATGCTTATTCTACCAAGGCTTCAATGATTTTCGTTTCTTCTCTTTTTGACACCTTGTTTACTTCTTCCTCAAAGTGCGCCTTCAGGCTAGGTTCACCTAGAAATTCTTGGATTGTCTTCCACCATATCACTATCCCCTGTTGTAAGGAATTTGATAACCTACAACGTCGTATGTACTGATGGCTTTGTACTCTGGTACTCAAATGTTTGAATGAGGTCAGCTGCCAAGTCTCACCAATTACCAATTTGACGGCACGTCTCCGAGTGGATGTACATGCACATGCACAACCTTGTAGGGTGAAGTACAACTTTTGAACCCATAATGAAGGTGGTAATGCTTCTGTGCTTCTCATCCAAGCCACCTCACATGCTTGGATATGGAAGGAAGTAGTCTCTTTATCATGGTAGTATTTTATAGTTGTGAGCGCGTTGCTCCTACAAAACCTTATGGAGAAAGAAATTCTCACCTCGCACCATTCCAAGAGGTTATCCCAATGTGTCACCCACTAGCGCGGAGTAGTTCTGAGTAGGACATAACTTAACATCCCTCTTTGTTCATTCTCCTTCTTCCACTGTGCTTCCATCTCCTGCAAAAATATTTAGGGAAGGATCCTCCTGAATACTAGGTAGCTTCTTTCCTCCTAGGTGCCAGATTGTATGCACCTTTATCACCTTTGTCACTGAACCTCTCAAATGCTACCTGATTAACTCATAGGTCCCATGTGTCCAATTATCATACGGTATATTGGTGGTGTCACTTAAGGAATGAGCATCCTCAAACTGGATAACTCCTTCTGTGGGATGGATTACCTCTGGATCCCTGATTGAGCACACATATATTCTATCCAGGACCTCTTCTCCCAAAGGCTCAGTATAGGATGTTGATTTTTTATTAGCCAGGGGTATGATGACCCATTCCTCCTCATTCTCAAATCTTTTGCATCCCTTATTGAACCAAAGATCCATGTTGTTCTTATAGCACTATGTGTGCCCACGTAATGTTGGGAAATTGTTTTCCTTGGTGAGTGCCAAGACTTTGAAGTCCCCAATAAACTTAGCCCCCTGAATGGTGATAGTTACATCCTTTAAGACACCGATGGGCATTGCCTTCATGTTTTTTTCCATATACAACACATTTAAAGATGGCTATAATGCAGGTCTTCCCATCTGATGCCATGCATCCAAGGTGAGAACATTGACCTTCGCGCCTGTGTCAATGAGGATATTACTAAGGATCCATCCATCCATGACCACATTTAATGTGATCTCCCTATCATAGTCAAGGCTATGAGGGGGAAGGTTTTCATGCAAGACTTTCCTCTCACACTCTTCTCCAATGCGTGGTACCTTCTCTCTCAACCATTATTTTAGCAAGGGAATAATATTCTATTTCCTTAGAATTTTACATACTTCCTTAACCTCATCCATGTCATCCTTTGGTGCCTCAACCTTCCTTCTTTGCTCCTCCCTCCTAGAATTCTCCTTTAGATACTAGATTTCTCCTTGTAAACTCTTAATGACATCCATGGTTTTTTGATATACCTCCTTCTGATGTGTAGGGTCTGGGTACTTCCCATGTACCACTTCCTCCCTTGAAACTAGGTTCTTCTGTCTTTACATTTCCTTTGTGCGTGTGGCTTCTGCTCTTGTTATCACCTGCATAGGTTCTAGCTCTAACTCATGCATCACTCTTGGCATCCATTGCAAATCAGCCCTTTTTACACTAACCATAACAGTGCCCTTATCTTTCTGGTGTTTCTGGTTCATATGCTCGTAGAGTTCTGGAAACTCTTCATACTTGTGCTTTTTCCCACACCATGAGCACTCGCACTTGTAGTGGTTTGTAGACCCATAATTAAAATAGGTTCCACGTGGGAAATCACATTTTCCTCCTTTGTGGCTACCATGACCATGGAATCCTCTGCGAGAACTTCTTCCATGCACTCCCCCACTTATTTTCTCCTCATAATGGTGGTCATCACCCTTAAAACTACTGGCAATGTTGGTCTGGAGCACACCATGATCAATGGCCTCATAGATCTGATCAATAAGCCTACAATCCTTAGTATCATGGGTTGTAGAGGTGTAAATATTATAGTAGCAAGATACATTCTTCCAAATTACGTATTGTAATAAGGGACATCTATTCACATCATGGTCCCCGTGACAAATCTCATAGTCTACTACTATGGCCCATATTGTCTTTTGGGGGAAACTATCCTTGGCATGCCCCTCTACTTCACAATTTGTACACCACATTCCACTACGAGTCTCATGAGTTGAGTTCACAGATAAATTTTCTAGCTGCTTAGCCATAGCAGTGATTTGACCTTCCAGAAATGGGCTAACTCTAGTATCAACACTTCCAATAGCTTCAACACGTAAGGTAGCTTCCAACACCTCATGTGGGTCTGTGAAAGTGTTATGAGATAAAGCTCTTTGAAATGGGGTTATCAACCCTCCAAAAAACCATTGAGCATGTTGTGAAGGGTGAATGTCATATGCCAATTTTGACAAGAGAGTTTTAAACTGTGCGTCATACTCCCACACATTCTCTGTCATTCCCTATTAAATCTCCTTAAGGGTGTTGATGCTCTTCTTCTCGAACTTGGTGATGTGGAACTATGCTAGGAAGGTGTTTTTCAATGTGGTGTAATCTACCACCGTCTGATGGGGATCACACTTCCTCTACCAGCTATGCGTGTGCCTTTGCAACATTGTTGTAAATTGACTAGCCTTCTGCTCCAGGGTTATGATTCCCTTCGTGCACCATAGCAATTCACACTTGTAAACATGCTCCGCAACATCCTCTATGCCCTGGTAGTCTAGAAAGTGTAAATACATTTCAAATATTACTTGGGGAGGTGGCTAAGGCCCCTTTCCTCATGGTCTAGATCTTTGGTTTCCTCTGGTGTTCCCTCCTCCATCGGATCCACTAGATCCATAGGTCTTGTGCCTTCCGATCCATCACCTCCACCTCCAAATCCTCCTGTAGCTAGTAATGGTCCTAAATCAGTAATGGCTAGGGTCCCCAACATCCTGCTAAATTACATGCCAATTGTCTGTGAGATTGTGCCACTACCAGATGTATGTCTCATGCCACTTCCCGATGTGTTACCCAAGCCTTGTGTATTTTCTCCTGGTCCAAAAATTCCTCTAAATACTGGAATAATATGTGCAGCCATATAAGTAGGAAATGAAAAATTATATCTCCTGGGCACATATTTATCACTTCCATCGATACCAACTGGGTCAACGATACTCCTCCCTTGATCTGGAAAACTAAGTGCCAGGGTTTGGTCACTAGGTGGGTTTGGATATGCTCCAACGAATCTTCTCTCTCTGCCTAACAAACTCTCATCAGAAGCCGAAGGGGTCTCCCTTGCATGCTTACCAAGATGGGATAACATAGATTGCTCAGGTTCCACATCCTCTGTGTGAACCTCAAATCCTTCCCATAACATTTACCTCCATAAATTTATCAAACTTGCAACCTCGTGTTGTCTAGCAATCTCCCTTTCACGCACTTCACTATACTTGAGCTATATCTCCTCCCTTTCTTTATTAGTCACAATATCTTCCATCTTCCTCCACCCTAGCTTCCTCACCCAGCACTCAGAATAATTTAGTCGGCCATTAGAAATGCCTCTAAACTCAAGGTAATAATCAATATCTTCATTGCCAGAGGGATAGCACATAGAAATGATCCTCTAGGTTCCCGCAGAAACTCAAGCTCAACAACTTCCAGACAAGAATACATAGAAATAGTGTATTCCAGGGTGTAGTTATACAACACGAGTCCATGTCAGATATGCATCTTGCAGCATCTAGTACTATTCTTGGGTCCACACGTGTGATCTATAATACTAACTTGATCTACATGCATATGTTGAGAGCCATTCATACAGCTCTACTGGGAAGAAACATAAAAAAATTTCATGCAAATCATGGTAGAGGTTCTCTTCTACCGATCTACGAGCATCCAACTCAGGCCTAGTGCTGAATCTCTAAGAAAATTCATCCTTTGTGCTCTTAAACCATGTTTCAACACCTTCCAAAGTTAAATTCTCTGTCATCACTCATTACACAAATCATGATGAATGTTATTTCCCACTATAACTTTGAAAAGAGTCCCAGAAATGGAACTAAGATGTAGTCATTTTTACCCCCACCAAAGAACAAGGAAATCCCATGCGCGTCGGCCTATCACCCAGCAGGCGCTGGGAGCTCACTCGAGGCATGCATGGGCGCCGAGTCTCTCCTTTATGTTATTTCAGTGGGAAACATTATCTATGATAGGAACTTAAAGAGATTGGGTAGAAACGAGACATGCAATCATCATAGAGCTCAAAATGGCCTCTAGACCAATGAAGTCATTCCAAATAGAAATATACAGAAAAAGGAAATTACATAAGGATTCATACTTATATCATAAGCATACATGAAATGGATCTATGAAGATATATGTATGGACCAAAATCATTAATGATCATATTCAAATAAATTGGTAACCTCATTACATCCATTAGATCAATTATAGAACATTGCAGTATGGAAGACCGAAGTCATACATCATAACTAGATTTACATCCTTTAGCTTTCAGAAGAAAATTTTCAATCCCAATCCCCTTGATGCATCCTTCTCCTATGTTTTATCTACCCAACCCAATATAACTCCTCGTGGCATTCCTACAAAGCTTCATTCTCTATCGATCTCTCCCTCCTTTTCTTCTTTATGGGCACTTGTATTTATAGGCCTCTTGAACTACCAACTCTTCTTTTTGAGGCTTCAAATCTATCACCAAGTGTCCAGATGTGGTCCTCCATGGGAGCATGCTCCTTCAGGCCTGAGCTCTCCACTCCTTGCCATGATGGTCTTCTAGAAGCTTCCATCCTGTGGCATATTCCTTCCTAGGCCAACCTATCGCCAAGCTGGCACCTTATCCATTCATCATGCGCAGGTGGGTCACGCTTTTCCCACGTTCTTCCTGATACACCAAATATGGCTAAGTTCCGAGACCTTGCTCTGTCGGCGCATAACATGGTCCTTCTAAAACCTTCCTAGAACCATGCCTTGCACGCCCACCCTTCAACTTAGGCCTTGCGCGCCATGCGCCATTTTGTACTTATTCAATATTTTAGGAGCCCAACACTAACCAAAGTAGTGTAGGGAGTCACACCCATTGTAACCTCCAAGCCTCTAAAATCATCTCCTGTAAAATCCATTGTGTATGGGGTTCATAGACTGATCGTCACCCACTTATTGTATGTAACCCAAAATGCCAAGGGTGAAAATTACACTAAACTGAATGGTGTAAATGAGTTGTGTTAGTATGTAAACCCCAAATTACATCCCCCTCTTCGGGGGTGCAGGTGACATCATTGATAGGATAATGTGGCCCCAAAAGATGACCAACCACATGAACTGTAGCTTGTAAATTTCTTGGTAGAAACCAAGGCACACACAAATAAGAAGGCTAGCCAGAGACAAGAGGTAATGCAAACAAACATGCATATAGAAAAAAATGTGTAAGCTATGTAAATAGTGTAAAATCTACCATGCAATGTAATAAACACATAATAATACGTAGGCCACACAAAGTGGGCTGCAAACATGGGACATCACCGATGATGTCACAAGACATGCAAGGTAGTCATGGCCACAAACAATAAACAAGTTTGCACACCAAACAAAGGCCAAGGCCCACAAGTAAGAGAAAACAATAGATAAGAAATGTAACAAACAAGTATGGAAGTAAATATCCTTGAATAAAAAATGTTACACATGAAGCACCCATTAGCATGTTAGAAAGATAACTAGTATGTCAAAAGTGTGTATAACCAAGTAATGTAAAGTGTGAAGTAAAAAATGAAACAATAGAACATTTGAGAGACAAATAGAACTTTAAATTTGCTAGATAATAACTTGATAATTTGATAAGAACTTTGCATATAATAAATCAATAAATTACAGAAGATAACACAACACCAGATATATGTGGGGCCAAGATGCCCTAATATCAATATATGTAGAATAATACCCTTAAGGTAGGGCAACACCATACAATGCTCCTTAAGGAAGGAGTAACTCCACAATCTCCCAAGATGGGAATCCACTTCGAGGGGGACACCTCCAATATACCTCTACCAAGTAGAAGACTCAACTCATACCTCCCCCCTCATAATGATACTCACATCCTTTAAATAGGATGGGTAACACCTAATCCCAATGTAGGCTGACCCATTACCCAATATAATTAATTCCTATGTGAGCCCATATAACTAACTAAGGGGATGTGTGCCACATGTTGGCATCTCCATCAACCCATATATATTATATTATCATATCCCAAGGTACATAGCAAATTGTTACCAGGACACCGAGGGCCAGGAATAAAATATTTTACCACATGGGGTGGATCATGGAAAAATAGATTATTATAATTTCCTATTCTCATTGAACTTTGTCTCCTGGATGATTGGAAATTAACTTTGATTTTTAACCCTTGTATTCATTTTCACCTGCACACACCTTAGAAACTTTATGAAAATAATAAAATATTTCAACTAATTTTTAATCTTTACCTTTGTTTATAGGTTCGTGGTAACTTTTCCATGCTCAAGTTTTCACGTGAGGGTAACAAGCTTGAGGGGACTTGGAAATAATTTTCACTTATGCATAAATTATGTAAATTTGTCCTAAGGGAAGGAGGGGGTATTTAAAATATAATTTATAACCAATCAGCCCAACTGACACATCTAGATGAGGAATAACTTTAGGAAGAGGAGGAGGAGGAGGAAAGTGGTGGATCTAGTATCATGGTAGGACGAGGTAGCTGATTAACTAAGAATATTAATAAGATATTTACACGAGACATAACTCCTGAATCAAGTAAGACAGAAGAGGAATAAATAATAACAGTAGACACAAAACACATAAATTACATGGAAACCCCCCCAGCGGTAAATACCACGGCAAAAAATGAGATATTACATTATGTGATAAACATAGGACACATATAGCGCTAGTGCGGGAACCTCGCTATTCTCATTGAGGAGATTCACCCAAGGTGACATCTCCTAGCATATGACCCAAGCCCACATTTATTTGACCCCACCAAAGATGAAGGCATATCAAGTGATGTGCCTAGTGTAAAAAATAGCACCCAAGTTTAGAAGAAATTTTTGATGAGGTTAATGCACACCAATGGGGGGATAGATAACCCAGTTTTTATGTAGAATAATTAAGAAGATAACCATTCTTAATTATCTAATTATAAGATAACTTAGCATGATACACTTAGGTGCATTATGTTATAGTAGCGAGGTGTCAAGACCCCATGTATGATGGAGGTGAAGAGTTAGTAGAAAAAAGTTTGTTGGTGTTTCCAGGTCATGTGAAGCCTAATAACTGTGAGAACATGGGGGAGATGATCAGATGTAAGGCCAACTTCAGGGTGTGGGGACACATATTTCTAAAGAGTGGCACTTTGAGGGAATAAGGGAGATGAATACTTGGGTATAAGACACCTATGTTGGGGTATATTAAAGACCCTTCATGCCAATATTATTAGGTCATTGTGATGATATTTTCTCAAGCACACTCGAGTTTTGACCAAAGTTATATGGGTTTCCAAAGTTGATAGATCCTCAGGTGAAAAATATGCACACTTATGAAACAATCATTCTTGGAGCTATGTAAACACATATGGGGACCTAATATAAATAATTTATGTTGCTCATAGGTAATTATTTTAGCATGCATCCAAAGGAATATCCAAAGAAGGGAATGCAGTGCATTGCATCATTGACTATGAAGCCAAAAAAATTACGTTAATGAACAGGTAAATTAATTCCTTGACTAACCCTGGTGGAAAACCCTAGGTGCAAAGTGAACCTGTAGACAAATGCTTCTACGCTCAGGTCCATTGCTTGATTTATGATAAAAATATGAAAGAAAAATTTGATGATGAACTAACTGAGGTGCGTAAGAGGGATAAGGAATGAAAGAAATAGTTTCTAGATTTTTTTACATACATTGGGGGTGAGATCTAAAAAGGCAAGTTTATCCAGAGCTCTATGAGATGACTAAATAAAACTTATCCCATTCGACATCCTTGCACTAATTTTCAAGATTGTGTTAAGAATGGGATTTCTTGAGAATAATATGTCCATGATAGATTTTAGATATGGGAAAATGTCCAAGAAAGTGTAAAGTGTGCCTTATTTATGAAGTTGATTGTGTTGTAGGCAATTCTAGAGTATGATGTCATACTCCAGACCCTGAAGAATGAGTTAAAGAAAATAGGTTGAGTGACCTGGGAAAGTGTGAGGATCCCAAGACAGATGTTTCAATTTTTTCAAGGACACTACAAGAATCTAAAATGAAGTCCATTGACATCTAAGAAGGACTTGAATCCTTGGGGATGTATGAGGAGAAGTTATGATGCTATTTTTCAAAGAAGTCAATGATGTACTTCAAGATAGTCTTTGTACCCCAATGAAGAGCATGTTCTCAAAAGGAGTTCATGAGGATGTTAGTCATTGTTCGAAAGATGTATTTTCATAGAGGGCATGATTCTTGAGGTTTTGCTAGAGTGCTTCAAGGTAACTGAATTCAGAAGGGTGAAGACATGACCTCGAGGTGATGGACAAAGTTCTTGATGATGTCTCTAGATAAATCCAAGGAGGGGATTAGTGAATGAAATGAATTAGAAGTTGGGATATCAATCAAGGATTATGTCCCTGAAAGGTGGTCTGTAACCAGCTTTAGGTGATTGTGTATTTGTTACTATTTTATTCCAATTTTCATATTCTTCATTCTTCTCATATGATGTTCATATTCATTCTTTATTCTTCTTTATGAGAGATCAACCCAGTTGAAGAGATAGGTATATTGCGTAGGGATAAAATATCCATTAGTGCTAGGGGTAGGTGTTGGGTTGAAAAAATGTGACCTAGAGGGTAGGGTTTAGAAGGTGCGCAAATGGGGGCGCATATGCTAGTGCAAGTTCCAGTAAAGTGAGGAGCATTCCCATGAAAGTAAAGCATTCCATGACTAATATCAGATTTTGGAGCCAGCTGGCTAGAAAATAAGAAATAATGGTGAAGATTGAAGTGGCATTCAAGCAACATTAGGAGAGAGTTTGTTTAGAAATGGTAGCATGAAGCCTTAAGAGATGAACTAGGAACATCTATCAATTGGGATAGATCACATGCAAAGTAGAAGGTCAAAGGTCATTTGCATATTTTGTGCTAAGTAATAGTGATTAATCTACCTTAGGGGGTTGTATCCTTCTTGTAAAAGCATGCAGTTGTTGGCTCATGGCTGATTTTGAGCATGCAGCCTATTGTGGTGTTAGATACATGGGTGGTAATCAGGGAAAGTCCCCATCTCCTATATAGGGTTATTTGATCTACTATAGTGCGTTAGTAGTTCTCATGTGTATTGTATGGTTATCTTGTTCAGTTTTGGCGTGTATAACATGGCTATAGAGACTGGTATTGTTATGCATTCAACTTTCTGATCACCTGTAATAATTTCCTATTTATTAATTTGGCAGTCCATTGTGGATGGATTATGGTAATTCTATCCATATGCTAAACATGGTGTTTAATATTGGTGAATCTTGATGAATTGGTTCTGGTATCTGATTTATGAATGTTTCCTTAGTTATATATGTTTCCAAGTTTTGATGCTCACTGGATTCACCCCCTAATTTTTGTTAATCTGAATTTATGCTTTGATAATAGAGTTAATATGAACATTCCATGCTAACATCTTGAACAAGATTTTGCAAAGAAGAATGATGACATGGTAGTCCTTCATGCACTTAAGGTAAAGCATTACAGATCTAGTCTAGTATGAGTGTTCCAGCGTGACCTATATAATCAATTAGGCTGTGTATCATGTTGAAATAGTGACTACACATTGCAACTGTCAAAGGAATCATTAATGCGGTTAACCAAGTTGCACAAAAACACATGAAAACTTCATCAAATATTCCCCTAAGGAAAATGAGTGGTTTTTCAGATATGAAATAGTGTTATTGAATACCTCTCCAGCCTCCATTAATTGGTTTCCATGTACACAACATCAAAATTGAAAACAAATGATTTTTTTTCTACAAAGATCCATGAGGGGAAAATCATCTGAAATTTGGAGCAAATGTTCCTCTAAAAATCTACTTTCATCTAAGCCATTTTTTGAACGATAAGGTGGTTGATTTCTTTGAGATACCAATAGAAGAGCAATGATTTTTCTTTCATTATTCTTCCCTCCTTGATGACCAAATATCATTTTTCCACTCATTTGGACAAGGGAATGCTAATATGAAAATTAGAATGGATTATCTTGGAATAGATAACCCAAATGCTTTGAAGGTTATTATCATTTCTATCTAACACCTGTAAGTGCACTTGACTAAAAATAGCATGTTTGTTCATGGGGGGCTTGTCTAAAAATAGTAAGATCCTTCAAAAAAGTGTGAATTGTCAGCATTTGTGACCCCCGAATGTAAGGACAAATCAACACTCCACAAACATTCTATAGCACCAATTCCAGAGAGATCTCTACATGGAATAGTTTGGTGCATAAAAGGTGGGTCATGTTGTAAGGTATTTCCACATTATAGTTGACCAGGGATTCAAAGAAAGAAGGTTGAAGTTCCTATAATCATTATAGGTACATGCACAAGATATCAGACATTGTGAATTAAGTGAAGGATTCCAAGATAGTCTCTCAAATAACAAGTGAATCATATCAGGAACATCCTGATATCCTATGAGATCGATCTGAAAGAGGATCAAGATCTACGTTGGAAATCAAATTCATCAATGGAATGGTCATTATAAGCATGATGTGGAGGAGATCAATATGAGTAGAGGATAGGTAATTCATACCTCAAGAATTTTTTCAATAACATACTGTTAGCATCCCTTATGTTTGATAATGATGATCACATCAAGCCTGCAAGTTCCAAAGAAGACCAGGTGGAATATGCTAATCGTACATATTTTCAGTTCAATAGAGTGGTCCAAGGCAAGGAACTTCAGATCATGGGAATCTCATCAGAAGTAGGTCACATTCATGTAGCAAGATCTTTCTTGTCTCTAGGATTTCTCATTTCTAGGCTCTCATAGATCCCCCTCTCATCTCTCTAACATTTTATTCACTTCATGTGAGAATGTACGTTGATTCACTCTTTCGTCTTATTCACTATGAAGTCACATGGATATATGTTGCATTGTATACAAGTGATCTTTTTAAAAATAAGAAAAGTCATTCTTGAAGTTGTCATTCCTAAGTGAAGTACATTTTGAAGTGTCATGAAGTGACTTGAGGTAAATGTGAAAATTCATGTTGGGTGGAGATGAGAAGACAATTTTCAATGGTCCATAAATTGGAATGTTGTTCTCCATTCCATAGGGGTTGACAGGATTGACATGTAGTTGATTGCACAAGGGTGTATTGAGATTTACCTACTATTACATCTAGAAATAAAAGTTTCAGATATATTCCTCTATTTATTTGTCATGATGTTATCCTCTACTCTTTCATTCCCTCTAATTTCGCAACTTTGTAAACATGATGATCTTGACAGAAGCCATAGTAAAGGTGTTTGTGCGTTTGATAAATGAATCAATGGAATTTTGTTTCTATGATTTGTTAGTTTTATCATTCTTAGCATTGTTATGTTCTTCTGATTGAATGTGGACCTAATATGGTTATTGTATTTGAAATTTCTAATCCTAATCACAATATTAACCCTCTTTCTACTTATTTCCCCAACTCCCCTTTTCCTCTCTCTGTTTCCAATTCATCCCTTATACCTTGTACAAGCACTTTTTCATAGGTTTATTGGATTATTGACATGAATATTTTCTAATTTTTTCATTGAGGAATCCATTGAATGTTGTTAAAGGTTATATAGTATGTTATAGACTTGAAAATGACAGTTAAGAAGGAAAAGGTTGTGTAGTGACTTAATACATGCCATTTTATTGCTAGTTGATAAACATCAAGAAGACAGGTCATATCCATGGAGTTTTCTTGTAAGAATTCTTATGGTTAGGGAAAATTTTAGTGAAAATTTTTCATAATTTCACAAATATTAGGGATTTTGGGAATTGGAAATGGCTAATTTTCAGCAGTAGGCTCTCGCCCAATTCACCTAAAATTTCCACCAATAAGTCATTTATATAGGTGAATACGCCTACTATTTATATGTTAAATTAACTTATGCATGTTTTTCTCCAACGTTTCTTATTATTATACCTCATCTAAGAAAATTGTGCCCTGCCAAATTGCCTTTACCACGAAACGTTGTTCAGAAATTTGCCATCAATTCGAAAGTCAATTTTGGAGATTTGCCACCCATTCTTAACTAATTTTTCGGAGGGGGGGGTTCTTAAAATGAACCCTGCTTATAGTGACTTGAGAAGGATAGAGTTGGAGGTATAGTCACATAGTTGTTTTACAAGGTATATTTTTGTGTGATGTATCGATCATTTTAGTTACATTCATGGAGTCATGTTTCAAAGTGAAGAGCTTCAATATGATTTTTGAAGGATTAAAAAGTGGGATAAAAAACCTGGAAGAGTGAAGTATGCATGATTGGGTAGAGGATTGTGTTGTGAGACCAAACACAAGTTTTTGGTATACATGTTTATACTTAATTATTTTATCTTAAGACCTAATTTAGGTATGTGACTCTTGAAGGGTTGGAGATTGTTCCATTAGACCAATATGAATTTGTGTTATAATCCTATATTATTATGTTTGGTATGAAGATCACAAGGAATCCATAGGAGTGCTATATAAATTTATGATTAGATAGTTTAACATTCATTTAAGGCATTATACTTTGAGAGAGAGATGACACAAGACAATGTTCTAAGTTTGCTAGCTTGGAACAAGGTATACAGGTTTCTTTTTTACTATTTTCATACTCTTTTATGCATAATATTTAGTGTACAGTTGATGAAGTTTTTGAATTCAAGTAAGGATATCCTTGTACTATCTTGAAGAATATCTATATTATCTATACCAATCAAGTTAGTGGAGTTAGTATGAACTCTGTTAGTATCTAGCAATCAAGAACTTAGGGGGAGTTGGGTAACATTGTGAGCTAAGGTATTTAAATTTGTTTGTACACTTGGTATTTTCATTCCCTTGCATGAGGTTTATGAAGACAAATGTCGTGTCTCCTAGTTCTATTTTACCTTAAAAAGGTATATCTCATCTATATCTAGCAAACAAAGATGGATTTCTTTTACTATTTTGATAAATTCTATCTCAATTGAATCAAGTATGGGGAATATTAGTGAGGTTTACATGAGATTGGTTGGTTCTTAGTAGTCATTAAAGTATGCATGACCTAAGGGGGAGCTAATTTGTTAAGTTCTTTCAGTTTTATGATAAGGTGAGTTAATTTAAGAAGGCATACAAGTTCAAAAGTGTTGTAAGTGTTGTAAGGTAAGAAAAAATTATGTGCTTCTTTCAATTAGTAATAGTTGGTAGTTGAAATTGGTCTATTGGTATAAAACATATTATAGACACAAAATCTATGCACTTGGGCACATTTCTAGGTCCTAAAAGCATGTTATAATTTACATGATTCATAAGTAAGAAAACTAGTAATTGACAACTCCCTTTAGCCTTTTACTTTGTCTTTTTTAATTTTATTGGCTTTGTACATCTTACACTCTTGTTGTCATTTAACTATTTTATCTTTCTATGGCCTTGGAAAATAGTGACCAGTCAAGACACTAGCGTGAGGTCCTGTCCTCTTAGGTGCTTATGTCCCTCTTTATTTATTTATTACATTTTTTACCCCTTTCACTTCTTAATTACCTTTTACTACTTTGGGTTGGCATTTTAGTTGTCATTAATGAAATTCAAACAGGGGAATCATATAAATACATAGTTTTGTTTCCAAAATGAGGGACCAAACACTAAGCATTACATACTACCACCTAAGCATGAATTCAAAGGAACAAAAGCATCAAATTCATCCATATAGCACTCATATAAGGGCATCACTTCTGCATACACAACATAGGAGGGGGATTTCATTTCTTCCATCCCAAACATTTTATACATCATCTACATTCTATATCTATCCAACTATCATTTGTGTAACTTGCACAAGGGCATCCTAGGGAATCAGTTCTACATAAAAACACATAAGAAATACATGGATTCTAATATGTAGTACATCACTTAGTCATAATTTCAATCTTCAGGTGACCATCGAGTTTAATCTGACTCCCCATTCTGCATTTTTTAAAGGTTTGATTTGGTTTAAGGGTATATGCAGGTTAACTTATTTCTTTCATGGAATAGGTACAGTCGCAGGTCAAAAAGTGAATTTAAAGTGAAAAATAAGGACCAACATGAAATCTTATCTGACACTAAAAGACCTAGATCCAAATCACCTATACATATATCAACACCCAGATCCATACATCAGTGCATGGGTGATCCTTTCCTCAAGTGGGCCTTTCTGTATAGAACTTTGCCAATTATTAGAATTTCTAGTGAGCCTTTGGGACACTCTCCTCAGTCTATTCCAATATTTCATCAGTCCATATCACTTCATGTTCACTCATAAATCACCTAAGTCATCCTATATTTCCTTCTTGATCAGGGTTTCATAACATTACTTGCTTATTACTTTTGTTTTATTGTATATTAGCATATGTAAATCATTAGGTACAATAGTTACTCTAAAAATAAGATTTAATTAATTTAATTTACATTAAATCATTTATTGAACCTGACTCGTGATCAAACACTTGGATCCTTATTTTTCCTATTCTATCTGATCCTATTTTATGGCTCCTAAAGTATACTTAAATCAATTTCTTCAAATGCACCCACCTTGCAAATATGTTATTTAAAACTCTCTAGATACTATGTACCTCCCTCATAGTATGCCACCTACACAAGTAAGTGTCATCTTCGATCATCTCTCTGATGACTCTATTGGTCCTAACACCACAACCAATCAATCTATTTGCAAGTCAATTCAACCTTTACATTGTTTATTTCAAAATTATAATCAAGATATCAAAACCATGATCACATCTCTCATAGATGAAATCCAACATCTCAAGGTTGCTTCTCAGTCCCATGTTAGTTCTTCTTATCTACTTTGTTATAATCCTATGGCTACTATATATGTTCATATAATTTAACCCCAATTCTTACCACTACCAAAGCCTCTCAAGTTTGATCTAAATGTTAAAAAAAATGATATTATTCTAGAGCTCCTAAATCACCAATTGTTCAACTTTCCAACTACTCCTTTCTACCCTCCTTATCATCTTTCCAAATACATAGGACTCCTAATTTGCAATTATCAAAGACTTAATGGACATCATGACAATGATTTCCATTATTTACAATGAAGGATTAAACACATTGAGGATTATGGTTTTATTTCATTTGTAACATGATATTCATGCTCATATTCAATTCTTAAATCCTTATGGGATCCCAAATTTAATCCTTCTATGTCCAAAAATAATAATTTCATAGGCATTAATGTTCCTTCTTCGTCCAATCAAGAGCCACCTATCCAACCCATTCCAACTAAGAAACCACCTCTCAAAATAAATCATTAGTCTCCCTCCTAGCAAGTATTCTTTAGTGTTACCAATTCAAACTAAGAAACCACATCTCAAAATACTTCCTTTTCCCCCTCATCCTATCAATTTTTATACCATGTTACCAATTCAAATAAGTAAATAATCACCAAGTTATACCAATAAACTCTAGATAATTTTCTTAAGCTTCCTCCTATCAATGCAAAACTAAACATTGGTCTTATTCTTTCTCTTACCTACCATTGTGATGAACATATGATTAATTATGACCCATGGCATGCTCCTTCTCACCCCATCGCATAGATATCCATTGCTCGCACAATTGGGGGGCATTGCACATTCTCCCTCTACTTCTAGCGCTATCAATTGTCTTTGAATCTACTACTATGTTATACTCTTTGCACTTCATTTCTCAATTTTCTAAACATTATCACCTTTTGGTACACACATTGTACATCCATTAACTAATGATGCATAATTGTGCTATGGTTCACACTTTACTATTGATGGCACACCAATCCTTTAAAATCACATTACATAATTCACGCTCTGTGTTTCATAACATATATTTTCTAGCATCTACTCAGACGCAATAAACCCATTTCCAGATGACACACTCTTATTCTATGGTTCATTATTGACTACTGATGGGGTGTTTATAAATGAACCTCATTTCATGCACATGCGCTGGGAAGCAATGCAACTCATCCCATCTTCACATTTTTCATATCACACCATTACACTCATACACCGCATTTTCATATCTTAGTTGCATTTAATCTTACTACTTACATGTTGCACTTTACTAACTATGCTAGATGGATATTCAATATGTCATTATCCTTTTCTATATACACATGTGCATTCAATTGGTCTCTAGAAGTGAATATATATCTCTTACATCTCCTTACATGATGCATGATTCCTCTCACTAACTCCATTTCCAGTCCCACTGAGGCTCCTGAGGGAATCTACCTTTGACTACTCTCATAGACTATAAGTTTTATTCTTTCATCATTTGCTACTAGCACTTGTTTTTCACTGATATATACACACTGTGACATACTATTTATCTTTCTAACATGCTAATGTATGATTCATGTGTAGCATTTTCTTTACAGGACTATATGCAACCGTGGTTATTTGATATATTTTTCTTGATCTTATTTTCTATTGTATGTTATTATTTTCTAGCTATGCCCTATGTCTTGTATGGTCATTGTATGTTTTTTACTACCTCATCCCTAATTTTCTTGTGAAATTGTGAGAAATGTTCCATATATATAACCTTATTGTTATTTTCCATCTTTTTTACACACTTGATTGTTATATTTTCTTCTTTTACATGTTAGCTACTTTTACTACTAACACTTGTACTAGCCTACTTTTTTTTCATGTTCCTTGGTTTCTACCATGCACATCCCCTACCCTTTATAGGTATCCACTTCATCTCAACATCAGGTATTCCTACCAAATTTTCATGTACCCAAAATGAGGGGGGACATGCATTGGGTGAAAAATCACCCCTATAGCATCTCATAGCTACAGTTCAAATCAGAACAGTATAAAAATAGCACAAGTATACAATCCAAAATCAGACTTGGACTTCATACACAATACAGACACTAGGACCTAGACATAGACACTAGCTCTTGGGTGCTCCTATCCTCCCCTAGGTGCTAATTTCTTAGGGTAGAAACAGATAGTTTTCTTAGTTTAGCATAGTTTATGGCACAGTTCTCTAGTAGCGCACTTGCCTCCAATTACATAATACATTCTATATCCTATAATCATTTATAATATAAAACAACACCTAACAAATGGAACTAATCAAAATGTACCATCTACAAGGGTGCTCATTTGGGAAGAATTCATGGAAGGAGAGAAAATCTAGACCTCTCTCTCCAACACTCTTCTCTTGGCGTGAGATCGTCCAAAAAACTCACTCTTGGCATGAGATAGCCCAAAAAACTTGCTCTTAGTGTGAGATGTCCCAAATAACTCACCATCGGAAACAAGTTCAACAACATCTCCAAGTAAATAAGAATAAATTCTCTATCTCTTCACACTCTTATACATCAAGTGTACACTTTCGTTTTATCACTACTTTTACACACTTTGTTTATACTTATACACATACAGAAAATTCATATACAAGACTTTGAATACTCATTTTCTCTTCTTTTGCAGGTCCATTCTTAATACACAACTAGAAGAAACCTACATCAATCAAAACAAAAGCACAAACACATAGGTACAAGCTACGCATATGCTTTCAACCCCTAAGGTCCACTCCATTCCTTTCCTAGTCTCCTGCACTTTGCAATCACTTCACGCTTCATTTGTCCACTCAACACACCATTTTTCGACTACACTCTTTATATGAACATAAGGTACACATATTATAACTACTTTATGTTATCAAGTATTCAATCAACAACATAAAGTGGTGGAAAAATGTAGACATAAAATTGACGCACTAGGGTACATTTCTAGGTCCTGAAAAACATGCTATCATTTACATAATTCCTAAGCAAGAAAACTAGTGATTGACAGCTATCTTTGATCATCTTTTCTTTATCTTCTACATTTTCTCTTTGGTCTTTACACACCCTTCAATGTTCAGTCAAAATTTGAACCGTATTTATATTTCTATGGACTTCAGACAACAATGCACCCAGTCAAGACAATAGCGCTCATGTTCCTTCCAGGAGCACTCCTGACCCTTTTTTATCATAATTGTTATCCTTTTTGGGTCTCTTTTATCTTCTTGGGAAAAAAAATTCAGTACTTTAGTTTGGCATTTCCAGCTGTCAACTATGAAATTAAAATAAGGGATTCATATAAATACATATTTTTGTGTATTCAAAATTAAGGTACCAATCACTAAGCATTACATATTATCACCTAAGCTTACATTCCAAATGTCACAAAAGGGACTCTAAGGCATCCATCTAGCATCTCATTCAAGGAACAAGGGTTGCATCACTTCTGCATACACAACATAAGAAGGGTGAAGTATATTCTATTCCATCCCACAAATTTTACACCAATTGAGCACAGTTCTAGATCTAGCCCGTTATCACTAGTGTAACTTACACAAGGGCATCCTAGGGCAATCATTTCTACACATACACATAAGAACTACATGGAGTCTGAGATGTAGTACAATGTTCGGTTGTAATTTCTCTCTTATCGGGTGACTGTCCTGGTCAATCTGATTCCACATTTTGTATATTTCCTTATTAGATTTGATGTTGTTTATGGACATATGCAAATAGAGATCTTATTTCTTACAAGTTACAAGTACCTTCAGTCGATCAAAAATTAACTATCAGGTGATCAAACAAGGGATTCAACTGTGAAACCCTAACGACACATCAGAAGTAGGTTTTGAGCAACTTGTGCATTTTCCTGGATGGTCAGCGTCCAAATCCAGTCAACAGTGCCAGAGTGCCCCTGTCCTGCTACAAGTGGGCCCTTCTATTGTTAAAGGTACCTATGTCCATCGTTATTCATGACTTGTATAATTTCCAAAGAGAATTTGATGACACTACTCTTCTAGTCTTGTTAAGCATCTATTCACCATACCCAGATCACTTCCAGTGTTGCATCAATAAATTAACTAAGTCTTCCTATCTCCCTCTCTTACTTAGGGTTTTATACTTCACATTGTTACATTTGCTTTTTTGTTTCATACTCTATATTATCATTTGTACATCATTCTTTACAGTAATTACTTTGTAATTAGACTTAATTCATTTTTACATTAAATCACAAACTAGGGGAAAAAGTGCCAAATATTCAACAATAATGCTAAAAGTGTGTGTGTGGAAGGTGATATGTACAAGGAGTCATGTATGACATTATAAATTATGATTTTTTATAGTGGATGATTATATGGAGAGATTGTATCCATTGGTATAGGCTTTGGCATAAATTAGACAACATCAAATAAATCATCAAGCTCTAATATCAAAGATACAAAATCAAGATATTACAAGTATGGTCATGTTTAGTGGAGAATGTTCAAAAAGGGGGAGTATGGTCCTCTAAGTGCTTATGTCTTGTTTGGTGAGATTTTGGTTGTAAGAAAGTGTGATTTCAAAGGTTTCAAGTATTATCATGATGTCCCTGTATTCAGCTTGTTTAGTGAATGGTGTGGCTATCACCTGGTAGAGTTATCAACTCAGGGGGAGCTCTAAAGTTGTGAAGTTGTCTACAAGTGGTATGATCCTAATGTGAGTTATTTTTCAAATTTTGGTATCATACATATTGATGTCAATTTTTCATTGTATTCTTAAGATCAGATAGCATTTTTTTGTATCTCTTTTGTAATTGATGTCAAAGGGGGAGAAAATTAAGAAAAGAGGGAGAATTTTTCATGGTGTTTTTAAGTGTTGTTTCCATCAATGAAAAAGGGGGATATTTTTGAAAATTTATAATTGATGTCAAGATGATTTGGAAATTGTTGAAGTAATGGCATTGAAGTTGTCATTGATGTCAAGAGAGATAAAGGTCATCATGGTTGAGTACAAGTCATTCTTGAGAAGCCTAGTCATGGTATGAAGTGAAATTATGACAACTTAATCAGAGTAACTTAGTATGTAGAGGTTGTTTTAGCATGATAATGTGGTTTAGAGTGCATGGAAAGGCTATGGAGTCAGTTTCAAGATCATTTGGTGCTTGAAGACCAAGTTGTAGAAATAAAAAGTGAAGAAATCATGTCATGATGAGGTATGTGGCTCAATTTCCAAGGAAAGTATGATCACATGAGTATTTTTTAGATCTATAACATGTTTTCCTAGGCATTTTGATGAATTTTTTAGATCAATTCTTGAAGGAGAAAGCATGAAAAGTGATTTTGATATCTGAACCTAGAAAATTTCTTGAGTTTTTGCCTATCCTAATGAGATAGCTTAATAATTTTTCAGTGCTAGTATGAAAAGGTGGGTATGGGAAGTATTTTTCATGTTTATACAAGTATGTGGACAAAAAATTAGGTGTTAGTTAAGAGTATTTTTCAATATATTAAGTTTTTGGTAAAACCAAGTTCTTAAGAATGGTGTTTCCCAACTAGAAGGTCACTTTCAGTTACTCGTTGGTACATTAATCCCTGGTATGGGATCCTGAGATATTAGGGAAATATTTTTAAGGGTCCTAGCTAATATTTCTTGGCATTATTTTTGGATTTAAGGTCCGCATATTTATGAACACCTAAACGGATCAAAAGCCCTTTTAAAATCATAGTTTGAAGTCGATTGGAAAGATCTTTCTCAAACCATCCTAGAAATGATTGGTTTTAAAATTCTTGTGATTTTATAATGTATAATAATCTCCCATGTATCTCTAGTTGGTTTTTGATGTTCGGATGAGTTAGTGGGCCCCACATAAAAAGATAGTTTTCTAAATATTTTGTTGTATTTCTCAAGTTGTACATTGGAATTGATGAAAAAAATAATTTTTCAAGATTATATGGACCCATGATACTTTTTTATGATCATTTTTTTACAAGTTATATCCTTTAGGTTAACTAATCAGGTTAATTTCTCATAACTAGTTTTTGGATGTTGAAGACGCTTTTCACAATAGTTGTAAAAGATTTGTTTTTGTGCCCTTATACTCTGAGTTGAAGTGTCTAATTTACATGGAAATGTTTTATAATTCATGGAGTAATTTTTTATGTATTTTATTTGGCATGGTTGAGTTCTTCAATGTTTTACAAGCTTCATCTTTCTAGGCAGTTTATCTGGGTATGCAGTCGTAATGGGACAAACTTGTTTTTAAGATGGTTTTATGGTGAAAATGCATGTTGAAAATATTTTTAAGCATGGTGAAGGTTAGAGGAGGTCATTTAAATTTTTATTTAATATTTCAAAGTTTTTATTAAAACCATAGTTGATCAAGAAGTTTCAAGGTGTAAAGCTATGTTTGTAAACCTAGTTTAAGAAGGTTTCTTGAGTCCAAAAATGAAGTAAAAAACTAAATTGAGTCATGTAATTCCATAAGAAGGTTGTCATGTAATTTTTATATGTTTTTTTTTCTTGTAATTTCCAACATACATGATGTAAAACTCAAATTTATGGTTCTATAATTGAGTCTCATCTATATATATGTAAAAGGTGAATTTAGGTTGGTTTTCCTAAAGATGGTATGAACAAAAAATAGATACTTGAGAGGGTTATATGAGGTCTTAAAGAAAATTAAAAATGCATGTATGTGGAATATATTAATATTATCATGTTGAAGAAGTCAATTTTTTCATGACCTAGTGATGGTGAAGAAGAAGAAGAGCGAGTAAGAAAACAATGCAGTTTTGTGAGTCTTCAAGATCAAATGAGAAAGGATATAAGTAGAATTTGATGTTTGAGGATCATAGCATGTCCAAGATTCCAAAATTCATGGCTATGTGACTAATTTTTCATATTTATAAGAAATACCAAGAAGAATAAGATAAAATGAATAAGAATAACAAAGTAGTCCATCGTTTGTCGAGATAACAACAAAGAAGAAGTGGAAAACATTCATAGGTGGTTGAGTTGATGCTTAGTATTCCTTTTTAATTAGGTTATTCACTAAAAACCTAGGGGGTTGAATCCCCCTTGCAATTTGGTTCTTTCTAAATTCATGTTGGTGCCTCCTTGCAAGTTAGTTCTTATTAAAGTTAATTTGGTGCTTTATAAATTAAGGGTTAGTGTTCCTTGTGGAGTTGGTACTTCACTAAATCTTGATTGTTACTTATTAATATAATGATTAGTGTTTTTTTTCTGATAGAGAGAGGAATGATGAAGACCTAGAGGGAATCTGTGTGCATCAAGGAGTTGCACTCAACTGCAAATGATGTAGCTTTAAGATTCAAGTAAGAAATAAACCATGGAGACAATGTGCATGCATTAAAAGAAAAGGGCTCAATCCCCATGCTCATAGATCAATTAGTAAATGTGTATATAAGGGAGTGATGAGTAACTCCCATGTAGAAAAAATTATGCCTCTATGATGGAGAAGATGAGTTACTTTCCAAAAGGGGAATGTAACTCATATGACATAAACTTACACATATGACAGAGTCCATGATGGAATCCATCATAACTAATATGAAACTTATGAACCATGCTCCTAACTAAGTGAGATGACTTGCCTAGTGAGGTGGAAATAAAACCTAACAAATAAAAGGTGGAGAAAATACCACTCACACCAACATCCCCATTCATTTTAACTTAGGATGAGGCAAGGAAACTTAGAAAAAAAACACTGAGAATGAAAAATGGGTCTCGATAACTAATCTTGATGAGTTACCAACATACAAGAAACTCTCGAAAAGTGGATTGAAAGGAGAAACCCTAATGGGAAAATTCCCCCCAAAAGAGAGACAAACTCACTCAAGAATACTAGAGAAGAAGGAGAGGATATGGGTTCCGACAACATGGCCTGATAAGGTATCCAAATACAAACATACTCTAGAATAGAGAGAGAAAGAGGAAAGAACAAGAAGGTCCTCCAAGAAGTGTTTCAATGATGTGGTCCTCTCCACCACGATTGAAGAGAATCTTCCTCCATTAAACAATGTTCCTACCCTTGGGAAGGACAGAAAGGGAGCATTGGAAGTTAGACAACTCCATGAATGAAGAAGAATCATGTAGTACTTTGAAATATGACTTTGATCTGTAAGTGAAAGGTGATATATGTCTAGAAAGAGATTGCACATGAGATAGAGGAAATGCCATAGCAGTGTGCGTGTCAAAGAGAGAAGAAGGTGGGGGGGAAGTGACCCTCAAAAAGGGATCCAAAATAAGAGGTGGATCATGAAGAATCTTTGAAATGGTGGAAGTGACAAGTGTCCCTCGGGAAGCACTGCCAATGTGAGAGATAGATTGGTCCTCCAGGATGTGTGATGGCTCAAATGGATCATGTAATGCAAAAAATGAAGTAGGAGGAGAAGACTATTATAGAGAGTTTTTGAAAGGCCAAGGTGAATCAATGTGGCACTCAATGGAAGCAAAAAGTATAGGGAGAGTTTCATCAAGTGAGAAATCAAGATGTAAGGGAGAACAAGGGGAAATGGTCACATCTATCTCAGAGAAAGGTTCTCTAATGGAACATGAGTACAAAGAGTGAATGGAAGCATGAACATGGTCAACAATGAGTTCTGTAGTGGTATAAGTAATGTGAGTGGTCTCAAAAGAAAGGTCCTGATGTGTACGGTCAAAAAGGGACTCCCAGGAAGCAACAGGAATAGATGAACACTCATTAGTAGAAGGAATTTGAGAAGAGGGAGAATCTATGGTGGTACAAGAGTGATCTAAAGAAACATCTTTCTTAGATGGTGAAGTAGTATCACCATGCAAGTATCACATAATGCACTAGGAAGTAAAAGCACACTCAGTGTCTTTGAACAAATACTGGATATCCCTAGAAATAGTAAGACCAAGAAGGAAATAGACCTCATTAATGTAGTTAAACCACTCATCCTTCTACAAAGGCTTGAGAGACTCAGGAATGATACCATGGAGGTAGGGAATCAACCCATGCACAATGAACTATCTGATGAGGAATTCCTTCCATATAGAATAGTTCTCATAATCAAGCATAAAAATAGAATGATGGAACTCCATAGTGTGGATAAACCCCCAAAAAGATCCCATATGGCACTTTATAACTTAGTTTGAAAAGTAAAATCCCAAACAAGCAGTACAGTAACACCTCTAGAATGTGGAACTTTAAAATGTAGTGTGTTTACAAAAATGACAATCCCATCTTGTAGTGTGCAAAAAATCATACAATTTTGATTAAATAATCACTCAAAACCGTGAAACTAGTCAAAAGTTATAGCCAAAAAAAGATTCCTGCAAATGATGGAAAAAGCCAATAATCCCTACAAATTGATTTAAAAACTTCCTGAAACATGTACAAAGGGTGTCATATTTGTACTCGTTCGAAATGATATCAAATTTAAAATAGGGTTTGTTTTGATTATGAGGTGAGATTATCCTCTTGCCAACCCCAATCCTCACCCTCCATCTTCGACACTCGTAGGAGGGGCATAGTTAACAAGAAAAAAAAGAATACAAAAATATACAATGCCAAGAAATGAATGTTACTTAAAACATTAAAATGAATGTGCATAAACCGAGCTAGTGTAGTGAGGGCCAATACACCAAGTCACAGGTCAATGTTGCTAAGTTGGGAGTTCGTAGCTCACCGAGATAGGAAGATGTTGTCGTCAAGATGAGTCTTGTACCTGAGTTAAGCTCGTAGCTGCGGGCTTGTTGAGTCAAGAGTTGACATCTCGGCTTGGTTGAGTGGGGAGTTAACACCACATGTGAAATCCAAAGCCAATTTTTGGTCGGTTAGGTTGAGATGTGTTCATGATTCGGTTGTGGGTGGTTTTTTCAAGCTAGACTAAGATCCCTGTTGAGTTGGATTGAGCGGGCCCAAGCTAGATGGTAACCTTTGAGTAGTGTTGGAGAGAAGACTGTGTGGTGCACAAAATAAGATACTCGAGTAGACCACGTGTCGATGTTGGCTAAAAATGGTTGAGAAGATCCCTGTCAAGTAGATTCCATGCACCAGGGGTGTTCCAGGTAATGAAAGAGAGTACGGGTATGTGGAAACCAATCTAGGACAAATCAACAACCATGGAGCACACACAGATATAGAGTTGATCCTTATCAATGAAGAACGTAGCCATGGAAGGATAGAGTAGGTGATCCTAAGCTTAAGATGTAAGCGGTGAGAAAACTCAATGGAGTTGCACATCCCGAGTTCAAACCAAAGTAGACCGAGACCTGAAGCGCGAGTTGAAAAGGTTGTAATAAAATTCGATGTATACATTGCAAGGGAAATGCGAGCCAAGGGTCCGAGTGAACATGAACAAGAAAAATACATGATGACTACCCAAAGATTAAACTGAATTCTTATCATAGAAGTTACAGTGTGTAGTAGTGTAGAAACCGATTGCAAAAGGTTGAGGCACCAAAAAAGCACAAGAAAAAGTTTCAAACCAAATAACAATCCCACACGACCATGCAAATCCAACCAGTGCAAGAGCCCAAGCATGAAAAATGTCAACAAGAAACTAAACTGTTGTATCAATGCACGAGACCAAAAACGAGCTGAATTCTGGAGTCGGGTAACAAGGAGTCAAGCTTGGTGAGTGCAAAAAGGTGAGTTATGGGATAGCTCGGTTCCCAATTTAGTGATTTGGGGTAGAGTTGGGCCCTTTTGACAACTTTGACCTTTCTCCAAAAACCAACCTTTCACATTCTAAACCTACAAAATTTTCTTAAGCCTAAACACACATAAAACCAATAAGAGGAACAAAAACTAGTGCATAAAACCAACCATAAGAACTTGGAAAAAATGAAAGTAGAGAACAAGGAAAAAAGGAGAGCTTGCACAAGAAACTACAAGGCAAAGAGTAGTAGACAACTAAAGCAAGAAACATAATTCTGATCCCTAAGCTTTAATTCCATAATGGAGGGAGGAAATAGGAATACCTGGAGGGAATATATGTGCATCAAGGATTTGCACTCAACCCCAGAATGGTGTAGCTTCAAGATTCAATAAATAACTCAACCATGAAGACAATGTTCATGCATTAAAGGAAAAATGGCTCAATCCCCATGCTCATAGATCAAGTAGGAAATGTGTACATATAGGAGTGATGAGTGACTCCCATGTAGAAATAAATTATTCCTCCATTATGGAGAAGAGGATTTACTTTATGAAAGGGGAATGTTACTCCTATGATATACACTTACATATATGACAGATTCCATGATGAAAATTTTCATAACTAATATGACACCTATGATCCTATAGTCACAAAATCATGCACTTTATAAATTTATTTATCTGGGTCTCATACTACTATTTAAAAGGTTCTTGAGCAAATAAATTACTAATTAACCCCTTTCATTTTCACCATTTTATTTATTTTATTTCATAATTTGTAACCTACTTTAGTTACATACCCAGCCATTTTCACACATCTTAGCACACCTGCCATTCACTTGCACTCTTTTCATGAATAATTAATACTGGGAACATAATTCATTTGATCCTACATGCGATGACACTATATATACACATGAGGGTCTGACTCACTTAGGGCTTACCTTTTACGATCTTCATCCTACGCCATATGCTTCTCATCTTTACTATGGGTATATCATCATCCTTACTGCTTATAGTCTTTGTATATTTTATCTCACAATTTTTCTTGTCGGCACTCCTTGATCTTCACCACTCACATTAGGAAAATCATGGTTATATTAGAGGTACTCTAGACCCTGACCATATAGATATATCCTTCCCTATGCCTTTTGGATTCCTTTTCATATGCAATAGTTATTTCCTAGGCTATACACAGAACCTTACTTGATGGTATGCCCATGGTTGCCCACTTCCTTCCTTCGTTGATGAGGAATATGCTATAGGTATGTATTACTTACACCTCAATAGATCCTTACGTGACCAACTAAACATCATTTCTTACCAAGTTACTAATTCTTACCCATTTGATTATGACCCGAAGGATGACGACATTCTAGATGATTTCACATGATCTACTTACATGCACACTTGGGGGGCATACCACCTAATTCCCCCCTTTAGTCTTACATATCTACATAGTTCTACATAACAATCCCTACATTCTTGTATACTTATTCTTCACACTCTCACATCCTCATTTTTCTCACATTTAGCATATTCATCATATAATTTAGCATCGTTACCCGATGAGACACTCTTTTTCTTCATTTCACACTTGATTGTTGAGGGATTAATTTTACATTGAAATCTACACATTGCACATTAGGCATTACACAATTACATTTTATCACACACATCACACATCATAAATTGTTCATCCTATACTTACTCTACATTCTACATTGTAATACATTCTCGTCATGCACATATTAGTCATTTTACATACTACATACACCATTAGGATATTTAACATAGAACATTTATACATCACCTATATTCTACATACTACATTAGATTACATTACATATTCATCTAGCTTTACATTTCATCACTACATCCTACATTATTAGTCTATCTACACCTATTACATATCATTATACACATTACATATTGCACATACTACACATTTAGTATCACATTCAACATATTGTGCATCTACATACCATATTCATCACTTGGTTGTCTACGCTACATTGTCTTCTATGCACTGTACTCACCACATGATGATGTAATTTAGTTCATCGGTCCATACTCGACTGTTGAGGGTTTACAAATCAAATGGACCCTACACGCATCACACCTTTACATTTCCACATTTCATCATACGACATTATTATCTTATGGGCATATGTTTTAGGATAAATTCTCACCTATTCTATCATCTTGTAGTGGTATACACCTTAGGTTACATCACTACACCCTCCTTACATTTTGTAGTGATATATGCTTAGTGCTAAATCATCACTCATCCACTCATCCTATAGTGATATACGCTTAGGAATAAATCATCACTTCACATTTCATATCATAGTGGTATATGTTTTGGCTATAAGTTCCACACACACATTTTTTTCATATGTCACATGTCATAACCATTACGCATACAAATTCATCATAGCATGTTAGACATGATATACACACTACTTGACCATTTACCGATGACACACTCGTGTTTACAGTTCACTTTTTATTACTGAGGGGAAAACAAAATGAACCTTGCGGCATACATTTCCATTCACTCAAAAGGCATGTGGCTCCTATCATTCCATCTTGCATTCCATTCCATTCATCCACATCATACTTCATATATGGTTTATTTTATTCTTTCTTACTCTTTCTTTTTCATGATCACTTTATTGCATATGCTATTTTGTTTACTTGTATGTCATTTATCTATACCATCCACAAATGCACATTCATGATTTTCTTCTAGTTTTGATCATAGATATAGGTTTTTTACAATGCGGCATGGATACATGCCATCTACCCTTCTTACACTAGTCATTGGGGTCATCCACATATTCGTATCTTCCAGGTGTTATTGTATCATTTTGTACTCAGCACTTTACGTTACTAGCTTATACACATTTTTGACATCCTAGCTATATTTCTAACATGTTGACGGGTGCTTCATGTGCAACATTTTTTATGCAAGAATATTGGTTTCCATTATCTGATATTTTTTGTTATTGTTTTTAGGCCTTTCCCTATGTTTTTTGTGCACACTTGTCTGTTGTTTTCGAACATTATGGCATTGCTTGTCTTGTGACATCGTGAGTATCCCATGTTTGCAACCCGCTTTGTGTGGCTTACTTGTTTTCTTGCATGTTTACATTTACTACATTTTCTACCTACTTTACACGTTAGTTTCTACATACATGTCTTCGGCTAGCCTTTTCTTGTTTGTGCGTGCCTTGGTTTCTACCAAACACTTTTCAGTGTACATGCGGTTGGCCCTCTTTTGGGGCCACATGTCTCTTATCAACGATGTGACATGAACCCCCAAAGAGGGGGAATCATTTGGGAGTTTCTACATACTAACATAACATATTTACACTGATTCAGTTTAGTACACTTTCTGCCCTGGGCATTGAGGATTACATACATCAAGTGGGTTCAGACCATTCTACGAACTCCATACACAGTGGATTTTGTAGGACATGGTTTCCTTAGCATTTCTACAGATCAATTACAGGCTTGGAGGTTACAATGGGTGTTCCTCTCTACACTACTTCATCCAATGGCATCAAATTTCCCAAAAAAATCCAAACAATACAAAGATCTCTACACATATTTCTGTGAAGCAATTATAGGTTTGGAGGTTACTGTGGGTGTGCCTCTCTACACTACTTCGACCAGTGGCATCAGATCACCAAAAAAACCTAGACAGTACAGGATATCATTCTACATTCTTTCTTGACATGGATCAAGTTTGGCTGTATACGAAACAAACAGTCAAATGAGGGCAATAAGAAGAGACAACAAAAAAACAACATTCTGCGGCAGCACACATGTTTTACTAATCATTCAAGTACACATTTTGAAATATTCACACACACATTCCACCCTAGGTTCACTATCATTACTTTTTCTTTGTTTGTTTTTCATCTATAGTTTTCACACTCCTCTATCTTTTTATCATTCCATGCTTTATCAAGTCCTTCGGTACGTTTCCACTACACTCTTCATGGACATCAAGTACACATTTTTATCTACTTTATATTACCAAGCTTTCCACTCACCAACATAAAGTGGGGGCAAAATGTAGTCACAAAATCATGCACTTTAGACATTTATTTATCCTGACCATCATACTACTATTTAGAAGGTTCTTAAGAAAAGAAATTACTAATTAATCCTTGTCCTTTTAGTCATTTTATTTATTTTATTTCATAATTTGTGACCTATTTTAGCTATATCCCCAACCTATAGGTGAATTTTCTCACTTTCCACCACTTGACAGTACCATTTGTGTGATAGACATTGTTTCTCCTACATCACATGTTGCTACTATTGATACGATTCCTTACCAAGGACATGTCCACTCTATGAATGTCGCTCTATCACATTCACCATTCATTTGCATCTTTTATTTTTAGGTATTTGATACTTATTTTTCTATTACAGGTCTTCAACATCATCTTGCTTTATTTAATACATTCAATGCAGTTTAGTGAATCCTATGTGACAAACGACAAAGGTTACAGGTCATTTCCCTACCCTAAAAATACTAGTTATAAAGATTTTTTAGAGACCAAGGCACTTACTTCTGCATTCCAGTGTTCCCCAAGGCACCCTAGTACCTTCTTGGGTGCTTTAGTTTCTATAGATTTTCTAGATCCACTCTTTTTGGGACTTCTGTGTAGTCGATCTTCTAAAATTTCCTATCACACCTGTGACACTTTGCGACAATCACTTGCAATCAACTGAGTTCTTTCCTCACTTTACTTTTTCACATTAGGTTTTCATTTCTATTAGTTTAATTAATTATTCAATTTATATTTCTCTAGAGTATTTATTTAAAGCATTTATTCACCTCCTAGATTAGATTAACTCTTATTATACTTCCCCTAAGTTAGTTAATTTTAGTTAATCATGTCCATTCTTCCACCTTAGTGAGATGACTCACCTGGTGAGGTGGAAATACACCTAATAAATAAAATGTGAATAAAATTCCACTCACACCAACATCTTGCCCTTGAGGGTTTCCACCTAAATAATGTGTTATGTGTACTCTTTCTTATTTCATGCTAATGTGGGTGGTTGCGATTTTGTTTTGATGGTTTGATATTGTTTGTACAATGATGTCTTATTGAATGGTTCATACAAAGTTAAGTAAAAGTAAATATCACTAAATTTAAAGTGTTGAAGACATTGATTCATCCCCCTCTCAATAATTTTTCTTCCAAAATTATCTGTAACCATGATGGAAAATAACTGACATCCCTTTTGCATACTCTATTTAAGCTACACGGTAGAAATAGTACAGATGGAAAGTGGTATTTGAATCACTGTCATCACTACCTCAATACCAAGGCCATCTCAGCACTCAATGACCTTGTGGTAGAAATCCACCTTGGCTCGATGTTATGTGAGCCAGTCCATTCCCAAAATAACCTCAGAGTATCCTATGGGAAGAAATAGTAAGTAAATTATGGTGCTGAAGGCTCTTAAATCTAGGACACACTCCCCAATCATCATTCTCACTAGTAACTTAGCTCCAAAATCAATCTCACCCTCCCAATCTAAATCCTTCCTAACTACCACCATCCTATGTTGGAAGTACAATGGACTGAGAGGGTGGGCTGAATCATTCCTTACAAACTTAATTGCAATTTCAGATTTCTCACATAAACCATTAATTAATTAACCATCCATTAGAGTGTGCATAACATCATACAACATACATTCAATTAACCATGAACAAGAGAAGAAACATCATAACACAATATATAAGTGAGAATCCCTCAATGGGAAGAAAACACACTGAAAACTTTGCTGATATTACACACAACAAATACTCAAGTGAATATTTCACATCACAAAAGATTTATTTAGTGAGGCACCAACCCCAAAAAGAGCACTAACCCCTACACCTTTATTGATATTACTCAAAAAAAGAAACTTGAATGAATATGACTCATCACACAATATTGTTATGAGACTATCATTGATAAAATTCTGTAATAACTCAGTTGATGGTGATCACAAAATTCATCTCCAAACTCCTTCAAACCCTAGCTTCTCTAACTCACTCTGTCTCTCACTTTCTTCACTTATCTTTTCTTCAAAAACTTTCATACACTCTTGAAAAAATTATTCAACCTTTCATTCCATCTCTTAGATCTCAAAACATTCCTTGGTACCTATAAAACACTCTCACATAGGTCACATTTTCTCTCATTTTCTCAACTAGTGTAAATTTACACCCAAAACATCACCTTTATACCTTCCTCTTGATTCAAACACTTACCAAGTCAGTTTCCCTCATTTTTTTCAACCAAGGAAACTTTTATAAAATCATTTTTAATCATGAAAATGTTCACATATGAACCATATAGTGGTCATGCCCAAAACCTTCATACTTGCACCAAAAATGTCAAAAACCCCATCACTAGGATGAGAAAAATCAAATAACACCAAAAATATGATTAGTAAAACTATAAAAAATCACCAAAAATGTGTAGTATAACATTTAAACATCATAAATGGTTTCACTTTTAGTTGGACCAATCATAAAATTCATAACATGGTCCAAAAAGGCTCATATCCTTCACCAAACATCTATTTCCAACACCCTGTCTACACCTTTGGGCCTCAAGACCGCCAAGATCAACTCAAATATGTCATGTGAAAAAATTATGTAATCCTTAGGACCTTTACATCATAAAAATACAATTTAAATACCATGACACATCCATGTGTTCAAACCATAGCTACATTCCTCTTCTCCAAATCATGTTGCCTAAAAACCTGTTTTAAAAACTCAACTAGTTTTAACCATTTCTTCCACTTCCAAGACATAAAAATTCCTTCAATAAAAAAAAACATCCCTTTTCACTCTAAAGGTGATATAAATCATCAACCAATCCATTTCATTCCTTGACCAACTCATTCTTTCATCCTGAGCAGTTTTGTCCTAAAAATCAAGAAACCTTCATCTCCACAAAACAGACCTGGAAGACCCATAAAATCAGATTGTCATGAGATAAAACTTATACCAATGGAAATACATAATAATCCTCTTTATGTAAAATATTATAACTCCTTCCAACTTCAAGTGTAAGGCCTTCAGCCAATATCATCAATACAAACTTCCTGAAACTACCCCAAAACTGCCCTTTGACTAGTCTTCACAAATAGGGCACACTTTGCCATTTAGATGCATCGCCATGACCTAAAAAAGTATGGACATAAATAAAAAATCACATAATAAAAAAAATATCCATTTATTTAGCAAATCCTTTGAAAAACCTTGTCCCAAACTGAACTTCTTGAGAAATAGGTCTATTTCAGTGGGTTCCACTCATCACCACAACCACTACCTTACCTTTATGTAAATAGGGAGAAGTCCTCTACACTATCAAATCATAATCCATGTACTAGAAATAAATTTTGGGTCCTTAGGATCAATTTCTCTCCTACCACTTTGAGCTAGGGTTTTAAACACAAAAAAAGTTATTTACCTTCTTAACATTCATTCATAAAAATGTGACAATGAAATGACCTCATTATTGTTTTAAAACCTTATAGAATCAATTTGTAAACTCCATGAAAATGACAATTTCTCATTCAAATCATACACTTCATGGTGAGATCGGAAGGTGTAATTCGATCTAGAAATGACATTCTTCTTGACCTTATTTCACCAAAATTGACATAGCATGCAAAATACACATCATGGAAACCTAAAATTTTCCCAAAAATTATGACACATCCTACTAATATATCTAATCATCACCATGGATCAAATATCTCTCCATTTTTCCATCCCATCTCATCTGCATGACTATCCCTTAGGGTTTTTTGGTTTAGGCTAGGGTCAACTGAAACAACATAATAACTCACCATGAAACCTCTCCAAAAGGGCCTAACATCCTTAATACATCATAAAAAAACTTCCTACATCAATCCATGAGCTCATATGTCTCTACAACTCAGCCTCATGCCTTCAAGCACCCATACCTGGTCTAAATAAGCACCTGAACTTCATCTTCAACCTGTACCTATACCTTAAAAATCATGTGAGTGCCTAAAAAATCCCCAAACATTCTATCCATACTGTAAAAATTCTCCTCAAGCTACAAATAATCTCCAACCACCATGTACCATCACCTAGACTAGCTAGGTCCCTTGATTGGGTTTGCAAGAATATGTCATTCTCACTAAATCACCTCATGATGTCAGGAACGCACCTAAAAATCCATGTAGTCATCACTTTGATCATCCTATAACTCTACTCCATCATCCCTTTTTTCATTAATGGGATTTTAAAACACCTAAATCACAACATGCAAATAGCCTGCATCGATTAACTAATCTAGGTGATATAAAAGAGTCAGAAGACCCATAGTCAAGAAAAATAAAAATAAGAACTCCTTTAATGCTACCTGCTCCCTCAATCATTGTGTCCTAGTGCTCTGTTTGGTGGTTATCTACCACCACATTAACCCTGTGGGATCTTCCCATGTCTCCAATTATGGTCTCAGATGTAGGGGATTTCCCTTGTTATTCACTACAATATTTTGTGGGTAGTCCTTGTGGTGTGAAGGATCCCCACAAGTAAAACAATACCCTCGTTGTCTCTGGGCCAAACCCACTCTACCTGTACCTCACGAACTAAGTGCATTAGACCATGTAGGCCCTATCCTATAGGTCTGTTGTGACTGGGATGGCCTATTTTTTTGTCCCTATCATTCAAAGACTATATCATTCCCCTAAAAATTAAGAACTAATGCCCCTATCTTTCTATGCCCAAATATAAGGCTAGGAATGTTTCTACTATTGCTAGAGTTGGGGTGTTTGTACTGGTGATCTAAATCCACCCATAGGATGAGGATGTTCTCCCCTTGATCAATTGTTCTACATAGTTTGAATGTGTGCTCTAACCTTTTCTCTATCCTACATCTTTCTTATGTTCTCCTCGGTGATGTACACCTTCTCCACCACCTTAGAGAGGTTTTGCAAAGATTGCATGCATACCGTTCTTCCAATATCCAAGTTCATTCCCCAAATAAAAAAAGTGAATTGAAACCTGATCATTGTATTCTACATATTGTACAAGGTCAAGAAACTTCCCCTCATATTCTCTCAATGTGGTATATCCCTATCTCAAATCATGAAACTCATCAAATTTTTGTTATATAAAGAATTTGGATATATATCTCAACCTGAATCTCTCCTCGAATAGCTCCTAAGTAATTGTATCTACATATATCATGAGATTCTTCTCCTCTGTTTTCCACCAAACTCTAGCCCTGTCTCTTAGTAGATGGATAGCTACACGAGATTTGGCATTTCTCACATAAGGGTGAAGATTGAAACAACCAATCAAGCTTGATAACCATACCTTGACCTGGTATCTTTCAGTGTCTCTATATTAAGTGGGCGGATGGAATCTCAAAATATCACTGATGTGGTCAACTGTATCCAACAGACAATACCTATGACTCTCCTCCAGTGATTATCTCTTTTCCCATCACTGAGGTGGTGGAATCTTCATCCTCTCTCTATTCTCAGACACATCCTCTCTGTCTGGAGTAGGATGTGGAGACTCACATCCCTCCTATGATGGGTGTGGTTAATATGATCTATGCTCCTAAAATCTCACTAGCACCTACTCTTTTAGAGTTTTCACTACCCATTGTAACACCTATAGGATCATAGTACCTAACATCATCTAGTTCTACTTGGGTTATGTGGGTGGTCCACTCTGTAATGGCTCTATTAGGGCATGTTTGTATAGAATCCTGGACACTCCCATGATGAGGTGTTGGAACACCAATAAAATAATTTAAAATATAAATCAAATTAATTATATATAGTCTGAAATATAAATCAACTTGGTAGAAAGATGGAGTGAGTGCTAGTGGTTTCCAAGGAATGGAAAGAAGTTTTAGAAATGGTCAAACATTGGGAGCAAAAACCTATCACCTCTTCAATAAAACTAGACATATGAACGTATGGTGGACATGAAGAAGAGGTGATAGGGATTTAGAATGGTGTCTTCATCAATGGGAATGATGCAGCCGTCATCAAGGAATTCAAAACCTTGAGCAATGAGGCTCAAACAGCCTTTGTTGTAGATCTGAAGGCTAGGGTGGAGAAAGGATCAGCTAACACAAACCATTCCCTTGATTAAGAGTCTCTAAAGTCATTTTTTGAGACGTCTGCTCGCTCGAGAAGAGGAAAATCTAGTGGGGGTCAGATAGATACCGGTGGACATGTGGGTGGGGGGTCTCTCCCTAATCAATCCACTCCCAAAATTGGTTCCTTCAAGGATGTCATCCAACATTCTACTCCCAAACAAAGTGGACTCCATGAATCCATAGTTGATCTAGCTGAGGAGGCACCAACGCTAAGCCTGGATAACACCGCGGTAGGAGAACACTGAAATCCTTGCCGTAGTTAGCTATCATTGGCAGATTTAATGGAATTTGGTTGGCCACCTCTAACTTAACTCAATGGGTTTTCAAAAATCAGACCAAACACTGTGAAATTATGCTCCAAGGGATTTTTCATGGTCCAGTTTGAAATGGAGGAGGAATATCATAAATGTATTCTGGATGGTCCGTGGTTTTGGGGAAGTGCACACATTTGTTACTCACTCCTTGGTTTTCTAATTTTGATCGAAATGCTCTTTCCATTTCCAAAATTCATGTATGGGTTCAACTTCTGAAACTTCCATTACATTTTTTGGTCTTCCCTAGAAGATATTAATAATGCACTTGGAATATTTATTTAAAAAGATCAATCTAGAGCAACGTCGGGTATCCGAAACTTTTCCAGATTATGTTCTGAAATTGAACTTAGCTAGGGTTTTCTGGACATGATTCTTTTGAAAATAGGAAACTTACAACATGTTCAATCATTAAATTATGAGAATACGGCCTATTGGTGCCATATTTTCAAGACCCCTAGTCACCTATAGGTTGGCTTCCTGATGGGTAAAAGGAAGAACACTCAAAGGAAAAAGAAATAGTCATTCAGTAGTTATTGGAATAGCTCATCTATAATGACGAATCATGAGGCTGTAGAAGAGACAGATCATCAAGGAATCCAACAACCTGATTCAAAAGAAAAAGTAGAACAAAAAGAAAAAATGAAGGAAACAACTAGTGTAAAGCATGGCCATGTTTCCAATAATTTGGATAAGTCGACTGAGAAGGATCCCATCGTTGATAGTGTCATGGACCCTGATAGTATGTAAATGGTGGTAATTTCAAATCCGGGTCAGTGGCAAGAGGTCAAAAACAAAAAAGGTAAAAAAGGAATGATATGCTAACCTTCTTGGCTACTACTCTCTGTATGAAGAGTGGTAGCTCTTTGGTCGTGTTTGTGGGGTTTGTTTATCTAGGTTCTATGGTTATTAGTTTATCTTTCATGTTTATATTTGGGTGGGATTCCTTTAATCCCCAAGTTTTACGCTCCTTTCAAAAGCGTTTAACCATCCAAACAATATAAATCAACTTAATTATATATTACCCAGAGTCCTAGTGTTTTATCCTCACGCTCTAATACCAAATGTTACACTCCAAAAATTAGCACACAAACAACTAAGCTTAGAGGTAAAAATTATGGAATAATTTTTTGTTAGTTTTAGAAAGAATTAATGGGATGTTTTTCAATTTTATGTTATCGAAATATTTTTACGTTGTCATGTAAATGATAATGTGCCTTGCTTGACATGACACACAACTCAATCATGTCGAAGTGATCAATGGTTAAATTGGTGAATCCAATAACTACGCGAGAGTACCAGTTCCACAAAGAAGCTATGAGTGGTCGAAAGAAATTACCATGTTATTATTATTCTATATAATTATATATTTATCATTATACCTTAGCTTACGGATTCATTTATACTAATTGGTTCCTTAAGTACACCCAATACCCTAAATTTAAACCATTAGCTCACAATGCTTTAGTCACTTAAAATGAATTTATAATTAATCAATCTGACATATCTACCCATATGTTTTCCCATTTTTCAATTAAATTGGAGGGTTAAAATGTTTATTGAGTTCCAATAGAATAATTATTCCATAAGGTGTTCATTACTTTGACACTACCTTAAAGGGTGTGGGATAACCCGCATTATAAACTATACTCAAGGATACTAAAATCGTAACCCTAAGTTATAAAGATGATAACACTTATTATTATGTTGGGAATCTTGTATATTAGGGTCCTAGTTTCCAAATAAATTTAAAAAATATGTTAATAAGCCTAGATGGGTCTTATTATTTAATTTGGTCAACTTGACCCCAAGTGGAGAGGAGGATGAAATATGATCCCATAGATTGGGATAACCTTCTCCCTTGGATCTAGGGCATCTAGATAACCTTAAACCATATAAATAAACTCCTTTCATATTCTTCTCGTTTCATTTTCATTTTCATTTTCATCCAAAAAAATGTTCTCTTGTAGTACAGGTCTAACATAAGGAGGTACAACTGTGTGTAAATGTGTGTGTGTGTGTGTGTGTGTGTGTGTGTGTGTGTGTGTGTGTGTGTGTGTGTGTGTGTGTGTGTGTGTGTGTGTGTGTGTGTGTGTGTGTGTGTAATATAGGATTAGCTTAGTGCAAAAATCAGCAAGGAGGAAATGGGTAGTGGGAGGAGGTTCGAGTGGCCAAGTGGGAGAGGAGGGTATGAATGGCCCTGGGAAAATTTGGAACGTTTGTGAGGGTTGGTGAATGTGGCAACATATATTTAAAGGAGATGGCAATGGTCATGGAGAGGTGAGTTGGGGAGAGAGTGAAAAACAGACATGGTTGTTCCCACAACCCTATGGGATGTGAAGCATGGGAAGGGTCGTCACTTGTGTAGGCCATAGCCCTCCCAAGTTTCTCTTATATATATATATATATATGTAGTGGGGAATGGGTTGGGACAAGCCCTCCTATTCCTACTCTTTTTTATATTTAGTTTAAAACTATATATGTGTTATAATTTAATTTATACAATAATTACATTATAATAATTATTTTTTATAAATAAATCACAGTGAGGGATGGGTAGGGCCAAGCCCTCCCATCCCAATCCTAACTTTTTTTAATATATTTATATAGTTTAATCCTAACTTGTTTCTCCTTTGAAGTGTTTCTTCTTTGTTGTGTTCTTTGTTTTTTGTATGGTATATACTTGAATACCTAGGCATAGGCCTCTTATAACCTGGGTAGGATCCCAGTCAAAAAACCTTTTTCCTTTAATACAATTTTTTTTTTAATAATATAGGATATTTTATATAAGTATAACTATTATTATATCATATATATTTATATATTAAATATGTATCACTTCTAACTTGTCACCTAGTTAGTATAGATATACTATAGTTATCTTACGATACAAATAATGAGTACATTGTATATATGTTTTAAGTTGATTTCAATAACACAAACATGGCTTATAAAATATCAAGTTATGAGGATTCCCCTTCCAACCTAATTTTGACCCAACAAGAGGCATTTGTTTTAATCACATTTCTATCAATGAGTTAAGGAATAAAGGAGAGAACAAGATTCACATAATCTTCTTAGATGCACTAAAAACATAAGTAAGGTATTTTATTAACAATTTATCCTCTTATTTTTATCATCATCCTTACCTAAATAAAACTTTCAAAATGCTCTAATAAACAATACAACATTTCTTTGAAAAATTTATCAAATAGACAACCCATAATGCAAATAATTTGAGATGGAGAAATAGCCTAAACTCACAATATTATTTGATTCATTATACCAATTTCCTGAACAATGAAACTTCCATTTCCTTGAAATCAAATATATATTTATACATAACAAACAATTTATTTGTTTATGACTTTCCTTTCTCAAATTCCTTACATTTTCAACCTTTGTTAGCATTTGAGTCACATCTAAATGATCAAGAATACACTTTGAATACATAATCCACAACTAGATTGCAACTAGATTTCAAACATCAAATTGATTCCACGTAACAAGATACAAAAAAATATAAAAGATCATCCTTTCCCACAACTTCTTCCACTAACCAACATCATGTCCAAAACACCAAAAAAAGGTGGGGTGACCTTCACCTCCCATCCACGTAATGGGTAAATTCTCTTCCCATTGCCCCACAAAACCCCTAACTCATGGAAATTCTCTATAGCCAACGTCAAAACTTGGATTAAAAAAATTCCCAATATTCCCAACACAAAAATTTCAAGAAAATCAAACAAATGCATGAACAAGAGGACTCAAGTGAGAAAGGGAAATATATTTCAAAACAACCATGCACTATCAAGCTTTTGTAAGCTTGTAAGGGGAACTAGAGGCATTCCAAGCCACTTATCGATCTGCTAAGGAGTTAAGTATGAGTTCTTGGTTCCTCCAATGAAATAATATACATTACACTTATCCCTCCTTCTGGTTTATCTAAAAACCTATTTATCTCTCCACTAGAACAAAGCCCAATCCCCTTTGGTTCCTCCAAAAGAAAACAAGTTTACTTTTGTTTAACATTTACTTATACCTCATTAATAGCTCTACCTTCCCCAATAGACAAAACACGCTTGATAGCCCCACTGTGGGTGCAAATCAAGTATACAACACATGGAAAAACCATCTTACAACTAAAATGAGCACAAAAATCACATACATTCCATCATGGATTGCAAAACAAGATAAAAAGTATAAGAATTTAACAAGAAAATGTACCCACATCTTGCTCATCTTGTCCTCTTTTCAATACCAAGCTTCAATCACTTCAAACCAATCCAGTAGCATAAACCCAATACTAAGGCTTTCCAAAAATGAGAAAAATAAGCTTACTTAAATAGAAAGATAATTAAGGAGTAACCCCCCTTAGGATGGTGCCAAGTGGCAACATCCTAAGTTCCCAAGATAAAGCCAAATCCACAAAATCCATTATGTCAAATCCATGCCCACATGGTCCAAATAAAAATCATAATCCAAGTGCATCCACGAAACATAAATGAACTTACAAGAAAATAAATTGAAGAGTAAAATGGTCTAAAATCCAATGACTCAAAATATATAACACTTAACTCACAAGTCATTCTGAAAGTTACTTAAATCAAAATTAATAAGGGTATATGAAAAGTTTCCCAAAGTACCTTTATGGGGTCTTTATGAGCCCTAAATGGCTTAAAACTCTAAACGAAGTACACCTACCCCATGGTTAGGTATAAGAATAAGTTTTGAGAGTGTGGGATAAGGTTTACTTGTCTCACACTCCTCTCAAAAATGTCCCCAAAGGAGAAATCCGAAATTTACTAAACATAGAAAGTTTCACCCACACCAACAAGGTAAAAATCAACAAAAATATAAATCAATGACCCCATAAACAAATAATAATATATACTTCAAAAGATATTACTAGAAACAATTAAAATTGGATAAGGTTCAAGAAAGGATCAAATAATGTGCCAAGGTAACCAAAATAATTAAACCAAGAACTTGTCACCATACACATAATCCCAACCCCCAAATTTCCAAGTCCATGTGACTTGTGTTAGCTATGGAGCTTTGCGGGAGTTAGTCCCCCTCCATATTATTTGGTTTGTGTAGTTTGTTTTATTCTTTGTGTGTATCCTTTAGTACATTTTCGTCATCTGCAGACTCAACGTATGCATCATATCTCAACTAGATTAACCAAAACAATACTCATAAATTCAGAATAAAAACACATCAATCACACATATATTTCATTTTTTATTATAATTTAAAATTTGCTCAAATGTAACCACTACCATCATCATAGTTAGAATATATGGAATCACAACCATGTAACATCAATCACATATATCCATCGAAAGTAACAATATATCATCATGTTATGCAATATCCATACTAAATGCATCATAAGGTTGGCACCCCATGCCAACTCAATGTCATGAGAAAAAAAATGTATTCTATGTAAATTTTGAGTCTAGGAAACCCATGACTTGTGCGATACAAGATATACAATGATTCATATGATGCAAACTAAAATATGGAAGGAAAAACTATATAAAAGTGTCTCAGGGAAGTGGGAACTACAGTACATCTTAGTTAGGACCGTAGTATGGTCTTGACCAATATGTATGATTTTGACTCAACATTATCAAAAGGAAAATAAACACATACATGAAATATCTCTTTGACACAACATTAAATCATGATAAAATATCCAAAAAGACAAATCAAAAGAAAAATCAAGCAACGTAAAAGTGATACAAAAAGGACTTGCACCAATAAGAGTTAATTCTATTGTTGAAGATATGTGTATATATAAATTTAATCAAAATCCTTAGGTAATAATGATTTTGGGTAAAATTTAGTGTATATATTATGGTTGTAAAATGGTCCATGGAAAAATGGTACTCTTTAGAGGAGTATGCACTAGAACCTTGTTCAAACTGTGTGTGATTACTATTACTAATGCTTGCAATAACACTTTTGTTCCTGAGACCAATGAACTACATGAGAAAACTAACATGTATCCAATAATGAAGAAAATATCATGACATGATAGGCTAATTCATATTGATGGGAAGGGATTACATGAATTTCAATCCAAAGGAATGGTGAAAGGGAATGATGATGCTCCTTGGGAATTTGACTTGTGTGAGCATTGTATCTATGGAAAGAAGAGAAATGTGAAGTTTATGATGATAAATACACACATAAAATAGATCTTGTAGGTAATATATAGTGATGTGTTTGGATAGATAAAGGTTGCAACACTTGGGAAATGCATGTACTTTGTCTTTTATAGACGATATTTCAGAAAAAATTGTATATGCTCTCCAAAATAATTATGAAGTTTTCAACAAATTCAAGGAGATCAAAGCCCTTATGGAAAACTATGAGGAGCATAATATCAAGGTGTTATGCATTGATAATGGGGAAATTTATGCTCAAAATAATTCAAGGAATTTAGCAACAAGTGCATAGTTGAAAGAAAAAATATGACTCATACACAAAACATTATAATGGAGTTTTAGAATGGATGAATGGGAAGTTGATGAAAAAATTATTAAGTATGCCTAGCATTGAGTAGTTGGAGTAGAAATTTTGGATTAACATAATAGTTAATGCTTGTTACTTGGTTAATCACTCACTGTCTTTATCATTTTAAAATATGAATACGCAAGAAGCTTGGACTAGTAAAAAACATCCCTTAAACACTCAAAAGTATTCAGTTGTGATGCATATGTGTATGTTGAAAAGGGGAAGAGGAAAAATATTGATTATAAGTCTAAGAAGTTCATATTCATTAGATATGGAAATGGTAAAAAAGTGTATAAGCTATGGAATTTAAAAATAGAAATTTAAAAATAGAAACAGTCTATAGATGTAATATTGTCTTAAAATAATTGATGATAATTCTTACATGTGACTTGTGTTAGCTATGGAGCTTTGCGGGAGTTAGTCCCCCTCCATATTATTTGGTTTGTGTAGTTTGTTTTATTCTTTGTGTGTATCCTTTAGTACATTTTCGTCATCTACAGACTCAACGTATGCATCATATCTCAACTAGATTAACCAAAACAATACTCTTAAATTCAGAATAAAAACACATCAATCACACATATATTTCATTTTTTATTATAATTTAAAATTTGCTCAAATGTAACCACTACCATCATCATAGTTAGAATATATGGAATCACAACCATGTAACATCAATCACATATATCCATCGAAAGTAACAATATATCATCATGTTATGCAATATCCATACTAAATGCATCATAAGGTTGGCACCCCATGCCAACTCAATGTCATGAAAAAAAATGTATTCTATGTAAATTTTGAGTCTAGGAAACCCATGACTTGTGCGATACAAGATATACAATGATTCATATGATGCAAACTAAAATATGGAAGGAAAAACTATATAAAAGTGTCTCAGGGAAGTGGGAACTACAGTACATCTTAGTTAGGACCGTAGTATGGTCTTGACCAATATGTATGGTTTTGACTCAACATTATCAAAAGGAAAATAAACACATACATGAAATATCTCTTTGACACAACATTAAATCATGATAAAATATCCAAAAAGACAAATCAAAAGAAAAATCAAGCAACGTAAAAGTGATACAAAAAGGACTTGCACCAATAAGAGTTAATTCTATTGTTGAAGATATGTGTATATATAAATTTAATCAAAATCCTTAGGTAATAATGATTTTGGGTAAAATTTAGTGTATATATTATGGTTGTAAAATGGTCCATGGAAAAATGGTACTCTCTAGAGGAGTATGCACTAGAACCTTGTTCAAACTGTGTGTGATTACTATTACTAATGCTTGCAATAACACTTTTGTTCCTGAGACCAATGAGCTACATGAGAAAACTAACATGTATCCAATAATGAAGAAAATATCATGACATGATAGGCTAATTCATATTGATGGGAAGGGATTGCATGAATTTCAATCCAAAGGAATGGTGAAAGGGAATGATGATGCTCCTTGGGAATTTGACTTGTGTGAGCATTGTATCTATGGAAAGAAGAGAAATGTAAAGTTTATGATGATAAATACACACATAAAATAGATCTTGTAGGTAATATATAGTGATGTGTTTGGATAGATAAAGGTTGCAACACTTGGGAAATGCATGTACTTTGTCTTTTATAGACGATATTTCAGAAAAATTGTATATGCTCTCCAAAATAATTATGAAGTTTTCAACAAATTCAAGGAGATCAAAGCCCTTATGGAAAACTATGAGGAGCATAATATCAAGGTGTTATGCATTGATAATGGGGAAATTTATGCTCAAAATAATTCAAGGAATTTAGCAACAAGTGCATAGTTGAAAGAAAAAATATGACTCATACACAAAACATTATAATGGAGTTTTAGAATGGATGAATGGGAAGTTGATGAAAAAATTATTAAGTATGCCTAGCATTGAGTAGTTGGAGTAGAAATTTTGGATCAACATAATAGTTAATGCTTGTTACTTGGTTAATCACTCACTGTCTTTATCATTTTAAAAAATGAATACGCAAGAAGCTTGGACTAGTAAAAAACATCCCTTAAACACTCAAAAGTATTCAGTTGTGATGCATATGTGTATGTTGAAAAGGGGAAGAGGAAAAATATTGATTATAAGTCTAAGAAGTTCATATTCATTAGATATGGAAATGGTAAAAAAGTGTATAAGCTATGGAATTTAAAAATAGAAATTTAAAAATAGAAACAGTCTATAGATGTAATATTGTCTTCAAATAATTGATGATAATTCTTACACAAAAGGATGTTCATAGTGGTGAAGCTGAGTTGAAACATATAAAGGAGAAGCCAAAAGAAGAATCAGACAAAGTGTAGGTTTTAGAAGATCCTAAAGATCTTATATTTGAATATGATTTTGGTCATGAATGAGTAGTTCTAGAATAGGAATATGAACCTTAGACACTTGTATGAAGAATCTCATAATAAATGTGTAAAATACCATAAAGGTATAGTAATATCAGTTTTTGTTTTACTTTCTTGTTATTAGTAATAGATGGCGATGATCCAAAAATAGTTCACGAATCCCTCACCTCTAAGGAGAGAAAATTTGGGAATAAATCCATGGAGGAGGAGATAACATCTCTAAACACTAATGATACTTTGTATCTAGTTAAGTTACCTCTAGGAGGAAATATTGAATGTTGTAAATTGGTGTACTCCACACATTCTTAGATTTTCAACTTGTTTAGTGGAGTGGTAAGTTGGATGGGCAAGAGTCAAGAAAGTGTTCTAATATCCACCGCATAACTAGAGTATGTGTTATCTACTCACACAAGAAAGTGAGGAGTGTGGCTTCATAGATTGAGCTCTACAATTGGGTTTTTTCAAGTAATGATAAGAATATATTCTTATCCACAAAGTGTAATATGTCTAGAAAATAACCTTGAATACCATGCACACACAAATCACATTGATGTGCAATTACATTTTTTATAGGAAATGGTGGAGAATAAATGGGTGTTACTGGTAAAGGTGGAGGCTAATATGAATGTTGTGGATTCATTGACTAAGGTAGTGTATGATAATACATTTATTTGGTGCAAGGAAAATATGAGCTTACTTGTTCGAGAATACTTAGGAATGTGTTCATGCTACCTTTATGAAAAGTGTTCAACAATTGGGAGAGTTTTGGGAATATTTCATATTTTCATGACATTACAAAGTGGTTAAACTTTGGTGTGACTATTGTGTAATGGTTGGATTGTACAACATTTCAAAACTCTTATGTGGAAAGTAAGAGTTGTGAATATTTGTGTAATATGGTCATAGCCATGCATGTAAGTACATGGTAACTTGGGCATTATGTAGTATACTCTCGAAGTATGGGTACATAATGATAACTATGTACAATTATGAATAGTATCATTGTGCAGTGAGAGTTACTTTTTGGTGTGCAATGGAGATGTGTAACATTTGAGAGTAATGGTTATGCTTTGTCAAAAAATCTTTAGATGACTGGACATTCAAAGTGACATGTTAAGGATGACTAAGTTGTAGTAAGAGGGAATATCATGTTTCTTTCATAGTTTAGTTATGATTTTATTTAAATCATTATGTGTTTTAAATAATGTAGATTCCTAGGTGTAATCTTAGGAAGGTAGTTGTGTTATCTATTTTTTGGTTGGTTTTAATAAATTGTGTCTAGGATATTATTATGTATAAAATATTTTGAATACATATTGTAATGTGTTGTAGGATAATATTATAATTGCACAAAGTTTGTGCATGGGCTACTAGAATATTATGAATAGATTCTTGTATAGATAACATTGTACCGTTGGGTTAATTAAGCACAACAAGAAATATATTAAGATTATTGTTTTTCATTCATATATTTTTTTAGAAATATTTAAATTTCTAGTTGGGTTTCCTTAATTTCCTAAAATAATCCACGTAGCATAATCTGATAAGATTGGCTTGAAGAGGCTTTCCTTATGTTCAAATAACCAATATTTTCCTCAAAGACTTGGGTGCAATAAACCATGTCGCGTGGCCGTATCGAGGAGCCTCTCTCTCTCTCTCTCTCTCTCTCTCTCTCTCTCTCTCTCTCTCTCTCTCTCTCTCTCTCTCTCTCTCTCTCACACACACACACAATAATTTTAAATCCAAAGTACTATTTTTATTAACATTGGGGGAAAGGGGATGTTACAGAAACATTAGTAGTCATTACAATTTCTTTTAGCTTATGAAATTAACCATGGTCAATACAATCGGATTTCAGAAATAAAATCTAGTAGGTATTGACAATGGTTGATGTCATTGGATCCAATTAATAACATGTCACGTGGTCTTGTAGAAAGGATTAAATAATGAAGGAAGACTATAAAGTTGGTGAAACATAATCTGGAAAGGGTATAAGTGTGTTGTAGGTAGATGTGGAGGTGATGTCATAGGGAGGCTATAAAAAGATGAGTGGGTGGTGTAAACGATAGTATATCTAAGTTATCATGGATTGTACATCAAATCTCTCACAAGTACCACCAAAAGTGAGCCCACCCTGCTCTTTGTAATATCCTTGATATCTTGCAAGATATCACTAAGTAGAGGTAAATGTGTTAACGGATATGTGAAGAGAAAATGTCCATAAGAGTCATAAATAAGGTGTATACAACAAGATCTTTGATGAGGAGATGTAATAGAAAAATTGAATGGCTCCCTTTTTTATAATGTCTAAACAAAAGGATTACAAGTGTCCTTCCATTACTTCCTCTCAAAAAAGTAATGTGCAGCCAAAAAATTACATAGGATAGAATTCAAGATATCATACAAGGACCATCTTAAGACTAAAAAAATACACCTAATTAAGTTCCTCGTGAAGAATAGCTATTGTGCAAAATAGTTGACAACATCAAGTTAAGGGGATTGTAAGACATGAGGCTTTTATACTTTACATTAGTGTCATATCCAATAAAGTATCAAGAATTTCTAAGAGACACTACATTAGGAAAACCTTCATTATTCTTAACAAGATCATGCAAGTTCTCAAGTCTGTTAAATACCAATTAGAACCATAGTCAAATAGTGTTTTTTCCACCGAGAGGTGTTCCTATTATGGCAGGAAAGTAGTGTAATGGCATGCGTTGATTGAAAAAACTTTTTATTTTCCGACTAATATTTAATGGTCAAAATAATTTATTTTTTAATGTCGATTCAATGTTTAATAAATAAAATTAATGTATATATTATTTTGGAAGGATATTAATTTTTATTGCAAGATATTTAGTACGGAGTAAATAATAATGTGATTTGGTAACTATAATATTATTATATTAATCTATATTATTTTTAGTTTTTAGATTTTTAGTTTTAGATTTTTTTTATTAGTGGTAAATGATTTTGGGGGGACCATACCTCGTAGTACAAAAATCCCAATGGCAAGATAAGCAAGAGTAACAACGTGGTTTTTTGATAGGTGGGCTCCACACCCCAGCAAAAAGGACTAACTACCAGATGAAACAAAAATTTAGCATTGTGGTTTTTTTATACGTGGGGACCACACCCAATCAAAAGGCCTACAAGCCAAAAACTACACAAAGAAACAAAGGCAAAGACAGACTGCCAAAAATAAGCAGAAGAACAGATAAACAACAACCCAACAATAGTTTCTCAACCAATAGAAAACATCACAAAAAAACAATAAACAAGAGGAGTCCGGTCTAGTTAATTGAGATATTTTTTTAATATTTTTTTCACTTCCTCCATAGCTGTGAAGAGATTCTTGGCATTCTAAATCATAGGGTTCTTTCTACTGGAGGAGAACATCTTCTTTGTATCTTTATCGCCTTTCCAAAGATCCTTTGGAATTCCACTCACATCACAAATTTTCTCATGAATATGCAAAAACTCAAGAAAAATGTTTTGCATGGTGAGGTGATTGATTTGTTTAGAGACAATCTTCTCTGGAGTGGCAGCCAGTTCCTTCTATGTCCTATTAAGCTCTATAAGATTTTCCTCAATGTCCATATTAGAGGGTTGAATCCCCTTACTACCAATGTTAACCATGAGAGGCATATCCTCCCCCTAAGACTTGTGAGTTTACAAGTGGGCCATGAAACTGAATTTTGGCGGTCAAAGAGAGGTTAGTCTGATTGATGGTGAGCAACATTTCCACCACATCCAGGTCTTTCCCTTTAACAATGCTTTTGAGAACCCTTTTGGCAAGGGGGGAGAAGGATGTCTAAGTCTTTTAGATTTTTTGGGTTGCATAGGGGGAGGCGGAATGGAGATTGAAGGGATATTAGCAACCATATCATGACAATACGGGTGAAGGAGGAGAATTGCACCTTGGTGAAGGAGAATATCTCCCCTATGGGAATGAACCTCTTGAATACATTACTTGTAGATGTATTTTTTAATTTTACATGTAAGTATATTAATTTTTAATGGAAGATAATATGTGCCGAATAAATTATAATTGTGAATAAGTGTGAATCTATATTATTTTTAAGTTTTTAAATGTATTTTTACTTTTAGGTTAGCTTTATTTTAGTTTTTACTTTTAAAATGTATTTTTACTTTTAGGTTAGTTTTATTTTAGTTTTTACTTTTACATGTATTTTTACTTTTAGGTTAGTTTTATTTTAGCTTTTACATTTAGATGTGTTTTATAAAAAAAAGATATAAATAAATGTTTTATATTCGTAACTAAAATTTAATAAATGTAATTTTATATTTAAAAATAAATACACAGTATATTTAGTTCATAACAAACATTAAAAGTATTAAATAAAAAATATTTATTTGAACTAATTAACTAAATAAACAATTATATTTAAAAATAAATGTATTTTATATTTTTTTCATTTTTAAATGATGGTTTACACAATATATTTAGTTCATAACAAAAATTAAAAATTAAAAATAAATATTTAAATTAATTAATTAAAAATAATTATTATATTTAAAAAATTCATAGATATCTTAAATATATCTATCTAAAAGAGACCGAGAGATATCAATCCCGAGGTGCCTATCTAACTTATGTGAAAATTCCAATATAGACAGCTCGAGATTGATATCTCTCGATATCTTTTAGATATATGTATTTAAGATATTTATGTTAGTTATCGCACAAGTGAGAGACCATTCCATATTAGTGAAACTTGAATATTCATATAAACTAGGATCAAATAGCACTCCATAAATATTCAAGAAATCATCTTTAACAAAGTACTCATATAGGACTAGGCACCTTAATTTTTATTAAAAATGACAAGTCAATTATTGAAGATGGTTTCTTCAAGAGGAATCTAAACAAAGTAAAGGGAATTTATGAACATCCAAACGAATTGAACACAATTGATGATATCAAGTTAACTCGTGAAGGCTAACCATTATAGATTTAATATTACATTCAGGGATGAACAAATGATTTTATTTTTTATCCACTTAATTATAGGTGGATGAAATTATCAAGGTGTTACCGTATTTGAATATGTGTGAGTATACTTTATTCATATTTACTCCACATACTAATAAATAAAATCAAATTGAATTTATGATCAACTAGGGGTAAATTTGTTTAAAATATTTGTAGTTCAACATATTTTATATATATATATATATATAAAAGGAGCTTTAAAATTATAATTTTATTGTCTTCGTCATAGGATCTGAAATACTAATGTTTTTCCTTCTTTTACATAAATTTATCTAGAAGATTTTTTTTTAATTTATACCATGGATTGTGGAAGCCTCAAATCTCTTATATTAGGTTAATTTTTTCTTTACTACAATTTAGTTTGATGTACATAAACTATATGAGTACCTCTTAAAGTTTCCGCCCTATGTTGACAATTTAAGTGTATTGTGATCACTATTTTAAGGATGTGTGAATAGTAATTAGCTAACTTTAAACAAACCAAAAACTCTCTACCTTAGTCAAGAGTAAAAAGGGTGCACTCACACTTTATTTTTGAGGTTAACAATATGAGTTTGAGGTTTTATATTGGTAACACACTTGGTTTGATGATGGTCTATATTCCATGTTTTGATTTCTAGTTTCCTGTACACAATCAAATTTGGTAACTTATCATTTGGAAATGAAAAGTTTGGATATGCTTCCTTGCTAAGGAAAACACTCGTGTTCTAAATCTAATCAATACATCTCTCTAGCTCTTTCTTAACTTTCTCATCTCTATATTAAGCACTATTAAAAACATAGGAAATATTAATCAACCAAATTCGTAAATAATCCATGTGTATCATTACAAAAAAAATAGTTTCACATCACATACTTCATGTCTTGGACCATACATTTTGGTGAGGATTTGTTAAATTTTCATAACCAATTTGTAGGGTCATAGTTTTTCTTATCTTCTGACTCTAATTTCAATTTTTATTTTTTTGGTTGTGTCATTTCATCTTCTTAGGGTCATCCTTATCATAATATTTTACCTATTAAAGGATATATGTATATATAAAATTAAATATCACTTTATAATTTACTTGAATCTCTTACAAGCTATTATTGTAAAGATCACTCCAAATGCACTCAAAGTTATCCTAGATCATCCAAAATCAATTACACATCAGATAAAGAAGCCAATACTACATGTATGAAGTACTCAACTTGGTCAAAGATTCTAGATTACTCCATTTTGAAATATGTCTTGCTAAGAGAAAAGTCACTCCAATAATTGTCAAACGGTTTTAAGGAAAAAGAGTTTAATCACACAGTTGTACTACACTATACCACGTTGTTAACGTAATGGGTATGTTCTCTACTATATAGTTAACCCACTATCCTTATGTCAAACTACACGAGATAACTCATTAAGAGCTAGTTTAGATCACACTTACTCTTTCACATGCACCTACAAGAACTATATGATGTTTGATCTCGCATGAAGGCATGTAGTGTAGAACTTGGATGGGTTTAGCATGTTCATATACCAAGGGTACTCCAGTTTCACATCACATGTTATTTATCCTTTTGTTATAAAATGCTTCGGTGAAAGGTATTGCATTCATCTAGCTTTACACTTGGGTTTTAGATGATTACATGTTGTCCAAACAAGAGTGACATACAACAAGGTACATTTCTAGGAAAGCGAATCACACGGGAAGTTATAGAATGTAACTATAAAAGGGTTAAAAAATTTACATCATTAATTAGGATTCACAATTTTAAGGTAAGAAAGTAAAGTAGTTGTATGGTTCTATACCAACTCAATTTCTAGTTCCAGTATCAGTAACAAAGCATCTATAAATTTTGATAAGCTTTTACCACATGTCTACTTATCTAGATCTCATTTGTTATGAACTATTTAGATAAGTCTTCATCTCCTCTTTTGTATTTGAGCTATTGTTTCATCATTTATCAGTGTTGCAATTATTAATGTGTTGTTTTGATTATGCATTTTCATTTTTTAATTAATTGAATCAAAATAATCTCCTATAACACATTATTACTTGTTATATATTATTTTTTATTTTCCATAACATAATTTAATTAGGGTGTAAACATTTCGTGAACCTGACTCATGCTTGAATCTATCAACCCTAGTTTCCTTAGGGTATCTCATTCCTATTTGGTTTCAATATATCAATATTCTAAGGTTTGTATCTAAATTGAATTATGATTTCATCTTATATCATGACCTAAAATTTATTTTTGCATTTTTCCCCTAGGGTATCTTATTGGCCCCCCTTTTTGGGTCTCTTTCTAAGGCTTCCTATTTTCCAAAACATATTTTACTTTATATATAAAGATTAGAAAATCTATTTTGGTTTTTCTTTATTTTGATATATTAAACAAAAACATATTCTTGTTTGGAATTTATTTAGCATAAATTTTGGAAATTCAAAATTATCATTTTCAGTAATAAGGACATAATCAGATAAATATAAACTTTTTTCAAATTCCTTGGAGGTTTTAATCCCACATATTCAAGTTAGAAAATACCTCTTTCGGTTTCAATAAATTCACTTTCATTAATTGTTACTTTAGTAATTTGATGATGGTCACTTTTTTTTAAAAATCACTTTTTGGGTCCTATCTTCTATGGTCTCTTGATTATTGGTCTCCAATTTTCTGACTAGTGTCTAAGTCCTTATCTAATTCAAGGAGTTTCTCTCATTTTTTCCCCATATTCCTACTACATCCATGAATCCCAATTTTAATGTTACGAATTAATCATCTTCTAATTTGGGGTGAGTAAAGGTTTTACATCATGAAAATACTTCACATCATATTAAAATTTAACCTATAGATACTACAAATATACCTCCTCTCCCTAGGCATAAGCCATTATGTTTTGATAGGATTCTCAATCATTTGCATGTTATCTTTATCATTATACTTGATAAATGATTTATTCCATTACCACCTAATGCAAACCATACTCCTTATCAAATGGAGTGAGAAAAGCATAACATTTTGTAGCTTTCATCATATTAATGGGCACCCTGATAAAAAAACAATTATGCACTAGAACAAAAAATCAAGTGGCTTGACAAAGAAATCATCACTTTTGAAACATGGTGTGCTTGTAGATCCCTTTTCCCTCTTCTATTACATTGACATGTAGTGGTTGTGATCTACACAAAAATCCCGCTCAAACGAATTGGTTTCTCATCCCCTTATGAGAGACATTTTTCAGAAAGGAGGTCCTAATAATCAACCATTATAGCATGATAAGTTCAAATGGGTTGCAAAAAAGTAGTGGTTGTTCTACTAAATAAGCAGGTTAATCACATGTCTTTTGCAGTAATTCTCACACAACCAACACTTCACATGTAATTCATGACAATGCATATTTTGGGTGATAATGTGTCCCTTATTCGGTTAGACTATTATGATCTTTCATTCATAGTTAGTCACAACCATTTTTCTTGACACCATTTTTATTTCCTACATGTTGCATTTCTTATCGAATGGCTAGTGGCATATGAGGATCACCCTTCTTTAAAAATAGGTTTCCTTCCATAGACTTTATCTTGTGTAATTTGATAATGGGACCCCTTCCACTATTTTTGCATATTATGTCTTCTACACTATTGTCGTATAAGTCATTTTACATTACTATTTTCATTGCATGTTATATCAAATTATTTTGATCACAATTAGTGTCATGAAACAACTCAAGATCACTATCAATAAAATGCAAATCTAATTCCAAAATCCACTACTCATACTATTTCTAATGGGTTTATCCCTCTTCATTTTTCTCTTTCACATATTATGACCCCTCTACATTTTATATAGGATTATCTTTATTCCACCATGACATATTTAAGGTACACACTTCCTTCACCTTGTGGGTCTACCATGCCTCCTTCTGACGATCTTATTGGGATCTCTTGTGTTATCCCCCGTCATGTACATAGATACTTTCAAAACAATTAAAAAATATTCAAGTAATCACATATCACAAAAACATTCACGTATTTGTAAACATTACAAAATCATGACATGTTTATGGTTTGACTAGATAAATTTTTACTTCATACATAATTATCACATTGGTTTGATATATAAAATATTGTTTCTATATACTCCTTACACACATGCATTATATTGAGTTTGATATAGGGCACACACTAATTGATATGAGATGATAAATGCCATATTTTTGTTTTCGCATTGTCATTAATATCTAGGGGCATCTCCTCCATTATGCAGGTGCTTCTATTTCATTGCAATTACTTTACACTTCCTCATTATACTTGATTGTGTGTGTGTGTGTGTGTGTTATCTTTTGAGATAACAAGACTAATGCATGTGTCTTGTCCAAAGCTGACCTATCTTGTTATATATATATATAACAAGATAGGTCAGCTTTGAACAAGACACATGCATTAGTCTTGTTATATATATATATATATATATATATATATATATATATATATATATATATATATATATATATATATATATATATTTTTATTTTATTTTTCTATCATTTTTTGTAATACATATTTGATACATTTCTTTCACTACTTATTTATGTGGTTTACATACTTACTTGGCTACTTGAATGCTTAATAACTCAAGTTTTTAGTAATTTCTTGTGTGATTACTCTGATTCCTCAATTCCATGATTTCTTATGTTGTATGGCCTAAGTTCCTTGATTGACTCGGGACACTATAGATGTCCCATGTTTTTAGCACAATTACTAGCTTGCATGTATACGTTTGCTTCATTTTTTCAACGTACACTACTTTTTATTGTGATTATCTTGTGACACTGTGGGTGTCCCATGTTTGTGGCTTTATGCCTGTGTGATTATTTTTCTATACTATCCATTTGATGGATTATCTTTACATTTTTTTATCTCTATTCACGTGTATTATTGTTGCATTTATTTATTGTATGTTGACTCTTTATTCTTTCTTGTGTTGGCTTGATTGAATCTTTGTACACTATTGTTTCTACCTATTTAAAGATGTATTATTGTTACTTTTGTTTATTACATGTTGACTCTTAACTATTGCTCATGTTCACTTTATTGACTCTTTACAATTTGTTATCTGAATACAAATGTAATATTGTTACTCTTGTTTCCTATGTGTCACGTGTTTTTTTCTCTACGCACCATGGTATCCACCATGTGCAACCCACTTTGCATGTACATGTTTTAATGGTGGCCACAATTCCAACCTTTCATGTGATCCTAAACAGATTATTACACATGGGTACACATCTTTCCTTCAAATATGCACTTATCAAATGTTTTATCACACATGCGTCAAAAGAGATTGCATTCATCCAGATATATTATACAACTATAAATATATTATAGGAAACAACAACAACAGGGTTTTACAGAGTCTGGTTTTTCAAAAATAGGTACCAATACTTAGAAGTGGTAGAATTCAATACAACTTAATAACGCATGCTACAGTCAATACCATAGGATGGTCCTAAACACATAGGGCATTCTTAAATAGGGGCATATTCTTATAAATTTTAGTATTCTCAAATTTTATCAAATATTTATAGACTTCGTATACAAGTTTAGGCACATAGTACTCAGTTCATGGCATTATCTAGGGGGCATGAGTATTTCAATCTTCCCTTCTACATTACTCAGACATAGTTACAAGAACAAGGTTTGGGGGCATGGGTCCTCTTCTTGTCTATTATAAATATTGTCATTGATTTCAAAGGAGTTGTTGATGTCACACGAGAATGCACATAATAAGAGTCATTGATGTTAAAAGAGAATACACTGCGATTAAAGAGAAATAGTGTCCTTGATGTATTATAGTGATCAAATTTAATATAATAATAGTGAATGTAATGAACAACAATAAAAATGGTATACTATCGCTTTAACTATGAAAGGTTCAGTGATTTCATCTAAGGATAAATACAAGCCCAGTTGACCCATTTGGAAGGACTTTAGATAAGTTAATTAATATTAATTTAAGAGCCATATATTTTGATAGTCACCCCTCTTGCGAAGATGAACATTAAGGCTATAAAAGATGAAAATGTTGAGAAAGAAAATAAAAGAATTAAATAGATACATCATTTGAGAGAATAAGTGAAAGAGATGAGTATAAGGAAAATGAGAATATCATTTGAATAAAGAGTAAGAAAGGAGCATAAAATAAATAGATATGATTTCATTAATTGGGCCATCGTCTATGTTGGAAGAATAGTTTAATTTGTGTGTATGAAGAGAAGTGGAATTTCCATTATTTGGTTGAAGAAACAACTAGAGAAGGTTGAATTTTATATTGTTGAGTTCGGTGCCTCACAAAATTGAGGATTAGTGTCTCCAGTGGGTTGGTGCTCACGAATTGGTTAATTTGGTGCTTGGCATTGGGGATTTGTGTCTTCAGAAGGTTAGTTCCTATGAACATTTGTAAAGAAATTAATTTTAGGATGGATTTGGACAATAGATCCAAGAAATCTTATTTTGTGGTTTTTCCTGAGAGACATTTTTCCACGTAAATCTAGTTTTTCTCTATGTTATGTTATTTGAATGATTTTAAATGTTTTAATTGTGAATATAAATTTTAATAAGTAAAAATTTATCTTATATTGATTCACCCCCCTCTCAGTATAAAAGTGTCCTTAATAATTGGTATCATAACAGGTTTATTTAAATATAGTCTAACCACTATAAGGTAGATCTCAGAAGCACATATGGCTAGTCATCAAGTTCAAGAAGGTTTCTCCACAAACAAGGCTCCATTGTTTGACGGAAAAAACTACACATTCTAGAGTATAAGGATGTGAACATATCTAATGGCCCTTGGTTTTGATATCTAGCAAGTAGTAGTTTATTAAACATAGATTTTAGATTTTATTTGTTTATCAAACATAGATTTTAGATTTTATCTTGGTAGGGTTGTATGATTTTAATTAATGAAACTAATTACGTCATAATTCAATTGCGGTTTGTCTAAACTTACTATGGTTCCATTTAACCATGTACCTATCCGATGTTATTGTCATTTTGAACATGAATTAATTCAAGTGACAGTGCTTGAAACTAGTATAAAACCCATAATGTACACTCCTATATCACTGTAATTTTCCTCTCTCTTGTTACCAGACCTATTTTCTTCCTTTCCTACCATCAAGGTATGTGTACTATACTATACCCACAACCAGATTATTGAATTTAATTTTCACCCAGATCTATCCATTTTGAAAAAGAGTTATTTAAGAACTGTGGCTAATTTTGATCATATGTGCATTTTTGTAGTCTGATTTGATTTTTGTTTTGGATTTTACTAAGAGGGTGATTTCCCTCACTGAGCTCTCCCATTCCACTACTCCCCTCCTCCGGGCTTAAAACACATCCTACGTGGACTACACATCCCATGTCCCTACAATCCTGAACCGACTGACCTCCCATACACAACTCAAATTGTTCTCACACCCCCTCAGCTTCAACGCTCACCCCTGGCCACTCGGCCTACCCATCTGTTCCCCTTGGCCACTCGGCTAACCCTTACTCCCAACAACCGTGTGGACTCCTCACCTTTCAAAGCAGACACCTCCACATCTCTCTCCCTCACTACCAATTCAAACCATCCCCTCGCAGTCCCCTGCGCTATATAAGCAACATAAAAGCTAGAACAAATGCCATAATGTAGTAAATAGATATATAACTCCACAAATTCCCCCAACAGATACAACCAGAAAGAAGGCTAGTGAAAATAATGTAAAATCCATGAACGTAATTTTTTGTGGCTTATTAGAATCATAATTTTTTTGTATTGCAATTTGACAAAGGAAATTTAGGATAAACTTCAAACCGTCTATGAGGGTGACAAAAAAGTAAAAAAGGCAAAGCTCCAAACTCATAGGGGACAATTCAAGAGCTCGAAAATGATAGATGAAGAAAATGTTGTGGCATATCTTCTTTATGTGGATGAGATTGTTGACACCATCATAGGGCTTGGTGAAAATTTTAAATAATATGAAATAGTTCTAAAGGTACTAAGGTATTTACCATTGAGACTTGATGCCAATTTTCTGCGATTAAAGGAACAAAATACCTAGACCGGTTTAAAATGGATGCGTTACATGGAATTCTCACAACCATGAGATGAGGAAAAAACCTGAGAATACATCACAAAGGGAAACAATCTTCAAAGATTCAAATAAAGGGGAAAATAAAGAGCTTGAATCAAGCAATGAACAAAATGAGAAGGAAGCCATGTTCATCAAAAATCTTAAAAAGGGATCCGGAAAATGAAAAGGTGAACTACCTTTCAAGTGTTTCATTTGTGGTAAACTATGACATTTTGTTACAAAATGTCCACATAAGGATGATAGTGATGATGAGGAAAATCATAATGAGGAAAGGAATAATAAGGAAAATAAAACTCAGTACAAGAAAAGATTCAAATAAAATGAATATAAGAAAAATTTTGGTAAGCACAAGAAAATCCTCTCTTCTAAAAAGGATATTAGCTCATATGAGAAAAGTAGTGAGAGCATTGTTATCCATTTTTCCCTCCTAGGAAAAAATGGACAACATGGATAGTTGGGTCTTTGAGAGCTTCTTCAGTATCTTAGTGTGAAAGAACTGAAAATGGGTTGTGTCAATGAGGAGGGGTACTCTGTGTTTTAAAAAAAAATTGGGGTCTCCATGTATTTTCTCTCTTGCAAAAAGACCCAATCCTTAATGTTAAACATGTCAAATTGAAGGAAGTATGAAAATGAGGGCAGAGTTTAAAACCCAACTCGGTGAGCTACTCAGCGAGATGGTGTAGTGGCCGAGTAACTCAGGGTTGGTTGGTATGGTGAGCTAAGAACCAGTGGGTGAGTCAAGTTGATTGAGTCACAAGTTGGCTCACCGAGCCAGACATCGGGCTAGGGTCGAGCCGCTTGCGAGATCGTCAGACATGCAAATGGAGAACTTAACGAGCCACATAAAGAAGTTGATTGGGGAACACAACAAGGTGAATATGATCTAGGATAGGGTTGAGCCCATGTCAATGGTGGAGAAATCAATGATCTGAGCTCGTAGAGATGAAAACAAGCGAGTTAAGGTCGGCATAGGGATGAGGTTCAAGAACATTGTGAAGGAAAGTCCGAGGGACGAGATCGGGGCAGTGTTTGAGCTAGGCTATGCAAATATCTATTCATGATTCATACAATCCGGAAAGGGAGTGGTGATGGGTTTGGATCACTCCAACTATGATTTGAAGCACCCCAAAACCCCGACGAGTGAATAGTGAATAGAGTGGTGTGGGTTTCCTACCCTCACCAACTAGAAGTTGGGGGGAGCTCAAAACCCAAACGAAGAAATGAAGTTGCAAAAATATGTAAAGTAGAGAGGAATAAATATGCATTGTTCTAGGGGGTCATTTCTTTGAAGTAATGGCTGCCCCAATCCCCGAGTTGAAGTAATGTGAAAAGTGATGCAATGGCGAGTTGCGTGGGATTTCAATATTACTTTTCTTATTTTAAATAAATAAGTAGAATCTCTTCTAAACCCCACATAACATGGAGAAATGAGTTACCTAGTAATATGATGCACAATTACTTTGAAAAAATACGTTTCCAAAAACCCAAGCCAAGAACATGTGAAATCTCGCAATACAAGGTGTGTGGGCAGTGAAGTTAGGTGGTGGGAAAAACTTGTAATGCAAGGAGTGATGGCTCGAGAGTCGTGCTTTGGTGAGATGAGGAGTGACTCACCTCCTTAAGCCCAGTTAAGGAGCTTAAGTAGTGTGAACTTGGTTTCTCGAGCTAATTCATGCTAGAAACCCTCAGCAAAGAAAGTGAAGCAAGTAATGGCAGCCTAGTTTCTCACAAAACTGGAGATGGTAAAATGGCCATAAATTTATACTGGGAGCTCCATTTTTCACAAAATTGGACTTTCCAAAAATATCTCCTCGTCCTCTACATAGTAAAAATTGAATTTCTTAATTTAAGAGGAGTTAACTTGGTGGAAAAATGGAAAACATATTCAACACTCAAATGAACAGTTTGAGCCAACTACCGACATTAATGGAGGCATGAAAGCCATTTTCTTCTCCAAAAAGATATGGTACAAGGGGGTGGTATTTTACAGGTTCCCCATGATGATTTCCAATCGTTAAATGCATCATTTTGGTGGGTGAAGACATCAATCCGGGAATTTCATCTTCTCCTCTCAACTCTATATAATGTAAAAAAACATCTCATTTTGGGGGGGGCATTCTCGTGTAATGAAACTGTGTCAAAATGGTCTCAGAACACCAATGAGCTAAAGGCATCAAATTTGGAAATATTCTATGATGATCTTTACCTTCCTTCTACATTGTAATGGACTGTGTATGCCTATGAAGCAATAAATTCAAGTTGCGTGGTTATTTATCTTCCCTAGCTTGTATTGTTGTTTTCTCTTGCCTCTCTATTATAGTTACATATGTATTGTGTTTGTTTTATTCATCTTGCAGGGTGTATCTTTATTGTGATTTCATTAAAATGTAGATTTAAATGTTTTCTTAGACTGTAGTGATTATATCCATCCTCTCTTTCTCCATTTTCACTCATTGGAGAGATTCCCAACACCCTTATCTTGGTGTTATCACCTCATTTAGTGTAGGATTTCCCATCACTAATGAATTTTCCTCTCTTCCTAATCACATGGAATCATAGATTAGGATTAATTAGTGGTATTTCTTTCATTAGGAGTAGTTTAGTGCTTAGATTAGGAAGAGGAACCAGCCTTCTCTAGAGAGTTGTCTCAATATCAAGGTCCCACACCTTTACACAATTCCATGTTACATAGTTACACTAATTTCTCAAAAAAATCACATGCTAGTAAATCAAAGGGTGTTTTAATTTGGTGATAACAAGCATATTAGACAATGACAGAGAAGAAATTATGTTCATGACTATAGAAATAATAAATTATACTTCTACCAGTAAAGACACCTTGGAATAGGAAGATGTCGAAGATGAAGGAGAGGTAAATCTTGAAGAAGAAAGCATATGTGCTTTAGGTGGAGATAAAATTTCTTCACAAAAAGAATCTGATACAAAGATTACATATTCAAAATTATGAAGAAAAAAATTGTGATTTAGAAACATAAATATCATAAATTCTAGAGGAATCAAAATAATGGTCATTAACCTAAAGATTCAACTTGAAGAGGAAAAAAATAGAGGAAAAGGTGAAGATTCAATTGAAGAAAAATGAAGAAGATTGTAAGAAGCTAGAGTATGAAATTTTTACACTAAGGAAGGAATTGGAAAAGAAAAATACTTAATTGAAAAGTAATTTAAATTTTGAAAATAGCACCAAAATTTTAGATGATATAATCAACTGCCAGAGGTCACCATTTATCAATACTTTTCTTGGCTATGAGGAAAAACAAGAGGTTAGCAAGAAGAATCTAGATTCAAAATATAATGAGCTACCAAAGAAATAAGATAATCTTCCTTGAAATATCAATCCTCTAAAAGAAAAAAACAAAGGTGAGAACTAGTTGCATGAGGTGCCCACAAGAAATCATGAAAGATCATTCTTTGCAAAACATTCTCATATGATCAGGAACCAAAGTTCATTTTATAGTTATTGTTTTACTTGCAATGATTTTGGTCATAGAGAAATGGAGTGTAGGACACATGCAATAAATAGGTATGCATGGGACAATGGAAGAAATACTTATGAAGTTTTAAGTAGAAACTATAACCATAGTTTCCATGTTCTTATGAACTTCGTAAAAATTATGTTCGAACCGTACTTTTTGGTCTGACCGAACTTACCAAACAAGTTCGGTCGAACATTATTTATTTTATTTTTTAATTAAAAAATTATGGTGTTTAAATTAAAAGAACTTCAACACAAGAAAAACAAAACAAGAAACACTAATACCTAAGCACGTAAAGGAAAAAATCCGTAGATATTTATTTATTACTTTGTGTAATTGGTTTTTCTTTTCAAATATCATCGTATATGTATAGTATTTATTATTTATATATTTTTTTATATTTGTAAATTTTCTAAACCGAATGGAACCTATTGAAAAATTCTGAACTTCCGAACTTTTCGAACATGGTAACTATGACTATAACTCATTTGCCCTATTATTGAATTACAAAGAGAATAATATTGTATGTTATAATTTTAATAACTATGGACATATAACAACGGTTTTGTAAAAGTGTTGTTGTAGAACCCACTAGACAGAACAAGAAAATGAATGCTCCTGGTTGTAAAGAAAAGAGAAACCTACAAAAAACTGGAAACAGAAGCAAGTGAAAGTTAATTAGAACAAGGAGAAATCTATGATTGTGCAAACGACATTTCATGCACAAGACGAAGGGCAGCAATGGTGATATTCACAGTGGATGCTCAAGGCAAATGATTGGGGACGAGCAAATTTCTCATCTTGAAGGAAATGAGTCGAGGCATGGTAAAATTTGGAGATAATGCCATGACACAGATAGCTGGAAAAGGTACCCTTAACCTTGATAATGGAAAAACGAAAACAAAAAATGTATTGTATGTTGATAGGTTTGAAGCATAACCTTCTAAGTGTTAGTCAAATGTGTGATCAAGGACACACTATCGGACATTTTATGCTCAAGGTTGTGAGATTTGGAAAACAAACAGGAGAAAATTAGTTGCAGATGCAAACGGAACAACAAACAACTTGTACATACTCAATGAAGTTAAGGGAGAGAAATGTTACATGAGTCAAATTGACGAAAGATGGTTATGGCATAGAAAGACGAGCCATATAAATTTCGATAATCTAGTGAAAATCAGCACTAGAATCTGTAAGAGATATGACGAAAATTACCAAACCATCAAACATTCTTTACAAGCAATGTCAAACATGGGAAACAAACTAGGGAAAGTTTCAAATCAAAGGAGTACTTAACAAGTAAGCCATTGGAACTAATCCATACAGACCTTTGTGGGCCTATAAGAACGCAAAACATACGAGGCGAAAGCTATTTTATGTTGCTCATTGATGATTCTTCTAGAATGACATTGGTCACTTTTCTAAAAGAAAAATATGAGGTGTTCGAGAAGTTTAAAGATTTTAAAGCCTTGGTGGAAAATGAAACAAATTTAAAGATCAAGTGCTTGAGATTAGATCGAGGAGGTGAGTTCCTCTCAAATGAATTCAATGACTTTTTTGAGCAACATAGTGTTAGTATGAGAAGAAGCAAATAGAAAAAGCAAGAAGACAAAATTGCACTGCACTAAATGATAACAGGCCCAGGGTGAATTTATTATGAGAGAAGAAGTTACATTTGGTTGTTAGTTACAACCTCTTCAATTGGTTAGAACCTCCTCAACTGTCTAGAATTGTACGATTCATTATATATATATTCAACAACCCCTTAATGACTAACCTTGAAACAACACCAAGTTTATCTCTAAACTTGACAAACAACAAAGGACCAAGAAGTTTAGTCATTACATCAGCAGACTGATCCGCAGGACAAAAATGAAGAGAGATTTCATTGGAATCAACCAACTGGAGAATATAATGATGATGAATCTCAATACGTTTAGTGCGGGCATGATAGACAAGATTCTTCACCATCTTTAGAACACCTTGATTATCACAAAAGAGTGAAATAGGTGTAACAACAGCCTAGGGAAACTAAAAATCAGCCAGAATCCAACAAAGCCATATTGCTTTGCAACTGGCACTAACAACAACCTTGTATTCCGCTTCAGTAGAAGAGATGGCAATAGTAGGCTAAAGTTTACTTTGCTCAAGAAACTACTCCTAAATCAAAAGAGAAGATATATCCTATGGTAGATAGTCGAGTATCTGCAGATGCTACCCAATCAAAGTCGATATATTCAATCAATCTGAAATATGCAACTCTCTGATATAGAATGCCAAATTCAAGAGTTCCTTTGAGATATCTTAGAACTCGTTTTGCTGCTCCCTAGTGAACGAGTTTTGGTTTAGACTAAATCCGAGAGAGATAGCTGACAACAAAACAAAGATCCGGCCGTGTGGTTAGATAGATCAAGCTACCCATCAACTGTTTGTATAGTGATTCATCTACTGGTGATGAATCATCATGAGCTGAGAGTTTTAACCCGACCTCCATAGGTGTAGAAGAAGAATTACAATCATACATCTGAAAATTCTGTAGCAAGTTCGTGGCATACTTAACTTGAGAAATGAAAAATCAAGTGATTACGTTACCAAAATTCTACACCCAATAGTGAAGACTAAATTAGTTATGTGCAACACATAAAATTTTACCTTATGAATCGTAGCATCTACTGCTTGTATTCAGTTATGTCTAATGGGCGAACATCAAGTGAAATCTGGATTTTACCTTATGACAACGTAGTCATCTCCAAAAAATTTGCTTGTGCAAACCGAGCAATGGTTAGTCAACATACACAATAAGAATCACAATGTCATCATCATTGCTTTTGACATATATATTCAAATCATAATGACTCCTTGTGAGGCCTGAATCTTTGAGATGTTTATCTATTTTGATGTATCAGGCTCGAGGAGCCTTCTTAAGTCCATACATGGGCTTAATCAAGATGCTCATGACCACAAGCTTGAAAACCCTCAGGGTGTGTCATATACACTTCTTCCTCCAACTCCCCATTCAGGAAAGCACTTTTGATATCCATTTGATATACTTTCCAACCAAACTACGCTGCAAAAGAAAGAAGAAGCCGAAGCCGAATAGTAACATTTCACTTGATGTTTAGGAGAGGAAGGGGATGTCTCAGCCTGTCGTTTCCACTTTCCTTTGGACTGAGTAGCAAAAACGCTCTCAGATTGTCCACAACTGGACTCTTGAGCCTTTCTATCGTCGTTCCTTTTGCAACAAGTCACCTTGTCAAAAAGAGTTCAGATTGTCCACAACTGGACTTGAGCCTATGTCTATCGTCGATCCAACAAGTGAAGAACTCACCTTGAGGGTGCAAATGTTCAAAGATTTGACTCTCATCCATTAAATGAAGTGCATCCACAAATGACTCATATGAAGAAGGAAAGCTATTTAGAACCAAAGCCACCATATCATCATTGTCCACTTTTTAATTTATGGAAGATAACTAGTCTCGGAGGTCTTTCATCCGAATTAGGTGCTCAGATAGTGATCCGCCTCTTGTAGCTTCAAACCAAACAATGTATTTTTCAGGTATAAAACCTGTCCTTTCTCTGAAGTTTGATATTTATCCCTTAGACTGGCCCACAACGTGCTTGCCATAGTAGCATTCCACACTTCCGGTATCATATCATCTGACACCGTCAACTTGAGAAGCAATAACGCTTCTTTAACGTTTGTCATAATTCACAAAATTTTCAGCAAGTTTGCTTTTGCCCGTGATTATCATTTCACGAAATTTTGCAAGCGTTAGTTGGTACATTGAAATTATTTTGTTAAATTTTGCGAGTCCAAGAATTGCTTTGAAATATTTTGCCATTTTATTATGCCAAAGTAATGGAAATAATTATCAATCACAATCAGCGAAATTCTTGCATTCCGTTAGAATCTCAAATTGGCTCCATTTCCCCACTATGTACAACTTAGTGCTTTGTTAAAAATGCGAATCCGACAGAATTAGGTTTGAAATATTTGCCATTTTCTTATGCCAAAGTAATGGAAATAATACTTTGTGAAATAATCAAAATATGTTGGTCTTACTTCAATAAATAGAATAAGTAACTTATTCAAATATGTGGCATATGAACAACAGGGAAGAAAAAAGGTATACAAATAATCTGCCCACACGACTATTCACATTTTCCTCTGTTCTGTCCACACCACTTCACATTTTCCTCTGTTGGGCCCAAACGACTTTGGATTTGCGACTGGTTATTCGCGACTTTGCACATACACGAACCACGACCATGCCTCTTCCCTCACGACTCTTCTTATGCCCTCTTCGTCCTTTGCCTGCGACCATGACTCTACTATTGGCGAACTGATTCACATTTCACCTTTCTGCCCTCATGAACCTCACATTTCCGGCAGCAACTGTATTTGCGACTTTAATGGCGCTCAGAGAGAAAAGAAAAGGAAAAAAAGACACGAAAGTAGTTCAAAAACATTTTCTCTTCATTCATGACTTGTCTTCTGCCCTTGCGTCCACCATACTGTTGACCTTACCTAAAAGCTCTCACGACTGCTTCCTTTGATGGCGACGTGACTAACTGGCTTTGATATCACTGTTAGTATGAGAAGAAGCACATAGAAAAAGCAAGAGGACAAAATTGCACTGCACCAAATGATAGTAGGCAAAGTGAATTTATTGCGAGAGAAGTTACATTTAGTTGTTAGTTACAAACATATGTTCGCATGACTCGTATTCGGTGAATACTCGACATGGCCCAAAAGGATGGGCCATATGAATTTCGGCAAGACTCTAGTGAATATTTTGGAATCACTTGGCAAGATGTAAAAAATACGCCAAATTTATTTACGAAACCATCAAACATTCTTTGCAAGAAATGTCTGCATGGAAAACAGAAAAGGTCAAGTTTCAAGTCAAAGGAGTACTCAACAACTAATCCAATAGAATTAATCCATACAAACCTTTATGGGCCTACAAGAACAAAAAGTATACAAGGTGAAATTTATTTCATGTTTTCGCCAAAAACTCGCGAGTATTCTACCAAAGACTTGCGAGTTACTTCGCCAAAGACTCGCGAGTATTCGCCAAAACTTCGAGCAGTTGCAGGTTTTGGTGAGTTTTTCCTGCGAATATTCGGCCCAACGGAAACTTAAATGATCAAGTACTCGCCGATTATGCATCGATTATGGTTACAACCTCCTCAACTGTCTAGAACCAACGAATTCATTATGATATATTGCAAGGACCATGGAATAAAAAGGCATGTCTCTGCTGACAAGGACTCCATAGCAAAATGGAGTTGTAGAAAGGAAGTATCGAACTATTCAAGAAATGGCTAGAACAATGTTAAATGAATCTAAGCTATCATAACATGTTTAAGAGAGAAGCAGTTAACACCGCAGTCTACATTTTGAATAGAGGACAAGTCTTAGTAAACAATAGCAAAACCCCTTATGAGTTATGGAAGGGTAAACCGACATCAGTCAAATATTTCAAAGTGTTCACGTGCAAATGCTTCAGTAAGAGAGTTGAAGAAGATTTGGGAAAGTTCGACTCAAGAGCTGATGAAGGTATTTTTCTTGGATATTCCTCCAAAAGTAAAGCTTATAGATGTTATAAAAAAATGCAAACAATTGTTGAAAGTGCCAGTGTAACCATTAATGAAATGCGGCTTCAAGAAGGAAGTGCACAAACAAATGATCATTCAAAGGGACCATACTTCAAAGAAGAAGAAGAAATAATAGAAAAACAAGAAGAATTGGAATGTGAAGATACTAAGGCACCATCAAGATTTGTCTAGAAAATCATGCAGAAAGTCTAATTCTTGGTGATAAGGATATTGGAGTACAAACTAGAAAAATAATAGTAAGTACATCTAAACAAGTAAACTTCTCTTTGTTATCCAAAATAGAGCCCAAATGTTTTGTAGAAGCTAGCAATGACAAGCATTGGATTGATGCTATGGAAGAACAATTGAATCAAATTGAAAATAATGAGACATGTGAACTCGTTCCTAGACTAAAAGATAAGAATGTAATTGATACCAAGTGCGTGTTTAGGAATAAGTTGAATGAAGATGGCCAAGTAACAATAAATAAAGCAAGGTTGGTTTCCAAGGGGTATGCTCAAATGGAAGGTATTGATTTTGAAGAAATATTTTTCCATGTTGTGATATTAGAAGCCATTAGAATAATTATATCATAGGTTGGTTTTAAGAACTTCAGATTTTATCAAATGGATGTGAAATCTCCTTTTCTAAATGGCAAGTTAGAGGAAAAATTATATATTGAACGACCAAAAGGTTTCCTTCTATCAGAAATCAAGGACTATGTGTGCAGATTGAAGAAGACACTATATGGGCTAAAGCAAGCCCACAGAGCCTGGTACTCAAGGCTTGATAAATATCTACGAGAGCAAGGTTTTGAAAAGGGAAGTTGCTGATAGTAATCTTTATACCAAGACTGAAGGCGAGAATCAGTTGATTGTTGTGGTATATGTGGATGATAGCATTTTTGGAGGGGATAGTAAACAAAGGTCCCAAGAGTTTGCAAAAGATATGCAAAAGGAGTTTGAAATGTCCATGTTGGGTGAGTTGTTCATTTTTTCCTTGGTTTGCAAATTTCTCAATCTAACAAAGGAATATTTACCTCCCAAACCAAGTTTATAAAGGAGGTGTTGAAGAAGTTTAGAATGGAAGACTGCACACCTGTTAGCACACCCATGGTTACAGGATGCAAGTTAAGTAAAGATGATGAATCTCTTGAAGCGAATTAGACACTTTATAAGATCCGTGATTGGCAATTTGTTATACACCACGACTTCAAAACTAGACATCATGCAAGCTGTAGACTTAGTAGCACGTTTTCAAGCAGACCCCAAAAGAAACACATGTGCAAGCAGCGAAGAGGATATTCAAATATCTAAAAGGCACTTGCGGACTATGGCTTGTGGTATCCAAGAGGGGAAGATTTCACACTAACAACATACAAAGATGCAGATTGGGCAGGAAGTGTTGATGACAGAAAGAGTACAAGTGGAGGATCATTATTTTGTGTCATGGCTAAGCAAAAGCAACCTTCAGTTTCTTTATCTTATGCTGAAGCAGAATACACAACACCAATGTCTTGTTGTACACAAGTCCTTTGGATGAAACAATCGTTGAAAGATTTTAAGATAGAATATGAACATCCAATCTCAATACTCTGTGATAGCACTAGTGCAATAAACATTTCGAAGAATCTAGTTATGCACTCTAGAACAAAACACATTTCAATCAAGTACCTCTTCTTGGGAGAACATGTTGCATATCAACAAGTAAAGATGGAGTACATTGCCACAAAGGAATAGATAACAAACATCTTCCCGAAGCCCCTCCCAAAAGAAACTTTTGAGTTTCTAAGGCAGAAATTGGGAGTGATCCACACTTTATCTAGTCATTAAAACTGTCAAGAGAAGCATGGATCAAGGGGGATCTAATCATTGCATTATTCAGCTCCATGGATATTTTGGTGATATACATTGTGATTGAGTTGTATATCCCTTTGTCATTGATGTCAAAGAGGGAGAGTTAAAAAAAGTGGGAGCAATACAATAGCTAATCATTGCATTATTCAGCTCCATGGATATTCTGGTGATATACATTGTGGTTGAGTTGTATATCCCTTTGCCATTGATGTCAAAGGGGGAGAGTTAAAGAGAGTGGCCAGCAATACAGTAAGAGGAGAAGTCTAGAAAGAGGGAGTACTCAGGTTGGAGATGAGTATTTCTTTGTAGGGTTGCCATCAATGACAAAGGGGGAGATTGTTGGAAATATTATCATTGATGTCACAAGAGAATGCACGGAATACGAGTCAGTGATGCCCAAAGATAATGCACAACAATCAAAGAGAAATAGTGTCCTTGATGTATTACAGTGATCAGATTTAATATAATAACAGTGAACATAATGAACAATCACCTTGTATATCAACGTTTTAATTATGAAAGGGCCAACTTTTTAATTATGAAAGGGCCAATTTTTTAATTATGAAAGGGCCAGCGATTTCATCTAAGGAAATAAAAGAAATAAACAAATATTAAATACAAGCCCAACCGACCCATTTGGAAGGAGTTAAAGAAGTTAATTAATATTAATTTAAGAGACATCTTTTGATAGTCGCCCCTCTTGGGAAGAGGCACATTAAGGCTATAAAAGATAGATGAAAAGGTTGAGAAAGACGAGCAAAAAAATTGAAATAGATACATTATTTGAGAGAAGTGAAAGAGAGAAGAGCAGAAGTAAAATGAGAATATCATTTGAATAAAGAATTAGAAGGAAGAATAGAAATATAAAGCGATTTGATTTCATTAATTGGACCAACGTCCATGTTGGAAGTATGATCTAATTTGTGTGTATGAAGCGAAGCGGAATTGCCATCATCCGGTTGACGAAGCAACTACAATAGGTGGAAGTTTATATTGTTGAGGTTGACGCCTCACAAAATTGGGGATTAGTGTCTCCAGTGGGTTGGTGATCACGAATTGACTGAGTTGGTGCTTAGCATTGGGGATTGGTGTCTCTAGTAGGTTGGTGCCTACGAACATTTGTAAAGCATTTAATTTTGGGTTGGATTTGGGAGGTAGATCCAAGCGGTCTTATTTTGTGGTTTTTCTCGAGAGAGGGTTTTGCCACATAAATATGGTGTTGCTCTATGTTATGTTATTTGAATGCTTTTTAATGCTTTAATTGTGGATATAAATTTTAATAAGTAAAAGTTTATCGTGTACTGATCCACCCCCCTCTCAGTATAAGTGTGTGCTTAACATTGTCTATGTTGTTCCAAAATTTATACACTCAGTTTCTATAGTAAAACACAGCGAGGGCATGGTATATACATTCCTTTTTAACTGGGTTTTTTAGTTATTAAACATTACTCAACAGTTTCAAAATGGAGGGCTAGATCCATTTACAACGGTGTAGTCCGTGGGGTTGTGGAAGGTATTTTGTAGGTTTTCCTTCCTCTCCTCTTAAAAAATTGAAGGAGTAGATATTAGGGTCACTAAACATTCTAATATGTAGTCTTCTCTTTTAACAAGGTACTTTGATTCCTCTCTCCTTCGGTGTTGGGTTACATGCCCTCAACACTCAAATTTCTCCTTCAACACAATTAAGGACTAATCACCCTTAATCCTTCAACATTTCAGTAACAATTCCAAATTTCCAAAGTACAACAATAATGGGAGCCCCTCCCTCTGCAAAGCGAACAAGCGTATCCCTTCCATGTTTTGTATCTCATTTACTTTACCTCATGCAAGATCAAAGCTACAAAACTTATAAGTGTTATCTATACTTTTGGGTTATAATTCAAATTTATCATAAACATTGACCACACTCTATTTTTCAAGTTTCCCCTTGGAGCATGCCAACACCTACACATCGGAAGACAACTATCGAGCAAACACTAAATGTGTGTGCACACCCAAGTATGTTTTTCTTTTAAGCATGCAATTTTCAATTACACACTTAAATAGGGGCAAATGTAGAAACTCAAATTTGGTAACTTATCATTTGACAATGACAACCCTGGATATGCTCTCTTGCTAAGACAAATGATCACATTTCAAGTCCAATCAATACAATTATCTAGCTCTTTCTGAACTTGCTCATCTCTACACTCTACTCTATCACAAACTCAAAAATTATCAATGAATCAGATTGGTATATCATCCATTTGCATCATTGCAAAACTTATTGTTTCACGTCACATGCTTAATGTCCTAAACTTTATAGTTTGGTCAGGGTGCAATATATGACTCGAACCAATTTGCACGGTTTTGTCTCTTTTTAAATTTCAACTCTAATTTCAATTTAAATACATTTAATGTGTCATTTTTAATTCCTAGGATCGGCCTTATCAGAATATTTCACCTATGAGATGTTATATAATCAAAGTCAATGTCACTTTATAACTCACATGAAACTCTTATAAGCTATTATTACAAATATCACTCCAAATGCACTCAAGGCTCTCCTAGATCTTCCAAAATCAGCACATCACTTAGAACAAGCACCACTACATGTCTGAAACACTCAACTAATTCAAAGAGTATATTTTCCTCCATTTTCAAGCATGTAAAAGTCCTACAGCCATGTCTTCTCAAGAACAAAGTCACTTCAAGCATTATCAAAGGGATTTAAGGAATAAAGGGTTTAGCCACACAATTGAAGTGCATTACACCACATTACTATCGTGTTACTTACATTCTCTATTAGATAGTTAGCCCACTATCTTTGTCTCAAAAAACACGATGACACTCATAGAGGATTGATTTAAATCACAGTCACACTTGCACATGCACGTATAACAATTACACGACGCTTAATCCCACACAAGGGATGTAGTGTAGCACTTGGGTTGGGTTGGCAAGGTCATTCATCAAGGGTAGTCCATCCTCACCACAAACATGATTTCTCTTACTTGTTATCTAATGTTTTGACAAAGTATTACACAGCTCTAATATTTTCACTTGGTTAAAAGGGATTACAAGTTGTGTTGAATTTATGCAAACAAGAACGACATATAGTAAAGTACATTTCCATGCAAGCAAAGCACGCAAAAAGTTACAAAACCCAACTACAGAAGGGTCTAAAATTGTACATCTTTAATCATGAATGTAGAGTTTTAGGGCAAGACTATACAATAGTTGTATGGTACTACACAAACTCAATTTCCAGTTCGAATATCAATAACGAAGCATCTACAATGTCTGATCTACATTTTATGTTTGTCTACATCTGCTTCGTTTTAAATTGTATATCTAAATCTTCATCTCTTCTTGTGTATTTTAGCTATTGTTTTCCATTGTTGCAAATATTAATGTGTTGTTTGATTATGCATGGTCAATTGTTAATTAATTAAATCTGAAATTAGATCATGTAACACATTCTTACTTCCAATATATTGTTGTGTTTTCCATAACGTAGTTTAAATGGGGTGTAAACGTCTCCCTTTTTGCTAATGATTTGGCCTTTTGTTCTCAACTCCTAAGTATTGTACATACAACTACAAGCCCTTTCTTTTGCATACTTTCGCCAACTTCCAATTAACCTTAATAAAACTATGATTATTGTTTATTAATACCCTCTAGGGAGACCTTTTCCGAATTACATTTCTCCTTTATAAGAGAATCAATAGAGATCACATCAAATACTTCTATGATATATTTCTTTGTTGGCCATCTCTTTGTGAAATACATGCTTTCCAATCACATCTTTCAAAGGTGTATGATTCTTTCCATGAGATGGAATAAGCACTTTATCTTAAAATGTCCCTCTTGTGATGAGATTTTGTAATGCAATATACATCACAAATGATTTATCATCCACCTACCACCCTAACTAGGCAACATGGCATTTTTTCCTACATGAGGTTATCTCTCATACATAGGACACTACATGTGTATTGTCTACTACTAAGTTTATTGTCTCTTTTTCTCAACACATCAATTAAGTTGGAGCTATTAATCATCACTGGGAATTCACTACTCAACACAAAGATGATGGCAAAATAGTAGGATGTGTACCCTTGCATATTGTTATTTGTGAGCAAGTCCTATTACTCAACACCCACCATGTATCTATGTTTACTTTAAAGTATTGCACCTTTTGATTCCCCTTGACTACAACTTGGTGCATGTGATCAAGTGTATCAAAATGCCTCTCTCAACCTCTAAATAATCGACAACATCAGAAGTTGAGAGGTTCTAGAGAAGTATCTCGTTTTCTCTTATGTGAAGACATACATTGATTTTGTTGGTCAATGACATTGGTTGTTCTCCTCCTACTCCAAGCATTGATAGAAGCACAAAACCTTCATTTACTTACCTAGATTGTCAACTTTTGGTCTTTATCTTCTAGTTTACCTTAAGAGGTGTCTCTTTGCTTGATTGTTTATTTGTACATATCTTTAATAGTTTTTGTGATATCTTCTTTTATTGTTTCAGCTTCTAGCTTTCTTTATAACCTTAACATAGCATCATTGTAAATAGATGTACCATCAACTCCACTAACACCATTCAATAGACTTGTCAATGAAAGGATGCATGTGACTTCCCAGTGCCTATCTAGTTTTAAAAATTTGTAAATGCATTTATCATCATTACTCTCTTTATCACCATCGTTACTTTTTCTGGGTATTTCAATAAATTTACTTGTGAGATGAGAAATATAGGAAAAATAAGAATTATGGTAGGAAAAATAAGAATTATGCAACTCATTCTAACTTATTGAATTTTTTTACAAATATTAGAAGAAAAATCATCATATACAATTGTGGCAAATGTTTTCAAAGCTCTAGTTAATCTTTAAAAAGTGTTTTGAAACAAGTATAAAAATGTGATAGCTATTTGCCCCGTCTATATTTGAAGTTTAGTCTTAAACAAAAGTATAGATTTTAATTAATATCTTAAATATTAAATATCCTATAAAGACTAAACCATGCAAACACTTAGATCAGTTCAATGCTTGCAACAAAGAAAAAGACATTGAGTGCTGAACAACGATTGATTATATTGATTGAAACTTCCCATGTACAGACGTCACAGTTAAAAATTCAAGTGACAACAAATGATGTTGATAGCATCATGATTGTCCGATTTAAAATAAATACTTGACCATTTTTCTTGAACAAAGCAATCACTATTCTACATTAAAAAATACACCACACCACAGCTCTTCTCATATTTATATCCATCAAGTAAAAATGTATTCGCTTTTAATGGCAGCTATATTAAGAAGTCGGGATGACTCAAAACTGCTACAAATCCAACAGCCACTCTATTTCTTTATAGTGAACATAAATGGTTTGTTGATAGCATCATGCTTGTCCAATTTAGAACTGATTACTTCACCAATCCCCTTGAAAAAAGCAATCATTATTCTATATTACAAAAATACACCATGCCACAACTCTTTTCTCATATTTATATCCAGCAAGTAGAACAGCTCGTCTTCACTTCAATGACAGACATTAAAAAATCGGAATGAATCAAAACTGCTACAAATCCAAGAGTCACTCTATTTCTTTATAGTGAACACAAATGATTTGTTGACACCATCGTGTTTCTCCAATTTAGAACCGATTCCTTCACCATTCCTCTTGAAGAAAGCAATCATTATTCTATATTAAACAAATACACCATGCCACAAGTCTTTTCTCATATTTATATCCAACAAGTAGAACAGCTTACGTCTTCCACTTCAATGACAGACATTAAAAATTCGGGATGAATCATAACTACCATCACTGAAAACAGAATTAAATTTACTCGCACATCTTCAACTCTCCCTCCCTCAGCTACCTTCTTTTTGTTGCATGTATTCTAATCTTCTACTATTTGCAAATATATTAAAATGTTGGGATGACTCTAAAAGTGCCATCACTGAAAAAAGAATAAAATTGACTTTCATCCATCTTCAGCCCTCCATTACTCGGTGACTTTTGTTTTCTTGTAAGTATTCATTAGTTGCATCTGCACATCTTGCATTACTGCAGCGTGTTCCCGATATTCCATAGTAAATTCACCTTTTCCCTGGATTGCATTAGAAGGTTAGATTATATAATCATGTTTTTGTCAAGCAAGCAACAAAATGATTTCCAAACAAAGGAAAGCAACAAAATGCATAGTAGAATGAACAGAAATGACAAATACGTGAATAATAAAATGAAGTAATTTGAGAAAATCTAACTCGCCAACTACCAACCTCATAAGAAAGAAAATGTAAAGTTTCCTAGTCTTGATATTAAATTGATATATGGTACTTCGGATGGTGAGAGAATTTTCATTTAGTAAATTAATCTTTAAAAGGTTGCATAAACAAAAGGGAGAGTAGTATTGAAGTAAATTAATTTGTACAGTGATTCGTCGACTGGTGATTAATCATCATGGGTTAATAACTTCAGCTCGACCTCCTTAGGTGTAGAAAAAGAATTAAATTCAGACATCTAAAACTTCTACAATAGATTTGTAGCACATATGGTCATGTTGTCAAAATTCTACACCAAGGCAATAGTGTAAAAGGCCTAAATCAGTCATGTCCAATGCAACACATAAATCTGATTTTACTCTTTGAATAGCAGCACCCACTTCCTGTGATGGCAAGATTATCAACATAAACAATAAGAATCACAATGTCATCACCATCACTTTAAGTTTAGACATACAAATTTGGATCAGAAAGGCTCTTTCTGAATCCAAAATCTTGTAGATGTTGATTTATTTTGATGTACCACGGCAATAGTGTAAATGGCCTAAATCAGTAATATCCAATGCAACACATAAATCTGATTTTACTCTTTGAATAGCAGCGACCCACTTCCCGTGATGGCAAGATTATCAACATAAACAATAAGAATCACAATGTCATCACCATCACTTTTGACATACAAATTTGGATCAGAAAGGCTCCTTTTGAATCTAGAATCTTGTAGATGTGGATTTGTTTTGATGTACCAGACTTCAGGATCTTGTTTAAGTCCATACAAGGACTTAATCAGGTCATATATTAAATGTTCATGACCACATGCCCAAAAACCTTCAAGTTATGCCAGATAGACTTCCTCCAAAAAAATTCATTCAGGAAGATAATCTTTACATCCTTCTAAAAAAAAAATCTATCCAAATTGAGCTCCAATTAAAAGAAGCAACCAAAAAGTGACCATCTTTGCAGTAGGAGAAAACGTCTCATAATCTATTCCCTTCTATTGCAAGAAGCCTTACTCAACAAGATGAGCTTTGTAATTATCCAAAGTACCATCAGCTTTGGATTCCTTGGAGGTAACTCCACCAATGTCTAGGTATTGTTCTTCATCAAGGCATCATACTCTATTTGCATGGCAGTTTCCCACTTAGGTATGCCTTTTCTTAAAAGTATCTTTGTGGCTCAAGTATTTTGTGAAGATCAGAAGAAAGAACAAAAAAAACATGCTCTGAATTAGAAACTTTCATACCAATCCTCAACAGTCCTACATTTGATTAAGGCATCTCATCCAGTTGTACATCCTTAAAGTAGACAAAAATCACTCGGGCCTTCGTTGGATTGATGATCTATATTCTCAATAAGGCTCTGTTGGATTAGGAACCAACTCAGGTTGGTATCTTCTGTATATCGGTGTATCAACTGTGGGTGTTACAAATTGTTTTGGAGTTCGTGTAGGGGTATGAGATGAACTAGACTCACTATTGTGCAAAGGAGTCACAACACTCTCCGATACAACCTGCTGATTACAGCCAAAGAATGACTCTATTTCTTTCACATCAACATCTCGACTAACAATTATCCTATTAGTAGAAATATCAATCATCCTATAAGTTTTGGAATGATCAATACAACCAGTAAAGAAATATCTTGAACTTTTATTGTTTAACTCACTCCTCTTTCTATTAGTGACCAAAGTATATGCAGCTAAACCAAAAATACGAAAAGTTGATACCCAGGGTTTGATTCCGAACCTAGCTTCTTCAAATGTGACTTCCTACAAAGCTTTGCAAGAACTCCGATTCAAAATATATATTGTGTCGGTTGCTTCTCCCAAATATTTCAATGGCACGCCTCGAATTTGCATCATGCATCGAGCCATCTTTGTGATGGTCCTATTTTGACTTTCAACCACCCCATTCTGTTGTGGGGCATGCGGGGTTGTCAATTGATGATGAATTTCCTCCTTGCTGGAATAATCCTTGAACTGCTTGGAAGTGAATACCCTGTGCCCCAATTATTGCATCTCAATGTCTTAATCCATCCAGTAATCCCAATTTTCCACCAATGACTTGAACTTTTGAGAGGCAAAATAATCGAACTTCTTTTTCAAGTAGATCAACATCCTTATAGAATAATCATCCACCAGCAAGAGAAAGTACCATGCACCAAGAACTATGGGTGACTTCCATGATGACTCACAAAGATCTACATGTACAAGATCTAAGAGAGCCTTTTGCATTCAAGCACATTCAGTTGGAAAAGATTTCCTCCTTTGCTTCCCAGCCAAACATCATACATGCATATCTTGCTTCTCTTAGATACTAGGTGATCCAAAAATGGGCATTTAGACCAATTTCTCCATTTCCGAATGCTAAATCAATTTCACAATTTTCTAGTCTTTTACGTAAAAAATGGCTCACTAATTAAAAAACAACATTAAAAAACTAAATTTTAGACCATGGGCAAGAGATAAGAACAAAGAACATTGCAAACCAATTTGATAATAGAGTTCACCAGTGTTGGGCTGGGCTACGTCTCCGAGTTCTGAAAATATTTGAACCACTCTATTAATGACATAAATACACTTTCTGTACAATGTTTACATCAATAACACTTTTTTTGGTATGCAAAAATACCTCTACTCTGCCATCCAAGAAAACTCTAGTTCCGCCCCCAATGGCCTTCCCGCAATAAACCGGCTAACACTTGCTAATTCTCTCTCTAAAAGAGGCTATTTCGCTCTATAATAATAGGTTATTTTGCTCTGTAATAACAGGCTATTTCACTCTGTGATGACAAGCTCTCTTGCCTTAAGACGGGCTATCAATCTCTCCTTTACAAGGGCATACAAGTCTCTCTCTCTCTCTCACCAAGAGGCTCCAATAATTTTTCCTCTCCCTTACAAAGGGGCTTAGAAAGGCCAAAGCTTAACAAAGCTTTTACCCACAAGCTTACCATTTAAAATAAATTATGCGGCCTTTTATAAGGTTCTGAGGCCCCTAGCAGGATGGTGAAGACCTTATCATTTTGCCAAATATGGTTGGGGTTTGAAACCCCAAAAAGCTCCACCCTAAGTGCTTGGGATAAAACATTATCCCCACATTACACATGGGCCCTCATCCAAATGCCTTTGAAAAAGGCTCTCCACCATTTTACGTGCGCTTTGGGAATAATATCCCACATTAAGTGTGTGAGCAGATGACATAGGCTTGTAATAACCATCTCCATGCCTTTGTACTTGGTCATGGGACCACCAAATGCATTAACTTGGCCATATGGGTAATGTGATGGCACTTGATGTTGTGTTGACACTTGAGGTTGAGTTGGATTTGAATGGTGAGTTGGTAATGTGTTTAGGCGCTTGACTTGGTCCATGTGCGTGCAACTTGGTGTTGGTTGTGACTTGATTACGAGCTCGATAGTGTGGAACTTGGCTGAGCTGATGAGCACGCCATGTGAGCTCGTCAATGTTGAACTCGTGGTGGCAATGTGATGACAAGGCAATCGGGCCCCCCTCTTGATAACAAGTGGACCCCACCCGCTGATGGGCCCCATATTCGACCGTTGAAAATTGAAGGCGACAAACCAAACCCAAGTTTTTTGCGAAAATGCTCTTTGCCACATGTTGATTCCCCATTGGTCAGCATGTGAAGCCCTAGTCAATTTGCAACCTGCTCCATTTTTGCTTGACACAACTTCTGCGGGCCGTAACTCCTACATATGAAGCCCATTTGACCTCGCTCAAAGTGCATTAGAAGGCTCTTGACGAGATCTTCTGCACGCAAGCAGTTTCAACTCGAATTTCGACTATTTGGTATGTGGGTGCCCTCTGGATCACTCCCCACTACAAACCTATTAGACCACCAAAATTGTCTTCTCAGAAAATAACCGAACGTACAATTCCTTCATTTTTTGGCTTCCCCTCTCTTTTGTCAAACATGATCTCTTCCTACAACTCTTTGAGATATTCAAGAGCAAAATCACCAGCAGAAGAAACTTGAACATTCTCACCATGATCCACGATTAGAGGAGGATGTCTCTCCCAATACAAGGCTACCTCTCCCAATTACGGGCTATCTCCCAATACGAGGTTGTCTCTCCAATACAAGGTTGTCTCTCCCAATACAAAGCTATCTCCCAATAAGGTGCTAAAAGATCTCTATATTGTCTCTAGGACATCTCTACAATGGACTCTTGGTCTTCAACTTGCTACTCCTGCAACAATAATTTATAAACAATAGACTTGCTTTTTCCTCTCTCAATAAGGGGTATACAAATGCTTATTCTCCCAAAATAACGGTTATTTCTTGGAATACACTGACATGTACAACAATACTTCATTTCTCTCTTCTGGAGGCTAACTACCATAACTGGATCCTACAAACCTAGGTGACGAAGAGAGTTTATAACTCCCTCCCATTTCTACCAACCAACCTTCTTGCACTCCTGGTGTTTGGGGTCTTTTTCTTGGCGGATTCTCTTAAGCCTCGATGTTGCTCGTAGGCTAGAATGACACTCTCCCAATTGAGATCTTGTTTACATTCTCCTTGTTCAATATTCTTAACAAGTGCAGAAAAATACATTGCATACTAACGGTGTTATAACAAGTCACCACTTTGACAATTTTCCCTTCTCGGGATCTTACAATTAAATGCCATATACATAGATTGTAAATACAATTCCATTTACAAACATTACCAAAATGTGCATATAAATAATTCCACAAACATTAAAAATACATATTTCAATGAAAGAAATTGGATGCTAAACATACACCCATAAAACAACGATGCTCATATTGAGTGTTACTCACCATGGAAGCACTTCTCATATTGATTTCATGCCACTTTGTCTCCTCCTCGAAGAACACTTTGGCTTGCGTGCATGCTATAGATGTTGATCAACATGTCTTTCTATTGTTGTGTAACTTGGAGAGCCTTTGTTTTAAGTTCCCTCTTAATGGAGTACCTATTAACCCATCTTGCCAAATGTTATAAGAAGCGGTTAACAAAACATGCTAACATCAATGTCAACATGAACATGAGAATGCAAAATAAGAATGATACAACCTCTTATAATGGCTGTTCATAATGTGCTTCTCAACCCGAATAGCTGCTCCATATTCACCCTCAACGAGTGATCTACCTCCACACTTGCTCAAACAAATGGGTCAGTTTCCTTCATGCTTCTTCAACAATGGAAAGCCGAAAAGTGATTCATGCATGATAAACAAAATTTAGCTTTGCAAAAATACTAAGCAAATACTTTCTTACCAATCCAAGTTGATGGATGCTCCTCTTTGGATTGCTCCCTCTTGACAGGATCTTCATTGAATAGTTGGGCTTTCTCACGGGCTGCCTCTTGAACTGTTGGTGCTCACAACTTTCTTATTGCCAATATTAGGACAAAGTTGTGGATGAAGATTACAACACTTGTCAACCCAAATGGCCACTCATTTTACAATGAGTGCAATAATTTTTGCTCAATCTCTTGGACGGTAAGCCCTTCTTGCCATTCTCCACACTTTGACTTGAGAGTGGTCTTTATAATGAGTCTCCTTACTTTTGAAGGGCATGGACTTCCGTTGTATGGACTTTCTCTTCCAACACATGGCCACACAATGGTTATTCATTCCATGAACATGGATATTCATACTAAAACTCTTGTGTTTCCAAGCCATTCTTCTCATAATCGAGGATAACATTGGAGCATTTATCCTTGTCATACATTTTAGGACTGCCCTTTCTACAAGTCTGATGAGGGGAAAAAACGCTATCTCCTCCTTTGGGATGTTCATCTCTCAATGGAGATGTTATGCATTCTTTCTAGATGTTTTTCCCATGATCAAAAGGTTGTCCCCTTCTTGTTGCAACTTGCAGTCTCTTTCACCATCACCGTGAGAGGCTTGCCCATTTTCCAAAGAAGCAATAATCTCACTAGTATTGACAACATAGTTTTTGCCATTACCTTGCACGGGCTGGTTTTGCAGATCTACCCGATTGGACCCTTTTCCTCTAGAAGCTTTTCTTGCTTCCATTGTTTGGGAGCATTCTCCAACTTATCCATTGGCATTGCCACTAAAATATCCTAAACCTGCAGTACCAAACTATAAATTGCACAACAGAAAGAATCTAAAGTAGAAAAAAATGTTAGCAATGCTTTAGAAAACCGGCTCTAATGCCAAACTTAATCCCAAAATGGGTGTTTGGACCAATTTCTCCATTTCCAAATACTAAATCAATTTTCCTGTATTCCACGTAAAATCATTACAAGATCATTACATGCTCGTAGATTCATCAATTCATTACAGCTGAAGATATGAAGTAAAAGAATTTCTCCAAAAACAAGGAGGAAATTGAATGTTTCTACTGTTAAGAAAAAGGGACATAAAGCTCCATTTTGTAAAATTTGAGCCAATGATCTTCTAAAAGGAAAACTCATAATGGATGAAGCAAATATGGGCATAGACGAGAAAGCAAATTATGAGTAACAACAAATGGCTGAAAATAACAATGATAATTATGAAGATTTTCTTTACTGAATAATTCAATAACTAGAGGACGGAGGCATCAAAGGTTAGAGGTTGATCAACAACCTCTCGTCAGACGCCAACGACAGGGCCGCATGAAGGTTTGGTGACATTTTTTTCAAAGTGTGTTTGCTTTGCATTTTTTCGATATGCTTTAGATTTCAGCTGTACCTGATTCGTTTATAGAATAAGTGGAAATTTCACTTTTGGGGGGGGGGGGGGGGGGGGCATGACACCAATGTTCCATTCCTAATTTCCACACCAATGTTCCATTTCCAATTTCCAGTTTGTTATTTGTAATGTGTGAGCATATTTCCTAAGTAATCCCCTGATGGAAGAATGTGATGAGAGTTGATAATAATACTGCAACATCATGATATTATGGTTTTTGGTTATCCATTTTGAAAACCATCCCGAAGGGTTGTTAGTTATCCTGAAAACAAAACCATCTATTGCGGTTATTGGCTTTCCACTTGAAAAAAAAAACCATCTCAGAGGTTGTTGGATATCCTAAAAACAAAACCATCCAAAGCATGAGCAAGTTTCAAAGTGGCACATTGCAGTACAAGGAAGGTTTTCCCCATGTTCACACAAAGGGAGGGAATGTTAGAAATTAATTACTTATTGCTCACATTATATTGTTTACATGTAAGCTAGAATAATAATTCATTTATTCGTATGGTCGTTAGAATTTAACAACCACGTAAATATGGTTGAATATATTATGAGTTGTTTTAACAACTCGTCAACATTATGAGTGGTTTCCTATTTTCTAGGATATGTAAAATCATGTTCATTTGTAAGAATCCGTATGGCAATACAATCAAATTTTTTGTGTGATAAAGTTGGCACAATAATTAAAAATGGCATTAGAAAACTAAATTTTAAACCATGAGCAAGAGATAAGAACAGAGAACAATGTGAACCAATTTGGTAATGGAATTCACCTCTGTTAGGCTATGTCTCTTGGTTCGGAAAATTCTCGAACCACTCCATTAATCACCAAATACGCCTTTTGTACAATCTTTAAATAAATAACGCATTTTTTGGTACGCAAAAATACTTCTACTTTGCCCTCCAGAAAAACTATGGTTCCACCTCCAATGGCCTTCCCGCAATAAACTAGCTAAAATTTGCTCATTCTCTCTCTAAAAGAGGTTATTCGGCTCTATAAAAACATGCTCTCTTGCCTTACGACTGGCTATCAATCTCTCCTTTACAAGGGCATAGAAATCTCTCTCTTTCTCTCCCCAAGAGGCTCTAATAATTTTCCCTCTCCCTTACAAAAGGGTCTTACAAAGCCCAAAGCTTAACAAAGTTTTTATCCACAAGCTTACCATTTAAAATACATTATGCAACCTTTTATAAGGTTCCAAGGCCCCTAGCACGGTGGTGAAGACCTTATTTTTTTGCCAAAAAAGGTTGGGGTTCGAATCCCCAAAAAGGATCCACCCTAAGCACTTGGGATAAAACATTAACCCCACATTACACATGAGCCCTCATCTAAATGCCTTTTAGAAAGGTTCTTCACTATTTTACATGCGCTTTGGTAATAATATCCCACATTAAGCACGTGAGGAGATGACATAGGCTTTTAATAGCCATCTCCATGCCTTTGCACTTGATCATGGGGCCACCAAATGCGTTGACTTGGCCATATGGGTAATGTGATGGCGCTTGTTGTGTTGACACTTGGCAGTTGAGTTCGATTTGAGTGGCGAGTTGGTAATGCACTTGAGCACTTGACTTGGTCCATGTGCGTGCAACTCGGTGTTGGTTGTGACTTGGCCATGAGCTTGGTAGTGTGGAACTTGGCCGAGCTGATGAGCTGTCCATGTGAGCTCGCTAATGTTGAACTCGTGGCGGCAACGTGTTGACAAGGCGGCTAGGTCCCCGTCTTGATAAAAAGTGAACCCCACCAGCTGACAGGACTCCAGCCAACAAATAGCGTGGGCACCACTTTCAACCGTCGAAAATCAAAGGCTAGAAACCAAACCCAATTTTTTTCCCAAATGCTCTTTTCCACATTAAGTCCACATGGGAAGCCCAGTCAACACTGTGCAAAATGTTATATTTTTGCTTGTTGACCCAAAACTTCCACATGTCGTAACTCTGACATGTGAAATTTGTTTGACCTAGTTCAAAGTGCGTTGGAAAGCTCTTCTGCAAGCAAGCAGATTCAACTAGATTGCCGACCATCTAACCTATGGGTTTCCTCCGGATCACTATGCAAACCAAGAACCATGTGGGTTCTACTATGTTTGGCAAGATACTGAAGGTTGAGATTTACATATCTCTCATGCCACAGAATGTTGGTATTACCTTCCACAACTAAGGCATGTAAGTTGATTGTGGCAGTGTCGACTAACCTATACAAGGCTCCTTACCCAATACCCAAGGTAACAACTTCATTTCTTTTTACATCAGACATATGCATTTCTTACCAGAGAAGTTCACAAAAATGTTACCATTTTCCATTAGCTAACTTATAGAAAATTGATTCTTATTCATGTTAGGAACATATCTGAGATTTCTAGCTATGAATCTAGCATTATCATTCAATGAGATTCAAATATCCCCTATCCCTTGTGCCACATGAGATCTTCCATCCCCTAATGAAACTAAATCAAAAGAACTGAAATTTGCATGAAAGTTTACATACCAATATTTTTGGCACAGTGTCTTGATGCCCTAGAATCAAAGAACCAACATTTGGTAGGGTTGTAATCTGAGCATGATGCCATGAGGGCATACTCTTCTTCAAACTCTCATTCAGCTTCTACCACATTTGTTTGTCCCTTCTGCTTGTCCTTTTTGCAAGGGCATATTGTCACTTTCAACAATCCTTCTTCACATGACCAAATTTATGACAGTAGTAACACTTGACTTGATATTTAGGAGATGATCCTTCATGTTGACATTTCCACTTCTCTTTGGATTGAGCAGCAAAAGCACTTCAGTTTGTCCAAAAAACTTCCATAAAACTCAAGTGTCTAAGTTTGCCTTTGTTCCTTTTATATGACTTTATCAAAAGTCAGAGTCTAACTTTCAGCTATCAAATGGATGGCTTCCACAAACAAATGACTCATACGAGGATGGCAAACTGTTTGCCACCAACAGCATCGTATCTTCATCATCCACCTTTTCATTAATGGAGGGTAGCTACTTTTTGAGATTTTTCATCCAAAGTAGGTGTTTTGACAGCGACCCACCCCCTTGCAACCTTGTTGAAAACAGGAAATTCTTCAAAAACAACACTCAACACTTCTTTAAAGTCATGTATTTGTCCTTCAAATTAGTCCATAGCTCACCTGCCACAATGGCGTTTCAGACCACTGGAATCAAATCATCAGATACCGACAACTTCAACAGCAACAGGGCTTCCTCATGACAGTTGTCATAATCTACAAAATTTGCAACTAGCCTACCTTCAGTGCTGAATATTATTTTGTTACAATTTCTATACTCCCCAATAGTCATTATTTTGTTACATTATAGTTTTGACATATTGGTTTATTTGCCTCTGAGAAGACAAGGTTTTGGACATTTTCCATTACTCAACACTAATTTAATGTTTGACCCACAAATTAATGCAGCAAAATGAAAATAACATTCCATAATCTGACTTTTGGCATGGAAATAAATACAGTAGAAAGAAAAGGAAAACACGATTTTGTATTGTAATTTTTATACAAAAAAATGTATGCAACATTACACTTCTCTGAAAATTGTGATAGGCAACATGTGTCCTCATTGTGACCTTGCATTTACCACAAAAAATTCCCTTGAAATCTGTCAAACACATCTTCCTCACAATTGTATTCATGACTGGAGATAAACTGTATTTTTATATTTCTGGCTGTTAGTGCAGTCTCTTGTGCCTTTCAAACCTCGACTCCTTAGTTCAAAAGCCCTCATGACCTCCTCTTGCAATGCTTTTTCTATTGCCCTCAACTGTTTTTTTATGATTGCAATCACTGCAACTGCACCACTGGTTATTTTTGCCTTCAAATGGATCTTGGAACTTCCCAAACACAATTGTATATCCTTGGTAGTCTTATCACTTTAATCTAATCATTCAATTCCTCACATTTCTCCATGTGAATCCGCAACTGAAATTGCTATGTGCCCTAATGACTGTTGATGGCGACTGTCCACTGTAAGTGCATTCACCCTCAAAGAAATGACAACTACTATTTCAATCTTTTGTTCTCAGTTCATGCCCTAATTCGGAACTTCCTTGAACTCTCACAATCTCCTTCACGTTGAAATTTGTGTTCCTTCCACAAGCTTCCTTAGATCTCAAGCGCCAATGGCTTTGATCCCAATGTTAGAAGACGTGAACAAAGAAAGAATGAAGAGAAACCGGAATGTATACTTCGATGAATGTGTGTCTGCCATTATATTATGTTGGGAGTACTTATAATGTACTTAGAACATTTTGGATCAGTTAGAGAACTACAACTAACATGTTGAGATAGGAGCCCTAATCAATGCACAAATGTGTGAAGTTGCAGTTAGGTTGCACCCTGCCAAAAAGCATAAAACTGAAATCAGCCGGATTGGGATGGATTCAACCAGTCGATGACATGTGCACCCCTTTCAGATGCAGACCATGTTACAAATACGGATGCTTAGCAAGGAAATTCCCATTGTTAGAGAAACAAAATATTCCAAGCTAGTTATAAAACCAAGCAAGGGAAGAGATGAAAACTTCCAAAAGCCTAATAAAAAGCGTAAAGTCAAAAAAATGGAAGCAAGTTGGAGAATCCATTAAGGAGACGCTACCTTAAGAAAGAATGAAGAGAAACCAGAATGTATACTTCGATGAATGTGTGTCTTCCATTTTATTATGTTGGGAGTAGTTACAATGTTGTTGGAACATTTTGGATCAGTTAGAGAACTACCAACTAACATGTTGAGATAGGAGCCCTAATCAATGCACAAATATGTGAAGTTGCAGTTAGGTTGTGGCCTACCAAAAAGCATAAATCTGAAATCAGCCGGATTGGGATGGATTCAACCAGTTGATTACATGTGCACCTCCTTCAGATGCAGATCATGTTACGAATACGGATGCTTAGCAAGGAAATTCCCATTGTTAGAAAAACAAAATATTCCAAGCTAGCTATTGAACCAAGCAAGGGAAAAGATGAAAACTTACAAAAGCCTAATAAAAAGTGTAAAGTCAAAACAATGGAAGCAAGTTGATGGCGACTGTCCACTGTAAGTGCATTCACCCTCAAAGAAATGGCAACTACTATTTCAATCTTTTGTTCTCAGTTCATACCCTAATTCATGACTTCCTTGAACTCACACAATCTCCTTCACGTTGAAATTTGTGCTCCTTCCACGAGCTTCCTTAGATCTCAAGTGCCAATGGCTTTGATCCCAATGTTAGAAGACGTGAACAAAGAAAGAATAAAGAGAAACCAGAATGTATACTTCGATGAATGTGTGTCTGCCATTATATTATGTTGGGAGTACTTATAATGTACTTAGAACATTTTGGATCAGTTAGAGAACTACAACTAACATGTTGAGATAGGAGCCCTAATCAATGCACAAATGTGTGAAGTTGCAGTTAGGTTGCACCCTGCCAAAAAGCATAAAACTGAAATCAGCCGGATTGGGATGGATTCAACCAATCGATTACATGTGCACCCCCTTCAGATGCAGACCATGTTACAAATACGGATGCTTAGCAAGGAAATTCCCATTGTTAGAGAAACAAAATATTCCAAGTTGAGAATGAGGAAAAAGAATGGCCACTTGCAGAAACCCTAACTCCCTTCTTAACAGGCCCGAGCGCTACACAACCCTCAACCTTCCACGCCGGCAGCAGGGCAGAATGCAGCTGGGGATGGGAGCCAACCCCACAAAGTCGACAGTGCCAACTCAGAGAACTACCAACTAACATATTGAGATAGGAGCCCTAATCAATGCACAAATGTGTGAAGTTGCAGTTAGGTTGTGCCCTACCAAAAAGCATAAAACTGAAATCAGCCAAATTGGGATGGATTCAACCAGTTGATTACATGTGAACCCCCTTCAGATGCAGATCATGTTACAAATACAGATGCTTAGCAAGGAAATTCCCATTGTTAGAGAAACAAAATATTCCAAGCTAAGAACAAGGAAAAAGTATGGCCACTCGCAAAAACCCTAACTCCCTTCTGAACGGGCCTGAGCGCTGCATAACCCTCAACCTTCCACACCGGTAGCAGGGCAGAACGCGATTAGGGATGGGAGCCGACTCCACAAAGTTGACAGTGTCAGCTCAGATGGCAACAATGGAGGCAGTGGGTCTTCTGCTAGGCATGACATTGTTGTTCCTCTCCCCCGTGGCCCTCCAATGGCTCCTCCGAAAACGTTCTTGGTTGTTACTACTAGCACGCGAACATAGGTTTCTTCAAGGGCTCCTAATGCACCTTTTATCGTGGAAAAGGCAGCCGACACCCCTATTGTTACCCTTTCACTCTCAGAGGTAAATGATTCCATTTGTGCCCTCAAAAATTTGGCCATTATCTATAGATTTAATGGATTTTGGCCTCTGAGTGAAGAATTGCATCAATGGATTTATTCTACTTGGTCTCACGATTGTGAGGTTAAGTTGTGTGCCAAAGGTTTTTTATTGTCTAATTCTCTTCTCCTACAGATTATCAACGGGCTTTTAGTGAGGGTCCCTGGTTTTGGGGTAGGGCAGGGCTTTTCTTTACACCATGGTTTCTGGGTTTTGACCCATCGTTTATGGTTGTCTCAAAAATGCCAGTTTGGGTTCGTCTACCCAATCTTCCTCTTCCCTTTTGGCATCCTCAGGCTTGTGCAGCGATTGGTAGTTCTCTTAGTCGGTTCATCAAGTTGGATGATGAGTGGTCTAAACAGGGGCTATTCACATATACACACATCTGCATTAAGGTGGATTTCAGCAAAGGTCTACCGAACAAAATAGAATTAATCCATGATGACTTCAAATGGACTCAAATTCTCGATTATGAGAACAAAGCCTTTCGTTGTCGGTTGTGCCATCAACCTAGGCACCTTCACACGGCTTGCCCGCTCTCCCCCATTCAAAATAAACAGAAGAAGAACAAAGGGGCTTCTCAACGGCCTAAGGGTTGGCAACCACTCTCTACGTCGAAAGTCAAAGATCAGCCCGAAGTCCAAGATCAGCCAGACATCATGACAGTCGAGCTTTCCACTGTTGGCGGTGGTGCCAAGCGGTCACATGTATCTAACTCTTCTGACTCTAACCCCATTCAAGATAGCCCATGCCTTGATCCTCCGCTTGCTCTAGCTCCCCAGCAGGCACCTTGGACCGTTGTCACACGTTCGAAGGAGAAAAGGGGTGTTTTGAGCCTCATGTTTCTCGATCTCCTTTAGACCTCAGTAGCTTTGTATTTGGTGTTTCTCAGGCACCCCTCTAATTGTTTTATTTTGTTGTTTTGCTAGGCTTCGCCTTTTCTGTTTGTGGCTTCAGGGCGTGCTCTCATGTTGTCCGCTTTTTTTGTTGAGAGAATCATCTATCATGTTGCATTTAATAATATAAGATCCCCCTTTCATCAAAAAAATATTCCAAGCTAGCTATAAAACCAAGCAAGGGAAGAGATGAAAACTTCCAAAAGCCTAATAAAAAGCATAAAGTCAAAAAAATGGAAGCAAGTTGGAGAATCCATTAAGGAGACGCTACCTCAAAGAAGTGACGTGGAAGAAAAAACCCTAAAATCAATGGTGAGAGAAATGTCAAAAAAACTAAAGGCAAAAGTGAGAAGGATCTTATAGAAGAAATGTAAGGTATCTTGGAGGAATCTCAGATCGAGAAGACATCAAAGGAAGTAGGTATGGAAATCCCATCATGCAATTTACCAAAAAAGAGAAGAAAGGAAACTCCATCGTGCAATTTAACAATGAGAAATGTGATATACATGGTAGAGCAAGAGAGGAAGAGAATATGAAAAGAGAATTGAAAAGGAAACAACAATATAAGTCATTAATTGTTCTCAAACTCTGCTAATGGAAGTGCTCGAGAAAAGCAAAAGGCGAAGACCGAATCAATGAAGTTGATATTTTCTAACATTGGGGCTATGAATGCCCTAACCAAGAGAAGATTATTAAAAGGGTATATTCACCAAGAAAAACTAGATAATCTTTTGTTACAAGATGAAAGATTAATGAAAAGTCAACTAACAAGGTATGGCAAAACTCTTTGAAGCATAGCCATGACATTGGAGTGGATGTAAGGGTTAAAAAGGAGGGTTGGCGATTTTTTGGAACCCGAGATCAGTTTCAAGTGAGGTGGAGTGGTGTAAATGTAGAGTACCAACTTCAATGTCAATTTTTCGTTAACTAATTTCTATTGGCCACATGACAATAGCCATCAAAAGGAATGCATGGATTTCTTTTAATGGCTGGATTAGTTCAATCAAAGGTGGCTAATAAGAGACAACTTCAAATGCCACTAAGCAAAACAAATAAGCAAATTATAAGCAAATTGAATTTACTGGCTTTTAGATCCATTGTGTTGAGCAAAACAATTTCTGGCATTTTGAGTAAATTATGTATACTCATCCTCAGGAAGAAAATGAAGAGGAAAAAAGTACTAGGCTTCTAGTTTAAAAAAATTTATCCAATCTTGAATCCTTCCTCTCCAGAAATCATGTTGGAGGCTCCAATAACAAAGGCTCTCATACAATAGATTTTTGTCACCGACACCTTTACTAAAGAGTTCATTTGGTTTATTTTGGGCCACAGCAACACATCAAAGGGAACACCCCAATCCCCCTCAGCCATTCGAGATTGACTTTATCTTGAAACTTCTTGCGCTTTGTCTCGACTTTTTGTCTTTCTAATGCATCAAAACAATAATGTTTCATTCAGCCCATCTTTTAACTATGGATATATTAAAGACCACCTAGCAAATATATACAACAACACTTGAAGTTTATATGTTGGCCATGGATGTGAAAATTTTGAAGCATGAGGTTGTTGCAAACAAGATTTGTGTCATTGACCTAGTAGGCAATGTTAAGGGAAAGTCCCTGGCAAATACATCAGTCTCTATTAGACATTTGCGTTTCGCAATTGAAAAACAAGCTCCATGAATTGGAAGTGCAAGTGACTACAACTCGATGCTCTTCTCCCCAAATGTGAATACAAGTAGTGGTTCGTCTCAATCACTCCCTCCATTGTCAACACTGCCACGGGTCACATTCGTTCTCCCACCATGGTTTCCCCGATTAGGAAGGAAAAGGAAGAGGCCCAAAGGCTCACTAGATGGAAACACCTATGAAGACATAATATGGCCAGTCCCCAACAAAACCACACATCAGCAATATCCTTGTTGGACCTTACAATTCTTTTGATCAATTGATTGTGGAATACAATATGATTGTTGCCATTGCACGAGTAATCACATTTTGTTTTACTGCTCAAAACTCCCGAACAAAGTACTATGACCATGCAGAGAATTTTATCTCAAAATATGCCACTCCTGAAATCCAGGAGTAATAAGGCCCATTTTGTAGGCATAAGGAGCTATTTAGTAAGCATATTGCTTGTTTTTTTGTCTTGTTAATCTGCACAGATCTATCTCGCACTATATTATTTACTACTTCTATCTCCTATAATTAAAACACTTATTTTCTACTTCTCTCCCTTTTCTTCTTCCATCTCCCATAATCAAAAAAGGGTGAGGGCTCCAATAGAAACCCTCAATTTATCTATAAAAAAATTCTCTATTGATGACAAGACAAAGCATTAATCAACCTTCCCATTGTAAAGACAAAACTTTATATGTATTAGAACAATTAAATAATTAATTAAGAATTTCAACCATGTAATTAACAAAGTTAATTAATAAACTAACTATTAAAGGGTTAATTTGATTAATAATCTAGTTAATCACTTAATTAACCATTTAAATTAATTTTAGTTTGTTTTTTGTTTGTTGTTTCATAAATTGAATAATAAATAATCAATTAATTTATAAAATGCTTGGTATGATTAATTCACCAAGCTAAGTAATAAATGAATTAATTAGTGAATTGTTATTTTAATCAATTAGCTAATTAATTAGATGATTGAACCAGCCATTCACTTAACTAATCAATTATTCACTTCTAAATTCTTGCTACTGTTGTCGTTCCTTATGATGTAATTAAGAGTTGGTTGCCAAGATCTACCTAATGCCAAGTTCGTTGTTCCTATTAAGATTGCCCCACCTCTTTCCAATCACAATAGTTTCTCTCAATTTACTTCATTAGTAATGATCCTCACAGTCAACTTTCATTTTTCCATACATGCATTATGTGAGTGTTCTGTAAGGGCATATTCATCAAGGCAAGAGCCCATAATATACTTTGTATGTTCCTGAACTCTAGAGTATGGATATCTTAATGTTTCCCCAACATATGGTTTACCACATGAACAGAGGGCATTTAAACTACTTTAGGCAGCATGGGTCAATATGATTTTTTTCCAAGTCCAGCATTGTGCATAGGGTGTTCTGAGGTTTAAAAGTGGTTTGAAAACCAGTCATCCTTAGAATCCTAGCCAATTTCTCTCACACTCCTTTTATATATGGGATAGAAAATTTGTGTCCTCCATCATTTTCCTTATTCCTTAATCCTCTCACCACTCTTTGGCATTCCCTCTCAATGTACCCTTGTATCCATCTTTCTTCAAAAGTTCCTTAGGGCGAGACTTTTCTTGCTCAAAATGTCCAGGATCTAATATACTAATTGCACATGTTGCCAATGTATTAAGAACATTTGCTTTTAAGCACTGGTGGTGGTAAAAATCTGTCTGTGCATATAGGTCCATATGAGAAGAGATGGAACCGAGACAACAAGTTTGGCATAGGCAGATCCTAGCAACCAGAACTAAATCACATAATAATAAACACCAAGGGTACCAAGATTTTGGAAGTGGATAATTGATTGGTTAAGTGAATCTTGATTTGATTACTTTATTAATTAACTACTTGATTGAATTAATTATTCAGTTAATTATCTTTTTCAATTAATGTGATTACGTATTTATTTAATCAATCAATTATTTATAATTCAAAACATATAACATATAACAAAAATAAAATATTTAGCTAAGCAATAAATCCAAACTAATTGATAACGTAATTAATCAAATTAACTACTCAATAGATAGTTTATTAGTGTGTTGGTTAATTATGTGATTTATATTTTTAACTAATTATTAAATTATTCTCATACATATATAGTTGTCTTGGAAATAGGAAGGCCGACTAATAATTTGTTTTCTCATTTGAATTCACAAACGAAAACTATTAATGAGAAACCTAGTTGGTGGTTTTTCCTAATAGCAGTATTAATTTTTTATTTTCTTAGGGATGCGTATACATGGTACTCAAAACATCGAAATTGTTTCACTCAACATGATGGATCTAGAAGCCAATAAGTTCAACCTTTATCATCATGAAATCTGTATAGATATATAATAGTGGCATATCAAAACAACTTAACGGGTAATTTACCTAGAACAACAAACATAAGGGTAAAGACAATATTGCAAAACGATAGAAAAGCTTCTAAGTTCAAATGTATGCCTTGATTTGATCCATATGCAATGTCACAGTCGATCTTGCAGCACCTCGTAGCCATGCAAGCCTCCTCACACCTGAGGGATTTGTGCTCCTTAGCCTTGTGGCATACAGTGCCAGACGTGTGGACTTGTGGTATCTCATAACATTGACGCAACTCCTTGCAACATACCACATGACTCCATAGTGACACGCAGCACACCCATCACTTTGCACCTTAAGTAAAGGCCTTGTGGTATATTGGTGCATTGCATCTTACAATCCCACACACGCCACACGCCACAATCCCACTTCATAGTATTCACAACTTCTCACAACATTGTTTCTCACAATGTCACATACTACCATGCAACATTCGCAACTTCTCATAGTTTTTTGTTTGCACAATCTCACTTGAGTTTCATGCCCAAAATGAACTTTGCAGCACTAAGATATTTCATGAAAAACTACACAGATAGATGATACTTAACCTACTTGATCATTGTCTTATGATTTCCAATCAGCAACATGTCACCTACATAAAGGACCGTGATGAAAATGGTATTCCCTTCTTTAAAGTATACACAAGGATCCACTTTGTTGCGCGCAAGGCCAAGTTTTAGCACATAGCTATCACACTATTGATTCCACATCCTTGGTGATCATTTCAAGCCATACAAGGACTTCCTCGGGCGGCAAACCAAGTCATCTTTCTCCTTGACTATGAAATTTTCAAGTTGTGACATGTAGATTTCCATTTGATCAATCTCCAAATCATATGCAGTGGAAATAGCTAGAAGAAATCTGATTTAAGCCAATTTTGCAAGAGGATAGAACACCTCACCAAAGTCAATTGCCTCAACATGTCAGAATCATTTCATAACAAGGTGAGCCTCATACTTTTCCAATTTACCTTGCGCTTTACACTTCTGAGAAACCCACTTGCAAAACACAAGCTTTCTTCCAACAGGTAACTTTACCAAATCACAAGTCTCATTCTTATCTCACAACTCAATATCCTCCCTCGTGGATTTCTTTCAAAACACGACCTCCTTAGATACAAGAGCTTTGCGCAATGTCTTGGGGTAATCAACATCAATTATTGAAAGTAAGAAAGGATAACAGAGGTATGATGGGCTATACCTTTCTAGTGTTCTATGTAGCCATTTTAATCTTCTATACGCAAGGGTTTCAAGTTCTTCCTCCTTCGACCTCTTCTTCATCAACAACGTCAAATTCAAATACAAGCGCCCTTTAGACTCCAAGTCAACCCACACCTTCTTTGGTTCTTTTGGTTTCTTTTTCAGATGTTCCAACTAAGCTTCATTGTTGCGTACATCTTTTTGCGCTCTGCGTAGCCATTTTAATCTTCTATACACGAGGGTTTCAAGTTCGTCCACCTTCAACACCTCTTCTTCATCAACAACGTCAAATTCAAATACAAGCGCCCTTTAGACTCCAAGTCAACCCACACCTTCTTTGCTTCTATTGGTTTCTTTTTCAGCTGTTCCAACTGAGCTTCACTGTTGCATAAATCTCTTTGCGCAAAAAAACCTCTTTAATTCTCTCAAATCCACCTTCTGATTGTAAATCACCTTTTCTATTTTAGGATTTCAAAGCTTGTATCCTTTGACACCATTTCCATATCCAATTAAAATGCACTCCTCATACTTATAGTCAAGCTCTGTCGTTTTTTCCTATGGAACAAGAATATATGCATCATAGCAAAAAATCTCAAGTGCTTCATAGATCGTTTCGTGCCAATCCAAGCTTCATGCCAAGTCTTATCCACCAATGCCAATGATTGTAAGCAAATCACCAAGTAACCGGTAGAGATCACTGCTTTAGCCCAAAACTTCTACTCCAAGTGTGCACCACTTAGCATACTCATGCCTCTGTCCATTAGTGTCATGCACATCCGCTCCACAAGTCCATTTTGTTGAGGTGCTTATGGAATTGTCCCTTTTCTTTCAATTCCACACTACTTGCAGATTTCTTGAGTTCCTTTGAGAATAATTCACCCTCATTATCCATGCACAAGACCATGATTTTCCTCTCTTGCTTCTCCACAAGGGCTTTGAACTCCTTGAATTTCTTGAAACCTTCGGACTTCTTACGAAGAAAGTATATCCAAGTCTTCCTGGAATAGGCATTTATGAATGATACTTACTACACGGCTTTCCCAAGTGATGGGAACTTCACTAGCCCAAACACATCACTATGTATTAGCTGCAAGATTCCTTTAGTGTGTGCAATACTTGTGGGAATCTTGACTTTGCTATCTTTTCCATACACAATGCTTGTAGAAGTCAAAAGTACAAGGCACCATCAGCAATCCCTTTCACCATTCCTTTGGTTTGTAAAGAGTGCAACACTTTCTCACTAATATGATCCAACCTTTAATGCCAAAGCATACTCTTATCTACCAAAAGCATGTTGGTTTTCACAAGTACTTCATTGGCCTTATGAACAACATTGTTAATTAAAACACAAATCACCATACTCACATCCGATCTACATGAGGTTCCAGTAAAGCGCCAATTTTCATACTCATGTCAAGTCTAAACAAGGTTCCAGTGTGCAATTCTCTTGACAATATCATCGCAATGTGCACCATCCTTTGCGAATGACACTTAAACTCCAACATTTCACATCTAACTAACCGAAACAAAATCTCTCACAAGAAATATAAAGTGCAAAACACCAAGGAGATTATTGAACCTCCCATCTCAGAACCTTAGCTTAACTCTTCCTCGACCCACAATTTGGCGAGTGGAGTCATCTCCCAAAAAGATATTTCCACCATCATATGTCTCATATTCGAAGAACCACTCCCTCTTGGATGTCATATGATGGGATGCTCCAAAGTCCACCAATCATGCTTCATTGCATGTATGCACACTTGGAGCTACTTAGCACACATCTTCATTTTCATCATTGAGACTCTCGCCTGAGGATGAATCGTTTGGTGGTTTGCTCTTATCTGCCTTCAATTTGTAGTCCTTCAAATGCCATGTTTTTCCATAGTTCCAGCATTTCTCTAAAAAGGGTCTATAGACATCTAATTTTTCACATTTATTGAAAACGACCATAACAAGATAGAAAAGGAAATGTGAAGATGACTCAATAGAAGGATGGAGTAGGATCCATGTCAGGTTCAACAGAGTGTATGCAAATAAAGAATGGCCTTTTTGTCTCTCGATAATGGGTAAACTAGACAAGGACGATGAGAGCGACCATGCTAAAAAAATGCACACCTTAGGGTTGTAGGTTGCAAAAGATGAGGAAATAGGAAGACAATAGTCCACACTCCATAGAAGATGTAAGGTTCCAAAGCCTAGATCTAGGATAGGACAGTGGCATCTAACACGGTCTTGATTGAAAGTTGATATTAACATGGTAGTAATCAGATTGTAACAAGATATATATTCTTATGCTAGGGTGGTAAACATGGATTGTAAAAATCGTTAGGTTGTAAAGGATTGTAAATCCTAAGGAGTGGTTTATAGGGCAAAGGGTTGATAGATAAACAATGCAATAGATCAAGAATATGTTTCTCTAATCTAACCTATACATGACCACATCAAACAAACATCCAAATCTAAAATAATATAAAGGAAAAGTGAGGTTAGAAATATATACCTGATTGCAAACACCATTCCAGACCTTCAAGTAGTTCAAAGAGTTTGTGGAAACTGAAACTAGTCTTAAAATTTAAAGTCTCCACTCAAATCAAGGGGGGAATACATCAATAATGAATTCTCAAAATTTTTGACAGAAAAAGCTATTACACATCAGTTAACTCCACCTCACATGGCACAACAAAGTGGTGCTGCAGAAAGGCAGAATCACACTATCATGGAAAATGGTGCATTATATTATTGACGATCAAGCTTGGAGAAAACACACTTGACAAAAGCAGTAAAAACAACAGTTTATTTGCTTAAGAGAGTTCCCATACAACTCGTAATGGAGTGACTCCACAAGAATCATGGTCATTACATAAACCATCTATAACTCATCTTCTAGCTTTTGGATGTAAGGCAAACATGCACGTTCCCAAAAAGAAGAGAACACTCAAGTTAAAAAATACGCCTTCTTAGGGTATAGTGAACAGAAATTGGGTTTCAGACTCATGGCTACAAAAACCAAGAAAATATATATCAGTAGGGATGTTAAGTTTCACGAGAAGAGTTTGATCCACCTTCCACAAGCTCACCTGATGAAAACATTAGTCTTGTTCTAAAAACAAAAGGTGGCCAATCTGTTTATGACAGTGCTAGTGGGAATGATGGTGATGATCGAGCATGTCCACCACCCACAAGAACAGCTCAGCGTATGATGTGATACAAGATGCTAAGAGTGATGGAGTCCCAGACACATCCACCACTAGACTAAGGACTCGCAATATGGCTCAAGATGAGGTCACTTTTGCCTTGATGAGCACGATTGTTGAATCTATTGAGCCCTCTATAATTCAAGAAGCCCTAGAATCAAAACCTTCGAAAGATGCCATGAATGCAGAATATTAGTAACCAATGAAAAAAAACACATGGGAGCTTGCAAATCTTCCACCAAGAAAGAAGCCAATTGGTTGTAAAAGGATCTTCAAGACAAAGTACCAAGCAGATGGCAATATTGACAAGCACGAGGAAAGACTCATAGTAAAGGGGTAGGCTAAGAAAGAACGCGTTGACTGTGAGAAGACTTCTGCTCCCATAGCTAAGATCAAAGCTATCATAATGATATTTTCTCTAGTTACTAAATTTGGTTGGACAGTCCACCAAATGGATGTAACAAGTTCCTTTCTAAATGGAGATTTGCAGGAAGAAGTCTACATGATTCGACCAAAAGGATTTGTCATACCTGGAAGAGAAGAAAAGGTGTGTAGACTAGATATATGGCAAAAAGAGCACCATATTTCTATGTCCCAAATGAAATATGCAAAGACAATGCTCGAGAGGTTTCGGATGAGGGAAAATAGACCATTTGCTACACCCATAGAGGCAAACCTTCAGTTGTCTCACAATGATCCATCACCACAAATGCCACTTTTTATCAACAGTTGATAGCGAGCCTCATTTACTTGACTTCTATTGAACCTGACATCAAAGTTGTCATCTATCTCTCACGGTTCATGCAAGAGCCAAAAATCACTCACTAGAAAGCAATAAAGCGGATTTTGAGGTACATCAAAGGAACCATAGATTTTGGCCTAAAATATAAGAAGAATGACCAATTCTTCTTAATAGGCTATTTGGACTCAAATCATGCAGGTAATATTGCTGATAGGAAATCCACTTCTTGATGTGATCTTTGGGATTGGTCCAATATTATGGGGGAGCAAGAAACAAAGCTTTGTTTCTCGATCTTCCACTTAAGAAGAGTATCAAACTGCAGAAGGAGTTGCCTACGCAGTGATACAGTTGTGTCGAATACTTTAAGGACTAGGAATACCATAGAAGGAGCCAACCGTCCTATATGTTGACATTGAAGGTGTGATCAAGCTTGTTTGAAACCCAATGTTTTATGAACCTACGAAGCACATTGAGGTACAAATTCATTTCATACACGAACATGTTTTGCAAAACAACATCCATTTCCACTATTGCCCAACTAAAGAATGTGTAAATGTCATTAATTCACTTACACACGATAAATTTGAGGCATTTAGATAATCGCCCACCTCTTTTCTTAAGACCATGATGAATTACGGGGGTAATATTATAAATAAATTGATTCATCATTGCATATTATAACGTAAAGTTGATGTGTTAACTTTACTTGTTATTTAGGGGTAGCCTTTTTTAGCATGTAACACCTTGGTGTTGTTGCACTCCCTATTTTTAGGGACTAATACATGCAATAGTTGCTATTAAATAGACCTCTCGTAATATTTTTCATTGCTAAATACAAATGTATTTTGGTTCATGTCAACAAAGTTGAAACTAATGGTTCTCTTGCTTTTAATGTAAAACGAGACATGTTTTCTAGTTCACACTCTACATCAAGTTGATCGAGTGTATCATCATTATTAGACTCTAACTTTGGTTAAGATGGATATATATCTTTTGCCATATGAGTTTCTTGTGCATAGTGTGTAGGACGTGCGAGGCATGCTCTAGATGCTCATCTCAAGTCTTGGTGTAGATGAGAATGTCATCCAAGTAGACAATGATGGAGCTAGTCGAGGAAATATTACATTCATCAAGCACAAGAATGTTGGTGTGTTGGTCAAACCAAAGGGCATAACCAACCACTCGTCTAATCATTCCTTTGTCTCAAAAGTAGTCATCCAAATTGTTGGAAATGTTTCAACTTTACATAGGATTACAAAGGATATTGTGCAATAGTTGGTATTGGGTAGGCTTACACAAGAAGTATGTGTGCTAGTATATCGGCACATGGGAATTGCATGGGACTTGTACAATGTGATTTGGAATTTTGAGCACAATGTCATCTTATGTTCACGACTATTACATTGTAAGAGTTGTATTATGGTGAGCAATATCTTTGTGCAACATTGGAGGATAACGATGATACATTGTTAATACTTGTTTGATTGAATCTATCAACTAGAGGCATAAAGCAACGTCTTTGAGAATATTCCAACACAGTTGATATAAGAATAGCTTACATTAATGACCGGATGACAATTAGAGAGAATCTCAGGATTTTCTACATGTCAAGTCATGAGATGCTTTAAAGCATGAAACTACTTTAAAAGCGTGCAAATTCTTAGATGGAAAACATGGAAGAAATGGTTATAACAATTATAGTGGATGTTGGCTTTGTAAAGGTAGTTGAGTCTCAAGCATAATAAAGTATTGTAGTTGTACTCATGAAAAGCATTGACAATAGAATACTTTTCTATAGTGCCTAGAAATGCTCTTGTGTCGAGATATTTACCAGAAAGAGTTTTCCCAGGATAATCTCCTTTCTATATCTTATCTAATACCTTAATATATTGTTTTGATTTGCAATTTAATAGCTCTTCTTTGTTTACTTATTGTTAGATCATTTTTTCCCAAAATTTGGTATCAAAGCTTAGTTTAGAGCTTCGTAGGATTCTTTGGGTGCGTCTAAAAAGAGTGTTAGGTTGAGAGAAATTCACTATACAGTTGAAATTCTTGCATATACTGCTACATTAGAAGGCACGAGAATAGAGATTGACAAATTCAATAATCAAAACTTTGAGTTATGGAAAATCAAGATGGAAGATCTCTTGACACAAATATCAATGGGTTGTTTTGACTAAAACAGATCATGCAAGCTTAAATTAAAAAAAACATGATAAGATTGAATGAAAAGCTAGACGCTCTATTAGCCTGTCTATGAGAATTTGTTTTATTGAAAGTATCTAATGAAAACACATAAAAGCGTTAATGGGATAAGTTAAGACGTCATACTAGGATAAATATTTGGTAAATAAACTATTCACTTTGGACAGTTGAATGCAGTTCGTTTCACTTTCAACCATAGAGAATAGAGACCCTCATTGGTATCCTATTCTCAAAATTAACATGTCGAAGACCCTTAGCCCATTCATTGTTTCCCAATAGCAAAAGGATGGGGAAAAAGGGAAACTAATCCTAGTAAGTTAATTAAAAGTGCATAGTAATTTTATTATAAGCACTTTGATAATTTATTAGTGATAAAAGAATAAAAGAAAAGAAAAGTCACTTTATTGTTATTTCCCCCCTAAAGGAAAAATGTGAACCATATGGGGGCCAAAGCTAGGGGATAAAGGAATATTAAATGACGAAAAGTAAAAGGGAAAATATTAAATGAGGTAAAGTGAGTTGATTGGCTATTTTGGGCAGCTAATATACCAAGAACAGTTACAAAAGCAAGTCGTCGTGCCTAGAGAAGTCATCTTTTGACATCTCATATTTTCTGATATTTGGTCTAAGTTTGCATGCTTTCCATTTTTACTCCAAAGGACGAAAACCCTTTATAGTTTTGCTTGAGAGGACGAAATCCCTCTTTAAGCTGCGAAGAAGAACGATAACTCTTCTCCCTTTTCAAGAGGAAGCTCTACTCAAGGGTTTCCATTGATTTTCAAGGTTCTACTTCAGAATTCCAGCAGTAATTGAAGGGAAAATTGCAGATCTACTTTGTTTCCAACGAGGGTTTGAAGGTGAAAGAGTTGCTGATTTTTACCTTACAATTCCAGCTTGACTCTATTGGAGCGAACTACTTCTAAGGGTGTTTTGAACACCCTAGGGCATATTGGGGTCAGATCTGATTTGTGGCTTGATTATCGTATTTTTATCGACCGAATTCCGCTGGTTGGCGTAATTGTTGGATTTGGGAAACTCTATTTTCAGTCATGTCTGAGAGCTGTTTATCTGCAGATTTTTATAATAAATTCCAGCCTTTTATTTGATTCAAATCTGGTTATTTTCTAGTGTTCTTACATAACTAAAAATAGTTGATCTATTTTGTTGAAGAATTAAGTGATTTTACATCTGTTTTGTTGATCAATTGTTCCTAGACCAAGTCACATTTTTCTGAATAAAATCGGATCTGTATCATTTATTTCAAGTATACCTTCTATAAATTACTATTATAGTTCAGATTTACTGCTATTACGTTTGGGATCAAAATTTGTCCATTTTGGGACATTACAGTTAGGAGGCACAAGATTAGAGATTGACAAGTTCAATAGTCAAAACTTTGAGTTATGGAAAATCAAGATGGAAAATCTCTTGACACATAGTTATCAACGGGCTGCTTTGACTAAAACAAACCATGCAGTGTTAAATCAAAAAATAGGATAAGATTGAAAGAAAAGCTAGAAGCTCTATTAGACTATCTATAAGATTCTTTTTTACTAAAAGTATCTAATGAAAACACATAAAAGGGTTAATGGGATAAGTTAAGGACGTAGTACCAGGCTAAATCTTTGGTAAATAAACTATTTGTGAAGGAAGTTATATTTACAGTGAATAAATAATGGTTACTTGGATGTAGAGCCCCTAAATGCCTTCAACACTTTCGTTAGTAAGTTATTGTCCACGGACATAAAGATGAATGATGAAGATAGGTGTATTACACTTCTATGCTCTTTGTCAAACTCTTGGGATAATCTAGTGATGGTTATCACTAGTACCTCACCTAAACTTACTATAGATGAATTGTTGCAACTTTATCATTAAAAGAAGTAAGCCGCAAGTCCGTTGAAGATCAGCACGGTGATGCATTGCCGGTGTTTTGGAGAATGCAAGAAATAGGCAAGCATAGATCAAGGGATAAGTATGTTAAGTCTACATGTAGATCTACGAATCTAGAGAGACCCTATACACATCTAATTTTTCACTTTTAGTAACTTTGGCTCCTCGCAGGCACTCTTGGCACATTAGCTTCCCCATGTCATTGTTCTCAAGGTCACTACCAAGAGTAGGGAGTGACAAGAAACAATTGTGTGCAATTATTAATGGTTGCATCAAGCTGATTAGTGGAGGTACTTATGAGAGGGCCTTGATGTATAGTCAAATGATAATACACCTTATATGCTTTTATAACTTTGTAGTTGTCTTTTTACAATCTCCCTATGACATCACCTTGCTATCCTCTTACAGTTTCCATCATATCCACTTTCAGGGGACAAGCTCTAAATCTCCCTCCATCAACTAGGACCCCGCTTCCTAGTGTGTAGCCCACAACTGACAATATGGACCATGGTTGATACCATCTGGCTTTTGCACTTTTTATTAGCCAACGACATCAACCACAGTTGAATTGTTGGCGCTCACCAATATGCCCTTCAAGCTTTAGACGTCTTGAAGTTGATCTTTCTTATCTTTTGGAGTCTACATTTGGAGTATTGGATACTTAGAAATCCCAAGTATAGGAGTTGCACTTACTATCGTCTACATAGCTATTAGAGTCTTCAACAAGTGGCTTATATAAATCTTCTCTTATTCATTTGTGATCACCCACATCAACTTTCGCAAATGACGTTGCTAACCCTAGGGAAAAGTTAGTACACCAATGGTGTTTTCAATCAAGTTAGTATCTACAACCCCTCTTTTCCTTTATGTAATTTTAGATTTGTATGTTTGTTTCAGATGGTCATACACAGGTTAGAGTACAACAACATATCCTTGATCTATTGCGTTATTTATCTATCAACACTATTCTTATAAACCATCCTCTGGGCTTTACAATTATTTACAACCTATTGATCCTTACAAACCATGTTTACGACCCTAACATAAGAATCTATATCTTGTTACAATCTAATTACTACCTTGTTAATATCAACCTACTAAAGGGACCTAGTAAGACGCCACTACCCTATTTTAGATCTACTCTTCGGAACCCGACATCATCTATAAAGCGTGGAATATCATCCTCCTAAATACACACCTTTTGCAACCTACAACCCCAAGGTAAACATCTTTAGCATGGCACTTCTCATTATCCTAGTCTATATTGCCCATTACATAGAGATATATTCACGTTTCCTACTATCTTTCTTCACCAATTGAGTCTTCTTCACAATTGTCTCGTATCTCAAAATCTTCAAAAAATCTTTCCTAAATTTCCCCACGACCTTTCAAAATCTCATTATAATCATATTATAACTATGTCATTACCATGAATTTTTTCCCTTCTATTATTTTATGTCTTAAATTTCGAGCTAGGATTGGAGCGATGGCAACTAAGGGTAAAAACGTGAAGACCAAAGCAGCGAACAAGTTTAGCGATGAGGAACGCATGTCTCATGGAGAGCATGCTCAACAAGAAGCTGGAACCCCTGGAGGGATTCGAGTTCCCATGGAAGGCAGAGCAGCTCACAGAGAAAGGCGAAATCCGTGCCCTAACCCGTAACTTGGCAATGAAAAACTCAAGTCGGCGGTTAGGCATGCTTCAGGGGGTTTCAGCAGTGTGGCCACAGGAAATTCCAAGGGCGGAGCTCAGGGAAGTGGGAATTCTAATCCTAAGGTCTCATTCAAAGATGCCCTGGGTAAAACCAATGGCAATAATCCAGGAAATCAAGCGTATTTGGTTGATCTAGCAGAAGAAATCCCATCGCTCATCATTGAAGTTCAAGAGGTGGAGGAATATTATCAAAATCTTTCTCGGGATGGCATAATAGGCCGCTTCAATGGCTTGTGGCCTTCCTCTACAGATTGGTACCAGTGGATCTTTCAAAACTAGACAGCTAAATGTGAAATTTTCCTCTGTTCCAGAGGTTTTTTTGTGGTTCACTTTAGAGAGGCGGAGGATTATCAGCGGTGCCTAGCTGATGGGCCATGGTTCTGGGGTAACGTGGGTCTATTTTTGACTCCTTGGTTCCAAGAATTCGATCCCAATACTCTTTCGATTTCCAAAATGCCAATTTGGGTGAGACTTCCCAATCTTCCTCTGCACCTTTGGTATGCACTGGAAGATATCGGTAATGTCTTCGGCAGGTTTTTAAAAGAAGACCTAAACAGAACTCATGCGGGTTTGTGCTCATTCGCTCGTATATGTGTGGAAAGTCAACTTGAGTAAAGGGTTTTCAAATCGAATTAATTTAATATTTGGAAAGTTTCAACACTCACAACCTTTAGATTATGAAAATATAGCATTTCGGTGTAGAAATTGCAGAAACCCTGGTCACCTACAAGCATCATGTCCTGAGAATGAAAAACTATCTCAGAAGAGCAGGTCGGCCTCGACCAGAGGATGGGGTTCTTTCGATCCGGAATTGGTGGATGTGGCGACATTTAAGGAGAGGCCTTGCAATTCCAATCCTGAAAATAAGGCAGAGGAAAGTGTGGAAAAAGAAAAGTTAGATACAGTTCAGGATTCTCAGGGGATTATTGTGGTTAATGGAACGAAAAGGGGGCATTCTCCTGTCAAATCAGATTCGAATCAGGAGTCCTTGTCGAAGAACAAGATGGCTTCAGCGAACCTTGGTGATCTTTTGCTAGCAATTACAGCAGAGAATGGTAAGTGGCAAGAAGTAAAGAATAGGAAAAATAAAAATGGTCGAATGGGTAATATTGAGGACTTTTTTCCGTCCCTGGTTGGGAAATAGTCTGTATTTGGTCATTCGGTTCAGTAAAGTGTCATAGGTTTGTAATATGGGGTTATAAGCCTAGCAGTGTTTGAAATAATTTCAGGGTATTTCTCCTCAGTTTTTTAAAGGGAACAAACGGGTCCCATCAACCCGCTTTATCAATAAAATAAAAATACTGTCATTACCATTTAGATTATATATGGGATGCTCCTTTCTCCCTACCATACCCACCATCGATACTAATCATTCATGGTGCACTTTTTCTCAATCTCAACCAACCATCCAATCTAACATGGATGAAGATCCATAAGATGATCTTCCCATATTCGACATATATCTGGACAAAGATCCACAAGATGATTTCCTTTTCTTTTCTCATCCCGACATTGATGAAGATCCGCAAGACAATCTTCCCATTTATGATGCATTTGAATATACCAAATTTCACCTTGATAATAATGTTAATCCTTCATATTTTTACCCTCCCTAGATTCAACAATTTTCCAATTCTCGTCTCACCTTACAAAATCAGACATATCTAATGATATCAGCTACTCAGCAAAAAAAAATCAGACCTGTCTGAACGTGAAGGCATCAGCCACTTAGCGGGAAATTTGGATGTTCAACAAAATTCAAACCCACCAGACTGCATCGGCCACCCTAATTACATCATGGAGGATGTCGTTTGAACTCATCCTGTCTCGATTGACTGCATCAGCCACCCTAATTTTTCTATCACAGTCAATGTTGTTCAGAAGCTTAATGTTGTTGACTCTATGTCATTCGACATTATCCCTAAGTCTTCAATCTATTATATTAGTCAGATTCCCACATGAGATCATTTTGATCAGAAATGAATGGATCTCAAACTTAACACAACCTACAATAATCCATTACCTTTTCACATATTTGGGCATAATCCTTCTCTTTCATCACACTTAAGCACATCTACCGATGCCCATCCTTCTCATAATTCACATTTTAGGGCAACTATCAATGTTTATCCTTCATTTTGCACTTTGGCCCATCTTTCAATGCTCACATTTGCTTTCTCTTAAACGCAATCACATCATACTTCTATCATCTCATTCCCCTTTGAGGCATCTCATGAAGCATATCCTCACTCATCCTCTAGCTTGGGGGCATCTTGCAATGCCTTCAATCTCTTACCATCTCATATTCCAACCAAAATTCATGTTATCATTGAATCCAAATAAATTCAACTCCAAGAAATCCTCAAAGAATAAAACCTCCTTGTATGTTCTCCTTGTACGTTTAGATATGCATTTTACCTCGCATGTCATAACTACTTGCACTCTCCACTTATTGCATGTCTCTCGATTATCTCATCTTACTCCAAATTACGAACCTCATTTGCTTTTTATCCACCCTTCTTGTACATAGATTTCTTTTTTTTTTCTTGTTGAGTCTCGTTAGATATGTTTATCATTGTTTTTCATTTAGCATGTTTTTTATTATGATTTATGTACTAATATCTTATGTTTTGTCTTATAGTATCCTATGTTTACACCTTTTTGCACCTTTATTTCACTCTTATTTTTACAAGTTGATTAGTTACGTTGAACCCTTGTCTCTCAACTAGTCCCTTATCTCCTTTATTATCTTACATTTACAAGACAATTAATTAGGTTGAGCCCTAGTCTCCCAACTAGTTCCTTACATTTTTTTATGATTCTACATTTTTATAGGCCAATTAGTCTGACGATCTCAGCTACCCCTAACCGTACTATAGGCCTATTAGTTCGGATGATATATTTTCCTGGCTAATACCTTTCATCCCTCTCTTGCCCATAGGATTGTTAGTTTGGTCAATATTTTTTCCAGCTTATACCATCCGATTTGGGTGCAAAAAGTTACCTTTTGACCTTATCTTGCCCATAGAATTGTTACTTCGATCATTTTTTTTTTGGATAGTACCATCCAATTGGGTGCATGAAGTTACATTACATCCTTATCTTGCCCATTTTGACCATTGGTTTGGTCGATATTTTCCCAACTAGTACCATCTACATGGGTTTACAGAATTACAACTCAATTTTACCTACCTTCTGATTTTTTTATGCGACCATGCATTTTCACCTTTAGGATATTATTAACTTCTTTATGATCCATATTGTCACATATTTCGATTTTCAATTTGTGAGTTTGCATGCCAAGACCTTTGGGCCCTCCTCATAATTGTGCATCCATTATGATCACTTACATTCGGCTCCATATCTTAGCTAAGCATCCTATTAGAAAGGAATAGTAACGATCGAGAGTATCATTTTGTCTCCTCAAGTCAGTTGTGCTTCTTGTAGTTCAACTTTTGCAATATATTTACTTGTCTTCTATCCATATTTTCCCCACTTATGACAAAAGTTATCAAGTATGTTTGTCATTGTATCATCTCTTTTTACATCATGCTCGGGGCATCCCAAGCAATAGCTCACTATCTACCTTTTTAGTACACTTCCTACCAGGTCCACTAAGGTCTTTATCAAGATAACACTCCTATCTAAAATGTATTTATAGGAGCATCTAAGCATCATGGTTTGTAGGTCCTCCTTTATAGGGGCTCAATGTCAACTCTCTTGTGTTAGTAATCTTTTACAATACCCATATGATCAGCCTTCCAAATCCGTATGGAGGAGGAACAATAAAAGCCAAAAGAAAAATTAAAAGCCATATTATCAAAGAAAAAACACTAAAAGGCAATATTACAAACAAAAAAGTCAATCACAAACAAAAAAGACATGATATAATTGTGTTTGGCACACTCATATCCTAGTTGAAAGCTCACACTCTAAAGTTGGCCTCATTATAGAGCTTCAGGTCCTTTCAGGTGCAGTAGGTTTTTGGACTTGGGTAGAAGGTTTGTAGGTCCTCCTTTATAGGGGCGAGGTGCCAACTCTCTTGTGTTAGTCATCTTTTACACCCATTTGACCAGCCTTCCAAATCTATATTGAGGAGGAACAATAAAAGCCAACAAACAAATTAAAAGCCATGTTATCAAAGAAAAATCAATAAAAGGCAATAGAAAAAGGCAATTATTACAAGCAATAAAATCCAATCACAAACAAAAAAGATGGAATATTATCATATTTGGCACATCTCCTATCTTAGTTGAAAGTTCAACCTCCACAGTTGGCCTCGCTATAGAGCTTGAGGTCCTTTGGGGTGCGGTAGGCCTTTTTAGACAAGAGTAGGAGGTCTCATATCTCTCATTTAGTGCCCTTGCCATTTCTCACTGCCAGAACCTAATCCTTCATAGTATGTCTATGCAGCTCCTTAAGTGAGGTCCTAAAAAATAGAGCAAAACATCGTGGGGAGGTAGGATACATATATATCGTCATATATTAGCATAAATGACTTGGGGACATATCTTTATACTTACACTAGATTGGCCCTAATCATGAACTCATATATTCAAGTTCCTTCACTACTTAAATGACAAAAACCTTCTAGTCATGATCAATTTGGATTAGAGTGTCTCAGATTCCACTAAGGATCTTGTTATCACCCTAGTGGTGCCCATTACTTCCTTCCTCTTTCATGTCCACTCCCTTTACATCCCCTTGACGGATATTATCGGGAATTGACCATGAGTTCTATATCCGTTTGTATCCTCTCTTACTATCTTACTTTATCGTTACTTTTTATGTAAAGACCCTGGCAATCGCAATGTTAGCATTATGTGAGTGCAATTAGGTTTCAAGGACCTTTGGGCCTTTTTCACAACCCTATTCAATCACCATGTACTCTCATGCACTCATTATTTACTTGTCTCAGATTTCTCCTAGTCATGACATTACAAATTGTAGCTTTTAACCATCCTGAAAAATCCAGCACTTAACATTGATGGTGATCCTATTCAGTTTGGTTAATGCTTCCTTTTTTTATCATGTCTATCATGTTTTATGTCATTTACTTAGCCTTTCACAATTTGATACTCTACAAGCCATAGCTTTCTAGCATGTCTTATGATTTTCTTTGCCCATGCTTTAATCTTAGGGATTCTGAGTATTCCATCACTAGTGACTTATGTTATTCATGGGACTTTATAATTTCTTTGATGCTTTTTTTTAGATGTTAGTAGGTGTATTACATCTCCTTTAGCATCCTTACAAGTCGGTTAGTATGATGTTCTTAACTACCCCTTTACACCCTACATAACCTACTTATAACCTTTCTATAACCTACTTACAACTTATTTACACCTATATACAACCTACTTACTATCCTATCATCCTTCCATGAGCTCCCCTTTAGCTTAGGGTTTATTGCTTATTTACCTATTTATTTTTTAGTGTTTTTTTTCAGTTGTGTATTACTCCGGGTTCTCATGGGCAGCTCTTTCTACACTCTGGCATGATTTGCTATGTGGCCACATTCACGGGAAGATAAGTATATAGTGTAAGAATGCTTTATTTAAGTTCATACTTTTATCACTTATGTATTGCTGCTTTCATTTTAACCATTTCAATTTTGGTGTTGCATTTTTTTTTTCTCAAAGACCATCTCATGTACACTTTTTGTGATACACATTGATCATCAATTAGGGCATATGTATACACCTAACTTTTCACTTTTACTAACTTTGGCTCTTCGCAAGCACTATTGGCGCATTGGCTTCCCCAGAGCAGATGTCCTTGAGGACATTGTCAAGGAACAAGGAGCAACCAAAAATGGTTGCGCGAAACCAACAATGGTTGCATCATGGGTTGGTTAGCAATGGTACTGATCAAGAGGGCCATGATGTGTCAGATCCAGTTTATATTGCACACTTAACATGCTTATAATATCTTTACAGTCGTCTTTTATAATAGCCTCCCTATGACATCAGCTTACTATTCTCTTACAATCGCCTCCATACCTACTTCCAGCACACAGCATATCTTCGTCATAACACCTTTCACCAACTCCAAAGTCTTCTTCCATCAAACTAGGACTTCCATTTAAGACCCCTCTTACGATATTGCATTGCCCAAAGCCAACAGGATGGTATCAATCATGGTCAAATACCAGTCTGACTTGCAGATTTAATAGCTAACGGCATTGACCACGATCTATACCATCGGCTAACAGAAACTGCAATGCCCAATCATGACTGCTATATATACTCAACATTTGGAGCGCTCATTCAAAACACGTCATTTAGTTTGTTGGCGCTCGCCATTCTGCCCATAAAGCCTTGGAAGTCTTGAAGTTGGTTTTGCTTATATTTTGGGGTCTACATTTGGAGTATTCGGTACTTAGGATTCCCAAAGCATAACAGTTGCATTTATTGTGGTCATCCCCAAAATTTGGAACTTTTGGAGTATTCAACAAATGGCTTATCTATAGGTCTTCTCTTATTCATGTTTTGATATCCCCCACATCAACTCTCTCATAAGGTGTTGCTAACCCTAAGGGGAAATTAATGCACCAAAGGTGTCTGCAATCAAGTATCTCTAACCTCTCTATTCCTTTATGTCATTTCAAATTTGGATGTTTGTTTGATGTGGTCATGCGTAGGTTAGAGTAGAGCAACATATTCTTGATCTATTGCATTATTTATCTATAGGACCTTGCTTTATAAACCACCCTTTGGGCTTTACAATCCTTTACAACCTATTGATACCTAAAAACCTATGGACCCTTACAGACCCATGTTTACAACCCTAACATAATAATCTATATCTTGTCACAATCTGATTACAACTTTGTTATTATGAACTTTCTATTGGGTCCTAGTTAGACACCACTACCCTATCCTAAATCTAGGTTTTGGAACCCTACATCTCCTATAGAGTGTGGATTATCGCCTTCCTAGAACCACATCTTTTGCAACCTACAACCCTAAGTTATGCATCTTTAGCATGGCCCCTCTCATTATCTTGGTCTAGATTACCCATTTCCGAGAGACAAAAAAAGTATTCTAGTGGGCCATTCATTAGTCGTATACACACAATAGCTTGTCCACTAACCGACCTTACCAACAAACATGCATTCAATTTCTCCACTAAGGCACAAAAATCATTTGAGGATCCCATGAGGGCTTTTGTCTCTACTCCCATTTTAGCCACCCATTATTTCTCCAAATCATTTTTCATTGAATGTGATGCTTCTAGATGCAGAATTGGTGTAATAATTATTGCAATGATAATACCATTGCATTTGAAACCAGGAAATTGAATGACAAGGAGCGATGAATGTTAATGTAAAACAAAGAGATATTAGCCATTCTGAATGCAATGGCCAAATGGCATCAATTTCCTTTACGAAGAATTTTTTTTGCCAAGACTAACCATCACATCCTAAGCACTTGTTGACTTATTGGACATTAAGAAAGAAGCAACATGAATGGATTGATCTCCTTACAAGCAACATAATGGGTAGGAGAATATTGAAGCAAATGCACTATCATGCTTAGGAGAATCCCCTGTCTTTCATTCCTACTTGATTTCAAGATCTTCTATAGGATTACTCAATATGACCTGCTATAACCAATCTCGAATAAAAAATTAAAGAGGGTAAAAAGGGAAAGGTTGGTCAATTTGGAAAGACATACATTTGTTTTTGAGGATGCATTTTCTAAAGTGATGAACACCCCTCTTTAGATAGGCTCTTGAGCATGGGCACGGGTCTCCATCTGTAGACCATGTTGGATTCTAAAAAAACAGACAAAAACATCATCTCTACATTTTCCTAGCAAAACATGAAAGAATACATTCTACAGTTTGTAATTGAGTGTAACATGTGTTGATAGATGAGAATCCCAAATCCAAATGCGATATTGCACCACCAAATAGAGTTAGTGTTTCAATGTCAAATTTTCAATTGGGAGTATGTTGTGGGAGCATTCTAGGAAGAGGAGAATAACTCTTTACATGCATCATGAAATTAGAATCTTGATTATAGCCTTAGAACAGGTAAAGGAACAACCTTCATGACATTCCAACCATCTATGCTACATATCGACCATTTTAAAACATTGTGCTTGTTTGGGAAGCATTTTATGTTTAAGAGCATGGAATGGTCTTCCAAGGCTGTTGTGAGGTTCAAAACATCATCCAAGCATGAGATTGAAGAAAAAGACAAATCTCTCATAAAAACACCCAAAATAATTTTGTTAAAACGTTTTCAAAAGAAAGCGCTCCGAAAATTCTTATCAAGAAAGCCATAACCTCATTTTTCAGTTTGATGTGCGAAAACCATATGCTGAGCATCCAAACATCCCAAGGAAGATGAAGCAACTAGAAAACCAAGGGAAGAACTAAGCTTAAGTGGCCAAAATTGCCCGAAGTGTTTGACAAAATATCCTTTCTTGAATTTTCTATTGTAATAGTGAAGAGAAGTATATTAAATGTTGTTTGTAGTTTGCTTAGATGCTTTTTACCTAAGAAATTGTTGTAGATGAATAGATTTTGTTCCAAAAGTTTTGGGTGTAGTTTAAAACACTTTATATGCCTTTAAAGAATTCTAAAAACATCGTTTTAATCGCAAATTCAGTCCTTGTATGAATTGAGGCATGTATGTCGTTGTAAATGTGTTCGATAAGACATGAGTCATTTTGAGTACTCATGCTCTATATCTTGCTTTCATTGCAAGCAATTTTAAACTTAAGAGAATTTACATCGTATACTAGTGAAAAAAAATTAGTAAATGACAGAATTTTCAAATCTCTTGTGATTGGCCGCAGAGAGGGTGGGATCAACATAGTTGGGATAAAAAAGGGTGGGGAAACTTGTTTTGGGATGTTTGGACCCTATTGTCCTCCTTAGATGCACTATCCTATACTACATCAATCAAGATCAAAAGAGGTTGCAAGTCTGAGAAAAGGGAGAACTGAAGAAGAAAGAAGTTGGTTATGAGGAGTGCTATGAGGAATGAACAGACAAAAGGATGAAAGTTAAACATTCCACACATGAGAAAAAGAGGTGTTTGTTCTCCATCATGTGTCGATCCTAGAGAAAAAGTTAGAAAAGTGGCACGAAGAAGAGTCAAGAGAGAGGAAAACTTACCCGAAGACACGTATTGATTAGTAGAGAAGATATTAGAAGACACGGTGTCCAAATTCGATGCGTTGCTAAGACCAACTAGAAGAGAAAAGAGAGATGTTGAGAAAAAGAAGCTTGTGGAGCCAAGAAGGGAAAAGTTCAGAAAAGAAGAGCGATCGGCAAATGTTGTGCTGAGAAAATATGGAGAACTCACTACAAATACCTTGTTTCTAAGTAGAGAGAGCATTGAAGAGATAGTGAGATGTATAGTGGAGTTGGTAGTTATGTCACTGGTTTTGGCAATATTCACTCAGATTTGTCTTTAAAAAACCCTAAAACTTATTCTTGAATTTATAAAAAGCAGCAACGACTATGAGTTTTCTCTAGCCGGTTTTTCATAGTCATACTCAAGTGTGAATGGAGAGTTCAAGTGGAGAGTTGGTCTTTAAAGAGCCCTACACGAGTGGAGAGTGCTTTGCAGTTTTCATGAGTGGAACGTGTAGTGTTTTGGTTGAGGGGCAAGTGGTCAATCATTCAAATACCAATCCAAAGTTCTTGCTCATCGTTCCATAGTTTAGGCCCTAATCGTGACAGCAAAGCAAATATACAGTGAAAATTTGAAAATGACAACCAACATAATTTAAAATCACTGTTGGAGTGGAGCAATGTCTAGTCCCCCTACATTCATAGCCAGCCAAAGCCCTAGTGGAGAGGACCTACAAAGCTCTGCCCACACTGTCGTCAATAGGTACGTTGAAAAACTCTTTTATCTTTTAACTTCGCAAAGAGGTCATAGATGGGTATTAGGTTTAGACTTTAGAATATGTAATTTACAATTTATAATTGCTTTATATTTTATATTTTATAATTTATAATTTATAATTTATAATTTTGTTTGTTTGTTGTCACGATTAGGTTTAGAATTTCGAATGTATAATTTATAATTGCTTTATATTTTTTATGTTATAATTTATAATTTTATTTGTTTGTTGTCACAATTTGTTGTTTTTTACTTCAATATTTTTTTTATTTTAATAAAGTAATTAAACATAGAAAGTTTAATTATATATATTTTTAGTTTTTCTAATATATATAAAAAAACATTTAACATTTTAAATTTTAAATATTAAATATGTATATTTTTTCGTTTTTTAATATATAAAAAACAAAAAAAAATCATTTAACATTTAAAATTTTCAAATTTAAAATATTAAATATATAATTAAATTTATATTTTAAAGGTATAGTATTATATTATCACAATATTACTAGTAAAAATATTTAACGTTTTCTATATTTTAAGTTTTAAAATATAAATGAATTTTAAAGCCATTTATTTGTAAAATGTATCATTTTTTATATTTATAGATTTATAGTGCATTTAAATTTTTAGTGTTAATATTTACAATAATTAAATTGAATTTTGTAAACTTAATTATATTTTAATATCTATTTTTTATCATATATTTAAATATTAAATTTAAAAATCTAAATTAAAAATTATACTTACTTAAAATGTATTTAATTTTGGTATATTATTATTTAATTCTATGTTATTTGAATGCATATCGTAATTCAATGGGTCCCCCAAAATCAAGTGTTGAGGGATGGAAACATGTGACCCGCAACAGGAACAATGTCAAATGTCGCTTGTATGGGCATCCTTTTACTGGAAGTTTGACAAGGGTAATGGACCACTTGGCATTTCTACAAGTTGGGGATGGAGGTGTTGCTCCATGCAAATCAATAACGCCAAAGATTAGAACTGCTCTAGAGAAAGAAAAATCCTCTTCTATTGCAAGCAAGATGAAATTGGTACAAAAGAAACAAAGAATCCAAGCGAGCATGTCTAAGTTCACAACATCATTTGCGGCATCTTCTGCCAGTATGTCAAAGGCCTTGACAGGTCGATCAATGGGGAGTGGAACATTGAACAACTTGTAGAAATCAATAGAAAAACAACATGTGGATGATGCATTAGCTAATCTATTTTATTCAAGTGCCATTCCATTCAATGTAGCTAGGAATCTAGATTTTCAAAATGTGATTCAAAAAGTTGCAGAGTTTGGCAAAGGCTACATACCTCCCTCTTCAAAAGAGAGGGTGACTACCAAATTAGATGATGTCAAAGCCTCTAAGAGGGCAACAGGGTGCACAATACTGAGCAATGGATGGTAATATATATGTCAAAGACCATTGATTAATGTCTTGGAAGCTTGCCTTCAAGGTGTCGTGTTCTTGAAGGTGATTGACACTATGAATCAAAAGAAAACTTCAAAATATTTTTCCAAATATTTGAGGAAGCCGTTCTTGAAGTAGGTGTGGAAAATGTGGTTCAAGTGGTTACTGATAGTGCATCAAATTGTGTGGGAGTTGGGAAGTTGATTGTAGAGAAATACCCACAGATATATTGGAGCCCATGTGCAGGACATTTCCTAGATTTGTTTCTTCATGACTTGGCAAAATTCTCATGGGTATATGAAGCAATTCACAAAAGGAGGACAAGTGCAAATTTTGCAAGAAATCATCGTCTCACAATGAACCTTTACCGAAAACATGCATCGAGGGAGTTGTTGAAGCCATGTAAAACAAGCTTTGCTCCATTTTATATCACTTTGAAAAGAGTAGTTGAAGAGAAAGCAACTCTATGATATGTTATTTGTTCTAACGAGTGGGAACATTTTGTCGTTTCTAAAGGTCCTACGAGGAAGAACATAGAACAAATTATTTTGAAGAGCAATTTCAATGAAAGTGCAACAAAGGTTTTAAATGTGTGTCAACGAATTGTTGATGTGCTTCACATGGTTGATGGTGACACCTCTTGTCTCGGCATGCTTTATAAGAGCATGGACCGTTGTAAGGAAGTTGTTCAAAAAGCACTCAACAATGTGGAAGCAAACTACATGGAGATCTGGGATACAGTTGATTTCAAATGGAAAATGATGCACACTCGTTTACATGCAGGAGTGTGTTATTTGGAGCCTCAGCTATTTCAAATTGATAGACAAAGTGATTTAGAATTTATGGCAGGGCTTTAAAAAGCCATTGAGAGGTTTTAACCAAATCCAGCAACCAGCAAGTCTGATTAGTGGAAATACAAGGCAAGAGAAGGGATATTTGGAACATCGGCAACCAAATATGTCACAAATTGACATGTTTGGATACGGATGGTTAAGGTCCTATGGAGCATAGACACTTAAACTGTAGCACTTTGCCATTCGAATACTGAACCGAAGAGCAAGTTCATCAATGTGTGAGAGGAACTAGAGTTGATTTGACCACATCCATTCAAAAAAGAGAAACAAGTTACTATCTGGAAAGTTGGGAGATCTTGTTTACATTCGCAGCAGTTGACAATTGTGTATGAACAAAGCAACAAAAGACTCTGCCTCTTTTGTACAACTTCAACAAATTCCAAATGACACAACGGATGCAGACGAGCCTGACTTTTTTTATGATGAATTGAGTGGTGCATTCAGTGATGATGATACTGCATCAACTCAACCATGTGCTCTTAATGACTTGGAAATTTTGGAAGTTCAAATCTTGACTCCTAATTATAACTTTTTGGTGATTTCATATGTTTCTTATCATTAAAACATAATATTATGTTTCTCCTTTGTTTTAACTTTGATAAGTTTATCATGGTTTATAAATGTGAAACCTCCTTTACCTAGGTTTCAAAACTATTCTGTGGTTTACCTATTTTGACAATTTAGTGTTTATACTTCTTATATTAAAAAAATTGCAAATTATATTAGTCGAATTTAATCACGATTTCTTTTTTTTGAGTTTTATCATTGCCGAACTTAATCTACCTTTTATCTTCGCCAAACTCGAACTCGAACACAAACCTTGTGACATGGGTTGGGAGTATTACTTTGATGAGAAAATGATGGAAGACACTAGGATAGTAGAGTTTGTAAGCAGAGGATTATTTGGCGATGCATTTGCAGGTTAAAGAGATCTCCGAAAAAGAAAATAAGAAAAGGGAAACTAAAAAGTGAGAAGATGAGAACATATAATGTCCAAGTTGATAGAGCAAATAGTGCACCCAAGAATGCAAGCACGGTAATTGAGGAACTACAAATATTGAGGCTTACGAGTGAAGAGAGAAAATTTTCTTGAAAGGCAATGAAAGAGTGAGGTTTCCATGTGATCAACCCAATTCTAATTTGAGGAGCAGCAATGATAAGGAAAGATGTGAGCAGCCCATAAAAGCAATAAAAGAGCATAGAGATATACGAGGTGAGGAAAAAGAATATAGCCATCTAGTAGATGTGACCAAACATCTAGAAGATGGAAAGAAATATGAAGAGATGATGATGGAAAATGTCCCTGTGAGGATAAGAATGTAGTTCAAGACAATGCATATGATGTAAAGGTGCTGAAACATGTAAACAATGGTGATAGGGTAGCAATGGGGGTTGACAAAGTTGGCATGGACTCTTGATGGTCCATCATGTGACCGCAAGCTAGAATAGTAATGTAAACAATGATGAAGAGTTGGATAACATGTCTAAAGGCATGGCGTAGGGAAAGAAACAGTATTTGTGGAAATCTTAATTCCCATAATGGTGCTGATTTATGAACAGGTACAACAACAGAGAAGATGGGAAAGGAAAAGGAAATTTGACGTTCACTCCAACAGAATCATACATGAGCAACCAAAAGGATAAGCAGAATAAGAAGAAGTAACTGCAGCAAGGGTTGAAGAATTGTTTGATGTGGATGTGGCAGCAGCAGAAGATTGTCTTCACACTATTATGAAGGCAATAGAGAGTGGGCAGTTGATGGTCCAAAGACTTCATCAAGAGAAAGTACAAGTGGGAATTCATTTACACCAATATGTAGAGATGGGAGACGATATTCACAAAAAAAATTGAAAGAGATTAGCAAAAAGAATAACACCTTCTCCATCAGACAATGGTGGATAGAGAAGGGTATGCATACATTCTACATCTAGACAGATGGGTAGAAAGTGAAGCTGTAGAAGGCCAAGTTCAGATATTGATGGCAGAAGTAGATCCAAAAAGCACTTGAACAACAAAGGAAGAAAAACAATGTCACACGTTTGGCATGAAGGAAAAGAATGTGATAGAGATGGTCGATATGTTTCTGCAAAGAACAATGAAGGATGCACAAGGTGTTCTGTGTTGGGAGCAGACCAAATAGGAAATGAAGTAAGAGACACTCATGACCCAGGGGTTGCTTGTTGTTCCATCTTGGCAAAGGGAGTGCACGATTCTGTAGGCAACAAGGATAAATTAAGCAAAGCACATGAAGAAAGAAGAATAGAAGGATGAGCACCCAAGCAAGTGTAGAGGAGGATGTTGTAGCAGGGGTCTTATTGAAAGAGCTAGTACCCATGAGAGTTGTTGATTCTCAAAATACTTGGTGTATTGATTTGTTTCAGGTATGGTTGAACGCACATAAAAAGAACAGGAGAGAGTTGTGAAGATGAGTTCAAATGAAAGGGCCTTTGGAGGCCAAAAATGGGATACAGTTGTGGTAATGATGAGGACAAGATATGAGGAATTCTTTGACAAGCAAGCTATGAAGGAAGTAGAGGGTGAGGTGTACACTTAGAAGAATGGAGTAGAAGACACTGGGTGTTGGTGGATGGTTATAGAGGGGGTAAAAAACCAGCAGTAGAATGGAAAAATACACAGCTAATTGGATGAGGTGGATGGACTATGCCCCAACAATAAGCAAAACAAAAAAAGGGTAATCAGGGCTAGGCAAAGGAATATGATCTATTGTCTAGCAAATGGCTGAAAAAAAGGAACAATGAAAACATTAGGGGGTACCTGACAGGTGGAAGGGAACACTCTGGCCATGGCAGCTAGCCAAAAGAGTGGTTGTACCACTGAACCCACATTTGTGAGTAGAAGCTCATATTCTTAGTTACCCTAAGTGTCGGAAAAGAATGTGATAGAGATGGTCGATATGTTTCTGCAAAGAACAATGAAGGATGCACAAGGTGTTTCCTGTGTGGGAGCAACCCACATAGGAAATGAAGTAAGAGACACTCATGACCCAGGGGTTGCATTGTTTCCATATTGGCAAAGGGAGTGCAAGATTCTTAGCACAAGGCATACAATTAATGCCAAAGCACATGAAGAAAGAAGAATAGAAGGATGAGCACCCAAGCAAGTGTAGAGGAGGATATTGTAACAGGGGTCTTATTGAAAGAGCTAGTACCCATGAGAGTTGTTGATTCTCAAAATATTTGGTGTATTGATTTGTTTCAGGTATGGTTGAATGCACATAAAAAGAAGACGAGAGAGTTGTGAAGATAAGTTCAAATGGAAGGGCCTTTGGAGGCCAAAAATGGGATACAGTTATCATAATGATGAGGAGAAGATATGAGGAATTCTTTGACAAGCAAGCTATGAAGGAAGTAGAGGGTGAGGTGTACACTTAGAAGAATGGAGTAGAAGACGCTGGGTGTTGGATGGATGGTTATAGAGGGGGTAAAAAACCAGCCGTAGAATGAAAAAATACAGAGCTAATTGGAAGAGGTGGATGGACTATGCCCCAACTATAAGCAAAACAAAAAAAAGGTAATCAGAGCTAGGCAAAGGAATATGGTCTATTGTCTAGCAAATGGCTGAAAAAAAGGAACAATGAAAACATTCGGGGCTATCTGACATGTGGAAGGGAACACTCTGGCCATGGCAGCTAGCCAAAAGAGTGGTTGTACCACTCAACCCACATTTTTGAGTAGAAGCTCATATTCTTAGTTACCCTAAGTGTCGGAAAAGAATGTGATAGAGATGGTCGATATGTTTCTGCAAAGAACAATGAAGGATGCACAAGGTGTTTCCTGTGTGGGAGCAACCCACATAGGAAATGAAGTAAGAGACACTCATGACCCAGGGGTTGCATTGTTTCCATATTGGCAAAGGGAGTGCAAGATTCTTAGCACAAGGCATACATTTAATGCCAAAGCAGATGAAGAAAGAAGAATAGAAGGATGAGCAATTGATGTTGTCAACCCAAGCAAGTGTAGAGGAGGATATTGTAACAGGGGTCTTATTGAAAGAGCTAGTACCCATGAGAGTTGTTGATTCTCAAAATATTTGGTGTATTGATTTGTTTCAGGTATGGTTGAATGCACATAAAAAGAAGACGAGAGAGTTGTGAAGATAAGTTCAAATGGAAGGGCCTTTGGAGGCCAAAAATGGGATACAGTTATCATAATGATGAGGAGAAGATATGAGGAATTCTTTGACAAGCAAGCTATGAAGGAAGTAGAGGGTGAGGTGTACACTTAGAAGAATGGAGTAGAAGACGCTGGGTGTGGGTGGATGGTTATAGAGGGGGTAAAAAACCAGCCGTAGAATGAAAAAATACAGAGCTAATTGGAAGAGGTGGATGGACTATGCCCCAACTATAAGCAAAACAAAAAAAAGGTAATCAGAGCTAGGCAAAGGAATATGGTCTATTGTCTAGCAAATGGCTAAAAAAGAGGAACAATGAAAACATTCGGGGCTATCTGACATGTGGAAGGGAACACTCTGGCCAAAAGAGTGGTTGTACCACTCAACCCACATTTTTGAGTAGAAGCTCATATTCTTAGTTACCCTAAGTGCCTAATGCAGGAGCATCCCAAGCCCCAATGTGATCTTCCATCAGCTTATAGAGTTATTGTTTCAATGTCATATTTTCAGTTGCAACCCTCGAGTTGGAAGTATGTTGTGTGAACATTATAGGAAGAGAAAAATAAGTCTTCAAGTGTAACATGAAGTCATAAGCTTGATTATAGCCTTACAACAAGTAAAGGAACAACCTTCACAACGTTCAAGCCATCTATGCTACATATGGGCAGTTTCAAAGCATCATATGGATAAGATCAAGTGTGGAAAGGTTTTACAAGGCTGGAGATTCAAAACATGATCCAAGCACGAAATTGATGAAAAATATAAAATCTAATTAGTAAACCCAAAATTGCCTCCGCAAAATGTTTTTTGAAAAAAATGCTCCAAAAACCCTGTTGGAGGAAGCCAAAACGTCATTTTTCTATTTATTGTGTTAAAACTAGATTGCCCCGAAATGCACCTATCCCTCCCATACTAGTCCTGATACATACCTAGTACAGGTACGGTACCATTATGTTGTGGCTGTGTACCCACAAATCTCAGGTACGTCCCTGGTATGGATTTTTGTACCCAAGACCTGTGGGTATGTACCGCAGCATACCCACACAAAAAAAAAAAAACGTTTTTTTTAGACTTCAAACTTCAAAAAATTAAAAATTACAAGATCCTAACTTAAAACTAAAGTAACCTAAACCTAATTCAACCCTAACAGACCCCCCAAAAACCTATTTATACACCCAACCCCTCTTGTTTATTCACACACTCATATTTTGCTATTTTGCTAACTTTGAGCTTCAAGGAGAGAGAGAGAGAGAGAGAGAGAGAGAAAGCTTGAAGGAAAGAGAGATAGAGAGAGAGCATGAAGGAGAGAGAGAAGGATCAACTAAAAGTCTACAAACAATAAGGAGGATTATTTTCAGGTATTTTTCATGCACCTTTTTTTAAATCTTTTAGTCAATGTTTTGTATGTAATAATCAAACTAGTATGTGATCAATGATCAATGATCATGAATGATGCGTTTCAAACACATCATTCATTATTATTGATCATGATTTATTTAATTTTTAATATTAATTTATTTTACGTTTTTTAAATATTAATTAATTTTTTTGTATTTAAAGATTTGTATTGAAGTTCTATTTTATTAAACGTCTACCCTCTGTGTATGCTCTCACCTCGCAGCATTTATGGTGAACTTAGAGATCAAAATAAAAGATTGACATGCAGGGCTAACTATATAATTTTTTAAATTAGTTGTGTTCAGTTTTTAATTTTAAAGTTTTAAATTGAATTCATTAAAAACTTAAACGTTTACCCTTTGTGTATGCTCTCACCTCGCACCATTTATGGCGAACTTGGTGATTAGAATCAGAGATTGGTGTGTTGGCCCTAGGGTTTAACTGGTTTTTTTAATTAGTAATGTGCTTGTTATTTTATTTTTATTTTTTGCTGAATATTCCTAAGGAGAAGGCCCTAACCTCAAAAAAAATTCCTATTACAATCCATGATTAATCTACAAATCGTTGGACTTAACAAGGACGGTAAATTGCACTTTATCGTGCTACAAAACCCAAAAACCAGTTCATATACAACAGTATATATATCACCGAATTGTACATTCCTAGACTGTAAACAAAAAGAGTGATTACCACTCCATACTAAACGAGCTCAAATCAGATAACCCTGAATTCAATCTTCCATGGCAAAGCCTAAGGCTTTTCCTCCAGAATCTCCACCTCTGAGTCACTTAAGACGAAGGAGACGAAGAAGAGTTGGCACAGCAATCCGGCAAATCAACTTTGGCCTTCTCCGGGAGGCAGAGTCCTTGGTTTTCCGCCACCGCCACCAAGCCGCGAGAGAGAGCTTTCACTCCACGAGTCAGGGCATGAATATGAAATTGTAAACTGACCACCCTCGCTTCTAGGCCCTTCATCTCCTTGAGGAGGAGAAACTGGCCTGCTGGATTAGCGATAATGTTGGTTGCGCTCAACCCTTGCGCCACATCAAACGCATTCCTTCGACCCACAAATTGACCAGGGTCTAGCATTAACCTCCTCAATTTATCACATAAAACTACTTCTTCGTCATCTTCAATGCTCTCGGCCATTAACAAACCCTGCTCCAGCTAGCCCCTCATGGCCACATTCTTAATTCTCCCACTAAGCCACTCCAGAAAGGAATCACCCAAATCAGGCACAATCTGAGCACGGCATTGCTTCCTCCCAGAGCCACCCACAGAGTCTCCATCGGACGCCATGAGAGAAGAAGGAGAAACAGACCGACAAACTTCTACTTACTAGACCCAACATGAAGGCAAACTAGCTTAATAGCGGAGGAGCCGAAAAGATAGCCCAAAGACAACCAAAACGCAGCTTAAAATCCAAACACCTTCCCCAAAGCCAATGAATGCTATGTATGTGCCACACTTCAAATCCAAAACCAAATCCTTCCCTTAAAAAACCATCATTGTCGGGAGGGGGAAAACAAGGGGTACGACTTTAGAGATTATAATTTCCCTCTGCACGAGCCAAACGCACATAATTAACCAAAGGGCTTGAATGACATTGGGGAAAAGCATCTCCCATGATTGAGCCGTCACCCGACCCTTATTCCAAAGCATGACACCAATATTAGCTAAACCATCTGCCACCTTATTGCCTTCTCGACAAATATGAGAAAAAATCACCTCAAAATCACGCCAAATTGCCTAAATGTTATCACAAACGGATTGTAATTGCCATGCATGAGAAGAGTTTCCTTGCACTATCATAATGATAGCCAAAGAGTCGCCTTCAACACAAATTTTAGACCATTTCTTGCACTTAGCTTTAGCCAGACCCCACCACAAGGCCATGTCTTCTGCGAAATTATTGGAAGCTACACCGCAATCAAAAGCCATAGCATGGACTGGCTGACAATCAGCATTACAAAACACACAACCCCAACCAGTGGCTCCAGGGTTGCCTTTAGAGGCACCATCAAAGTTTAGTTTGATTCAACCTGCTAAAGGAGGACTCCAATGTGTCAACCTCTGATCCTTACTCCCCTTATCAGGAGCATGTATTTGTTTTTTTATTTTAAAGTTTTAAATTGAATTTATTAAAAAAATAAACGTTTACCCTTTGTGTATGCTCTCACCTCGCACCATTTATGGCAAACTTGGTGATCAGAACCACAGATTGACGTGTAGGTGCTAGGGTTTAACTAGTTTTTTTTAATTAGTAATGTGTTTGTTTTTTATTTTAATGTTGTAAAATGAATTCATTAAAAACTTAAACGTCTACCCTCTATGTATGCTCTCACCTCGCACTATTTATGGCAAACTTGGCAATCAGAATAAGAGATCGACATGTATGGGTTAACAAATTAATTGTCTAATTTGTATGTGTTGTTTTCTAATTAAAATATTTAGCAATGTTCTAAAAAAACTCTCTTATTGTAAGTTAAATCAAATAAAACACTTGCATTCATGGCATCTAGTTCAGCTTCATGGGGGCATGGGGAAGCAAGCAATGAGGGAGGAACACAAGGAAGTGTTCCGAGTGGCCTGATAGTGAAAATGGATCCTCATTCTCCTTTATGAAGGCGTGTGGAAGTGCTAGAACTCGTTGTCGATGGTGGTGTCCGTGTTTGGCAGTGCCCACATTGTGGCACCACATTTAAGTTCTCCTATATCCGTTTGAAAGCTCATCTAACTACAGTATCGGGGACGGGCATTAGAGCATGTAAGAAGGAAGAGAAGAATAAAATAGCTATGTAGTTAAGAGAACAAGAGAAGGCACACTTTGAAATTGCAACAACTTGCTCTAAAACCATTTCTTTGCAGCAGAGGACTATGGGAAAACCACCAACACCACCATCATTCCATCCTTTCATTGATAGTAATGTTAAAACCGTTCCAGTTGAAACTCCTTTCAATGAAAATACCCCATCAAAAAAGAGAACAAAAGGGCCTATAGAAAAAGCATTCAACATTGAGAAGAAACAAATTGCAGATGAATTGGTGGCTTGATGTGTTCATGTGTGTGGGCTACCATTCAATGTGTTGAGGTCATCATATTGGCAGCAGATGTTGAGAGACATTAATGAGGCACCACAAGGGTATACAAGCCCCAACTGTAATAAGCATCGCACTTCTCTTTTAGAAAAAGGAGTGCAACGCATACAGACATTATTACAGCCGATTAGAGATACCTGGAAGGACTCAGGAGTGTCTATTATCTCAAATGGATGGAAAGACTCCCGAAACAGACCTCTTATCAACATTATTGTGGTAAGCCCTATAGGGGCAATGTTTTTTAAGGTTGTTGATTGTGAGGGGGAAACAAAATATGCCCAATTCATTGCAAATATTCTAATTGAGGCTATTGAGTCAGTGGGCCCTCAGAACGTTTTCCAAGTCATTGCAGACAATGTGAAAAATTGCAAGGCAACGAGTCTGATAGTAGAGGGTAGGTATGAGCACATAGTTTGGACACCATGTGCAATACACTCCTTGAATTTGATGTTGCAAAAGATTGGGAAAATCACATGGATTGAGGAAATCTACATGGAGGCAAACGAGATTCAGATGTTTGTCACCAACCATCACATGTCTTAAGCCATTTTCAGAAGATTCTCGAAGTTGAAATTGTTGAAGGTAAGGCAACAACTCACGAGTCATAAGTTTTTCATTTTACTAATTAATTTTAAATCAATTTCAATTTGTATTGTTACTGAATTATTTTCATTCCTTTTTAATAGGTTGTTGAAACTAGGTTTGCCTCTCACACACTCGTCTTGAGATGACTTGTGAAGGTGAAACATGCTTTGAGTAGCATGGTGACTGACAATGTTTGGACCGTTTGGAGGCAAGCAAATACAAAGAGAGCCCAAAAGATAAAGGCATGGATCCTTGATGATTGGTGGGAAAAAGTTGAGTATTTGTTTAGTTTCATGGAGCATGTACTAAGTATGATCAGATTTGTAAACAAAGATAGTGCTTGCATTGGAGAAATTTATGATGGCATCAACCCCATGCTTGAGAAAATAAAATATATCATACAAGCCAAAGAGCAGGACCCTGAAGAAAAATTTTATAATGAAATTAAAAACGCGGTCATGAAAAGGTGGAACAAAATAACCACCCCATTGCATCTCCGTGTTTATGCCTTAAATCCCAAATATTACAGCAATGAAATAGTTGGATTACCTGGTAGGCAGCAACCATATGATGACCAAGAGGTTGCAAATGGGAAGAGGGCAGCATTCCGGAGGTTGTTTCCCAATCCACCTATGTCTAGTGCAACTCACAATGAGATGGGGATGTTTGTGTCTGGAGAAGGTAGCATGGGCGACGTAGAGGCTCTTTGTGATAAGGCCACCTTGACTCCCATCAAGTGGTGGATTGTACATGGCCATGATGCCAAGTATAGATGACCGATTGCAATCAAATTGCTCTCACAAGTATGAAGTTTGTAATTTGTTATTTGATATTGTAATTACCAATTAAGAATTAAAATGTAGGATGATAACACTCCTTTTAGTTTTTGTATATTAATAATATTTTTTTTTGTGACAGGTGGCTAGTAATTCTTTTGAAGAGCGAAACTGGAGTACTTATGGCTTCATCCACTCATCCAAATGCACCATGTTCACATCCAAGAAGGTTAAGGATCTAGTATACGTACATTCCAACTTGCGACTCTTAACGCATAAGACAGAGTATACTAGAGGTCCTAACAAGCTTTGGGACATTCAACCTGAAACCACGGACTTTGAAGCTTTTGTTGCTTGTATGTCTAATGTTTCACTACTTGGCATTGATGATGAACTTCCAAGAAGCCCTTCACAAGGGTTCGACAATGGAGCTATTGGGAGTGGAGCTGCAAGTGCCATCCATGAAGATGATTTTGAGGATCATCTAAATGATATGTTCTAGGCTTTTAGCCCTAGGAAATTGAAAGTGAAGCAAGTTGAGAACTTGAATGTATTAAGTTATTAACTATTATGTTTTGAACATTATGAATCAATACAAACTCAAGTCTCAATTCTCAAAGTATTTGGAATCTGTTTTCATGTTCTATGAATGATTGTATGAGAATTAAATTTCAATAGGTATGCAAATGCTTCTTTAAATTTATAATTTAATATACAACACACACACACACACACACACACACACACACGTATATATATAACGTAACCAACAGCGTACCATACCCGTACCTGTACTGAAACAGTCTAGTGTTAAAACCATGATGGGGAGCATCCAAAGGAAGGCGATTAGACTGTAAAACCTAGGACAAGACTCAGTTTAAGGAAGCAGCGAATCCCAGCATAGATTTTTGACTTTTCAAACCCAAAAAGAGGGAAAACAGGGGCATTTGGATCATAAGTGATTGAAACCATTGGGAGACATACAAGAGAAGTAGAGAACAGATTTGGAATGGTGTTTCAGCCATGATGAAGTAGAAACGAAGTTCTGAAGCCATCTCTCAGCAGGCAGTGAGTAATCAAGTGGCCAAAATCACCTAAGCATTTATGAAAATGTCTTTTCTTGAATTTTGCGCTACAACAGTCGAGGGAAGGATATTAAATGTTGTTTGTGAAATTTTTTTAGAAGAGTTTTTTACCTAAAAACATTAATGTAGATGAATAAATTATAATCCAAGAGTTTTGGATGTAGTTTGAGACCCTTTGTATTCCTTTAAAGAGGCTAAAAACGCCATTTTAACAGCAAATTCAGTCTTTGTTCCAGTAAACATCTGTATGGGCTTGTATATGTGTCAGAATAGGTTGTGAGAGTCATTTTGAGTACTTGTACCCCATATCCCACTTTCATTTCAAGCAACTTTAAGCATTACACAATTTACACTATTGACTATTTAAAAACTCTTGTTAAATGTCAGAATTTTCATTTCTCATGCAAATGGCTGCAAAGAGGGTAGGAACAGCACACTTGGGATAAACAAAGGTGTGGAAATTTGTTTTGAGGATGCAAATACTTGTTTTCCTTCATTAGGCCCCCTATACTAAACTACATCACTTGCCAACAGAATAAGGTCAAGAGTCTTCCTTGACCAGGTCTTCTGCAACCAAATGTTGCTCCAAATCAAAAGTGGGAAATCGTGTGGACTTTATCTCACATCTTCCAACCTCTGAGGATAAGGAGGAAGAAAAAATTGTGTTAGAATGATTGACTAGGTATGCTCACTTGATTCCTGTGAGAAAAGAAGGAAGAAATGGATCTAAGGTTGGTAAACTATATGGCCAACATGTGTTTAAGCTTCCTTGACCAGGCCTTATGCAACCAAATGTTGTTCCAAATCAAAAGTGGGAAATCGTCTGGACTCTATCTCACGTCTTCCAACCTCTGAGGATAAGGACGAAGAAAAAATTGTGTTAGTATGATTGACTAATTATGCTCACTTGATTACTGTGAGAAAAGAAGGAAGAAATGGGTCTAAGGTTGGTAAACTATATGGCCCACATGTGTTTAAGCTACATCTCATCCTAACACAGATCATCTACAATTCAGATTGTAACTTTCAAAGTCATTTTTTGCAAGAACTATTTCTTAATAGAGATGGTGAACAAGTGCTTGGAAGGCTATGTAAGAATATAGGTAGGAGATAAGCGGAAGATTTGGGTAAAAATTGGTACAGCAGCACATATCACTCTGCAATCATAATAAAACCCTTCAAGACATTGCATGGGTTTGAACCACTATCGCCTTTGGATTAGGTAATTCAAAGGGGAAAAGTACCTAAGACAAAGGGAGCATTCAAAGTGATGTACAACACTACAAATTTTAAGGGACAACCTGGCAGTGTGTGTTAACAGGATAAAGCAGCAAGTAGATCAACATAAAACATAGAAGACATTTGAAATTGGGGACACGGTGTTTGCTAAGCAGCTCGGCTACAACCATATAAACAAGTGTCATTGTATCATGCATCGAAGAAAAAGTTTCTTCCAAAATATTATGGCCCCCAAAAGTGGAGAGCCAAGTTCGGGGATTACATATGAATTGCACATACTAAACAAGGGAGGGTTGCATGATGTTTTCCATGTCTCATGTTTGAAGAAGAAGATAGGACCGCATGATGTGTCACAAACAAATCTTCCTGTCACAAACGGAGAATGTAAACTTGTGTTGGAACACAAGTGGATGGTCAAAGAAGATATGGGAAGTTGCAAAATCGAGTTGTGTGAATGTTTCAAGTAGAAGGAGCTACCAGAAGACAATGCAACTCTAGAGAACGAGGATTTTCTAGGCAAGCATTGAAACTGGCCACATTTCTGAAAACATGTGGCAAAAATGAATGGAGAGCTTTAGGAGTGCAAATAAATCAGTGTTCTCATTCATGTTTAAGAATAAAGCATTATAGGGTTTGCTGGTTAGAGCTTTCTTTTATGACATATTGGTCTCAGGTTCCATCCTCCATGTGTCATTTGCCTGTATATCCATGGTTCAAAATTTGTACTAGAAAGTTCTCAAGAGGTCACCATTGGTGCAAAATTTGTACTAGAAAGTTCTCAAGAGGTCACCATTGGTGCAAACGGAGCCTGCGTTCTTCACCCTTTCAGCGAGCATCCATTCCATCCTCCATGTGTCATTTGCATGTATATCCATGGTGCAAAATTTGCACTAGAAAGTTCCCAAGAGGCCACCCATTCATGCAAATGGAGTCTACAGTCTTCACTCTTTCAAGGAGCAATTGGACCAATTCCGCAACAGAATTACACAACAGATAACAACAATTCAGCAATACCTCAGATTATATTCATTAACAGATCACACACAGACCGATCGCCAATGATACAACCCTGCAATTCACACCAATGCTCACAGGCTACAATCACTCAGCACCACAGCGTCACCACAAAGAAACTAGACTTGCGCACAAGCTTCTACATGAAAAGCACTTCCAACACTGTAGGCACAAGCTTAGAGCCTTAGGCTCGAATCCACACTTATTCTTGGGTTCTTACACCTTCGAGCTACTTCTCCAAGCAACAGGGATCTGTTTATATAGTCAACCAAACCACAAACTAAATTCCAACAATTAAGATGACATTATGGCCCAAAGTACACATTACAGACTCAAAGGACCGAACACTCAGTCAGACTTTCCGAACTTTCGTGGCTTCGAGTAATCTTTCTCCGATGCTCCACAGCATCCAAACAGCTTCACAGTATTCACTTCGCGGCTTTAAATGTCATCGTGTAGTATTGTGAGGCTTCCTATAGGCTTGCACGGTTTCTTTAGTGTTTTACGGCTCCTCATAAACTTGTGCAGCTTCCTCATTATTCTGCAGCATCCTCTAGCCTGTCAATGTTTATAAGACTGGCAGCACAAGAACTCCATAGAATTGTGTGGACTGTGTAACAGACCTCACATTATGCAGTGGAACTGCACACTATGTAAATAGTGCGCAATAAACTTGCGCACTCTATAGAATGCAACACAAAACTCCACGGCCTGCCAGCATCACAATCTTTCAAATTGCAGTCCACCAGCAACACAAATGCAAACAAAATACAAACACTGACTCAAATTGTTGAAACTGTTTTTGGTTGATATAGGATTGCCTATGAACCTTGATGTTCTTGCATCACCCATCCTAGTACCACTCTAGGTTGACCAGGCTTGGCTTTTGAATTTTTACTAGCTTTGGTTACAAAGCTCCTTAAGGGGGAGTGTATGTTGTGTTCCTAGGTATACCATATGTTAAAGGATGTTTGGCTCTATATTTGTCATTAGTCTTAGCATTATTATAATATTCAGGTGCCTAGAGTTGGTGACAGGTTAGTAATGAGTTAAGTAGGGTTTCTCTTGGTTTCGATATAAAAAGTAGAAAACAACCTAAAGAATGCATCTTTTACTATTTCAACTTCTAATGCAAACGAACACCGCCATTGTGTGAGAATCCCTTTAGTATAGAGAGCTTTGCAAGTGTAATCCACTCTCAGTGAGCAGATGCCCAAAGTTTTCCCATTTTGTTGCTCATTTACTTTAGATTTGAATTTTTTTCTGTTGTTTTTTGGAACATGGCAGATATCTCTTTAAGTCCTATGACAGAGTATGTTGGACCTTTTTTGAGAACTAGTTAGAAAGTTTGGCTTATTTGATCACTAGAGAGCATGTTTTAAGGATTATTTATCAACTCCTCAAAGATTGTTTACCAACATTTTCCCGACTCTTTATCTCAAAACATCTCACCTTTAGTGGAATCATATAAGCAGTTTGTGGCTACAACTTGCTGACAAGTTTACGCGTGCGTTAAGCACAAAGTAGAGAAAATCATTTACTTGAATCGGCAGACTAACCTTTGCTCATATTGGTCTTTCCATCAATTCCTATATATTGGTTTTCATTGTTGTGGGCCCCAAAGAAGATACTAAGGGAGATAGAGAGAACAATGTTTCTTTTCTTCTAGTAGGGAACATGGAAGCAAAGGATGTTCCTGTTGATAGCTTTGCAAAGATTTTCCCTACCAAAGGATTTTGTTGGAAAATGTTGTAGGAATTGTGAAATGGCCAACCTTCCCTTAGGCGTAAAGTTGGTGAGGGGAATCTACAACAAACTTGGAGTGGAATGGAGTGTTATGATTTGAGGGAAACACTTGGATTGTGAACGCCAAAAAATATTGATTGCCACGTTCACATTACAAAAGGCTCAGCAAATTAAAAGAAAGTGGCCTTTTGTCTCAATCTCTTATTCAAACGCCGCTTTATTGGAAAATAGGCAACGGAAGAAGGTTAATTATTGGGAAGACGCATGGCTCAAGAACCACCCAATTGCCTTCATCCTAACATACAATATCTTCAAGGGGTGGCCTCCAACTAAAGAAGAGGGCCAACAAAGAGTCATCCATTGGAAATATTAAGGGTGTTTTTCAAAAATTGTTTGTTGCATAGCTTTCAAATCCCTAGGAGTACTCGAATTTATAGGCTTCATTGGAATTTTCATGGCTCACAAAGCTACTCCATTGCAGTTGGATACAATATTTTTGCAATAGTGGCTTTGTTATACTATATTTGAAATTCTACCAAGGAAACAACTCAAGAGGAGAGATTTTCATCATGCATTTTGTGCGTTAATCTCCATTGTTGACAATATTTTTCACAATTTTTCTTAAGTAGCAAGCGCTGAAGATAATGTGCCTAGGGGTAGCACCGAAGTAGGAACCTAGAGGAAAGCACCAAAGGACATGGCTTGCAACCAAGGAGGGATAAGCGTGAAACACCAATAAACGGAGATTAGAGGAGTATGCAGTGCAAAAGAAGAGAGTTGGATGCATACAGTCGAACATCAAAACAATCGAGCGTCAAAATGCAAGCACGAGAAAAGGATGGGTTGAATGATTGTCTATTGACCGTGCAAGGGAAATAAGGAGAATCTCCCACCCGGAAAAAGCATGACAAGTGTCATGTTGTATAGACACACTTGGTGCTTTACATGATTGACACATCAACCCTCTTCTTCTTCCCGGTCCATTGATAGGGGGTTGGTTGAAGAGTTCATAGAATTGGCAAACTAGCTGATAAAGTTAATGAAAGAATCTATTGTAAAAACATGATGACATGAATGTGAACTATGTCAAGAATGTTATTGTTCATTTTACGTTTATCTTAAAGCATCCATCTAGATAATATTGGTTTCATAGCTGCTGTTAGTTTTCAATTGATATTATGTTGTCAAATGTTTATGTGCATAGTTGTTTTTTAACTAAGTGTAAATAGGTGAAGGACATTAAGTGGAGTAGGGTTTATACCATAACCTTCTAACACCACGAATGTCAACGTCTAGGACGGTCTCGGTTTTCTGAAATGCTTAGGGAGAGACAAAGGGGGCACATCAATGCCTCAAAGTGTCACCTAAATGCATGCTATTTGGTAAAGTGCACCAAGTGTAGCATTAAAAAAGGCCAGCATACATATAAAATGTCCCTTCTACACAATGATCTGATAAGGCTTGCTTAGTAGCTTCAGCATGAGAGGAGCCCCATCTAGTAGCAAGCATGAAAGGCATGTTTTTAGTTGGATGTCCAATATCAGGTCTGATTCTTTGAAATCTTTGTGGTACTCAATCCCAGCTATGGTATGCTGGAAGTTGTGTTTGAAGCAAAACAGGAAAATCTTGCAAAATACAAGAACCATGGAGAATATTCAGAGGGGAGTGGAAAAGTCATCAAAAGAAATCATGTGACATCATAAGCACAAGAAGAAAGTTGAGTTGGGTACTAGAGATCACCAAGCCCTTAAAATCATGGGTTGAAATTGTGAATGACGTTGAGCCCTCTCCTGTTAAGGCTCATAAGAAGAGGAAGAGCACATGTATCCCCCTCCAGCAAAGGAGTGGAGGGAGCTGAATTTTGATGGCACATCTAAAGGTAATATAGGGTCTTCTTTGGAGGTGGCTGCATCAAGGTATTGTTTGTTATGAGGCCCGCACTTCACAGGTTTTTAACACCAATAATTTGGTTGATGCAAAAGGATTGGTAGCAGGTTTCAAATTGACAGTTGATATGGGAATTCCAAGGATTATTGTGCATGCAGATTTCAATTTGGTTATTGAGGAAGTGCAACGTGCACAAAAGGTGGAGTTGGCTGATAGGCAAGAAATATAACACTAAGAGACTTACATTTCTGTAAAATGAAAATTGAATACAACGCTCTTGTGAAAAATGCACATAAAATGTAGTCAATGAAATCACACTGTGGAGGGAACCAATTGCTGATCATCAACCACCTAGCTGGTAGAATTAGTAAATATGGTAATGTAGGTTAACCATAGCTTTAATGCATTTAGTTGAATTAGTAGATATGGAAATGCAAATATATTCAGTATATTAAACTCGAGAATAGAGAAACTATTAAAATAGGTCACACATAACAGCATAATAGGAGGTATAAAATAGGAGGCAAAAAGAGAAAATAATGTGCAACGGACATGCTATAAAGTTAACGCTCTCGAAAATTTAATATCCTGAAGATTGCAGCATAACAGCACATACAAGCCACCCGTAATTTACAATCGTAATTATGGATGTGCATACTAGCTTACCCTCTTTTATAGTTCTGAAAATTCATCCAGAAGCTTTTAGTATTTTATGGTCACAAAAGAGTGGGAAAGCTTAGAAAATAACTTTATGGAACAAGAGAACGAGCTTTGGGAGATTCATAAAAATGAATTTGGGAATGAATCAAAAGGAATTTGTTAGTATCTGTCTAGCTTATGATATAATGTTTCACTTTCAACTACCTCCATCTTAAGATGGGGATGAATATACAATACAATACCTACGAAATGCCAATTCCCACTACCTACCTGTGTAATGGACCGTAGTGCTGTTGAATATCCAAACATATTGTTCAAAGGTACCTGAAATCATATTCAACATTAACACCCGAAGAAACAAATCGATTAATCAAATTCATCATATTCCGATAAAAAAATTAGCAACTTCACATTTAAACATTAAATTATTTCATGACAAGTGCACATACACTTTGTTCTTGGAAAGGGCTTTGCATGATTTTATGTATCTTTCAAAAAATTTACTTCGTATTATTAGCATTTATTAATTTTATTCATAATATCACTAAAGCATTTCAGCATAACTACACCAGGTACCTCAATTTTCACGTTTGGATGCAATGGACAGACCAGCTAGGCTTCATATGTAAGTGCATACCATTAAACAAGTAACACGTGTCTACCTGGTCTATCCAGGGATTTTTTAAATTAAAATCCACAAAAAAATTTAAAGTAACTCATATCAAACCTCATCAATAATCTTAATTCAGACAAAAATGCTCTACACAAAAGTATATTAAGTTTCATGCCAACTATTTAGTGGTAACAGAAAACTGTAAGCAATCCTCGCTATAAGAAAAGTCAATGGTCCTCAGCACCCATATAGATGATGCATTTCAATTGTTCTTTACAAGGAAGCTAGCCACCTAAAATATTCATCATGCATCTACTTAAATGTAAAACTGTTTACCATCTTCTTTCGAAAGGCACATGAAAATATTGTTTGTTTTTACTGGCAGCCCATTCCCATTTAATCAAACATGAATTTTTAAGCATTGAAACTTTTCCTTAACTAAATATTAGAGGCAGGCCGTATACCCAAATTAGTTTCCTGCTCATATGCAAGGATGAACAAGTTCAATTTCTTCTGAGAAGTAAACTTTTTAATTTTGTAGAACAAGAACTTAAATGCAAACCATCTTGCTGGTAGGAGATGCATACATGTATGTTACATTTATAGTTAAACTTGTACAAATATCTTAAATACATCTATTTTTAAAATGCTGGTATATATCAATCTCAAGGTTTTATCTTGGATTTGCACATATCACATTGTTTAATACTTTTATTTCATTCTCTTCATATTTCCCTCTTACTAACGACAAAAAAATCTTTACAAAAAAGGGAATGAAATTATTAAATGACAGTCAAACGGACGACAAAATTTAATGTAGAAAATAAAAAAATTACACTCTCAGACCATTAGGTGTCACCCCATGCTGCAATTGTAGAATGCCTATCGGTGTAATAATTAGACTTGCTAGTTTTGCTACAATCGCTAATAAGTCCTTGAACCCAAAGACTTTATGCAAATATTGGAAATTCGCTGATTAAGCATAATGGACCAATTAATTTGGAACCTATTGGAGCTTGGATATGATCTTGGGCTAAACATTAGATGATGACAGCAAGTCAGCAGCGGGATCCATGAAAACATCTTCCATACAAGAAATTTGCACCTTTAAATCATCATAAATGACTTGAAAGGTAGGCTATCAAGAACCCGTGCTTGAGTTGAATAATATAATGATGTGGTCCGCAAATAGATTCACAATTAAGTTGCGAGGAAACTCAAAACTGAAATAGAAACTAGAAATAGTGATTTTCCATGGAAGTTTGAAACTGAAACAACATAGAAATGTCTGAAAAATATAAATAGACAAAACAATGCACAGAATTCTCAAATTTTGTGCATATCAAAATAAAAGCTCCTCAAATCCCCTTGAAACACCACAGAAACAGCCCAGAAACATCAATATCAAGTCTAGAAGAAGCAACAATACATGGACCACTATAATAAGGATCGACAATGTCTACAAGGTTGAGTTCATCAACTCTGTGGAAATCAACCTAACATCAACATCACTAGCCAAATCATCATTATTTACAGTGGACTAGACTCTCCAAAAGTTTTGGACAGCATGCAAATCTCATATCACCATCTAGACTGATCAATCTAGCCAAAAATCACATGCCTCGTGGACTTAATAGGCAGATCTTTCATATATCAGTAATTGACAAAAAGATTGTTTTGCCACATGATATACAAGGATGTAGATCAAAACAATCAATGGAGGTATGCCCTTGACGTTCACAATGAGAAAAAGCATAATTGCATCTAGGAGAAAACTACTGAATCAAACAGAAGGGGATCAACAACTTGACTATCATATAGATCAACCCAATAAATAAATTGAATAGGTCTGGAATGGCCTGGAACATGAAAACCAATAGGACCAATATACCCTACGGCCTAGACCAACACAATACTTATTGATTGGCAATGTCTCCAATATCACAACAAGTGAAGGTTCCGCAATAGAAATTTGAACAAGTGTATGATCCCTAGTGGACTGGGGCTGATTCTAGAACAACCTAAGGCTCAGAAACAACAAATTACACAACATTTGTCTTGATATTGTTCGCAACAGGACTTGTTAACAAGTACTAGCTGATGATACAATAGGTTTGTTTTGTTTTACAACTGACTAAACAACATGTTTCTTGACACATTGATACAAATAACATTAGGATGCGCTCCTTGAGAGTTAGGTTGGCCCTGTAAATGATCTGATCTAGTTACAACAAGCTGTACCAATTACAAAACTGCATGAATATAGGTTGAAACTGCCTCCAATACACTTCTATCATATTTTAGTTGAGACTAGTTATCAATTGAATATGAAATGATAGGATGCCTTCAGGATAGAAAGTAGAACCCATGACGTGATGCAACAAAAAAAATCAAGTCACTCAACACAATATGAGTCACGTTCAACCGATAATGCTCAGAAAACAAAATATTGTGTTTGACAGATATATGCAAGTGTACCTTGTTCAAACAAGTCGATTTATAAGTGTTACACCGTTATTACTCAACAAGAATGTAATGCATTCTTATCTATTTGTTGTTCAATCAATTTTTCAGCAGGATGCACAACAATAATAGCCAAACCATACTATCAAAAAATTCTGGCGCAAAAAATCACCCCATAGAAGTGTTCATATGTCTCTTTACATGAAGAACGAGTGGTCATAATGCTCATTTGGCTACCGGACGCCAAAAATGTGAATATTTGAAGATTTTTGGTTGATACCTAGCCCTTTTTTCCTTCATCGATGCAAATTCAGATTTTTTACTATGTTTTCAAACATTTAAATTTTTTATCTCTGCTATTCAAACCCTATCAAAGCAGCCAAATGACGGAAAGCTTATTGAGTCTATTTTTTAAAAAGTCAACCAGTTTTTCCATATAACTAAGATATCCAAATAAAGGAAACCAGTGGTCTCAAAAATCTATGTTTGAGGAATGAATTGAATTCCCCCTAATTTAAGTTTCAATTATTGACTTTAAAGTTTTAAGAATGTTTTTTACTTATGATTTCCTAAGCCCAAAAATATTCACTTATGTTCAAAATTTCTTCTATTCCCCTTTAAAAAATATTTCTCCAAAAACTAAACATGTTACCAGAGCAATGGATTTATTAAAGTTATGTAAACATTAACTAATTAAATATTAGTTAATGTCCCTAAGTTATACACATATAACTACCTCACTTGAAATGTAACTTATTTTATGCTTAATAAAAGATGCACAAATGATATGTCAATGTGTTGTATGCCATCCAGTCTCTTCATTCTTTCTCTCTCATACTTACAACATTGGTATTAGAGCATGTTCTCAGGAAGCCCTGGCAAATGGGTGCAAACAGAGAAGAAGAGATTCAAACCAACTGTTTGAGGAAGCCCTAGCAGGAGGGTGTGAACAGTGCGAGAGAGCAGAGGTTCAAAAATGAATCAATTTGAAGAATAAGTTTGTATCCATGAGGGCAAAAAAGTCAACATTCGACACTTGAGGAGGATTCACAAAGGACAAGATCTATAAGAACATCATGAATGAGGCACAGAAAGATTGTGCTAGGACACAGAGTAGCTGAAGAAGATGTTAACATGTGCAAAGAGAAGAAAGAAATAGAGAGCAAATTGCACTGTTGAAATGACACAGGCAGAGGTTTATTTATTATAGGAAGAGGTGGTTGAACAGTTACCAACCGAACAACTACATAATTGATTTACATGTTATATAAAGTGTTATATTTTAACAACCCCTCTTAATGACTAAACTGGAAACAAGACAAAGTTTGTCCCGAAATTTTACAAATTTCCTAAAGCCCATATGTTTAGTCATTACATCTACAGACTGTGCCCTATGTTGGACTTCAAAATCATCAGTCCATGACTGTGTTGCGGTTGTCGAATGAAGAAGAACCGCAAAACAAAAATCTAGTCCCATGAACAAAAGATATGGCAAGTGGTCCACTAATTCTCTGTTACATGATTCATTGACCAATGATGACTCACCAATGGCTGAGAGTGTCACCACCATCTCCAGAGTGCTGAAATAAGAACCTTGAAGATGTGGAGTGAAAAATTTATTCCAGGCTTGTGTAGCCTGTTGGAGTCTATACAAAGACTCAATTATCCTGCAATCTAAGTCACCTCGATCACATCCTTGCAACACCGTGTAGTGCTCATCCAACTTTCTCAATAAGAGAAAAGTGACCATCTGTGCAGTAGGAGTTAGAACCAACTCCGCAATAATAGGAGAAATAACCATCTCCGTCTCAGCAACGGTAGGAGTGAGAACCAACTCCTCATCTATTTGCTCACCTATCCCCCTCTGTTGGGAAAGATCCTTCACAACACCATGAGCAAGTTGTTCATGCTCTACTGTCCTTCGATCAAGGACCTTTGAGTGAGTGGTTGGGCATGCCATCTCACCATGCATTGTCAGTGCATTTGGAATAGTGGAGTCTCCGTCCACAACAAATTGTTCTTCAAAATGAAGAAATTCATCCTCCAAAGGCATGTCTGCCTCCTGTACACCTGGTATAGTGGATATTCCCTCCACAATAGGTGCATGTAGGTTGACTGTATCCAAGTCAAGAGATTTGTGAGGAATGGCTTCCTCCCAAGGCATTGCAGCCTCCTGCACTTCCTGAATGGTGGAGTTGTCCTCCACACGTGCATTCATGTTGATCGCAGCCGGATCAACAAGCTCGATATTGACCACCTGGCCCAATACCAAGGGCAATTATCTCGTCTCTATTTCAAATCAGAGACAACACACTTCTTTCCACAGAAATCCACAAAAATATTGGGATTTTTCAGTTAATTGACGATTAGATAGAAGATTCTTTTGTAAAGAAGGTACATATCTAACACTTCCGTACCAACAATTTATGAGCATTATTCAATACAATGCATATATCTCCTATCCCTTCTACTGCAAGTGATTCTCCATCAACTAGTACTACTGATTCAAAACATATATTTGCAGTAAATGAAACATACCAGCCCCTATGACATGAAAAGAGTGCAGACGCACCAGAGTCAATGATCCAACAACTGGTATCACTGTCATTTGAGCATGATGTTGTAAGACAATAAAGAGCATGCCTGTCATCTGAATCTCATTCTTCTACAACTATTGCCACATGTTCCTCATTACATGGCTTTTTGTTATGCTGTGAAAGATCATACGTCCGCTTCCCGACAATCCTTCTTTAGGTGCCCAACCTTGTGACAGTAATAACATGTGACCTAATACCAAGTGGAAGACTCACTAGATTGACATTTCCACTTTCCCTTTGACTGAGTGACAAGAACACTCTCTAAATGGTCACAATTAGATTCTGCCTGAATTTGTCTCCGCTCCTTTTGCAACAGGTAGGAACTCACCTTGTCAAACGTGAGTGCTTGACTTTCAGCCATTAAATGGAGTGCCTCCACAAATGACTCATACGAAGAAGGTAAGTTGTTCAAAACCAGAGCCACCATATCATCGTCGTCCACCTTTTTGTTGATGGAAGATAACTGGTCTCGGAGGTCTTTCATCCGAAGTAGGTGCTTAGACAGCGATCCACCTTCTTGTAACTTTACGGAAAATAGAATATTTTTCAGGTATAAAACCCGACTCTTTTCTAACGTCTGATATTTACCCTTCAGACTGGCCCACGACGTGCTTGCCACAGTGGCATTCCGCACTTCTGGTATCATATCATCCGACACCGACAACTTGAGAAGCAATAACGCTTCCTTATGACGTTTGTCATAATCCTCGAAGTTCGTCACTGGTTGACTTTCATCACCCTTGATTATTTTATCACAATCACGAAACTCCGTGACCGTTAAAATCTTATGACTCCAAACATTGAAATTAGTGCCCGTTAATTTTTGTGTCTCCAACAAAGTCAAGTGTGATATATTTGCCATGTTATTATTCCAAAAGAACGGAAATAATAAAATAATAGTTTTTCCCTAACTCAATAAAATAATACTTATTCCACCAAGTATTACTTATTCCAACAAGTAATTTTAAAATATGCAAATCACCCAACTATAGTTGCTTGTATTAAAATATTATTACTTATTCCTCCGAATTTGATTATTCAAAAAACAAGGTAAATACCTTTGTTGGAAAAATGAATCATTACTTTCACCAACCTTGGATGAAACGAAACCAAATTCTGCCTTTGAATCCTTCAAGTCACACGATTTTGCTTGCCAATGATTTGTATTCCGAAAGCATTTGCACGATTTATGTCCTCTCGTTTTGCCCACTACAACTCACGTTTTCCTCCAAAACAGGATTTGCGACTGCTCTCCATTGCTCATAGCCACGAATTGCTCTCAATGATGCTTCTATTCACGTATTCCTTCAAAACTGGATTTGCAGTGCTTTCTAGCACCACCATGTTTGCCCATGAACCACGACTGTATTCTGCCCTTTCCGACTGGTTTATTGCTACAGTCAGACTGTCGTGTTTCCTGAGGATTCTCACTGGTCTCCAAGAACCCACGATTTTGTGCAAAATCGAACTGTGGATTTCTGTGCCCTCGTTTTGCTTTTTTCTGTCCACAATTCTGCCCTCGTGAATAGGGACCCACGATTTCTGGCGGCAACAGCAAAGGACCCACAATTTCCGGCAGCAACAGCGAACTACGACTTCACATAGACAATATAGTCTTCTCTGCCCTCAAAAATCCATCTTCTTTGTCCTCGAATGGAGGAATTTCTTCCTTCTTTTCCCTAGCATCTGGTATTTTTCTCCAAATACCCCACGTTTTATCAAATTCGTGCCTTGTTAGGGCTTCCTCGAATTTATAATTCGTACCTCTTGAAGGCTTCCTCGAACTGCAACCTTGGACGCTCTAATACCAATGTTAGCATGTGCAAAGAGAAGAAAGAAATAGAGAGAGCAAACTGCATTGTTGAAATGACACAGGCAGAGGTTTATTTATTATAGGAAGAGGTGGTTGAACAGTTACCAACCGAACAACTACATAACTGTTTTACATGCTATATAAAGTGTTATATTTTAACAGAAGAAATACAAAATAAAGAATAAATCCTTCATGAAGGTATTTGCAGAATTCGTGATGGGTATTTGCAGAGGACGCAGACCAGGAGAAACAAGTGGAGACTACGATAACAAAATTTTCATTAATGTTTTTCTGTGAACTTCATGCAAGTTATCCGCACTTCTCGATGGAAACGACAGTTAATCCACGACTTTGTAAAACCAATTTGTGCTAGGACATGGGATCAAAAGTGCAGTCCACAGAAGTTGAAGACCGGGAAAATAGCAAGAGGGTGAGTGAAGATAAAGTATAGGTAGAGGAGACGTCACAAATGACGTGTCAGGCAAAAAAATGCTGACAGAACATGCAGACCAAAACAGTAAATTTACAGATTGTAGATGAGACTGTGAGCAGACTGTGAGATTGCAATGTTCGGAATCAAAGAGGGTGCAGGTGCCAGGGCGCGGCTGGGGCGAGTTTGCAGAATATAGCGACAAATTTATGGTACTTTCAGACATTTTCGTGAACCTGCAAAAGACGTGAGTTCATTCTATAAACATAGGTAATGATATTTCCCTAATTGTTAAGGTTTTTTCATGGACAGACCGGAACATGCTAGGGCACAAATGCCAAACTTAAATCATTTTGTTAGGCAGACTTTGTAGACATGTTTGTGCAGTAGTATGATTAGACATCCTGTACAGGGTTGTAGTGTGATTTGCTTTACTGGTTTGTTAGTTCCTTTCTAGACTTTAAACTTATGTTTACTGGTCTCAAGAATATATCATCCTAAGATGTTTTGAAAGGGACCAACTCTCATTTATCCTTTGCTGGAAACAGAAAAAATTTTAAGTACAAGAACTGCTTTTTCTCCAAACTCTGGCATTTGTTTCAGAGAGTGGTCCAAAGATCACCCACAGTGGCATTTCGGACCTCAGAGATTAAATCATCTAATATTGATAATTTCAGCAGCAGAAGGGACTCTTTATGATGCGTGTCATAGTCAACAGGATTTCTATTACATCTCAACTACTTTTTGTGAATCATTTGATCACAATCACAATATTTCGCAATTGTTAAAATTAATGACCCTAGACGATATACTTTTGACCAATACGTATTTGCACTTCTAGAACTAAATTTTGAATATTGACCATTATCTTTTAATCAATTTTGATAGTTGATGGGGAGTCACTTGTAGTAGACGAGATAGGAGATATATGCATTGTGATAAATAATGCTCAAAAACTCATGGTAAGGAATGTTAGGTATGTTCTTAACCTAGGTAGCCGGTACGTATGCTACAGTGCATGGGTACGGGTACAGTACGCCGAGGATACGCTCTGGGTACTTGTCGCAAGAAATTCGTCAAAATTCGCGATTTTAACACCCTCTACCAAAACCGCGTTGAAAACTTGAAAATATGTTGACAGTAAGTTCTTTTTGCCCTAGCCGCTACATTTGGAGTTGGAGGAAAGACTGGAAGCTATGTGCCCTAACACGACTGGTAGCTATGTGCCCTAGACTACAGGGAGCTTTTGCAGAGGTTCTAGATGCAATCTCTGTCACGGGCTTCAACCTTCCATTGTCGTATGTTGCGCAAGGACAGCCCAGGTGTTACGATTTGTTTTATTTTTCCTAGCTTTAGAAGATGCAAGGAAAAATACGATTTGTCTTGTTGCATTACTTTTTAGAAAATAAGATTTGTTTTTTTATAATTACTTTTTTGTTTTTTATCATTACGTTTTAGTTTAGGTTTTATATAACAATTTTATTATATATTTATAGTTTACATCTTTACTGTGACTTGCATATTTCATGGTGGACCCTTATTTAATGTTTTTATTAGCTTTGTAGTATATATTTTATGTTTTATGTTTTATTAAATTTACATTTTATAGATGATAATCTTATTATATATTTACGTTTTATATATGTATATTTGTAATTTATATATTTATATTTTATATAATTGTTTGCCTATATTTTTAATATTATATATATATATATATATATATATAAATATATATATTGTATGGCCGTACCCAAGTGCCGTACCCGGGCTCCAAAAAAATTGGCGTACTAGCGTACCGGATTCCTGCACCCGTACACATACCGTACCCCCGTACCAGCTACCTAGTTTTTAACATCAATAAAAATCTTGTCTACTATTCAACTAACAGAAAATCCCAATATTGATGTAAATTTCAATGGGCAGGAGTGTAGTGTCTGATGTGGAACCAAACAGGGTAGTTGCCCTAGGCATTGGACAAGTTGGCATGTATATGTTAGTTGACCCTTCTATGGTCAACATACGTGCACTAGTTGTCTAGGGAGACTCCACTATGCAGAATGTGCAGGAAGATGAATTGCCTCAATCAAACGCATGGATAGTGGTGGAGGAAGACTACATTATCTAGATCCACAAGAGACGGATAGTGAGATGGTAGGAAAAAACACTCAAAGAATAGTGGGTGAGGACTCCACTATCCAGGATGCACAAGAGGTGTAAGGTGAGATGGCATGCATAGCCAAAGGCACCAGCTCAGAGGACCAAAATCAAGGTTGTTAATCTAGTAAAGCATGTTCATTTCTCTCTTGCATCTTAACCTTTTTTACGGTACCTATATTGCAGGAATATTCATAAGCAAAATGCATACCTGAGTGGGAAACTGCCATGCAAGTAGAATATGACGCCTTGTTAAAGAACCATACCACTAGGCATCAATGGAACTACCACTAGGTGAGTTAGCGGAATTACCCATTGGATACAAATGGGTGGTTACAATCAAAGTCAAAGCCGATGGTACTTTGAACAAGTACAATGCTCGCAATGTTTTGACAAGATTTCACAACATAAGGGAAAAATTATGCACTTATCACTATTACATGATGCCTCTAGTATGTTGTTATATGAATGATTCCTAAGAAAGAAAACTAGACATTGATAACACTTGCTTTGCTTTACATTGATATTATTTTATCTTTCATGCTTTTGTACTCTACTTTTATGGAATTATCCCTTTACTTTTGGATGTATCACACAATGTGTTACTCAGCTGAGCATTTCATTATTTATATCTTAGAGTCTTTAGGACATAAATGCACCAGTAGGGGACAATAGAAGATGATGCTATTGTCCCCATTGTGGGTGCTTCTATCCCTTCACTTGTGTTCTTACATTTTAAAGTTGCCCATCACTTGTTTATCTTTTCTAAATTTGTATTGATCACTTTGGGTTAGCTTCTAGTGTTGTTAATGTCAAAATTCAAGCAAATGAATCATATATATATATACACAACCTATTAACTATTCTAAGGGGCAACTGGGTTACTATTTTCTATCTACTACTTAGGAAAAAGGAGCAACTTAAGGACTACATTTGCGCTGCATTATTCACTGCATAGGAAGGGAAAATTTTGAATTCCATGACACACATTATCTTGGGGGAAAAGTAGTTGTAGCCTGTTATCTTGGTGCAACTTGCACAAGGGAAACCTACCTTCAAGGGACATGATTTCTATCACAAACACACTAGAACTACATTGAGTCTGAAATGTAGTGCAATGCTTGGTGACAATCACATTGGGGTGACTTTCGAGGTCAATTTGACTCAAGCATATGCATCTTTTATTCCATCTAATGTGTGCTTGAGTCTTATGCATGTAGTAGGGTTTGTTTTGTAGGTACATGTGCGATAGGAGAACCCTAAAGTAAAGTGGATGCGACACAGAGGAAAGTGAAGGTGACATTATCATACACTAAAAGAACCAAGATCTGCACTCTAGGACACTAGGTTACTAGAGCCTATTCAAACACCAACGCCCTAGGTGATCATTGTCCATACCTAGGCGATATTGTCCAACATAACTTTCAAATCATTGTTTTCCAGATGAAGCATACACAATCTAGATTGAGCATGTTCCACCATCAGTCTCAAGTCTAGATTAAGTATATATGTCTAGATATTAGCTAAGTCACTCTTATCCTCTTGTTGGTTGTACTTTCTTGTCATCATATTTTTTATATTGCATGTTTTTATATATTATGATTTATCCAGTCCTCAATTAAGATTTAATTTTTTTTAAATCATTGGTGAACCCAATTATCAAATTGTGCACATCGGATGTATTTGTTTCATATCATGGCTAGGGCTTCTCATGAATTTATTGTTGAAAATCTTAATGACCTAAATACATACATTGTTGACCATCATGAGAACTTGGATCTCTTGTTATATGTTTCTCATGAAGAGGCACAATGGGTTATTTGCAGTCAACCCCTCTGCACATTACTAATGTTCATTCCCACTGAGGATTCCAACACCTTCTATTCCACTTTCTTCTCCCCCCACCAATATGGGGGCATCCACCATCCATATTCCTATTCCCACACCTAACACTCACTTTTCTTCCCCTATCATTTCTCATATCCAACCTAGTACCTCTTCAGGCACCCACACCTTAGAGTCCATGTACCATGATTTACAGGCTCAAATTCGTCAATTACAACACACCTATTCTTCTTCTTCTCCCTCTCTTGATTCTTCACTTCTCCTACATAGTCCTCTTGCACCTGAGGTTTCTTCTTACCCACTTCCCCCTAATTTTGTTTCACCCAAGTTTTCTCTTTTTGATGGTCATGGAGATCCACAAGAGCATCTTAGATCATTTCATGTTGCATGCTTGGACTATGCTTGTGATGATACATTATTGACAAAGTTGTTTCCTAGGAGCTTACAGGAGTATGCTTTGTGATGGTTCTATGATTTACCTCTACACTCTCTTAGATCTTTCACTCCTCTAGCAAATCTATTCTTAGCACACTTTTCTATGAACATTGGAACTAAAATATCATATGCACAAATGGCTAAAATGAAGCAAGGATCTAATGAGCATCTTAGTGACTATGTTTTGCGTTATAAGAATAATCTTACTAAAATGAACAATGTATTGGCTGAATCTGAATTGCAAGATCTATTTATCCAAAGTCTCTCACCTCCTCTACAAGAATGTGTGCTCTTTGATTCTTTTCGTTCTTTTGATCATTTATGTCATACTCTTAAAGAACGTGAACATAAGTTACTTTCTATGGGAAAGCTTAAGTATGGTGATAATACTTCCTATCAATCTAGTAACAAATTCCAAAGTAAATATTCCTTTAAGAGAAAATCTAATGAGCCTAAGCCTACTGTTAATGTTGTATCTCAACCAAAAAAGCTCCAAATACAACCTACATGGCATATTTTTACTAGATTTCCATATCCACCTCACATCTTGTTGCCTAAGCTCATTGAAAGCAATCTGATTTCTCTTCCATCCCCTCTTGAGTTAGATCCTAATCATCCTCGTGGTAAGAATTTTGATGAAAAACACACTGTGATTATCATAGATGTAATGGACATTCCACTGATAGATTCTTTAAGATTAGACATTTGATTCAGGACTTGATTGATACTAATGAACTTGAATTTCCTGAACCTACTATTTCTAAATCTACAAATGACAATGGAAAACTTAATATTTTCAATGATCCATTACCCAAACATGAAAAAGTGGTTCTTGAGTCTTCTTCTAATCATGCTTATCATATGGTTCCACCTCCACCTTCTGATCATCCTCTTGGGTTTCTTGTTGGTACTACTGATATTCCCTCATCTGTTATTACTTTCATTGATGTGGATTTTCATGCTTCTTTTTCATCACATAGACTTCACATTGATGCTTTTGTTGGTATTCATGTTGTTAACAATGTTATGGTGCATCCTACTTTCAAACATAATGCATGTTCACTATCTTTCCTATGAGCTATTGGTTTTCCATTATCTCAAATGACACTTAGATCACCTACTTCTTGTGGGCATGTGGTTCTCCCAATCACTGTTGGGAATCTTACTAAATCTATGCCTTTCTCTGTTGGATTCGAGGTTACACATTGTGACATGGTCTTAGGAATTCCTTGGCTTAAGGTTGTTAAAGTCGTTCCATCCATAGTTCATTTATGTCTCAAGTTTGTACATGAGCATCATGTTGTCACTATTTGAGGCATCCCACCACATAATCCTTTATCTATGGCCTCTATCACTCCCACATCTTCAGTTTATACTACCCCTAGTGCACCTACTTCTACACCTATTGATGATGGTCTCATGGCTTTGACATACACTACTACAACATCTAGAACTCCTACCACTCCTAGTGTTAGTTCCACATCTTCACCTAGATCTCCTTCACATGTGATTTCTACTTCTAGACCATGACGTCTTTATCGGTCCCATAGATAGGACTAGGTCCCCACACAGGATACATGTTACACATGGTACATCTAGGCCCACTTCACGGTCTCATTCTCCACATGCATGACACAATCCTACTCTGCACATGTCATGACACATGCAATTTCACATGACACTAGGTCCTTGGATCATGTTCACATGTGTTCCTCTTTCACATTAGCAGATAGTGGGCCCTCACCCTCTATCCTCATTGGATAGATCACTATGTCATTCACACTTGGGGGGCATCTAATTCCCCTTGCTACCTGATGACACACTCTTGTTCTAGGTTCAAACATGACTGTTGAGGGCACACTTACATACATGAACCTCACTTTGCACACATACACATTGGGGGGAAACATTTCTTCCCTTCCCTTGTCATAGGATCTCATATTCTAATAATAAAAAACATTCAGATATTTATAAAAATACAAAAACATTAGCTTAGATCTTGGTTGGATGTATCTTTTCTTGCTTATACTATTCCATGTTGCATTTTTCCTATCATGTTAGCTTGATTCATAGTATGTTCTATCCTTTTACATATACACATGCACATTCACATGGTACTTTGAGGTGAATGTAGGCTATATACAGGTTATCACATGATGCATGATGCTTGACACTGTTCTCTACCAGTCCCACCGAGGCTCCTGGGGGCATCTACCTTCCATACCTTTCCATATTCAGGTGTTATCATTGCAATATCTACTACTTTCATTTCTATTCCATTCAGATATACACATTGTGACATACTATTCATTATTCTAACATGCTAACGGGTGCTTCATGTGTAGCATTTGTCTTGCAGGATTACTTCCAACCATGGTTATCTGCTTATATTATTTGCTTGTGTCTTGTCTTCTATGATTGTGACTTGTTTTCCATTGTTTGTGGGCTATGCCCTATATGATTGTTTGCTTGCTTGTATGGCCTTGATTGTCTTGTGACATCTTGAGTGGTGTCCCATATTTCACACCAGTTGCTATGTTGTCCTCTTGATGTGTTATTGCATGTTTGACTTGTTTCTATTACATTATGCCATGATTGTTTATCACTAACACTTCTTGCTAGCTTTCTTTCCATTGTTTTGCATGTGTCATGGTTGTTACCATGCACATACCCTATTCCCCCTATAGGAATCCTTCTTCAGATGTGCACATCAGATTCAGGTCCTCTCATTTGGGTCGCGCTCACATTGATCCATCTCACGCACCCCAAACGAGGGGGGCAACCATCGGGTGATTATTTCACCCTCTCAGCAGTTCAGAAATCAGAGACAAAATGGTACAGAGCAGAATTGGGTAGAACAGGGACTCAAAAAATGGTTCAGAATCAGACATGGGCTAGAAACAATACAGGGACAGAAGCACCTAGATCAGACAGTAACGGTGGGCACTAATGTCCCACCTGGGAGTATTTTTATCCTGGGGGCAAAAACAAGTATTTGACAGTTGGCACAGTTTCTCAGTGACAGTTTTGCACAAAATCTAACAACAAGACATTCAATTTTAGTTTACTATCCAGAACGAAGGAACAAAATCAATAGCATGTTTCATACTTTGGGCAAGGGAACTAACTGCTTTTCTTTCTCAGTTCTTATTTTTCCTACTGGTATCTAATAAGGAGTGGCATATACAATGATATGTCTGGAACAAAGTGTCATCTGTGGCCAGTTACTATTGGGTTGGTGACCATCTGCAGTGGCACTTATCCATGGGGAAGTGTCATGGATGGAGGGCAAAGTTGACCGCTCTCCCAACACTCTTCCTTTGGTGGCAAGACACCTAAATCCTAAGAGTATTCACATCGGTTTGGGAATTGATCACTCCCGACCCCTCCAACCATCTCCAAGGAAAAGTTCTCCAAGGAAACAATACATAGGGACATTCTATCCTTTCTCTCTTGGCATTTAGGTGTACTCTATCCTTGATTCACTTGTTTATTTTACACATTTCTATTTTGATTTCTCTAAGTTAAAGTTCAATTTCATATACTATGAACATTGACTACACTTTTCTTCTTTTGCAGGTTTGTCCTTATCCCGTAAAAAAGGCAACACAAATGGAACAAGGAGCAATCTCAAGCACAAAACATTCAGGCAAAGGCAATATTCAGTTACAAACACAGGTATCCTTTTCACTATGTGCACAAGTCACCCCTAGGGTTCTTATCCCCTCTTAGACTCCATGATACACATCCTACAATTTCCATTCGGCATGTTATCGGTTACAATCTTCTTCGGCTCTCCACAAGGTACGCTCTTCCTATCTACTTTATGCTACCAAATATTCATTCACCAGCATAAAGTGGGGGCAAATGTAGACACAAAATTATGCACTTATTACTATTACATTATGCCTCTAGTATGTTGTTATATGCATGATTCCTAAGCAAGAAAACTAGACATTGATAACACTTGTTTTGCTTTACATTGACATTGTTTTATCTTTCCATGCTTTTATCCTCTGCTTTTCTAGAATTATCCCTTTACTTTTGGACATCACATAATGTGTTACTCAGTTAAGCATTTCTTGATTCATCTTTGGAGTTTTCTGGACATAAGTACTCATTAAGGGACAATAGCGGTCGACGCTATTGTCCCCATGTGGGCGCTCTTGTCCCTTCGCTTGGTTCTTATATTTTAAAGTGACCTATCACTTGTTTATCTTTTCTAAACTTGTATTGATTACTTTGGGTCGGCTTCTAGTGTTGTTAATGTCAAAATTCAAGCAAAGGAATCATATATATACACAACCTACTAACTATTCTAAGGGGCACAAGGTTATTATTTTCTATCTACTACTTGGGAAAAAGGAACAACTTAAGAACTACATTTGGACTGCATTATTCATTGTATAGGAAGGGCGAATTCCGAATTCCATGACACACATTATCTTGGGGGTAAAGTAGTTGTAACCCGCTATCTTGGTGCAACTTGCACAAGGGCAATCTAGTTTTCAAGGGACACAATTTATATCACACACACCAGAACTATATTGAGTCTAAAACGTAGTGCAACGCTCGGAAACAATCACATTGGGTTGACCATCGAGGTCAATCTGACTAAAGCATATGCATCTTTTATTGAGCAAGGTGAAGGCGACATTATCAAACATTGAAAGAACCGGATGTGCACCTCTCACCAGGACACTAGCGCCCAGTCCAGACACTAGCACCCCAAGCGATACTGTACAGATATAGGCGATTCTATCCGGCATAACCTCCTGATCACTGTTTTTCAAACACAGCACATACGGTCCACATTGAGCCTGTTCCACCACCAGTCCAGCCCAGAACCAGTTCAGACAATCAGATATCAGCCAAGTCACTCTAATTCTCTTGTTGGAAACACTTGCTTATCATTTGATGTTGATATATTGCATGCTTTGCATATTTCTGATTTAGTCCAGTCCTCTGATTAAGATTTAATTTTTATTAAATCACTTTCTCAACTTTTCTCTAGACCAAAGCTCATATATTGGATAGCAAAAAAATGTTTGAGGGCTGCAGATTTCAAATTAATATCCGAGGAGCACCCTCCAGATTGAATGACTAATTCCTTTGGTCCCATTGTGTTTGTAAAAATTCAGAACAAATTCGGTGTAGTTTCAAGTTTAGCCATCACATGGGGGGGTATTTCAGGTTTGTAAGTTATATTGTAAACATTTACTGATCAAATATTAGTTAATGTATAACTAACTCGCCTGAAATGTAACTTCTGTTATGCTTAATAAAAGATAGACATGCTTGAGATGTCAATGTGCCATATGACTTCCATTCTCTTCATTCTTTCTCTCTCATACTTACAGGATTTATGTTCTTCTAACTTGCACAAATTGTGAGGAGGTGTCTTTCTACGGTCCACCTTGACTTCTGATGCTGAATGTATTTACTACACGTCTGACATATTCTAGAGGGCAATGTTCATTTATGAATTGCAATTTTCAAAAGAAAAAGAAAAATCTTCCCAAAAAAATTTTTATTTCAATTTGGTCCATTTCAAAATCTGATGTTATGCAATTTAAGAAGCAAACATGTCAACAGTTAATAATTTAACCAACTGATGCTAACCAACAATTTCTTTCATTTAAAAACATGATGCTGGCCAGCAATTTTTCCAGGCCTACAGTCCCTTAACCCTAGGTATCTTTACCCAAAAACGAAATAGTCATCATGTCCTTGAGAAAAATTAGTATTCATTCTATGATCTTGCTGGACCAGGCCTTAACACATTGATGATTGACCTGTTTTCATAATTGGGAGTGGCACACTTGAGAGCTTTGATTGTTCTTTGTAGTCATTGTATCAAAGCAGAGTTCTACTGTTTTGATTGTTCTTTGTAGTCATTGTAGACATTTATCAATTACCATTTTCAGATGATTTTTCTTTCCAGATTTTTTAGATTTAAAATTATTGCATTTCAAAATCTGATATTAGCCAACTTAAGCAACAAAAATGCCAACAGTTGAATAATTTAACGTCCTAGAAACAGATGTCATACAACATTATCTGAAGACTGAGAGTGTTAGTATCATCTAAAGCTTCTTCCAACGTACTTGAGTGGATCCTATAACTATTTTAAGCACATATTTCATCTAAGTTCTGTCATTTGTAGGCAACAGGTATCTGTTGATTTGATCAACCTCATCTATTGTCCACAAACAGAATTTGATATCAAACAGACAGTATTTCGGATTTCCACAGTCCATATGATTAGGCCAATGTTTTTGGATAAAACTTTGTCAACAATTTTTGGATCATTATCTTTTAAGGACAGGCAAAACCAAAAACAATATATATTCTTATATTTCCTAGTAAATCACATAAACTGAATAGAAATTATTGGGTAACTTGTGGAAGAAAATTGCATCCATTGCTTTCACATTTTGTAATTATCACAGCTAGAGATTTCTGTAAAGTGTTGCCCCTTAACATTATGGATTGCAGAAGCCTTAAGATTTTAACTAGATATTTATATTTGTCCATCAACAAATACAATGTTAGGAGTCTTAATTAACCAAAACATTGCCAAGGGAAAAACTCTGGAATGACAGGATCTAGACCAATGTAGGATTGTACCCTCTTATGCAATCAAAAGGAAATACATCAGCATTGCCCAGTGAACAGAAGAATGGTTGATGAAACTGGAACTAGAAATTTCAGCTAGTGTTTCTAAAGCAAGGCAATGCATAAGGCATCTCCAAACTAATGTCTGTCCAAAGCTGAGTAAAATAGAACCAGATTTAAATAATAACTGAAAGAAGGTTAAAACAAATATTAAGCTATGGAATAAGGAGGTCTTTGGTAACATTTTTGAAAAGAAGAAAAAAACAAATTAAAGAGGATCTTAATCTACTTGAATCAGATGTGGCTGCCAATGGGATAGATGTGAAGAACTTTTATAAGGAGAAAGCTTTGCTTAGCAAATTTCACACTCTAAATGCTTGTGAATAAGTTTTTTGGAGACAAAAATCCAGGGCCTTATGGTTAAAGGAGGGTGATCATAATACTAAATTCTATCATATGACCACCCTTACACACAGAAGTTCCAGCAGGATCAAGGAATTAATTTCTGAGAATGGAGAGATCACATCTAACATTCGGGACTTCAAACATGAAACGGTAAACTTCGAGTCCCTTCTCAATAGCAATTTTCAGTGGAGTGATGAACCTGTGGAGAAAATGTTAGCCAACATCTCTTTTAACCTTGTGCCAGCTAAAACTTTTAAAAGAATTTTTAATCCTGTCTCCATGGAGGAATTGAGAGGAGTAGTTTTTTCTCTTAACGGGGACAAATCTCCAGGTTTTGATGGCTTTCCCACAAGCTTCTACCAGCACTACTGGGATATTTGTAACCATGATCTGCTAAAGGTTGTTAATGATTTTTTTTCCAAAGGCAAATTGCTTAAGGAAATCAATAACACCTTCATTGTCCTTGTTCTGAAGAAAATTGGAACTAAGGAGTTAAAATACTTCAAACCTATTAGTCTCACTAATACCCTTTTCAAAATCATAACTAGGACCATCTCCTTAAGAATTCAGCCTCTCCTTCCGGAGTTGATCTCTAAGCAGCAAAGAGGGTTTATTTAGGGCACACAGATTCAAGATGGCATTATCATGGTCTACGAAACCATTCATTCAATGGAGAGAAAAAAATGCAGGTATGATTATTAAGCTTGACATGAATAAAGCATTTGACAGAGTTTCTTGGACATTCTTCGACAACATTTTGTAGAAGTTTTGTTTCTGTACTTTTAGCAGGAGTCTCATTTGGGAATGCATTTCTTCTCCTATGTTCTCAGTTCTAGTCAGTGGCACCCCAACTGGTTTCTTCAGTAGTGACAGGAGTCTTAGACAAGGAGATCCGTTATCTCCATTCCTTTTCATTCTTATGGCAGACTGTTTGAGCAGATCCATATTGGCAGCCATCAATTTTAAGAAACTCAACGGCTTCAGGCCCTTTTTTCAAATCCGGCCTGTCTCCCACCAACAATTTGTAGACAATACTATTCTTATGTCATTAGCTTCAGTCTTGGAAGCTAAGGAGCTGAGATTTATCCTTAATGATTATGAAGGGGCTACAGGTCATATGATTAATTTTGCTACAAGCTCTATTTTCTTCATGGACACCCCTTTCGATAGACAACAAAAAAATTCGAAAATACTGGGTTACCAAATCAAACAACTCCCAACTTCTTATTGAGGAATGCCCCTTTTTACTGGTAGGGTCCCTCAAGAGGTCTAGAATTCTCTGCTTGATAGATTTCAGAAGAAATTTGCTGGCTGGAAGGGGGTTGTTCTCTCTCAGGCTGGTAAGTGTTTGTTGATCCAAAGTACTTCGCAGAATTTTCCTATATATTTGATGTCCACCTTCAAAATCCCTTCCATGATCATTGATAAGATAGAAAAGTTTCATAAGAGATTTCTTTGGACTGAAGTGGAAGATCATAATAGGATCCACCTCGTTGCTTGGGAAAAGGTGTGTCTTCCTAAAAGTGTTGGTGGCCTGCGAATCAAAAGCATTGAATTAATGAATAAAGCTCTTGTTGCCAAAATGGATTGGAGATTTATTAAAGAATCCAACTTTTGGACGGAAGTTCTTCAAGCTAAATATATGGGATCCAACAGCACTCTTAGCTTCTTGTCTATGGAAAACCTACCCAATGGTTCCAACTTCTGGAACTTTCTTCTTAACAGCCAGAAGATCCTTAATAAAGGAACTAAATGGAACATTTGCACTGGAGTTCAGATTTCTTTTTGGTGTGATAAATGGATTCTTCATACTCCCTTAAAGGATACTACAACCTCGCAAAATCTAGTTGACCAATTTACCTTGAAGTATGGGGATAAAGTAAGTGATTATATTGACTTGGAGGGTTTAGGAAACTCTTGGAGCTGCTGCAAGGTGTCTACATTAGTAATATGAACAAACATGATGAACTAGTTTGGGAAGATGCTAGTGGCAGCAAGTACAAGGTTAGCTCCGGGTATAGAAGGATGGTTAAAACCAAGGAGGTTTCTTTCCCTTGGTCCAAATTGTGGATTAAGGAACTTGTCCCTAAAGTTGATTTTTTTCTTTGGGTAGCCATTCAAAATAAGATTTTAACATTGGACAACCTTATTAAAAGAGGCAGAATTTTCCCAAATAGATGCATTACGTGCAAAGATAATGAGGAAATGGGTTTCTCACCTTTTCCTTCATTGTCCCTTCACTAATGATATGTGGAGTATTTTGTTTAATGTGGTTGACATTAAATGGGTCAATCCCTTTTCCTTGGAAGATCATAGGAAGTTTTGGTGGTTACCCTTCAAACATCCTACTATAAAGCTGCTTTGGATCATTTCTTACGAATCTTACCTCATGTTATCTGGGCCATATGGAAGGAAAGGAACAACCGAATTTTTAGAGAAAGTGCAAGCATTGTAGTTCAGACAGCTCGTAAAGCAATTGCTTTTATTAAGGAAAACATTTCGATGAGTAAGTCTAAGGATAATTTCAACGAGGTGGAAGCCAAAATTGCTACTAGATGAAATATCTAAGTTGATACCAACCTTTGTCCTAATAGAATTCAAATCATTGGGAAAGAAGTTAGATGGATTGCCCCCTCTCCCAGTTGGTTTAAGTCTAATTTTGATGGGGCCTCTAAAGGAAACCCGGGGAGGGCAGGAGGAGGAGGTATTATAAGGGATAGTTCCGGTTCTATTATAGCTTCCTATGTTGGGAACATGGGCATTCAATCCAATCACATGGATGAGGCTCTTGCGGCTTTATGGGGCATTAAACATGCTATGGAATTGAACCCTTCTCAACTTTGGGTGGAAGGTGATTCTCTAAACATCATTACCTGCATTAAAGGAAAGAGTAAACCTAGCTGGTCTATTTGTAATATTGTTGAGGAAACTATTGATATTCTTCATTCTTCTGAGCAGTTTCATATTCATCATACTTATAAACAAGGTAATAACATTGCTGATTGCTTTGCTAATATTGGTGTTGAGACCCGTGGTTTTAAAAAATGGTTTGGCGAGGAAATCTCTCATGAAATTCTGAGCAAAATCAATCATGTGGCGAATATCTCCAAATCTTTTAATAAACCCCCAAATTGATGTGACACGTATTTGTACTTTTGAGCTGTATTCTTTATTGTTTTGGTGTTAATCGGGCTTATTTTGCTCTCCATTTGAACCGAGTTTAGAGAATTCGTTTGCAGGTTATTGAGTTAGGGCTCCCCCCTCATTTTCTTTCCAACGGCCAACATTGCAAGAAATCGGCGGGTTTCGTCTCTACAATGGGAGGGGATCCTTGCAATTGAACCAATCCTATACAAAGCTTGGAAAGATGACATAATTCTTTGGAGTATCTTGCAGACCGGTGGTTTCTCAATTTTTTTGGCAAGAATCCAGGGATATGATCCCCATATCTCGTTAGAATTCGCCAAGAGTTGGAAATAGAGATGGGTATCCATAAAAGACTTGGGCATTGAAATCTCTTAAGAGCTGATTGCTACAATCACAGTTCTTAGTAGGGATAGCATTAAATTTCAGAAAAAGGATTGCAATAAAGAAGAAGAGGAAAGCAAATTTCTCCAGGAGGGCGAGCAGCTCCCTCCCTTTCAAAGTGGCTTTCTGGAAGATTCCCTCCCCAAAACTTTTAATGAAGTGGCTATGCTGATAATGAAGCATATCACATTGGATGGACGCTTCCAGGTTGTCAAACCCACCATTTGGTATTCCACAACCACATCAGGGATCAATACCGGGTTAGTATTCCTTTTTTCATCCTCCTTCCATTGGAAGCCTCTATTCTAGAGATTCAAAGGGGAAAAAGAATTGTTCCCCTGCATCAAGTTATAATTCTCCTCATCTATAACCATGTCATCGATAAGATTCTCAAACCCTTTATTGGGATTATGTTTAATCCCTTCAAATCTGGGGAGAAGTCTAACAAGACTCTTGGTGGTAAACCGGTTTCTCAAAGAATTTTAAGAAACCATAGTAGAAATGAAAGGAGGAATCTGGATGGGGAAGACTTGGTGAATGGAAACAATAGGGATAAGAAGGCTGCCAAATGTTTGTTGCCTATGAGAAAGAACTCTGAAGTGTTGGCTCGGTCTAGGAAAGATTCTTCTCAGAGAGAAAAATTTGAAAGAGAAGGTTGCTTGTCTGATTGAGGAGAAAATTTCCTTGGAGGAGAGGATCTATTCTATCCAAAGTTTTGGCAAGTCTACTTTGGATAGCTGAGCTTTACTGATGGGATTAGGGAGAAGATTCAAAGTCTGTTGAAAGATTTGAAAACAACTGTATCTAGCAAAAAGGTGACCCTTACTGCAATGTGCACCTAGTTCCTTTGTCCTTTTGTCTTTTTGCTTGTTGTTTTGGTGTTGTAGTTTGGCTGTTTCTTTGCTGTTCTTGGTAGTTTTGTTTCCTCTTTGTCCGTTGCTGGTTGTAAGGTTATATTTGGGCAGTAAGGCCCCTTCTTTTGATGTAACAGGGTTGCGCCCCTGCTAATTTGCCCCCTTTTACCAATAACTTAAAAAACTGAAAGAATAAAACACACATATAATTATTGTTTTAAAATAACAATAGGTTCACTAATCTTCAACCACCATAAAGACACCTTAGATCTGTCAAACTGTATCCTGTAGCTCTCTTATAAAAAGTGTCGTCTACAGACATTATGTTCCTTTGCTAAAGAGTGTCCTATAAAAGACATTAGCCTCATGTGTTTGGCCCTTTAAATCATTTTAATTTTTCTAACCAATATGCTTGAGGATCAAAAACACTTCTCTTAACCTATAGTATAACTATTAAACTATAATAAAGAAAGAGCATCTTCTCATTGAATGGATTGCATCAGTTCACTGCTGGTTCAACATCCTCATTTTCATGAATGTCGAAATTTACGACACATTCAAGCATTAGACACCACCAATGTTACACAATCTTTAAACCAATTAAAATATGCAAAATTGGGATACCACAAATCATTACAGAAACAAAGAGATTTACATACTATACCCAATTTATAAACTAATATGAGTCTACATCAGCTGTGCAGCATTTGAACACAACCAGCATTTATTCCAGATACTTTGTGCTCATTTCATATATGGACTTGTTCATACTGCATGCTAGGCTCATAAGTTCTATTAAAGTGTATATGCATAGAAGAATGTGGGTGGGTAAAATTTCATACATGAGCAGTTAATATGCAATCATCTCCTTCCTGGTCATTACCAATTATCATACCTTTTCTCCTGCCATAAAGTAGATAAAATTAGAATGTAGTTGGTTCCAAAAATAGTAAATAATTTACAAAGACAAAGTCACATTTGCTAACAACTAATAATTGAAGGAGTAAAACAAAGAGAAAGCAAACAAATAACATGCTGTGAGTGATCTGTATTTATTAGCAGTAATTACCGATTGACTCGGGGAAGGTGAATCTGATCAATTATATCATTTATTATTTGGAAACTAAACTTCCTTTCCTTCAGGGATAATTTAGGTTCAAATTCAACGGAAAAATGACCAAGATCGGACAAATACTGAGAAGCAAACATCAATAATGAAAAAGCAACTCTAAGACAAGTTTCAAGCACAACCATAGTCAAGCTGTAACAACTAGCAATTACAAAGAATGTAAAATCACCTGTTGATGTCACCAGTAATCGGGCCTTGAAATTCTGAAGGGGCTTTTAGCTCTATGAGCATTATAGGTTCCAGTATCACTGGCCTTGCTTTTGTATAACACTGTTTAAAGAAATAAAATAAAACAAAAAAATGCAAGGAACTATGCAGGATCCATAAGCACGTAGAACATGGTACCATACAGTTAAGAAATTCAATCAAACTATTAAAAAGTTAAATACGAGTGGATTCCCGGATCCCCATTCTAAAGAAACCTTTGATTGTTGTTCTTATATGAAAGATATTAAAAAAATCAGACGTAATCAGATGACATTAAGTTAAAATAGCAATAAATCTTACCAGTCTGAAGGCATATAATGCAGCAAGCTTAAAAGCAAGTTCACTAGAATCTACAGCATGGGCTGCCCCATCTGTCAAGACCACCCTTATATTCTCAACTGGATGACCAATTAATGAACCTCTGTACATTAACAAAAAACAACAAAAATAAAGATAAGGCGACTATAATAAGGACACATTTCAATTCCTCTCTCCACCACAAATTGAACTGGATGTATAGTTCAAAAAAAATGAGACTTCTTGGGCTAGAGGCTCAGGCTTTGAAAATTAAATGAATATAGGAACATACGAGTTGCATGCTTCTTTAAACCCTTTCTCGATAGCTGGAATAAATCCTGAAGGTATTGCTTGTCCAATCATCATATTTTCAAATTCAAATTTTTTGTCAGAACCCTCTGATAATGGTTCAATATACCTGCCCAAAAAATACAAAAAATGGCCCATTACAGACAACTATGAACGATGAGTAGTAAAATTGATATAGAAAGATTGCAAGTTCAAAAAATAGGTGAGGCTAGGATCGAAGTGGTAAAGACGCCATAATTAATTTTTTCATAGGCATGCTACTAACAGGCCAACCGGAATGCAAGCCTAAGTCCTTTAATATCGAAACTAAGAGAATCAAGATGAGGATCCTCTATTAAAGAAAATAAATATTACATGTAGGATGAATTACATTATAGATATTTTATCGATGATGGTATCCTAATAGTTCATTTCTTCACCCAAACTTCATCATCCATAACAAAGAAGGTACTTGATATCTTACTTTGACCTTTTCTGTAGGACAGACCAGAAGAGTATACCATAATGTGGTCCCTGGCCCAGACTGGACTAGAATTCCTCAAGGAATATCTAAGTTGAATTTGGATGAGAAAATCCGGGCCAAGCAAAAAGAAAAGGTGTAATTAAAAACAATGTCAGGAATCCAGCATCAACATACAGGATAGGTCCAGATGAGTCTCCAAAAGATAAGGCCAAATTTTCAATTTTACCCATGTGCTTGAATTCAGCATGCATGTGGAGATTACCAATTTAATCCTAGAGGGGCAATTACATGAACAATGTATTTTTTAACAGTAGATGCAAGGATTAAAGTGTAATGTCCCCTTTTCAGAATTAATTAATTATGGATATCTAAAGCTTATTTTTGTTATTTTCCGTAGGCTAAGGGGTGATTAAAAGAGGAAAAATAAATTAATTAAATGGTCCAAGGGTAATATTATATTTTATTTGGAAAAGGGGCAGTTAAATTATATTTAAATAACTGAAATAGAATAATATAATAATAGAAACATGTACTTCTATTATTAGGTGCCAAAGTCGAAGTTTGTAATTAAATAAAGCATTCTATAATGGGAGCGCCAAGTATAGAATGAGCTGCATGAGGAACAGATCCTATTTTTAGGGTAGGAGGAGGATAAAGTATTTTTAATGTGTTTAATTCTAATATTAGGATGGGGCACCAACTTGAGGGGAATAAAGTAATTATTTTAATAGTTTTTGGGAGCATGCACATAAACCAAAAAGAGGCGCCCACTTTGGAAGGAAGGGAAGTTATAAAGGCAGATTTCAAGATCATTGGAAGGACATCTTGGAAATTGATGAATTATGTTCTTTGTCTGCAAGTAGCTTCTGCTTCTGCAAACAGCAACAGAGGACGAAAACCCTCATTTGCATACGGAATTGGGGACGAAATCCCCCACTTCTCAGCTGGGAAACTCTATTCAGGAGTTGCAGAGGTCTTTCAGGGTGCAATTGTTCCACAAGTTCAGCACCAGGCAATTGTATTCAGACACTGCTATTGTTTTATTGTATATGGTTGGGAATAAATAATTAAATAAAAGACTGTTTTTTTCCATAATGGTTCGCTGTTTTTATTTATAAAATTCAGATTATTGCTGCTGTTGTAAAAGTTCATTTTAGCAATACTGCTGCTCCTAGGATTTAACGGGAATATCCAGATTTGCTAGCAGTTTCATTTTTCAGGGATATTACATAAAGATCGATATCCACAGATTTTTTTTGGAGGTCAAGAGATTATCCAATTAGTTCACAAAGATTGATTAAAGCGCATGCAAAAAAAGATTACAAAAATTTTCCGCATCAGTTAGCAAATGCAGCTTGGAACCAAATTCAAGACAGTTTCAAGAAAGAATATATAGAGTGAAATTGTTATCCTGAAACAAGAACTCCCCTAATATTCAATTCACAGAGTTTCTGGATTTGGACTGAATAAAAGTTTTATTATGAAACATGAGTGTGAAAATTCTCACAATTCTAAACATCTGCCCAATCTAAGTCGCAAGGGTTGTGGCCCTGTTCAGCAAGGATAAAATTTAAGAAAATTAACCCGCTGATAAAAATCAGGAAAATTTTCACAATTAAGTTCAAAGGGTATAGATCGCCATTTTTTATTTTTTCATTTTCAAAAACGAAATGCCCAATAATATTAATAAATATAAATACTACTAAATAGCTTCAAAAACTACAAGATAAGATTGCCAAACATATGAACGATCATAAGTTGATTGAAATCGGGACATAAAATACATATAAAACCACAATTTTAAAGACTTCCATTTTTCATAATGTGGTAGCCCAAATGCTAAAGCATTTGGAATTAATCTCAAACTTCCTATAGATTGCTCTCTAATTTTTACATCAAAAAAAATCTGTCATCAAAAGAAATTCTCAAGGAATCTATAGGTGCCGATGATCCATAACCATAAATATTAGCCTAGAAGGTGCTCTCCACCAAATTCTGCAAAAAACCTCATGAAATGGTGTAACTGATTTGACTCATGCCCTCAAGGTGCCTATCGTCACAAGGAAATAGAAGACATTCTCTCTTTTGGTTTAACAAGAGGCACAAAACGAAAATATCTGTGTTGGAGCCCATGAGATTAGGAAAACAAAGGGAGGTGAAGCTGCCATTTGCCCTAAAACCAGGATTTCAACCCAGGGACCACTCGAAACAGCTCATCCGTTTGCTTAACAACCAGGTTCCACTTTTCTATGCATGTGGATGGACCACAAGGTGCTTGGTAGCTCGAATCATCTTCTACATGGAGTAGGGAACCACTCAAAAGCATCTGAAAGCAACTGAAAGTCACTAAAACAAACCTTTTAACAACCCCTCATAACTCCATTTCTACTAAAACTAAGCTCTGAGTGTAGCCCTCATTAAGAGCTTTCCTACAGTACCATCTGCAGGCGAAATGGAGGCCTCATTCAAAAGTTACGAGCAAAAGAATAGAGCCCAGCCGTACCACCATGATGACGTCCCCAAGCTTCAATTTGCACTAACACAAACCGTCAAATATAAGTTGGTGGGGAGCTCTATCAACGAATCTTTCATCTCACGAATAATTGCCATGTGCACTATGCCTTGTGTCCCATATCGGCGGCCTAGGGGCATGTGGGGAACACGTGCAAGGGAGGAATCCTTTAGAGGGCACAGATAGACAAATTACTCACGCTTGTTCAGTCGTACACCATGTGTTAATCATCGGCCTTGTTCTGGACTTGGGTGGAGGAGCCTATCACTTGAGCAAGTCTATGAAGGTCGTGAATGTCGATTGGTGACATGTTTCCCATCTTATCTATGTCATGCATCGATGACTTGGTAGGTATCAAGCTTTGACACAAGCCTCAAAGAGTGTGGGGCTCTAATGCTTGCCATTTGGTATGCATCGGTGAAGTTGCCTAAGATCGTACCAATCGGATAACTCTTGTGCAGCTTGAAAGGGGCAGGTAAGGCTGATGGCTGCCATGTTGCAAGCTTGGACACATGGTTAATTTGGGACTAGGCAAAAAGAACGAAGCTTAAGGCAACCGATTCTCCTAACTCCGTCAATTGATGTCACTTGGCACCCATCGCCACTCTACAATGTTTAGAGACCAAAGACAAGACTCGAAGTCTCGCAAAGCACGGCAAGACCGATATTTGCCACTTGTCTATCATCAGTGAGGGCATTGAAGTCTGCGACAAAGGTTAAGTCTAGACTAATAACCAATTGCCACGTGCCCCTTGTCGCTTCAATAAGGTTTGATAGCCTACTCCTTAAGAAGAATGAAGGGAAATGAACGTCTTCGAACATCTTGAGGCCCAAACAGGCTCAAAATTGACTATCATTTAAATCCAACTATGAACTTAGAGCTACCCTGTGAAGGTAACTATGACAAGTTTTGAGGCATCAAAGTGCTTAAGAAGACTAAAATCCATGATCAGACCTTCAAGTTCTTGCTTTTGTGACAAATTGCCCAAAAAAAATAATTGTGGGCTCATTTTGGCAGCACAGCCATGAGCATATCTAAAGTAAAAGTGCATGTTGCCAAGTGTGAGGGACTAATCAAGGGATCCATCAATATTGTTTATTCTATATTACATGCATCTCATCATAGGTTTGGGAGAACTACAAGTGGCTTGATCACTCTTCAGAGTAGTGGTATGTAGTGCATCACATCAATGGCGATGTGGTGAGGAAGCCCATCCCAACCATTGTTAACCCTCGTTTGGGTCTTAAGCAAAAGGATTAAGGTTTTATGGCAAGGATAAGCTATATCTCATTACCGCACAGTCATTGCACAATTCCAAGCCCAAAACTCCAATCACCAGATACAAGCAAATAAGATCACAACAATCAAATAACATGTGTATTCCCAAAAGACAAGTTAGTAGTCCTTGTGGCAGTTTTAGCACCAAAGGTGTCTTACTTCCCACAAACCTGTCTTGCACTAATTTTTAGATCTAGATATTTTCTAAACAACTTAACGACACACTAATCTATATCACACAATTTTTCCACATAATTTGATTCCTCTCTCTAGCCCTGAAACCTTAATTTTACTTTATCAATTTCCAATTGGCACACCATTGGAAAAATCAAGAGTAGCACAATTTAGGACATAGACCCTAATTTCTTACTATTGTTAGTTGTAAGACATGTAGGCTAGACACATGATTCACGACTTATTATTCCCACACTTGGGGTAACCTCTTCCACATTGGAGGCATGCCTACACTGAAGGCATATCACACAGTGTTTTTTCAAGTTACATCTTTCTCGCTCTTATGCGTTAGTGATATATTGGTTCTTACAAGATGTCTTGCACGAACTTATACTTAATGACATGTGCTTTACTACAGATATTGTATTTTGCTTAACCTGATGATAATATTGCTTGCTTATATGTAGTGAGTTTGCTTGATCAAAACATACTATTTGTCGATTATGACATGTTCTATGCTATATTAATCACATGTTCTTGCATACTTCTATGTTGTCTCTGGGGTGATTCCATAATTCTTGTTTTTTATATGCTTCTATGTGCGTTGTATGACTTGTTTGCTCTATGCTTCTTGTGTGATTATATCTAGTATTAGTAATGGTCAAATCATTATGTTGTCAAGTTGTCATGTAAGTCGAGTTGTCAAATATTTTTGTAACGTGCCTACTTGTCTCATGTGCCATCATGTCATGTCAAGTGTCAAAGGATCCTTCATGTCGAGTTATAATTGATAGAGTGCTTATACGAGCTTCATTGTGCTTTGGTTGGTAATTTACATGAATTTCTAACAATATTTACATATGCTTATTCCCTGGATAACACACTTTATACTTGTTTTATAACGTTCATATCATGCTTACACACATTTATCTTTCCATGTTTAGTATACATGCTTCATATGGTTTAGCTTATATCCTTTTTATACGCACCTACTTTATATCGTTTATCTTTTAGTACTTTTTACAAATGATGCATATGACCACTTTTATTTTTAGATGGGTGCTACACAAGAACATCTCTCACCTCAAAAGGAGGAATATTTTGGACTTGTTCGCACGTTCACACGAGAGAGTATGCATATTCAATCATATTTGTTGCATTCTACACATTCAAATCAAAATCCTATTCAATTTTGGTAGAGTTTGAACAGCATTTTGGCAACAGATTATCATCGCATATTCAAAATTTTGGGTATCTTCACTTGCAACAAGATCCCTTGCCCTCAACAGCCCAAAAGTTAATATTTTGCTCCAGATGTTCTAGAAGTCAAAATTCTTCAGTCAAGAGTATGATTTTAATGTTAAGCATATTTGTGTGACCTTGAAAATCGCTTCTTTACTAGATCAGTTCATAAGCATTTTCAAATCAAAATTCTATACAGTTTTGGCAGAATTTTACCACTTTTTTGGCAGCTGATTATCATCATGTATGCTGAATTTTGGGTACCTTCATTTGCAACAAGATCCCTCAACCTCAACAAAACGAGTTGATATTTAGCTATAGTTATTATAGAAGTCAAATATCTTATGTCGAGAATATGATTCTAATGTTAAGCACATTTGTGTCACCTTGAAATTCACTTCCCATTAACAAGATCAGTTTGGAGTTTTAGCATTGTCCAAACAGCAGCACCCTTCTTCACATTCAACACTTCACATTGGGGCATGTACACCCCATGGCACACTATAACATTAAGCAAATCGGTAGCATAGTTCAGCATAACCACCAAGTACAACCATTCTTGCGCACATTTCATTTTACTACAAATTTTCAAACACAAATTATCAAATTTTGGCGAATTCCCAATACAAATTTATACAAATTGTTCTCAAGCTTTGATTTGGGCATCCTTTCCTTGTGTTTCAGGTTTCTCGTGTGAATTGGCAAAGACATTTCAAAAGTTTATACCACCATCCTATGATCAAGATTCACAAGATTTGTGTATCCTTTTTTCTTTTAATCAAAAATTTGTCAATACTAGATTAATTAGGGTGCAATATGTAGTACCCTAAATTTGGTCAAAGCAATTGACATTTCACTTTTTGTAATTATTTCGGAATTGCAAGCGATGTCCTCAGGGATATTGTTAGGAGCAAGGGTAACTAGAAACAGTTACACTGGGTTGGTTAGTGGCAATACTTGTGAGAGAGCTTTCATGTGCAATCAATGTTATAACGCCTTAAATACCTTTTACAACCTTGCACTCATCATTTTATAGTCCCCCCAATAAATCACCTTGTTATCCTTTTACGACCACATCCATATCTACTTACAACACACTTATACCTCCCGATGTCACCTTTGAGCAGCTCCTGAATCTTCCTCCATCTTCTCAGACTTCCTTCTAAGACAACAAGATGGCACATTACCCATGGCTGACAGTATCAACCATGGTCGATAATCTTTGGATTTTAATTATGGAAGCTGATTGCATCAACCACACTCAATGCTTTCAACTAAAGGAAACTATAATGTTTAACCATAATCCCTATATATACACACCATTTGAGTGCGTTTGCCACACATCATCGTCAATCATTTAGCCTGCTTGCACTCGTGAAATAAAGGAAACTATAATGGGAAATCATGATCCCTATATATACGCAGCATTGAGTGCTTCTGCCACACATCATCATCAATCATTCAGTTTGCTTGCGCTCGCAAATTTGGTCTTAAGGTCTTGAAGTTCTTGAAGTTTGCTTGCTAATCTTTTGGGATCTACACTTAGAGCGTTGGGTACTTAACATTCTCAAGCATAAGAGTTGCACTTGCTATGATTTGTAAAAACCTTTGGCATTTTTAGAATCTTCAAAAAATGGCTTTTCTACCTCTTCTTTTATTCGTGTGTGGTGCCCCACATTAACTCTCTCATAGGGTGTTGCTAATCATGGTGTCTGCATAAGGGTAAGTATCTCTAACCTCTCATTTCCTTTATGTTATTTCAGATTTGATTGGTCATGCATAGGTTAGAATAGAGTATCATATTGTTAATCTATTGTTTTATTATCTATAGGTCCTTAATTTACAATACCCCTTTTGGGTTCTACAACCTATCAATCCTTACAATCCATGTTTACAAGTCTAGCATAAGTACCTTTATCTAGTTTCACAATCTATATAATCAATCTACATTCGGGAACTAGTTAGACGGCACTCACTATCTGAGATCTAAGCTTTGGAACCCGATTTCTTTCATAAAATGTGGAACAACGCCTACCACATCCCCAGCTTTTAGCAACCTACAACCCTCTTGTGTGTAGTTTTACAATGGTCCTTTCATTATCCTAGTCTATATTATCTAGAAGAGAAAGAGGATAGTCTATTACACCACTCTTTACTTGCATTCATTCTAGAGAACCCAACGTGAATCTTACTCCACCCTTTAAGCGAGTCATATATGTGTATGTCATAAAAATCTAAAAAACTTATTTTCTATCTTCTAATCGTCTCTTATAATACAATCATGTCTTCACCACTTAGCTTTTTTCTAATGACCATTAATTCATTTACATTTTGTATGGGTTGTTCATTTCTCCCTCCTCCATCCACCAACAAACACACACAATCATGATGTACTTTCTCACAATCTCAATCTCAACAAACCATCCAATGTAACATGTACAAAGTAAATTGTCTTTGGATCAAAAAATTGCTCCGATGGATTTCTGGAAATCTTCCCCGAACCCTAAACGACTGTCGGAGAAACCTACTCATGCTTTTGGCGACCAGGTTGGAGGTGGCGTGGTTTTGCAGTCCCCTTTCGCTGTAGCTATGCAAATCACATATTTATCTATCGGTTTTGTGGGTTTTGGCGGCGACCCTACACAAGTGGTGCCGGATTTTCGAGCCCATCAAACTAATGCAAGCATGGGGGCCATTCCCTCTGTTGCTCCTTTAGAAAAAGCGGGCTCTGATACTGTTACTCGGAAGCGCTCTTATGTTGTTACTTCCTCTTCTTCACTTTACAAACCTCTCTTTGCTACCAAGGCTTCTCCTCTGGTCACTCTTGGGGAATCAGTGTTAGAAACTGAGGATTTCTCCTCCTCCAATGGCTTGATCTGCCACTTCAATGGACTCTAGCCAGGTCTTCCACTCCTTCACTCGTTGATTGCTACGAACTGGCGTTCTCTATTTTCAGGTAGGATTGACATTTACCCTTGTGCAAGGGGTTTCTTATTATAGCTTTTAGCATAGAGGATGATAGGGCTATTATTCTCTCAAAGATTTGGGAACTACAGAATCATCACTTGTTGATGAAACCATGGTTCCCTACTTTCAACCCACTCACAGCTTCGTTCACTGTTAAACCGACCTAGATTTGTTTGTCCCATCTGTCGTTGCAGTTTTGGGAGAGGAAAGTCTTACTGCTATTGGTAATGTTTTGGGTAAATTTTTATCCATTGATTCCAACACAAAATCCTACAACCACACTACTTTTGCACAGATGTTGGTGGATTTGGATACTTCACTTGATCTACCTGCTTCTATCAACCTCAAAGTGCTTGATAGGGTTTGGTCACATCCCCTTGATTATGAAGGATTGCCCTTCAGATGTAGAAAATGCTTTAACCTAGGCCATCTTGCTTTAGATTGCCAGATGGTGAAGCAGAAAGCTAAGAAGGAAAAGGTTTCTTGGTGGAAGGACTCTCATCAAGATCTTTTATTTATTGATGTGGAACCTAAGTAAGCTATTGACACTAAGGATGGTTCTGATAAGGATTTCGTTCCAAACTCACGGGTTGCACCTTCGGAGGAGAAGGTTGGAGCAATTATGGCGAATCAGGTGCCAAAACTAATTTCAACTACAGCTACTAACGGTGTTGTCACCAGTTCCACTATTGAGAAGTCCAATTCTGGCAGTTTGGCTTCCTCTGAGAATCGACTTCCAGTTCACTCAGATAAAAATGTAGATCCTAATAGGAGTGATGACTGGACTGTCGTTAAAAGGGGAAAAAATACTTTTTCCATACATCTAAGATCCCATGTAAGGGATGTTACAAGGTAATTTGGTTTGAGCAGTATCTTGAGTGTTGCGGTCTACTTTTTTATCCTCGTTATTTCCTTTTGACATTCCCCTTTGTTGTTTGGGCCTTCCTCTTTGTTATGCTTTATTGTTATATCTAGCCTTGAGGGCTTGTTGTACAAGGATGTGGGTCCTTCCAAAACCCTCTACCTTTACCAGTTTCCAAAAATGTAACATGTATGAAGATCCACAAGATGATCTTACCATATTCAACATATATCCGAACGAAGATTCACAAGATCATCTTCCCTTTATTTGTCCCCCTATCATCGACAAAGATCCATAAAAGGGCCTTCCCATCTCTTCTCACTTAACTATGGTTTAAGATCCACAAAACAATCTTCCCATTTATGATCCACTTGAACATACCAATTTTCACCTTGATATTAGCAAATGGCATTTCAATCTTTTAACCCTTCCCACCCATTGTTTATAGTAAAACCACCAATTAGGTGCTTCAAAAACTTTCAAATTTCTTCTCACCATCTACAAAATCAAACATATTTGAAGGCTATGATAGGCCAATTTCAGCAGAGAAGCCTGACACTGTTTGGAAAAATTCAGACTATTCTGATGACATCAACCACCTTGATTACATCATGGCTGATGTTGTTTTATTTGAATCAGTCTCAACTAACTGCATCAACCACCTTGTTTTTTTATCATGGTCAATGCCATTCAAAAGTTTGCTGTTGCTGACACTATGTCACCCTGCATCATCTGTAACTATCCAATCTCTGATTTTAGCCAGAATCTCACATTTAATCACCATACTGATAAGAAATGTGTGGATTTCAAACATGAACCGTCCTACAATATACCATGACCTCACATTTTGAGGCAACTTTCACATGCCCCTCTTATCTTCACACATTTTGGGGCATCTCTTGATGCCTATCCTCTTTATCAGAATTCAGGGCATCCACTAATGCCCATCCTCCTTTTTCATTATGCTTGGGGGCATCTTCTAATGCCCATCTTCTCATAGTTCACATTTTGGGGCATCTACTGATGCCTATTCTTCCCTCATTTCATGCTTTGGGGCATCTTTCAATGCTTACATTCGCTTTCTTCTAATATTAATAAATTTCTACTTTTATCATCTTCTTACCTTTGGGGCATATCCTATGATGCCTATTCCCACTCATCCTTTAGCTTGGAGGCATCTTACTTCCATTCCTCACCATCTAACATTCCAACCAAAAATCTTGTCATCATCAAATCCAAGCAAATTCAACTCCAAGAAATCTGCTAAGAATATAAACCTCCTCTTTGAGAGCATACCCCACCAAGGGTGTGTTCTCCTTGTGTATCTATGTATGCATGCTACCTCGCATGTCATAACTACTTGCACTTGCTTCTTATCACATGTCTTTCTCTATCATCTTATCATATGACACTCTTTCCTTCTTTCCTGTACATAGCTTTCTTCTTTTCTCTTGTTGTACTTAATTAGATATGTTTATCATAATTATTTAGTTAGCGTGTTTTTGATTATGATTTTATGTAGTAACACGGTACTGACATCTTATGTTTCCCCTTATAGTATCTTCTATATCGTATTCTTCATACTCCTATGCTTTCATTCACCTTATATTTATAGACATGCTAGTTTGGTTGAATCCTTGTAGTTATCCTTTACATAGTCACCTTACATCTCATTACCCCCTTAACATCCCTACAGTGGGTTAGGTTTGATGTTGGGCTCTAGCTACCCCTTTCATATCATACTACCGTTCCTATTACTTGTTTAAGTGATAGGCCATTTTCTAACGTTCTAACTACCCCTTTACATCCTTATCTTGCCCATTAGTTTCTCGATATAGTTTCTGGCTAGAATACATTCTTAGTTTGCCCATGATACGACCTTTTCCTAACTATTACTATCCATCATGGGTTCACATGTTTATATCCTATGTTTACCTACCTTTTGGTTTTTTGACATTATCTTGCATTTTTACCCTTTGGATACTACTACCACCTTATGATCAAGATTGTTATATCCTCTGATTTTAGTTTTTGAGTTTGCATGGTAAGACCCTCAAGCTCTCCTCACAAGTGCCCATCCACTATGATCTTACTACTTGTTCTCCTTCAGCTCCCTACCTTAGCTAGGAGTCCTCTTAGATAAATGGAATAGTTATGGTTGAGAGCACTCATTTTATCTCCTCAAGTCAGTTTATGTTTCTTGTAGCTCAAGTGCAATCTATTTATCTATCTACTTGTCTCTCATCCACATTTAACCCTATCTTGTGGTGAAAGTATCAAATTTGTCCGTCATTGTATCATCTCCTTTTTACATCATGCTTGGGGCAACCGAAACAATAGCTCACTATCTACCTTTTATTACACACTTCCTATGAGGCCCACCAAGGTCGTTATCGAGATAGCACTCTTTTTTACATTGCAATTCTTGGAGAGTATCTACAGTGTAATGGTTTTTACATAGTTTCTCTCTTTATAGCGGCTAGGTATAAGCTCTCTAGGGTCATTGCCATCTTTCACACCCATTTTATCAACCTTTCAAATATAGGAAAGAGGAATCTAATACAAAGCTAAAAGAAAAGATCTAAATTCCATATTATCAAAGAAAAATCAGGCAAAAGGAAACAAAAAAAGCAATTATTGCAAGCAAAAAATGTTAATCACAAGCAAAAAAAGACTTGATATAATCATTTGGCACACTCCCTATTCTAGTTGAAACCTCAAACTCCACAGTGGCCTCATTACAGGGCTTGAAGTCCTTTGGGGTGCGGTAGGTTTTCTAACCGGGGTAGGAGGTCTTATATCTATTAATTATTACCCCTTCCTTTCCACGCAAAAACCTAATCATCGTAGTAGGGATACAACCCCTTAAATGAGGTCTTGAGGAATGAGGAAAACATCTTGGGAAGGTAGGATACATCATTTACTATCAGAGCATCTCATAGATGACATGAGATAACTTTATACTTCACTAATTTTCCTTCATTGATACCTACGTATTCAGAGTTACTTCACTTATTAATTTTAAATACTCACTAGTATTTGTCAATATCATTTGTGTGCCTTGATTATAATAAATAACTTAGTTTTATCCTTGGTGGCACCCATTTTTCCTCTCCAATTAGATCATTATGTCCCATTGTCTTAAGCATGATATATCTTTATGTCTTTCCCAGTCTCCTTTCTATCCTATTTTCTCCACCGATCTTTTCAAGAAATGTTAGCATTATAACGAAGCACTCGGGTTTAAGGACATTCCCTTATACCATTCATACTTAAGTATCTTTTACATCTTTAGGCTTTCACGACGCTCTCTCTCGATCGTTACTATCTTTTCTTTCGGATTCCTCCTAGCTAACTTAAGGGTTCTCCATGTTCCATCCTAGTGACTAATTATCAATGGGCCTATTAATGTGGTTGATTCTTTTTTCGGCTAAAACCTTACATCTTACATACACAAGTCGCTCCACTTTATTGTGAATGAACAAAAAGGGAAATTTATTGTTGGCCAAGAGGTCGGGGATCCAACAGACACACTCCACTATACCCACGACAAATGCTTACAATGAATTGTAAGGGAGGAATTTGCTTAAAGATGGGGGAAGGGGAGTGAGAAATTAGATAGGAGAAATTAACTCTGCAAGTAGAAAATCAAATTTTTGCTAAAGCTAATTAGAAGTTTCACATTCACAACTTATAGGAAAGAAACAACCATGTTTAGAACGTCAACGATCATAGGAAACCATGCACACAAAGTTGCACACATTCATACATCACGAAAATAAGAAATCCCTTTCTTTATTGACATCTTAACAAGTTGTACAATGTTGGAAAATAGAGGAAAATAGGTAGGGAAAGTGGAAGAATAGCTATCTCTTTTTCCTTGCTCAAAAAATATCTCTTGAGTGCACAAAATTGACAACCCTTAAGCAAGAGTGTGTCATTACATTATATAGACCCAAAGAATACCCTTCATCTACCCCCATGTGACCTTTCACTTGTTCTTTTCACTCATGACTTTTTACATTCCTAGGAAAAAAAATTAAGTTCCCTTTTATTAGTTAAGGGCAACTTATTACATTTTAGCTATTAGTCACATTAATGAATAGGACGAATGTTATGATTTCTCACAACGAAGAATTAGAAAGGGGGTAGAGAAGAGGAGAAAGAATGAAGAGAAGAAGATGAAGGTGGAATGGAATGAAATGTGCCAATGTTGTGAATTGTGGATCTCTGAAATTTTTTTACAATGAGAAATTGCCATGAATGAATTGATGTTTAGAATCATTCTACATCTGAGGACAACAGGTGTTTCTCACCAAGATCCACCCCAAAGAAGATGTAGGATGGAGAACAATCTCTGATGACCTTCTGCTACATAGTTACATTTTTGTACTCGTCAAAAAGCTTTGACGAAGTGCATTTTGAACAATTTTTTCCCACCGGTGATGACCACAATTTAACTCATTTTACATGATGCTCAGACATTTCGGGTCACGAAATGAGTGTTGAGAAGTATTGTTTCAGGACTTCCCAATGTGAACTCGAGATGCACACGGGAACTTGTTACGATGATCATCCTTGAAACTTGATTGATGAACTTCCCTTATCTCATTGAGCTCACCCAGACATGAACTCACTTTAAATCACCCAGCTCCCCAAGTGATGAAGATGGATCCACTTGTTGCACCTTGTGATGCTCTGCTTTGCTTCTGAGATACAATTGAACTCAGGACAATGATGCTTCCAAGACCTCTATGAAGTTATCGTTCCTATGTTTGACCCATGAAACCATTTTACAACCCCGTGAAGAGTCCAAAAATTAGAAATATGATTGAGAATGAGAACTCTGCAACTTTCTACACTCAACACTGAAACTTTTTGTTTTTAGACCATGAGATCATGACCTGCTATTTTGGGACATACCACTTGTTTTGCTCCAATTTTCCCTATGAACCTTCTGGCACATTCCATCCTCTTATCGTTGCTGATGTATTGCTATTTTTAGCACATTTCTATTTTAGCAGGTTAGTTTTTAGAGACCTTCTATTTTGGGAAAGTTGTCATTTTTGTCATGCTTCTCATTTTTCAATCTTTCTCAATTGTCCTAAATGATCGAACTTGCAACTCGAGGGGACTTAATATTTTTAGCATGTGGGGAAGCATAGAATATGCCATTTTTAGAAAGTGGATAAAATGAACTTGGTTTGTGACGAGAATGATATTTTTTGATTCAGCTCACTGTCATTATTACGTGCTCCGAATTTCACCGTGTTTCACTTTCTGAAAGCTACTAGAAATAAAAAGCAAAAATTTCGCTAGTGAGAGCTTCGGGCATGAAGTTACCAAGGCAGCCATTAATGGATTCACGGAGCTTTTTGATAGGTTCTTTTCAACCTCCGATTGCAATGAAATCAAATCCATCGGGATAGGTTTTTCATTTGGAGTTTGTGTTCGAAATTTCTAGCTTCATTCGACTTTCCAGATTGATGGGAAATATGGACGAATGAGAGCATTTTGAGGCACAAAATGGAGTTTTTATTCCACGTAATAATAATCAAAGGCAATTTGAAATCTTCCATTTGTTGCAGCTTGATGGCCTCCAAAAATGAGGAGATGCTACAAAAATTTTGTTCAATTTGTGCTCCAGTATTGTGAATTTTATGAGCATTTCATCAATTTTGGTTCAAAGAGGGTTTCTAGCAAAATGGACATGGTTCCGGCTAAAAAAAGATGTTTGTTGTGTTGCAGAAGTGGAGGAGGATGAAAAATGAGGTGATAAAGTCAAGTGGCAAAGGACAGAAGTGGCAACAATGGAGGAAGGAAGTAAATCTCGGAAACAAAATTTTTCCTGAGAGTACGTGCAAGTAGAAGTGGAAACATCAGAAACAGTAATGGAAAACGAAAAAATTGCATAATTCTACAATAAGGGAAGGAGCACACTTTCTTTTCCTAACCGTCCCAAATTTTTGGGATGGTTGGTGTAAAAAAGTGTGCCCCTTCCTATTGGTCCACTTGACACATTCATGTTTGCAATTGAGGAAGGAGAGGGGGTTAGAAATGAAGTTTTTAGCCACCTGTCTTGGGTCACATGGTTGATCAAGGGCTTAAATGGGAGGAGAATTTTTTTGTGTCCCAACCATCCCAAATTTTTGGGATGGTTGGTGCAAAAAATTGGCCCCTTTCCCATTGGGCCATGTGGCGGTGTGTGACTGACGGAGCTGGGGGCTCAAAATCAGTGCATGGGGGCTTAAATTGGCGAAAAGAGCTCTGAAATGGTCATATTGAGGTTGAAGGGATTAAATGGGAGGGGGAAAAATTGTTTGTCCCAACCGTCCCAAAATTTTGGGACGGTTGGTGGGAAAAAGTGCGCCACCTTCTTATTGGCTCAAATTTCAAGGTAGAAAGTTGACTAACTCCGTAAGTCATTCCTTAGGGAGCAACTTTTCAAACTCGTAACTTGAGTTCCCAGAGGAGTTTTTTTATGTTCATTTATATGAAATTTCATGAAATTTTCCTTCTAAACACAATGGCTGGGGTCTCATTGCTTGATTTTCCTGAAACCCCCTAAAAAAAGGATTTTTCTTCATGCTCAAGGGTTGTGCGTGCTAAAAATTTATTGTGGATAGAACCACTTGAGTCTTGTGAAAATTTTAAAACCACCATCCTCTAGGTATTTTATTTATCTTTTCGATGATGTTTTTTTTGGCCTCCAACTCTTCACGGAGCTCCCAGAATCACTTCCCGAAGCTCAGGGGGTGTTTTTGCACTGTGCACTACTTCACCCTCCAGGACCCACTTTTGCTGAAAATGCTCCAAAACTTCTGAAACTTCCCAGATTATTCCAAAACCAATTAGAAAACAAATTCAGCTCTTTGATACACCTCCCTAATTAGTTCGAGTCCTTCGTTCTGCTTCAGGGGTGTATACCAGCCTTAAGAAGATTTAAAAAATCCCTTTCTTAAGCTTCATAAAGACCCCACATTGAAGAAACTTGTTTTGGAAGTGCTTGAATAGACTGGATATCTCTAAATCACATATGAACATGATGACACAACACATTAGACTACTCAGAGAGGTGGGATAAGACTAACACGGGGATTAGGGTGATCTGGAGGAGGGCTTGGGATGACCTTTAAGAAAAAAAAATCACTGTAGGGTATGGTTGTCATGCTTTCAAGTGTGAATTTTGCCCTTGCAAAAACTCATGACAACAAGAGGTCGATTAGTACAAGTTTCTTAGCTACCCCTTTACATCTACTTTTAGCATAGGTCGATTAATGTGTGTTTAGCCTACCCCTTTAAATCCTATATTACCTCCAAGATTGCAAGGATGGTTGACTAGATTCCCTAATAGAACCTTATTATCCTACTATGAGCTTTCTTACCCTATTGTTTGTATGCCTACTTATCATTTACCTACGTACACTTGCATTGCTTTTCCTCTCCTTGTTACTCTTGTATCTTCAAGGTTACTTTGCAGATCTATGCCCACCACAGTCGACACAAGAGGTAACATGCGCCCCTGGTTGCAGAAAGGTGATTATGAGGTAGGTATATTTCATTTGGGATGGGTTCATATTACTATGACTTGAGTAAATATTATTATCCCTTTTTAATGCTCATAAACATCAGTCATTTTGCTTTTGGTGATGCATTTTCTTTCCCCAAAGACTGTTATATTTACATGTTATATTATCTCCAAGAATTCTTGATTAATTAATTAGTTTCCCTAGTATCACCATTTTATCCTACTATGTGATTTCTTGCCCTATTTTTGTAAACCTGATTATCAACTACCAACAAACACTTGCAGTGTTTTTCATCTCCTTGTTAGTCTTGTATCTTTAGGGATACTATATAGATTTATGCCTGCCAAAGTCAGACAAGAGGTAGCATGTGCTCTCTGGTTGTCGAAAGGTAAGTATGTAGTAGGTATATTTCATTTAGGTTTAGTACGTATTACTATCATTTGATTTCATCTTATTATTATCGCTTTTTACTACTCATTCACTTCAATCATTTTGATTTTGGTATTGCATTTTTTTTCATAAAGAACATGTCATATATACTTTTCCTGACAAAAGATAATCTTCTGTTGTGACATATGTATACACCTAATTTTTCACTCTAACTTTTGCTCTTTGCAAGAACTATTGGCACATTGGCTTCCCCTATAGTCATGTCCTCAGGTATTGCTGTCCCCAAAAATTTCACTTGGAAATTTTGGGATACCCCTCTAAAATTTTGATCTTTTTGACTTGTGCTAATTTGCTCAGGATTTCTTCAAGAGATTGCAAGAGGTTGTTTGGTCCAAAAAGGTGCCATAATGGATTGTATGAAAATAAGGAAAATACGACCACCAATGCGTAGAGCTCGAGAAAATATGCACTTTTAGAAAAAACGACACCTAAAATGGAGCCACGGAGTGAAAGTTATGGCACTTGCAAGTTTTTGTTGCTACATCTTCCCGGACCCTTTCCAAAAATGGAAAAATTTATTCTCTACTTAAAAATGGAAAGAAATATAGTCTAGGGCCAAATCGTGGTTTTTCAGGCATGTGCAAAGTTAATTCGTAGTTTTTAAGAGGCAGAGGTTTTCTTTAATGCAAATCGTGGATTCCCAGTGTCTTGTCTACCAATTTGCAGGAATCCTCCCCATCCAATATCCACGCAGCTTTTGGGAATGTGCGCAATTGTTTTAAATAAATAAAAAAATCACTTAGGTGCAACTCGTGGATGTTTAGAAGCTTGTCTTCTAATTTTCAACGTCATTTTTGTATTAAAAAACACAAAGCAAAGTCACTTAAAGCAAATCGTGGTTCTTCAAGGCTGCGTCTTCCAATTTTCAACCATCCAGTCTCCTTCATATCCATTATAGTCTTTTAAGTGCAAATCGTGGATATATTCAATCCAGTCTTCGTAAAATCCACACAATTTTTAAAAGAGAAAAGCAAATCACTTAAGTGAATTGTGTGGATGTCTGGCATCTTGTCTTCCTTTTGCAAAGCATCCTCTCCCTTCTAAATCCACACAATCCTCCTCCTTCATAATCCACGCAGCCTTTTAAATAAAAAGCAAAAATACTTAAGGATTTGCGTGGATGTTCATGAGCTTGTCTTCTATTTTCCTAAGCATCCAATCACCCTAGCATCCACACAGCTTTAGAAAATCAACGCAGCATTTAATTGAGAATTACAAAGCATTTAAAAATGTGTGGATTCCAAGCTCTTTGTCTTCTAAATTCCACGCCATCCTCCTTCCAATTACCCACATAGGTTTTAAAAGGGAAGTAATTAAAGCCAAGTCGTGGTTTTTCCTAGTGGATTTTTCTCATTGCAAGCAGCCTTATCTCCCAAGTTCCACGCAATTTCACAAAGCAGACACTATAAAAGCATGCAATCCCTCAGTTGAGCCCACTTCTCTTTGCTTGCATCCGGAGAAATTCCCAGAATTTACAGCTGCCAATATAAAAAATATATATAAGGAGGATGAGTTGAATGTTTGTCTGAATTCTTTCTAGACAATTCACTCGTGCACATACTTGTGAAAATTAAGCAGAAGTCAATGTCAGATACATTGGAGATATCTTCAGAATCAAGGGAAGCAATTGCAGCTTCTGGACAAATAGATCCAACTCTCACAATGGCAAAATCTTCAGGCAAAGGTGGAAAAGGGAAGTCTCAGACAAAAGCAGATTTAGGCAAGCATGAAGTGTAACAGCTGGCATGTCTTCTTTCTTCTCCTCTTTCTTCTCTTCTTTCTTATTTTCTCAGACAAAATTGTAAAACTAAAAGTAATTGGTTAAAAGCCATTACTTCAAGTTGTTTGAAAAGGTCCTTTAATTAAGAATAGATGGCAGACATGCAATGCTTTGATTTAATCTTTAGATGCATGTCATGGAAAGAAGAAATCCAAGAGGAAGATTGCCAATTGTTCCCTTTTTATAGCTTCCACATGCTGGAATTCATTTGAAGTTTCCTATCTGTATTTTCCCTCTATGCACTATAAATAGTGGGAAGAGCCTACGGGTTAAAGGATCACAATTTGTTTATCAGAATTTGTTTAGCAGAGCATCCTCAAGTTGTTCAAACTTTATGTTGGAACCCTTGGTGTGATTTCTGTGAAAGCTAGGGAATTGAATAAAAGGTGGATTTTTGGAGAACGTTTTGTCTACAGTGCTTTGCTCATCACTTCTATTTAAGGTTTCAAATAAACTGTGTTATCGTAGATCTAGATTAGAAGCTATTCTTTTTCCTTACTGCTGAATGTTATGAGTTTTATCTGTTTATTTAATTTGTGTGGATGAGACCAACTCTGAAAGCTATTGGTTGAATCAACATATCTTCCTTTCTTCTTTCCTAAATTCTATTATTTCCCCCTTCTGCAAATATTTTGTAACAGCTGCTTACTTGCTACAAAATTACCCAGCTGTGGTTCACGAGTTGTGGTAATTAAAGTAAAACCCCCTTAAAATAGTTATTAGGATTCACCCTTACGAAATTGAGAAACATCTTACACAGGAGCCTCACCGTTAAATAAGGGAGATTTATCTCATGACTGCCTGGGTTTTTAGCTATGCATAAAATCTAGCCAACAGGTATATTTTCAGGAGCAAGGATACCTGAAAATGATTACATTGGGTTGGTTAGTGGCAATACTTGTCAGAGATTTTTGATGTGCAATCGACGTTATGACGCCTTCGATAACTTTTATGACCTTATAGTCTTTTTTTATACTCTCTAAAACATCACCCTTTTATCCTCTTACGATCACCTCCATATCTACTTACAAGACACTTATGCCTCTGTCACATCACCTTTCAGCACCTCTAGAGTCAGCCTCCATCGTATAAGACTTCTTTTAAGGACCCCAAGATGGCACATTACCGAGAGCCAACAATAGCGACCATGGTCGATGAACTCTTAATATTCTTTCTAACAACCGACAACATCAACTCTAGTCAATGACATTAACTAAAGGAAACTATACTATTTAATCATGACCCCTATATGTATGCAACATTTGAGTGCTTCTACCATCACATCATCACTAGTCATTTAGTCTACTTGCACATGCAAATCTGCTCTCAAGGTCTTAAAAGTCTTCAAGTTAGTCTTACTTATTTTTAAGACTCTAAACTTGGAGCATTGGGTACTTAGGATTCCCAAGCATAGGAGTTGCAAAGTTGCACTTGTTATGACAGCCCCTACCTTTCAAGTCTTTGGAATCTTCAACAAGTGGCTTTTCTAGCTCTTCGTCGATTTGTTTATTGTCCCACACATCAAGTATCTCAAAAGGTGTTACTGGGGGAATTTAATGAGCCAATGGTGTTTGCATAAAGGTAAGTATCTCTAACCTCTCATTTCCGTTATGTTAATTCAAATTTGATTGATGGTTTGATTCGCCATGAATAAGTTAAAATAAAGTAGCATATTCTTGATCTACTACATTATTATCTATCAATGCTTACCTTACAATCCTCCCTTTGGGTTGTACAGCCTATCAATCCTTACAAGTTATATTCACAACCTTAGAATAAGTATCTCTATCTATTATTATCAATCTACAATTGTAACCTAGTTAGACATCACCCTTATCCTAGATCTAGCCTTTGGAACCCTAAATCTTTCATAGAATGTAAACTATCACCTGCTAGATCCACATCCTTTATCGACATACAACCCTCTTATGTGTAGTTTTAGAATTGGTCCCTTCAATATTCTAGCCTATTTTATCCAAAGGAGAGATATTTTGTTAAACCATTCTTTAATTGCATACATACATGTCCTACATAGACACATTTGGCAATCATACTATCTAGCCTTTGACATAAACCCATCCAGAGCACAGTTTTAGATCCCGAGTTTTTTCAACACCTTGACGACTTCCTTTTCTATCTCTACACATCATCTGAGAAAAGTGTCTTATCCTTTGTCCACATATTCTGAAGAGTTTGTTTTATTCACTAACCCTAATAGCACTCCGTCAAATTCTAAGTCACATAACATCTTAGAGAATAATTATTTAGCATCATTCAAGATTGTTTTATCATATCCCTTTAAGTTGTTAAGCCTAATTTAATTAAAATGGTGCCACAGTCATGCAAGTACTTTTGTCCAAGAAAAAATCATTATCCACCAGCCCAAGTTTTAAATCTACAAGACCTACGATGGAATTGAAGACATCTTCCGATGAATATTTATTAAATAAAAAATATCCCTTGTGCTTGGTTCATCTTACCAATAACAACTCGCTTCCCCTGTGGCCTCTTCTTCCCCACCCACCCCACACACCCTTATTTGCATCCCTGATGAAATATGTGAAAACACTAAATGTTCCATAAAACAACAAAAAGATTACAAAACAATGCGAAAAACATGAAATATGCCATAACACGTGTATACCTAGTAACAAGCATGATTTACCCACATCAATAGGTCCAACCATGGCAATACACTAGTAATGTCAAAGGAAAAATAAGCCAAAATTACTCGTAGTAGTTCAACAGGTATAATTTCCAAAAACTGTATCATGCACAAATAGCAATCCTTGAGAAAGCTAGTAATGGCATACCTAAGAGAGGTATTAAAGCTCCATCATTCCGAATTGTGTGCTAACACAATTGACCAAACCAAAGGAGAGGTGATTATATAAAACCCCTCACACGGTTCACTTGCCACCACAAGATTGCAAATGAAGGCAAAATCGCCACACTCCTCAAGGCAAGATTGCCAATAAAGGAAAAAATTCCAATCACTTGCCAATTAAGGCCCATCAAATCAGAGTATGGAAGGAGCCTTGGAAGTCCCCCTCCAATACAACAATTAACTCCTTCCATCACAAGATTTAAATCATCGTAGCAAAAATATCAAGGCTTCACTAAATATTAATTAGCTCATTTTTCACAACAAACGATCATGCAAAAGACTTAATCTTTATATAACCATGCTTACACAGTTGAAGAATACTTAAAAAAAACTAAATTAAAAAATTCCTCTTTGAAAAAGCATGAGAAAAAGCTTTGGTTGAGGGCATGAAGCCTTCAATTAATGAACACAATATTTTCTTTTACCTAGCATGGACCAGACTTGAAAGAGATAGAGCCAACCCAGATGGTCTGACCTTAATTTGTTGCATGTGGGTTGCATGAAGTTTGCCACAAATTTGAAAGATGGTTCATCGTCCAGCAGCAGTGTCTAGGGTTTGTCAGTTGCCGGTGATGTTTAGAGTTCCTTGATCGGTGATGACAGATGTGTTATATTTTTTATTCAATAATTAAATGCAATACAATGGGCAAGAAAAAAACCTTCATGGCCAATTCCAAGAAAATCTAGCCATATGCTCAAACAATCTAGAAACTGTGTCAAATGCTTGGTCAAATGAGAATGCTCTATAAATTATGAATTTTATACTCACTATGCATGTTTTGGTTTGCTGGCTACAGCGGTGTTTTGAGTTTGTTGGTCAGTGGCAACAACTGTGTTGTATTTTTGATACAGTAATTAAATACAAAAAAATTGGGCAAGCAAAATACCTTCATGGCCACTTCCAAGAAAATCTAGCCATATGCTCAAAAAATCTAATAACCATGTCAAAAAAAAATGATCTGTAAATTCTGATTTATATACTCACTATATATATACTATCCCTTGGGTTCGTCAGGAAGCTGCGATGTATCAAAAGAAACCAAAATGTACTAGATATCAAATCTTCAAGAAAATGCACACAAAATGCAATGCCACCAATATATTATTCGAAAAGAAAATTCAATGCCACCAATATCTACACACTACATACCTCAGATGGATATGAAATTTTACAGATAACCTCGAAACGTACCTTTATTTTTTTCTACCATCTAAAAATGCAGAGTATTGGTAGGCATTGTAAGTTTCCTAAAATTTACTCATGCATAAGTACATTAGAAGAAGCATGAGAAAAAGCTCTTGTTAAACCCTTCAATTGATAAACACATAGTATTTTCTTTTACCTAGCATAGACCAGAATTAAAATAGCTAGAGCCAACCTAGATGGTCTGACCTTAATTGGTTACATGTGGCTGTATGAAGTTTGCCACAAATTTGAAGGATGGTTTGACATGCAGAAGCGGTGTCTAGGGTCCGTTGGTTGGTGGCGACATTAACAGTTCCTTGGTTGGCGAACGCGGATGTGTTATATTTTTTATTCAATAATTAAATACAGTAAAATGGGCATGAAAAATACTTCACGACCAATTTCAGGAAAATCTAACCATTCACGGGATGCTCGAACAATCTAAAAACCATGTCAAATGCTTGGTCAAATGAGAATGATCTATAAATTGTGATTTTTATACTCTAAATATTTTAGGGTTTGCCAGCTACAGCGGTGTTTTGGGTTCTTTGATTGGCAGTGACGGATGTGTTGTATCTTTGATACAATAATACCATAAAAATGGGCGTGCAAAATGCCTTCATGGCCACTTCCAAGAAAATATAGTCATATTCTCAATTAATCTAAACAATGTCAAATGAGAATGATCTGTAAATTATTATTTATAAACTCACTATATATATATATATATATATATACTATCATTTGGGTTCATCAGCAACCTGTGATGTATCAAAAGAAACAAAATCTACTAGATACCAAATCTTTAAGAAAATGCACACAAAATGCAATGCCACCAGATCTTATTCGAAAAGAAAATTCAGTGCCACCAATATCTCATCAAACGAATATGAAATTTTACATATAACCTCTTACCATACCTTTATTTTTTCAACCATCTAAAAATGCAAAACATTGGTTGGTAATATAAGTTTTCTAAAACTTACTCATGCAAAAGTATAAGGTAGATCTATAGTCCATCTAGAAAACTGATGGAAGACCAGGAGTTTTTCCCCCGAGCAAGAAAACACCATCATGAAGAGATATTTTGGGTTCTCTAACCACACCCCTCGCTATTTCACAAACATCACCATCAAACCAACCAAAAAATGACAGAATAAATGCATTGCCTCTTCCCTACATAGATGTCATTTTATACATATCAAATCTTCAAGAACAATGACACTTTCACGCAGTATTTTTTTTGAAAGAAAATATAATGCCACACATATTACATAATAAGATGGAAATGAAACTTTACACATAGCCTTTGCCCACTGATTTCTTTGCTGGAAGCATTGCCTTCGCAGATAGCCTTTACAGATGTACTTTCACTAGTCTTTGCCTACTCATTGTATATTAAGGATCGTCCTTGTAGCTGAATATTTCAAAATTAGTTATGGTACTTTTCCTGTAAGAATGTCGGATTACTCCTGCATGAGTAGAGTAGATCTAGAGGACAAAGGCAAGAAAATATAGGCAGGAATTTTAAGAGGAACTAGGCAGGAAGGTAACTAGGCTATAGATTTGAAAATTTATACATACCTGCCAAAATTAGGTTTTAAATATTATATATGCCCACCTACCCCAACCTGAGCTCCCACTCCCTCAATACCTATCACATCAAATAGTAGTTAAAAACCCCATCAATACTTATCACATCCAATAGTAGTTAAAAATCCCCTAACCCCTAAATATTCCCTGTTATACTGGTGTTGATTTTAGGTAATTAAATAAACCCCTCTATCAACACACATGGTATTTTACCGCTCCCTTGATGAATCCCTTGTGATCATTTGATACCAAACATAATGTTTGGAAGATGGTCATTCAGAAGCAAGGGTTGGGTGGCATGCATTTAGACACTTCAAAAACCTCATTGCAGGACTGCAAGAATTCACCAATTTGCTGTTGCACTTGGTTAGTGCATTGATAAGCCAAATATCAATTAGTTGTAAGGTAAAACTACATTTATGACTATTAGTCCAGGAAAAATTAAATTCATGACTATCGGTCCATGCTTCTGAATGTATTTCAATGTTTTGACTTATCCTTTTTATAACCTCTCTCAAAGCAATAAATTTCCCCTGAAATGTCCAAGTATGATATATTGGACAAGATCCAAGAATTTTCTCTACATTTACTTCATTTCTATAGGAAGTGCACCTCCCTTTCTGTTCAAAAATTCTCACCTTTGCTATTTGATCAAATGTGTACAACAATTATCCTACTCGTAGCTTTAAGTTCAATTTTTCAATGGCTTAGCATCACTGATTGCAGCAGGGAAATTAAAAAATTAAATGCATTTCTTCGTTAGTAACTCTGTACATAGCAGCTCAATCAAGCTTCATGATTTTATACATAAAATGTGTCTTGAAAAGCAACAAAACTTACCCAATAACCCTTCCATATTGTCCTTGGCCACCACTTTGTTTCTTATGAAGATAATCAAATCCAGCACGTTGTGTGATAGTCTCCCTAAAGTTGACTTGAGGCTTCCCAACTACAGCTTCAACCTAAGTCATCCCAAAGGAGAAAACAGGAACAGAAAATGTAAAAATAACATCAAAATTCATGCTTCAAAAGAAAGCATAGCCAGAAGAAACAAATTTAAGGGATCAAGATAAAACACAATACTTTATATTCTCGTTTAATGCGTTCCACATAAATGTCCAAATGGAGCTCTCCCATGCCAGAAATTATTGTCTGTATAAGATACACACCATATATTTTTTCAAAAAACAAAAAAATCATTGGATAGTGGATTTTTCAACTCAACTAACATTACCTGACCACTGTCTCGATCCAAACCAACTCGAAATGTTGGGTCTTCTCTTTGAAATCGATTCAAAGCTTTTGAGAACTACAACGGTAGCATAAAGAAACTTCTCAGATTCTGTCTCAAACCCCACCATGTCTTACAGAAAAAAAAATTAGAAAGACTTCAATCATAGGAAGTTATGAACAAAGAAATGACAAAAATGCTATTTACTTGTCCTCCCATGTCTTTGGATGCAGGTGCAATTGCCAGAGACATTACAGGCTCAGGAACATTCATAGATGTCATAGTGTACTTTATGGAACCATCAGTAAATGTATCACCTATCCCAACACAGTCATCAGATAAGTAGATATATAATATTGAGTTTAAGTAACAAGCGGTGTAACAAGACACTAACTTGCCATCCATAAAATACAGTTTACAGCAACAGTTTCTATCATCTAAAACAGACCTACCAGATGCACAGTCCACTCCAAATACAGCTACAATTTCTCCTGCATGTGCTCTTTGAATATCCTGAAAGCAATTAAGTTAAAACATATGAATGTGTCCTTCACTGAACATCTAATCTTTCCTAAAAGCTGAATTGCAGCTGTTATTACATTTGTAATAAACACTTTTTCCGATGGACAAATAGCAGAAAGTGATACTGTTTACATTGTTATGAAAATGTAGAAATACAGACACAACCTAAGCCACTAACATCTAGAAATCAGTCTTTCCTACTTCACAGCTTGCGACTATCTATTATTTATTAGTTCATTAACTTACAAATAAGTAAAAGACTCATTCCCAAGCCATGTAACTCATTGTAAAATCAGCATTATGAACAAACCTCCATATCATCAGCGTGCATCCGAACAAGGCGAGGAACCTGTGTAAGCATCAAACAAGTAAGAGCATAAGCTAACTGAACATTGAGAAAGTGTAGAGACAGTATTGCATATAGAAAAAACATCCACAAAACTCAAAATAAACTGAGAATATCTCTCATGCCCTCTACTTCCATTTGAAAATCAAGAACGCTCTGTAGAAGTTAGTGTTTGGTACTTGCTCTCCACTTACACCATGAAGAAATAACTCACCAAGAGTCACCCAGATTGTTTATCATAATATTATGGTACATGGGATAAACACTTAACATCATCTGACTTTATTTAAATCAACAAAAGTATGCTAGAGAATCCAACAATTCACCTTTGTGTTTTCTCATTTCTTAGCATACTGATGTTATCAAAATCCAGCAAGCTAATAATATCACTTCAGAGAAATCAGTTATATGTTTAGAGAACTCTGCAACAATGATGGTATTCCACAGAACTCTGACAATGTGTCAGAGACGGAAAACATTCATAATAAACTTGAGGGTGATAAAATTGTGAAATATACAAAATCATACCAAAGGAATACAGGGGATACACAACACACAATATTGGAGCTAAGTGGAAAACTTCTATTACACAAACAATTCGCCTGTAATTACAAAGTAAATGGCTCACAGACACCTCTCAACTGAGCTCAATTAGTCTTTCAACCTTTTTATCTGTTAATCGACATTCATGTACCATTTATTATACCAGTTCCTTCGGCTTCTCCAAACATCCATTAACATCAAGAGTAACTTTTGCTTACATTAGATTATTAGTTTTAGTGCATTTATTATAATATTGCCAACACCCCCACCTTTATCAATGACCAAAATCAAGTGCCATTCAAACACTAAACCACTCCCTAAACACCCCAAGATTGAGCCATATTTAATTCCCATGGCTTCCCCAACAAAAAACAGTCAAGTGAACTTTTCCAAATTTCCCGAAAATTGAGCATTGTTAGAAACCACGTCTGGAAAACATCCCAGCTATTTAGCACCCAAATGTAGTCACTGAATTTATCTCACATCTGTCTTCACTCTTCAGGCATAAACATCTCGCTGTCTTTTACAAGGGATTAAATTATAAAACAGACTCAGAAGACCGCATGCATCTGACAGTGTTGAAGATTCACAAGTGTTATGTGCATACCTAGAACAAATGGGTAACCAACTACTCCATATGCATTTGATGGAATCAGATAACTATGTGAAGTAAAATACACCTGTCGTTAGATAATTAATGTTTTTGGAGTTTCCCTTGTGTGTGTTTAAGTTGTCTCAAGATGACCTCCATGAGCAGTCAATACACCATTGACATTTTTCCTTGAGTATTTTTGGTAATAATCACAAGCCAAGGGGACCCTCTTAGCACACAATCTGCACCATAACCATTTGTTAGTTGAGGGGAGGAATAGTGAATGTAATCTGCTGCTTTGGGCTTCTCATCCTCTAGCCATTTCAAGTGTCATGGCCACAATATGAGATACGAATGCCAAAAAAGGTCTAAAAACCGCATTCTCATTTACAACTTGAAGTCTTCACAGTTTAAAGTATTGAATCCAAAACAACAAGACTCTCCACTTATGCAACATCTGCAATAAAAACACCCTTTCCTTGATTTATGACGTTTCCAGTTCCATAACACTTATAAATTATAATCATGTTATCATGACTAGTATTTTCTCAAATGCATCTTCAATTTATTCAATTAAGCTAAAGTACACACCCAACCTTGGACCAGAAAAAACTTACATAAATGAGGAACATCACATCAGCAAATGCAAACTGTAAACTCAAATATAAAATTGTACATCTATTTACACTAGTCCTGGTTTACTTCCTGCTCAGCAGCAGCCTTGTAGTTTACAGTTGCCTCTTTCCCACAAGATGGCTTTTAAAAAGTGATCAATATAGTGTTAAAGATGATATATACCAGCAGTACATTTAGGTCACTTGGACCTTTCCACCGCAGCCACTCAGCCCCAATGCAATTTCTATTCCAAGGATTTCATATATATAGTTGATCACACCAATTTCAATCCTGACCGCCTACAGCATGACTGGTCATATTTGCTGCACATTCCCCTTGACCCGCATGAGGATTTGTTCACAATATGTACAAGTTGAGACAAACCAACATATTCCTTGTGGCAAAAGGTAGTCTTCTTTGCACTCTTCAAGAAGTGGTCATTGGCCCGTTTCCTTCAAGAGATGCTCTTTCATAAATAGGGCTTTGCAAGGGACCCATAGGGCTACCATGCCAAGTACCTCCTTTTATCCTATCCATGGTGTTGGGGGTATTACATGCTATTTAGATGCTACAGATCCACACAAATATGAAGAAATCCATTAATATGATATCCGTCTTCATGTTGCTACAAGACAACTTTAGTCCTCCCACTCTTAGAGTAGGTATCATGGATTGACGTTTATCAGACATCAAGGAGAATCTAATTCTCTATGCTCAAAGCCTTGACTACAAGTATTGGCATGCATCTCAGGTTTCCTTTCTTACATGTTTGGATTATGTTGGCCTTGGATTTCTAGTCTGCCCCCTTAGCCTTGTACAGTATCGTACAGACATTATCAAATTTTATGGTGCCCAATTTTGGTGGTGCATGGCAATGATATTGAGTCTTCTTTTTCTCTGAGCTCCGCTACAAACATGCAACATGTTGATACCAACCTTGTTCTGCAACTTTGGTCTTCATCGGCTTCATCTTCTCTTAAAGTGTCGTCCCCCCTCACACACCTTTTTGTATTTTTACTTGGATTTCATAATTCATGTTTACCCCTAGGGCTACTAGGACAAAAAGAAATAATGAAATCATATTAATGTCCATGAATGACCAAACGTAGGTCTATGGAACTTGAGAATACATCCAATTACAATATTTATGCTAGGGTAAAAAGACCCAGGATCAACGACTAACTGAACAAAATGAACAAAAACATTCATTATAAACAAACGGTGAACCCAAAGCAGTAAAGCCCCAACCCATGTGGTTAAGCTATGAATAAAAATAGACATGTGAGTGAAGCAAGAACCCCCAAAGATTAGATGATAGTCCCATCAAACATCTTTAACAGTGCCTCAGACAAAGGAATTGTTTGTGTCCTCGTCCATCACTATAGAAGGGCAAATTCAAGATCTCACAATCCTCATCAGGCAATATCTAGGGTTGAGAAGTAATCCTAGGAGGAAGTAAACCGCTCCCCCTAGAATCCCTTCCAACATCAAAGGTCGAAGAAACACCTATGACAGCGAATAAATTCGTAATATATGTATGTCCCCGCCACTTGCGAAGCAATCAAAAAGATCCATAACATCGAGGAGCAAATTCATCATGTTTAAAAGGAGAAGATCCCAAGAAATTTGGAATGTTAGTAGTAGTGTTGTGTGGAATTGAGCTTTGCCTCACTAACCTAACCTCCTCAACAACAGTATCCAAAGGGCACTTAGTGCCACCAACATCGATGATGGGTTGGAAGAAAGAGGTGATCAACCTAGGGCCTCCAAGGGCTCCCAACAAGGACCTACGTGAAAGGGTGTCAACCTCTCAAAGAAAAAGAATCGGGCATCATTGGTCCGACTACCAAAAGAAAGTGGACAGTCACCCAAGTCTATCTAAAGACTATAATATCTCCCTCAAATCTCGTAATAAATGGGGCATCTAAAAATGAAGTGTTCCTCAATCTCCACCACCTAGCAAACAAAGACGATATGGTGCCCACATGCAAAATGATAAGTCTCAACCCGGAACTTGTGTGACCACAACCTCAATTGGCCGAGGGGAAGCCTCAAGCCATTAGACCAATGATGCTTGAGATAATTAGAATGCCTAATGACACAATACACCAACCACAAGAAATGTTCCACGTAAAAGGCAATCTTGGGGTTGAACAACAAAGGAGGGAGGTCTAAGTGATCTAGACACACTACATGTAGATATCCTCTCTAATAGCTCTAATGGTGACCTCCTTTAATGAAAGCAGATGAGGGGAATCCAAGTAGTACTTGAAAGAAGGTAACATATTTATAAAGATGTCAATAGACTAGAGAAAACTGGTCTTAGAAAACCAGCGACAACAACATCTATTGGTAACCATTGATGCAATGCTCTCTTAAGAACATAGGGAAAAGTATGGATACCTCTCATGGTCTAAAGCTGAATCCTCCATGGTTTTTAGTTTGTGAATGTAGAAAGTAATCCAGAAGATAGTTTCAAGGCACAAGGATTGGGCGATGAACTCAGCTCGGACGATGCAATGCGAAGTCTGTTTGGAATGGATCATACATTGAACTGTTAGATGCTAGACCCTTTAAATAAGTGCCCAATTAACTAACACTGGACTAGGTCCCCAAACCCACACAAAACAAAGGGCTTGATGACTGTGTCGAAGAGACGTATCTTCAAAGGGATATCCGGGGAGTGGATCTGAAAACATTGCTGCTCCAACTTAGAAAGGAAGGCATATCCCTTGCAAGGGCATGACCGAGAAGCGGGCTTCATAATAAAACACGGTCAAAAAAACTAGATGCCGATGTAAGTGTAGGCCAATATGATCTCCAAAGATTCCCTCAACAAAAGAATCGGAAATGAGGAAGAGAACATTTGGAGGTATTGAGTATCATGACCTTAGTTTTGCAAAGGTTGGCCATTAGCAGAGAAAGTTCACATAAACGAACAAGGGCATGAAGTTGTCTTTGCAAACACTCAAAGCAGTGAGAGAAGAAGAATGTCATTAACAAAACGTAGTATGGCTATCACCACATGTAACATGCAACCATCATGAGCATGTGTATGTTGTCGAAGAAAATCCTCTAGCTCATTGATGTAGATGCTAATGAGAGATGGCGAGAGAGGGTATCTCTGCTTGTCCCCAGTGATACTATTCACACATTTAGAAACACCGTGAGAAGTACAAACTACCCAATAACTGTCTCATTGAGCCTCCAAGCGGCGATAATGAGAAAATTTGGAATGTCGAATTCACACAACTTTTTGGAAAGCAAATGTCTCGAAACTGAGTCAAATGCCTTCTAGAAGTCTACAAAACAACAAAAAACTTTGGAAGAATGATGACAAACATCCTCAATAATAGCCTAGAGTGTAAAGATGTAACAAACTTTGGAGATTCCACTACTTATTTCGGGAGCATCTGACTTTTGCAGATTTCTTAAAGTATCGTGATCAAGCGATGTCTTGCTCTCTACCTGCAGGAGGCTCTCAGGCTTCAAAATGAGACCCTTCAGTCTCCTCCCAGACGATCTGCTACTCTGCATATTACTTCTTTCTTTACGGTGCTTCCTTTGGTGAGGGGCATCAAGAGGCACTTTGATACTAGCCCGGACTCCGAAACCAGATATGTCAGGACCCGAGGGGCTACCTCCCAGTTCAGAGGTATTCATGATCGCACTCAATTGGGGGTCCCCTCACATAGGTCGCATCCGTTTGGGAGAACGCATAGGGCCCGTCTTGCTCGCTCTTCCTTTGGACACTGACGTACCAGTCTTCCCACGGTTTCATTTATAGACACAGGCATATTGCCAACTACTTTCAGTCAACCTCAGATGCTAGGTGACAATGTCAGTGGTGGGATTCTCTCGTCGTCCTCTTCAATTCCATCCATTTACACTCTTCCGACAACGGCGGCTCTTGCTTCTCCTTCTCCTTTCCTCTCTTTCTTCTTCTTTCTCCTTTTATTGTTTGGATGACCCCTTCGGATCTCCCTTCTGGCACCTTTTGCATTGTACGGTACAGTCCCATTGACCTACTTTTGTGGTCAATCATTGGACATTAATATAATTATATTATCTTATCTTATCTTATCTGGTATTCTATCCTAAAGATAGCCTTGCCCATGCTCTCAGATGACATCTCTCCAAATGCTCTAAAAATTAAATGTTACGATGGCATAAAGTTTGGCAAACATATGCCCAATCATAACGGTTCAATAGTTTACAGGGTTAAAGTGATCCCCAAACTTTTCTATGGGATGGATTATGTGTTGGACCAAGAACAAGGAAAATCTAAGAAAATAACCTCATTAAAGAGCTTGGAACTTAGCTTAGAGGCCCTCACAATCCATTGCTTTGTTAGTACACAATTTCCAAATAAACCTCTTAACTGTACGTACAGAGAAAACAATGTAACATGGTGGTGTAGTGCAGACAATGACAGCAGGCTGGTATGGATGTCATAAAACCAAAAAGTAAAGAAACCGTGCCTAGGGGTCGATGTCAAATCATGAGGTTTTCCTCGAGAGGAGAGTGTTAAAGACATTAGGGGAATGGTGAGGGCAGCAAGGAAAGAAAGTCAAATAGATGTAAGAAACGGTGTTTTTGTCAAATATGACATTAGTATGAAGGGAGGGTCATGGGCTAGGGAAAACCAAAGCCTCTAATGTAGGTATTTACACTTGTCATCGAACCAACGGTTCATATGGCAGGACTCAAGGGGACAAAGTGAGCTTGAGTAGTGCAAAGTTTAAATGTTGCATCCCATAGGGCATAACATAGAAACTCATACATGGACTCTATGGTGCAAGCAGAATGTGAATAACATTCAAACACAAGATGGGAGATCTGAGCAGCATAGCCTATGGTTAACTTATCATCAAAGTTAAGGTAGCATAGTTGGAAAGTGGTAACTGATGGGTAACAATGAAATTCCAAATGTGGGGGATGCGGGGTTTGTAAGTGAGAACATAGTCCACTATACTTGATCCCCCACATGGGGGAAACAAACGAATTTATTAGAATTAGGGAAACAAGGAATTTCATTGATAATGTGGACAATCTGTGATTCCCCCATATGGAGAAGGTGCCTCCCATAGCTTGTGATCGGAACATTTCCATCCACTGATTCTCTATATAAACCAAACTCCACAAAAGTCAAAATCCGACCCCTAAAGACATAACTCGTCCTGTGCAAATTCATGAATAGGTGTTTGGTTAGTTCTTATGGGGAAACACATGAATCTGGTAGAATCAAGGAAACAAGGAATCTTGTTGAGAATGTGGAGAATCTATATCTCCCACATCTAGAGAAACTGCCTCCCATAGGTTGCAACTGGAATGTTTCCATCAGCTAGATTCCTTATGTAAGCTAAACTCCTTAAGATCTGACTCCTAAAGAAATAACTCATCTTTTGCAAGATCGGGAACATGTGTTTGGTTGGTTCCTATACAAGCATTGAAGTCACCCAGAAGAATAACGTCGCCTACTGAAGAATACTAGAAGATCTTCAGATAAAGTTCAAGGTATGAATCCCCATCAACATGCACAACAAAGGGCGACAATATGGGTAGGAAGAAGCATATTGCAATGAAGACATCATGGATAGGAGGTGGACATCTTTGAACGTGCAACTACATGTATCTTGAATGGACAACAACATCTACATGATACTCTAGACTTGATGTCACGAATGAGGCAAGCCACTCCACCTAAACCATAAGAACCATCAGATCTATGGGTCATACACTGATAGATCAAGACTCGAGCACAACCTATGACTGAAAGGGAGGCATATTCAAATCTCTCATGGGACTCTAGAAAAAAGCTAATATCTTGTTAAGCAACAACATATTGGAAGTTACCTAGGGAAAACCATAAGATACCATTGCAATTCCAACAAGCAATGGAGATGCCACAATCACCTACCAAGGCCGGAGGTTGCCATCATGTTGACGGTCCAAATCGTGCGCACCTCAAAAGAGGAGAATCACGAATGATGGCCCACTTGTTTCTTCCCGAGAAGCTACAACTTCAATTTGTGCTTTCCGATGATCCACCTAGAAACGTGTGAGATTTGTACCCAAATAAACTTGAAAAAGGAAGGGAGAAGCGTTTCTTTTTTCCTTTCAAAGCTTGAAAATGCTCTTCTACAATTTGGAATTGGATAACAAGGTTGTTGTCTGACAATGTTCAATCTTTGTTAAGGGAGGTAACCTTTAAATTTAAAGATTCACACAAGAAAATGTAACCTGCTTGTAAGGGATCAGCTAGCCTAGGGACACCATGAACGTGACGGTTGAGTGTCATGATTTTTCGTGCTTTTTTTCTTCAAATTTTTCTTGGACAACCATTTAAACAATTTGAGGTACCTTCCTCCCTTTAACCACTTGCACCCACGAATTTTGTTCCTCAAGTTGTTTTTGAATAGATTATCATCAGGGAAAGGTTTCCTTTTATTTATCTTTGACTGTTGGTTTTTAATTTGTGGAACTACTTAATTAAGTTGTTGAAACCTCCTGGGCTGATAATCTCCTTTTTCCCATTAAGGGTGTTGGAGGTATTATATAACCTTTGCATTCTACAAATCCACATGCAAACAGAAACAGGTTAGTGGGACGACATTCATCTTCACATGTTGCTACTTGACAACATTAGTCCTCTAACTCCCATGCCATGTCTTGTGGATTTAACTTTTATTCCACACCGAGCAACATTTTGTTGCCTTTGCTTGTAGCCCTAGCCATAGGGCTAGGCACATAATATTGTTTTCCTTCCTGAGTTTGGATTATATTGTCCATGGGCATTAGGATAGGTTCTAGGGGATGTGGGATATCTTTCTTCCTCCTAGAATTGTCTAATCTAGTCCCCTTATCCTTGGAAACTCTTATATGGACATTATCATTTTTTTGCAGTCACCTTATTCTGATGATGAATGGTAATTTTGTAGGCTCTTTTTCTCTGAAGTCTACTAAAAACATGCAACAATGTTGACTCAACTCCATTGATTGTTTTTACAAAACTCAAAATCAAATTTCCAATGAATTTTGATACAAAAGCATCCTGAGATATCATAGTTATTCTACACATGAGAATTAATTGAACATATTTTAATAGAGTCAAGCATCATGGAGTGAAGAATTCTGCAATAAGGTGCAAAAATTCTTTTCAAACCTTATTTCAAGCTTTGCAAAGCCATTTTGATCTACAAGGTTTAGTTCATTTTGGAGTTGCACTAAACTAGAAGAGCTTCACAGGTCTAGTAAGCTTTGGTGAGCTTCACAAAACTAAGGTCGCTTAGTAAGCCCGACAAGACTTTGACTAGTTATCAAGATCAACTTCATTGAGCACAACTTCATTCAATTATTTGTCACCTTGTGAAAATTTAAATTGTCGTTACATTGTATTGTACAAGGAAGATAAATTCTTCACAGTATGTGTATTTCGCATAAAAAGGCATCAAGGTGTGAAAATGATGATCCAACATCCACATGGCCATTCCTCGTTGTTTCAAGAAAAATGTACGTGGTTCGCAACATTCAAACACCTTGCACAGCTAAAGTGTTCTTGAACATGTTCCACTGTGCAAGAATGTTGCTTACCAAGAAATCAATTCACATCATTGTCTAGCACAAAGGCCTAATTAGGATAAAGAGAAGGGAAATGATGGGTATTGAATAATTCACAACTTCTTGGATGCATTGCTTCACAAGCTGTGATTAATGGCTCATCCAAAAATCATTAGACTTTTAGTACAAGAACATGTCGAAATCAATAGAATGGCAAGAATATAATCCAATGCCACAAGATTCATATCGGTTGATCAATTGCAATGAATTCTTCAGATAATGTGTGTAATCAATGTTCAAGTGGCGATCAAAACTCCCTTGACATCATCAATATCTTGTGACACCTCTTAGCCAAGATAAGGGAGGGAAAGATAATGAAAGGGGCACCCAAGAAGAAAAATAGACTCCATCTAAAGAAGGGGTTTCCATAGTGCTGGAGTTGTTTAGGTTTGAGAGTAGTTTGAACATGATCTTGCAGTGAGTAGGGGGGAGGGGGTAGGTGTGCCAAGAGTGCATTGGAAGGAAGGACAGGTCATCCATATTAGTAAGATTCAGAGAGAAAATTAAGAGAATGGAAAGAACACAACACACTAGCATACGGATGTGTGTCTATCTTGTATTAAGCAAAAAGTAGTCCAAAATACTATAGGCTTTGAATTTGAATTTGTACACCCATTTACATCCCCGATGGGTTGTTTACCTAGATATAATTCCACCATCTCCTAGGTAAGATTTTTCATCAAGGTGTCAAATTCAGCTTGGATGGCAATCTCCTATTCAGATTTGGTTTTCACTTCACAATATCGATGCAGTTCGGGCCCTTGAAAAGATTAGGAGAAAAAGCAAAATGACATGCTCTATGATTTAACAACCTTATTTTCGGTCATTTGAGTCCATGCCTTTAATTGTGTCATTTCAGCCTCTAACACATCCTAAATAGTGGAGTCTCCCTCCACAACTAACCATGCATTTGATTGAGGCATTTCATCCTCTCGCACATCATGTATAGTGCAGTCTCCCTCCACAAGTTTGATAGTGGCGAGGTCAACAAGCCTCTACACCAGAGAAATTCACAGTAATGTTAGGATTTTTTTGTTAACTAACATACAAGATTTGTATTCATCTAGGAGCATACCTAACATTCCTTGCAATGATTTTTTCAACATTATTCAAAACCATGCAAATATCTCATATCCCCTCTACAACATGTGACTGCCCATCAGCAAAAGAAATTGAATAAAAAAATGTACTTGTAAATTTTACATACCGATCCTTGCAACACAAGAAATGTTGATCCTTGCGACACGGGAAATGTCTAGATACGTCGAAATCAACAAAACAGCAAAGGGTAGTACTATTATTCAAGTATGATGTGATAAGGGCATAATCTTCCTCAATGTTTCCGTTCATCTACAATTGTTGCTACATTTGCTTAACCACACAACTTTTTGTTTTGGAAAAAACCTTATTGTGCTTCCAGCAATCCTTTTTCACATGCTTGGCCTTATCGCAGTAATAGAATTTCACCTGATACTTTAAAGAAGATTTGTCGGGGTTATGTTTCTAGTTACCCTTAGATTGAGCAACAAATGCACTCTTTGTTTGTCCCAAACTTGGCTCATCAGCATGTCTCTACCTATGTTTCTTCTGCAACAAATGGGAACTGACATAATCAAATGTCAGGGTTTGGTTTTCTACCATCAAGTTTAAAAGTTTCACAAATGATTCATAGGAGGGGAGTAAACTATTCATAACAAGCACAATCAGGTTGTCATCATCCACAAATGATGTTAGAATATGCAAAAAGAAGAAAGAAGACAGAAGGCACAAAACTGCACTGTCAAAATGACGAACAGGCAGAGTGTATTTATTGAAGAGAGAGGTGGTTATACAGTTACCAACCGAGCAACTACATAACTGTTTTACATGCTATATAATGTGCTATATTTTAACACCCCCTCTTAATGACTAAACCGGAAACAAGACAAAGTTTGTCCCGAAATTTTACAAATATCCTAAAGCCCATATGTTTAGTCATTACCTTTATAGACTGTGCCATAAGTTGTACTTTAAAATCAGCAGTCCTTAACTGTGATGCAGTTGTCGAATGAAGACGAACCGCAACACAAGAATCTAGTCCCATGAACAAAAGATATGGCAAGTGGTCCACTGGTTCTCTGTTTCGTGATTCATTGACCAGTGATGAATCACCAATGGCTGAGAGTGTCAGCCCCATCTTCAGAGTGCTGAAATCAGAACCTCGAAGATGTGGATTGAAAAATCTATTCCAGGCTCGTGTAGCCTGCTGGAGTCTATACAAAGACTCAATTATCCTGTGATCAACGTCACCTCAATCACGTCCTTACACCACCATGTAGTGCTCATCCAACTTTTTCAAGAAGAGGAATGTGACCATCTGTGCAGGAGTTAGAACCAACTCCTCAATAGTGGGAGAAATAACCATCTCCGTCTCAGTAGTGGTCTCCGTCTCAACAGGAGAAATAACCATCTCAGTCTTATCCATTTGCTCATCTATCCCCCTCTGTTGGGAAAGATCATTCACAACACAATGAGCAAATTGTTCATGCTCTACTATCCTTCGAGCAAGAACCTCTGAGTGAATGGCTGGGCATGCCATCTCACCATGCACCATCAATGCATCTGGAATAGTGGAGTCTCCGTCCACAACAAATTGTTCTTCTGAATGAGGAAATCCATCCTCCCAAGGCATGTCCGCCTCTCGCACATCCTGAATGGTGGAGCTGTCCTCCACACGTGCATTCATGTTGATCGCAGCCAGATCAACAAGCTGATACTGACCACCCACCCCAATACCAAGGGCAATTATCCGTCTCTGTTTCACATCAGAGACAACACACTTCTTTCCACAAAAATCCACAGAAATATTGGGATTTTCAGTCAATTGACGAATAGATAGAAGATTCTTTTGTAAAGAAGGTACATATCTAACATTTCGTACCAAAAATTTAGAGCATTATTCAATACAATGCATATATCTTCTATCCCTTCTACTGCAAGCGATTCTCCATCAGCAAGTACTACTGATTCAAAACAAATATTTGCAGTAAATGAAACATACCAGTCCCTACAACATGAAAAGTGTGCAGACGCACCAGAGTCAATAATCCAGCAACTGGTACCACTATCATTTGAGCATGATGTCGTAAGACAGTAAAGAGCATACTCGTCATCCGAATCCCGGTCTTCTGCAACTGCTGCCACATGTTCCTCTTTACATGGCTTTTTGATTTGCTTCGAAAGATCATACATCCGCTTTTGACAATCCCTCTTGAGGTGCCCAACCTTGTGACAGTAATAACATGTGACCTGATACCGAGTGGAAGATTCACCAGAGTGACGTTTCCACTTTCCCCTTTGACTGAGTGACAAAAGCACTCTCTGAATGGTCACAATTAGATTCTGCCTGAAGTTGTCTCCGTTCCTTTTGCAACAGGTAGGAACTCACCTTGTCAAACGTGAGTGTTTGACTTTCAGCCATTAAATGGAGTGCCTCCACAAATGACTCATACGAAGAAGGTAAGTTGTTCAAAACCAGAGCCACCATATCATCGTCGTCCACCTTCTTGTTGATGGAAGATAACTGGTCTCGGAGATCTTTCATCCGAAGTAGGTGCTCAGACAGCGATCCACCTTCTTGTAACTTAACGGAAAAGAGCATATTTTTCAGGTATAAAACCCGACTCTTCTCTGACGTCTGATATTTATCCTTCAGACTAGTCCACAACGTGCTTGCCACAGTGGCATTCCGCACTTCCGGTATCTAATCATCCGACACCGATAACTTGAGAAGCAATAACGCTTCCTTATGACGTTTGTCATAATCTTCGAAGTTCGTCGTTGGTCGACTTTCATCACCCTTGATTATTTTATCACAATCCCAAAATTCCGCAACCGTTAAAATTTTATGACTCCAAACATTGAAATTCGTGCCCGTTAATTTTTGTGTCTCCGGCAACGTCAAGTGTGATATATTTGCCATTTTATTATTCCAAAAGAACGGAAAATAATAAAATAATAATTTGCCTCACACTTAAAAAATATCCTTTTCCAGCAAATAATATTAAATGAATTAATTTCTTCAGCAAATAGAATGAATACCTTTGTTGCTGGAAATAATATTATTCTGCCCAAATAATATTAACTTTCCCTCACGACTTTGGAGTTGTCTTCGCTGCTCACGGATTTGCGGTTCTGCCCACAACAGGTGAAAAAACCCACAATTTTCCTTCTTTCGTGACTTTATTGCCGTCGACTGTGCCCTCAAACCTTCGATTGTGCCGTTCTTTCCCGTCCACGTTGTTTTGCTGTTACCTCTGCCCTATTCTTCACAGTTTTACAAAAAACGACTGCACGTTTTTCGCAAAAACCGTCCCGTGCTGCCCTCCGTGTGCGTCTGTCCCGCGCTGCCCTCCGCACCCGCGCCCGCGCCCCGCCCGCGCTGTCGTTTTTTGGTGAAAAACCCACGATTTTGTTACAGTCACGTCTGCTGTGCTGGTGCCCTCGTCTGTGCACGAATTTGTTTTCTACACGAATCCCTTCCACGCTTTTGCACTGCCCTCGTCCCGCGTCTGTCCCGCGCATCTGTCCCTTCTCCGCGTCTGTCCCCGCGATTTCCACGATTACCTTGGCGTTTTTCCAAACTCGTGCCTTGTTAGGGCTTCCTCGAGTTTGCTGTTCGTGCCTCTTGACGGCTTCCTCGAACTACAACCCTTAACGCTCTGATACCAATGTTAGAATATGCAAAAAGAAGAAAGAAGACAGAAGGCACAAAACTGCACTGTCAAAATGACGAACAGGCAGAGTGTATTTATTGAAGAGAGAGGTGGTTATACAGTTACCAACCGAGCAACTACATAACTGTTTTACATGCTATATAATGTGCTATATTTTAACAAATGATTCATAGGAGGGCAATAAACTATTTAGAACAAGCACAACCAAGTCGTTATCATCCACTTTTTCTATATGACAGTGAGCTGGTCTCAACAATCTTTCATCCGAAAATGTGTTACCAGGGACACCCTCAATCATCTTTGCAAAATACACCAGATTCTTCAAGTACAAGACCCGCCTTTTCTCCGAAGTTTGATAATTGTTTTGAAGACTGGTCTGGAGATCACTTACCACAGTGGCATTCCAAATCTCAAAAATTATATCATCTGAAACAGATAATTTTAAGAGTAGAAGGGCCTCCTTATGACGTTTTCATTATCAACTAGATTTGTATCAGGTCTTGATTCCTTTTTTAGAATAATTTTATAGCAATAATGGTATTCCACAATTGTCAAAACTTTGTGACTCCAAACATTATAATTTTGACAAACTAATTTCTGCACTTCCAGGAAAACTAAATTTTGTATATTGGCCATGATGCGCATGAGTGCTGACCTCTGACCCGTAAAGCAACGCAAAAGGAAATGCAAAGTCTACAAAGCAACTGGAAAATCTATAAAAAAATATGCCACAACAAATTGGAAATTACGAATTTTTGTCTGCACAACTTTGTCCTTCTATTGTGCCCTACGAATACTGATTTGTCTACAAAATCGTTCAAAAAACCTGTCTTTCTTTTCTTTCAGTCTGCAGCATCTAGAAATCTCTCCAAATCACGACTACAAATCGAATCCATATTTATGGCAATTTGCATATCTTTGTACCTTGTACATCTTCCTCACAAACTAGTTCTTCTAATCTGGTGTCTTCAAATATGCATCATGAATATAAAATTTGTGATAGGCTCACACAACAAGATTGTCCATAAAAATGTTTGAAAAACTAATGATGTAGGTCTTCACTCAAAACCGAATATCTAGGAAGACCTAGAAATAACGTCTTTCAACCACTGTAGTTTGCTTTTCTTTTGCAAACAGAAGGTTTAAATTTTGCAAATTAGTGCCCCAACACGTTCTGGTGTTCTAACTGCTCACGTTCTCCATCATATTTTGATTGCTCGCGTTTCTTCTTTGCTCTACACCACTTTCCTCAAATCTTCAAACTTCTTCCTTTTGTTGATTGTGCCTTTACATCACGTGACTGCAAATCACGAGTCTAAAGTAAAAAACCATGATTGGTCTGCAAATCTGGTTTTCACAATTTCCTTTGGTGTTGGTCTTCGCATATTTCTTCCTTCACAATATCGTTTTGGGTAGGTAGTCGGTACGGGTACGGGTGTGGATAATAGGTATGGGGATCTGGTTGCCAGTAAAGCGATTTTTTTGGGGCTCATGTACCACTTTGGATATAGCCATACAAAATATATATAAATATGTCAAAAAGACAAATAAGGGAAGTTATCCAGCATCAAGAGCCTCGAAAGTATTTTTGAGCATTGTGAACGATCTATACTGGGTTTAAGGGAGGTTATATAAAGCCTTAAGATCATTCCAACCCAACCATATCCCATATCTATACAAATCCTGAAAAAGCCTTGATGCCTTTCCTAGACCACAGTAAGGCAAAGCATATAGTAGTCAAAGCAAACACCTTATCCTTGTGTTTCAAATTCCACCAAACAGATATGAACCCCTAGCACCTAGTATTAAAGGAAGTGAAGATGCTGCCCCGCCACCAAGGGATTCAATTGTTCCCATGCCTTCCAACTATAATGAAGAATAAAGTATCCACAAGGAGTAACTTTGGAAGCCCCCAGTGAGGATATCAATCAAGTGTAAGCCTTTCCATCTCTTGTGTCTATTAGGATGGCCATTAGCTATGTTGAATCTTACAAGAACTTTCCACAGTTTATTCCCTATCATGGCCCTAAAAATCCATTTTGCAGCAAGAGCAACAGCTTGTTTTTTGAGATTTTTGATACCCAATGCCCTAAGATTTTTAGGCAAATAAGACATATCCCAATATGCAACATGTCCCTTCTTATCCTCCTTACCATTTGACCAAAGGAAATCTATAACAATCCTATGAATCTTATCCATATGAGAGTTAGGGAAAAGCCAGCTAGAGGAATAGTAAATTGGATAGAAAGACAACACCTTTTGTGTAACAACCTTTCTTGTCACCTAGTTAACCCTTAGAGGACTTGGACTGTAAGTCTCCTCCTTCAGAAAAAGTCATTTGGAAAATCATAACTTGGTCATACGGTGGAGTTCGGAGCCCATAGCAAGTTATTGATAATCATGGTAGGTGACAAATTCAAGATATGAGCCTTGAGATTGACATCTCTCGTTGTTTTCATATATGTATTTAAAATATATGTGATACAATATATATATATATATGAGGGGTGGAGGCCTATAGCCCTTTTTCCAACTTCAACAACTAACAGAGAATGAGCATGACATCAAAAGCTTGGAGCTCAAGTGGTTAAGGAGCGGATCATCCTAGTCATTTAAGAGCATGCATTATTTGCAAAAATCGCACACGAAAATATAATTTATGGAAAAAGAAGAATTAAATCGAAAGTGCAACCAAAATCTATGATCCCACCAATTGCATTAGGGCAAATGGATCAACCTGCTTGCAGTCATGGCATTTGGTATCTTGTCGAAGAAGACGAAGGTGGGAACTGCACTGAGAGGGGTATTGGTGAGCAAACTGGTGGCAATAGCAACCAACATCTTGGGGATGGTGGCATACGAGGCTCTTGCATACCATGTGGTGAATAGATATTTTACTTTTGTTGGCAGTGTCATTGTCGATGTACATAGCTGCCCTACGTCGAGTCATGGCTTCCACCTATCATTTATTTATAGCATTTTGTCTTGGATCGGTAATAGTTGCAACAATTATAAGGACATTAGTTGCTTATTTGGTAATACCAAATCAATCCTTAGGCCAAGATAGCTGGAAGATAGTAGCCACCTCGATGAACAAGCACATTGGTGTTGTTAATTATGTGGAAATTTCGGAGGTTCTCAATGTGTCTTTGTCAACATTGACAGCAAAAATTGGGTGCAGATAATTTGTTCCGTGCTATTTATTTTCACAACAATCTTTACACTGGCTTTTAGAATACCTCCTAAAATTTCAACTACCCATGAAAAAAACCATTCACATAATTTGGTCTCGTTTGAGATGTGACAGAAAATCAGATGGAGCTTGATGTAGGTTGTTTTGAGAGATAAGGACGCGGGCATGTGATTCAGGGAGACGCGTAAGAAGAGAAAGACATGAGAATACTCCATTTGTTTGAGTGATTATTGTTGCCTTGTTCCTTAATTCGATCATTATGCATGTCTAGTTGACCTTCTTTGTTGTGTTGGCTAATCTGGAGGGAACTCTAAACTTTATCTCCAACATGCCAATCAAACTTGTGGTGGTTGTGTGATTGTGTTTGCTTGGCGTTTGCAAAGCGCCTAACAAATGGAGGTCACATGGGTTATGTTGAGAGCAGGTGTAGCACCGGTGGAGGCGTTGTGTGATGCCATGGCTAGTTTTAATTAAACTCCCCATAACCTAGTGGGTACCCTTGCAGCCTGCACCTACTTGGGATCCTTACAAGCCGGTATGTAGAACAATCAACAATTGGTTGAAAGTGGATCGTTTGTCAAATTGTATTGTTGTTATTACCCTCAGAACCGTATACACAAATAGGAAAAGTTTCAAGCACACATGCATTGTTTGAGAAAATGCCTCAGCAAATGAGGTCTTTCAGACCAAGTCGGTTGCTTGTTTTTAACAAAATGGGAGCTTCGGATCACTCTTGAGCTTCTTCTCCTTCAACCATTCCTCATCAAAAAGGCATGGGCTTCTTCTTCCGCTTGTTAGGCACCTATATGTTGCATTTGATTTTTCTGAATGTCGTAAGGAAGCCCTCAAATTTAATCTAGTGTGTGTGTGTGTGTTTCATGATGAAAATTGTTTAGATGTGTTGCTTGGAATGTGTATCATGTAGAAATATAGCATTAGGTGGATTTTTGTGCTATAAGTTGACCCTTTTTATCATCGGAATATAACAAGTCTTAACTTTAATATTGAAATGCATATTAATCATTAAAACGTGAGTGCACACTTTTGGCTGCTTAGAATGGATATCAATTATGAAAATTCTGTGTTTATATAACTTGTATTTTCAATATCAAGATTGGATCCTTAAGGCTAAAATGTTCTTTTGCCACACTAAGATAGATCATTTGACCTAGCAAACCCATTTAAAATCGCTAAGTAATAGATACATGTGGTCAGTATTTCTGCAGCCTACTAACTCAAACATCTTCTCTGTAACTTTAAATGACAGATCATCGATTAGATTAATTTTATTCCATGGATGTATATTTATTTGGGTCCGGTTTCTAAGCCACCTTGCATGCTTCTTACAAAAAGTGTGCTTCTAACTTTGCAAATGCCTTCCAGAACAGTAAGGCTAAAACAGGCATAACATGGCTAAAAAACCCTATCGACTTCCCTACTATTTCCCTAGATAAGAGAATGGTAAGGAAGTTTAAGGTTTTGGTTTTCGCTTATCCGGTGATTTATTACGTTGGCCATTTCGTAGGCGTTTTATTAGCCTGAAAATTAGAATTTCCTTAAGCTATTTGAATCTAACTTTTGACTCCATAACTCAGCCTTTGTCAGGACTTTCGATCAGCGTGGGGTTGGTTGTTGGTACGTCGTCAGCAATGAAATCACTTTAGTACCTTCTTAAAGCCTGGCATGCTCGATTATCCTTTGTGGTCATGTGGTAAGTAGTTGCCGAAATGGGATGCATAAGTGAAATGTGTTTGCCTTCTTAAAGCCCGGCATGCTCAATTATCCTTTGTGGTCATGTGGTAAGTAGTTGCCAAAATGGGATGCATCAGTGCACTGTAATAAGTTTTCGTTCTCTCTAAAATATAAACACTTGAAAGCTTAAAAAACCTTTTTTAAGCAATATTATTCTCACTTCTCTCTAGCCATTTGATGCTTAGATAAAGTGGTTTTCAAGGTCAAGTGAACTCCGTGCCACCACTGTGTGCTGCCACATAAATGTGCAAGTTTGCAAGATGCTGTGAAGGAAGATTGCAAATAAATTAAACTCAGTAAGATCTATATTTATAATTGTTCTTGTATCTTTAATTTTTTATGTATGTGAAAGCAAAGATGAAATGTTGTAATTAGTGGCATGAGTGATACTGTGAATATTAATAGTACAAATGTACATAGCTTCATCTTGAGTCATTGTTAGCATTTATAGAACTTGAATTTTGAAATGTTTAATTGTATGATCTTGAGAAAGTGAAAAGTGCATAGATGAGTAACCTTGTTGTGGGACATTGTTAGCATTTGTAACAATTGAATCTTGATAAGACATGTCCAATTTGTGCTGAATCATTGGAAATGTGCATTGTCATTCTTCTTGTATATTTTACGAAATTTGTATATATGTCGCTCTAATTTCTGGTTGTGAGGTTCGGTTCATGTATTGCTAGTATTTTCATATAACATAGAGAAGAAAAAGAGCATGAGTACGATACAAAAAGAAATATTTATTTACAATTTGGATCTCCCTCTCATTGATCTTTGCATAAGGTTTGGGATCCCTTTGAAAACCCTGCATCTTGGGAGAATGAAGCTAATTGCTCTATAATGATATGTTGGACATTAGGGTACCCAGTCCTCCCATTTACCTTCGATGATGGTGTCATACGAATCAGTATTTTTCCCTAGTTTTGGTAATGGTTTTTGGAGTTAGAAATGTGTGATGTGCTTTTCGTTGATGTCATACTTGACCAACATAGCCCCGTCATTTTCACATATCAATGGCAATGTAAACTTGACCTCATTTTTTAGAAAATGGATGTATGCCTCTATCTTCAAAGAATTACCCTCTTGTTGGTCCTACTGGGTGATTGGTGACCTAGGTTGTTACACATGTTTAAGGCAACATATGTTCAGGATAATGAGAGTTATGTTGAAACTTCCTTTCTGTGTCAAAAAAATGTCTCATGTCTCATGTTGCTTGTTATCCTTTGCCCCCCAATATTACTCTTGTAATAAATGCAATTTTAGGTGGTTGGACTAGAAAGCCAATACAAGGATTACACTAGATCCCTAATTCCACCTAGCACATTTAAGGTTACTTGTGGTATATTTGTTGCATCAAAAGAGGGTGGCATTGTCAAGTTGTTGTAATGTAGTTTGTTGAATTATAAACACAGTTGAAAGATAAATGTAATTTAAAAACATTGTACTATTTTGCTCGTTTCTCGGGTCAAAAAAGTGGGCATGACAATTTGGTATACTCGAATTCTACCTAGAAGAGAAATTTGATGACCCTGTCATTTGGTAACATTTTTAGAGATCTTTTCCATCATCCACTGCCACATGTCTATGAGAGGAAGGGGAAAGGGCAAACAGAATTCAAAAATATCCAACCATATTATTATGACCGCCCCATCACCAACCAAGAGAGGTAACTCAATCAGGAGGGGCTTCATCCCATCTAAGACGGAGAATTAGAGGAGGAAACCTTGGAACGAAGTGCACAATATGATATCACAGTCCTGTTTGTGAGCTGCAAGAGATTACTTTGTTCAATCTCAAGGAAAAGAGAAGTGTCATCAACAAATTGTATATCAAGGAGCTCATCATTGTTTGAGAGAACAATTCCTCTGACAGTAGGGCCAAGGGCAGCATCTCTAAGGAGATAGTGCAGGGCTCCCGCCGCTATAACAAATAGTGTAGGAGCAAGAAGGAAACTCTGCCTAATAGATCTTTCCAGAAAGAATGGAGTGGTCATCTCGCCGTTGACAAACAACATTCTACAAAATGAATCCCTGAATCCGAAGGTTCTCGTCGTCAGTTCAATAAAAGGCCATTAAATTCTATCAAATGCTTTTTCAAAATCAGGGAGGACCATGCAAGCCTTCTGCCTAGATTCACATGCCTACTTCATCCCCTCCCAACTAGTGATCAAGTTATCCAGGATATATCTCGCTTCAACAATACTGGACTGTGTGTTTGAGATGATGAGAGGAAGGATCTTGGACTCTCTAATGGCAAGGATTTTAGCCAATATTTTAAAGGAAACATTAAGTAGGGTTATGGGCCTCCAATATTTAATCTAAGTCTTGTAACCCTCATTGGGGATAAGCTTGATTATCCCTTTGTTAATTTGGTGTCCCAGTGTACCAGTCTGCATGGCTTCCTGATATACCTTAAACAGCTCATCAACAATCCACTTCTTGTTAACCTTATTGAACTCAGATGGAAATCCATCACAGCCAGGGGATTTTTCATTCTTCAAATTATCAATAAATAAATAAATTTCCTCTTTAGAGATGCAGCAGTCCAACTCAACAGCACCGGCAGCAACAAGTTTTTTAGTCACACTCTTAGCACATAAGGCTCTATTGGTTACAACCATGTCAGAAGTACCATCATAGTAGAAGTGGGATTGGTAGAAAGAGAAAGTCTTCTGGATTTCTTCAAGATTAATAGACATCAGTCCTCTAATATCAACCGCGTCTACCTTTTATCTAACATGCTTAGCTTTGAGGACTCTTAAAATAAAACTTGGAGCCCCTTGTCACTGAGTTTGAGCCACACAAGTCTTGATCTCACCATGGCACCTCAAGCAATATATTTCAGAAGAGACCTATGTTGATGCTTAATTGAGATAGCCTGTCACAGCAAACTCTCTTTGTGGGGGGAAGCCTGGAGTTTCAATTCAATATTAATAAGGTCCTCCTGAATTTTGCTTTCCAAATTTCTCCTGGCCCTTGCTTGCGTTGGCCCATAGCCTCTCATAAATTTGCTACAGAAGGAAATACATTGATACCAAACACTAATAGCAAATTGGAAGGGGGAGAGTGCTTGGGCAACGTTCCAGAAGGTCTCCTAGGCATCAAAGGAAAGAGAATTCTTTAGATGAGGAATTTGAGTTTATACAAACCTTTCCACTCCTTGGGGGGGTTCCGAGGAACAAAGGCAAGAAAACAGCTCATTTCAATGGGATGATGATCACAAAGGGTAAAAAGGAGCACAATGACAACATTTTGCTTGTACATAGGGGAGAGGAGGAAGGATGCTTTATTAAAAAGAAATCTATCCAGCCTAGAGTAGACATTGCTTTTCCCACTCTGATTATTACACCAAGTAAGCCAGATACCTTGCTATATTTTTTCCCTTTGGCTAGAGGGTCAGCCAGTCTCAAGCTTTTCTTCATTTTATACCAATAGAATTGCTCATTGTTTTTCCAATCAAATGAGGATCCACTCATCTTTTCTTCCTTATCCTTCACCATATTGATGTCACCCACAATGATCTAAGGGATGTCTTTGAGATTGGAAGATATCCTGTTCCAAAGGTCGCCTTTTAGGGGAAGAGGATTTGATAGACATTAAAATAGTTGCTTTCTTATGGGACAAACTGACCCTAGATTCCCCAACTTGGAGCACATCACCAATAGCTTTTTACAACTAAGGAGGTGCCAAATTTGGATAGGAACATAAGCTAATTCCACCCATTTGGGAGAGGCATCCAAGGTGCGCTTAGTTGAGTCAAGATCACATACCCAAGGCAGCGATTTACAAATGGAGAACCCAATATTCCAGAAGGTGTGCAAGATTGCCCTTCTCTGCATGTTAAGAGTTTCTAAAATAAATAAGGAAAAACAGGGCTTTCTCAAACGGCAAAAGTTCACATAAAGCCCTAGATATTTTCCCCACACAACAATGACCCAGTCATCAAAACAAATCCTTGACGGAAGTTCATTTTTAATTGTACAGACCAGAAAAATACCCATATATTTAAGCCTATCCTCTTCCTTTTTTAGAATTTCTTGCATAAGATCATTGGGTTCAAGGGTAAGAGAAAAGATGTTACCTTTTCCCACCACTGTTGATCCTTCTCCTTCTTTCTGCGACTGTTCACCATCACTACCAACAACAAAATGGGAACATTCGGGGATTTCACAACTAAATTTGCATGCAAGGCATCCCTCAAAGATTTTTCCCCCACCCTCAGTTGTCTTTCCAGCTTTAGCAATACTGTTGATAACAATAGGGCTTCCATTCTATGTGTTTTCCATTTTACTGCCCTCCTAATTGACTGTTGTACCATTTCCCATTCACGAGGCACATAAACTATAGTTTAGGGTCTAATTTGGGCCTCAACTCTTCTCTACAATTACTCTTGTGGGTCAAAGAAAAAGGTGGAACGAATCAAATCCTAGTACAAGACACCCTGTATACGGACCAAATCAGCACACAAAACAAAACAACACAAATGTAACAACAGCACAAAGACCAAGCAAAGAATTCAATGAAAACAAAGGTCAAAGAGGAATCCGCACTATTACAAAGCGAAGAAAAGGGAAGCTTGGAGGTGTTTTCATGGAAGACGAATTTTCATCTCCCCAAGATTAAAGCTCCAACCTCATTTCATCTCTCCAAAAAAATCATTTGCTATATACTTAGTGCGTGTAAACCTGTTTACAACTTATTATTGTTGTTTGTTATTCACAATGTCCATATTATTGGAAGTCTTTGGATCTTGATTTACTACTAAGTGCCAAATATGCAACACCAATGGGATGCTACGATTGAGTCTTGCAAGGATCCCTAGGATTTCCTACACAATCACACAATGCAGGTGTTTGTTGGAATACTAGTGGTACTAGTGGTGGAACAATGTGGCCTTGGTAGTGGAGGAGTAAGTTGTCCCCCTAACAACTCATTATCCAAACTGTAGTGTCACTCAGAATTGATGTCATCAAAACTCTTATTCTCTTCAACGATGAAGTTAAATATCGTGTCTAGACTAGCAAAAACTAATGGAGGAGAAGATGTTAGCTCATGAGTCTAGGAATGTTCATCAAATACATCATCTCGCCAATGAATAACATCAATGGTGCTTGGGAGAAGAAGACAATATGCCTTTACATCTTCACAATAGCCGACAAAAAATGCAAGGACAACCCTTAATTTCCATAGCTATACATGTATCATTTGGGATTAGAACCCATGCATTACCGGTGAACTCGAAAATATGAAACATCGAATTTGACACCTAACCACCTTTCTTCTGATGTCTTGTTCTGCACTACTAACTGAGGACTGCAATTCTAGATGTAGTTTATGCACTAGATTGCTTTGGCACAAAACAGAGAAGAAAATTCCTTGGAATGTATCATGCAATTAGCCATTTACTTGAGTGTGTGTTTCTTGCATTCGGTTGCACCATTCTACTCAAGTGTGTATGGCACAATATGCTGGAGTTGAATACATGTTTGTTCATAGATGTTGATCATTTGGTTGTTGACATTCTCTCCTCCATTATCTACTAGCATACCTATCTTAGATAAATCTATGTAAAAGAAGCCGAGAGATATAATTCTCGAGGCACCTATTCCATTTAAGGATCAAATTGAAAATAGGAACTTCGAGAATGATATCTCTTGGCATGTTTTACATAGATTTATCTAAGATAGGTATGCAAATAACATCCGCAAGCTTTGCATTTTCCGTTAACATATGTTGGTGGCATAGGTGGGGCACTTCCTGGTTTGTATAGTACACTTTGAATATACCCTAGAGCTCCATTTACAAGACCTAATTTTATCTAAATATTGGAGGTTAACATCACCTTTGTATCCTTATCTATTAGTAATTCCACATCAAGTTCATCATTTTTACCTTCTATTGGGGCGTTGGTACTACCTCCTTTAGTTGTTGACATTCTCACCTCCATTATCTATCATGAGAAAACATTTTTCTTTGACATATTTTCGACTAGGGATTTGAATTCTTGAAAGTGCTCAAAGATCTCACTTTTCTGTTCAAATAATAAAAAACAAGTCCTACAAGAGAAATCGGCAATGAACATGAGCAGATATTTCTGTTTCTGATATGAAACACGACAGAATAACATGAGAAAGCAAAGAATGAGTTGTAATCGTCAATTGCCATCTACGCTTTTCCTTAAGCAAAAGGTTTCCTATGTTATTTTCCAAGTACAAAAAAAGGACAAACTCCCATCTCTGAAGGATACTTACAGCAATCCGTGTAACATGTTGTGCTTACTCAAGGACTGAACAATAGTTCATGAGCCCAAATTGCTCATGCCAAAGATAAATCATTTGTGTGTGCAGCCCAAATTGCTCAAGCCAGAGTTAAATCATTTGTGTGTGAATCATGACTTGAAAACAAACACAAAGTCGTCAAACTTGTACAAGCCTGCATGAATATCAACCTTACCAGTGTATATAATAGTGGACTAGTTCTTTGTATTTTTTATAACATCATTACAAGAAACTCAACGATTTTTCCTTCCCCTGAATATGTGAAATGATATATGGATAGTAAGTTTGCAGCATAGTTACCTAAGTCTCGGTGATGAGGGGATGAAGGGACAAGGTTTTTTCGATGAAAAAAAAAATCCTAGAGTTTGGAAACGGCTATCAAAATAATGTACAGAAATTACTACTTAAATATTTGAACTTTATTCAATGATACTTAGGCCTTTAAACTATACTTAATGTTTTGTAGGGTACCTTCGAGATCAGAATTCAATGATTTTGTAAAAATAACTGTTTTTTGCAGGAAAAAACATAAGAAAATTTTCAACAAAAAAATTGGTAACATCCCCTCCAAGTCACCAAAATCTAGGGGACACATCATTCTATAATGTTGGTTTGCAGAAAAATTTGGAACGTAGAGAACATTTTTGAAAACCCCATTCTCGATTTCAATTGACCCTTCACCCTCAACAACTAAGGGACTAGAGTTGCCCACAAATATCTAATTGTGTGGCTTTTGTTAAGCGAGATAGAAAAAGAACCTTGATTTTCAATATGGTACTAGTCCCCTGAATCCAAGATCCATTCAAACACTGAGGATCCAAGTGTGGTTGCAGAAAGTGTTGCTCTTTCCATGGAGGTTGGGAACTTTGTTTTCCTCATTTCTACTTCTAAATGTGCCATTTTCTTAAAATATGATGTTTCATCATTGTTGGAATACCAAATTAATTGCAAGAATTTTTATCGTAAGTCATAATCCATTTCCCTTTGCGTCTTTCTTATTGGGTAGAAGGGTTGTGTTGAATTGATTGATCAACCCTACGTTGATACTTTGCTTTCCCTTTTCTTTTTGCAAGGCCCTAGTCTTTGCCTGCATTATGGTGTGACTTTGCATTATCATCATTGACAACCAATGTCAAATGCTTAGAACCTCCATATCAGATGTCAATAATGAAAATGAGTTTCTCATGTTCCTCATGAATCTTGTTATGTGGAGTAGTGATTGGAAACGAATACTAAGTATGTATGACCCAATTTTGACAAAATACTCATGATGTTTTGGTCATAAATATTAGTAACTCCTGAATCTACAACCAAAAGTCTAGACTAGGAGCACCAAACTCATTTTCCAATTGACATGCCCGCATCTTGTTGTCCTTCCCAAAAACTTTATACAAAGACTCCCAAACTTCCCATGGCTCAATGATGCCCTGAAAGTGAAACTTCAATTCAAGGGTCACCAATTGTCAAATTATTCCTCTTGCTACATCACAACAGTCACTCCACTTGGCTCATTTGATAAAATCTAGAGCACCAAATTCTTCACCCATGGCGATTCAATACGGGCCCTTTAAAGCACATCTGTAGACACCCCAATTTTAAATTAATTAATTTTCCCATTCCATTTCACACAAAAGCTCATGAGGAATTAATTGACATAAGTCAATTAATTAAACCTTGTCAATACCTAATGAATCTGCCTCACATGTCATTATTCTTCATGTCTCTCCACTTACAAATTAAAATTCCAAGTTTAATTTTTATCCTCTCTCCATGTCCCCCACTCACCAAATCATGTTTACTTTTTCAAATTGCGATTAATTAAAACCTTCAAATTAATTCAGCCTCACATGTCATTATTCTTCATGTCTCCCCACTTACGAATTTAAATTTCAAGTTTAATTCCCATCCCCTCTCCATGTCCCCCACTCACTAAATCATGTTTACTTTTAAAAATTGCGATTAATTAAAACCTTCAAATTAATCCAGTTTTCAGGCTATAAATAGAGTCTTACCCCTCCCCCCCTCTTTCAACATAAATGGAAATCATGTCAGAGCTCTTGCATTCTTTCTCCACAGATCATCCCCATCTATCTTGTCCCAATGCCCACATAAGCTCTACTTCATCCATCCCTAAATCCTTCATCCTCTCTTGTTCGGTGCAAAGAAGTGGTGTCGATTGTCTGTGCAATGAAGTTATCTCACGTTGGAGAAGACACCTACATTCCAATAAGTCTGGGCCCATCCAAGTCATTGTCCGATCCGAGGTTCGCAAAGGAGACACGAAGGAGAAGGTATACAGTTCAGTTACTTTACTTTCTTGTTACTAGTGATTTTCGTTGCGTACAACATTCTCAATATAAGATTCCTATATGAAGTAGTTGAAGTTGTTCAGAATAAGCTTTTTCTCTACCTTTGTTAACACATATACAAAGAGCTCAAAAAAATATGCATTTCCAAAAACAATCACTAAGAAATTCTTCCATCTGCAAAATCTATGCTCTCGCAAAGAATGACCACTAAAAACATTGCTCACTTTTGAATTAGCAGCCACAAATTCAAAATTGAGGTATCTTCCAAAACAATGTCAACACAAATGCAAAGAGCTCGAAAACAAATATGCACTTTCAAAAAATAATTAACTAAGCAATTCTCATGTATGCTAAAGTTGCGGCCTTGTAAATAATGATTACTGAAAACGGTGTGCATTTTTCAATTAGTTTATACTAATTCTAAAACTTCAGACTTATTTTTGAGCTAAGAGTAGAATTAGCAACCCTAAAAAAAACCACTTGGTTATTCAATGCCCTACAGTGATTCTTCATCTTTTAATGGCAGTTGTGGCCCACAAAAAGCACAGTGGCATTGCGAGTGGTGGAGGCAGTCCACAAAAAAGGTAGAGCAGTACTACATGCAGGTTTTCATAGGGTCAAAGTATTGCCACCAAAAACAAATGCAAAGCCTTTGCAGCGAGGAAGGTCTGCTAAGAAAACAAAATTGATTTTTCCTAAGGTTTAACTGGAGGCTTAAAAACTTTTAATTTTTATGTTATTTTTCATTAAAGAAAACCAAAAAAATATAATTGTGCAAAAAAAATGCATGTCCAGAGAGCATTAATGGCCAGAGTGTAACCTCGATAACTTGGGCTCCAGAAGTACATTTCAGGTAAAATGAAAGTCTAAACCGAATTTTTCAGACATTTTGCATGCAATGGTCAAGTCATAACCACTCCAAAAATCTCTGAAAACTGCAGATCTGAACTGGGTTGTTGAAAGCGGCTTTCAATTCTGGCTTATAATACTGAGAAGCGAAATGTGAAGTTTCCAAGATGCTCTAATACCATTTAAAACTTTTTGATAAGGTTTTAGGATCACTAGGAAACAACCTTAAGACTATCGCCCACATGCATGTATAAACTAGGTCACTAAAAGCAATAGAGTACAAGAGACATGGATTTATCCAAGGTAGAAAGGTCTAACTCTTTACATTAATAGCTCTGCTAGAATATGCCAGTAATGCAAAAGTAACTCTCTCATCCTCTGATCAACCTTGCACACTATTCCTCCACACTCTTATATAGATAAGAAAGGAAGCTAGGGTCAATATTTTGGACAGTAGTTTACTTGCAAAACAAGTCTTCTTAAAATAAGAATTCTTGTTATTAGGATAAGATAATCAAGTCAATATTTAATTATTAATCTTCTATTGTAATAAGTTACAGATAAGTGTGCTGCACATAATTAGTGTTTGTCCATAATTACAAATAATTTATAAAAAAATACAAAAACATCTCAAACCATACAAACATGTGTACTCAGTGTTAATTATTAAAGCAATCAAAAAGGGATAGTGCAATAAGAGGCACATACCCATTATCACTCAGGAAATTAGGATGGAAACATAGAATTCCAAGATCTCATACCAATATATCGTGATGACATAAAATGCAGTGGAATATCTAGCAGCCAATTGGGGGGTAAAAAAGTTTGCCAAGATGGTTACCACTCATACTATTCCCTCCATGGTATTGAAGCTAACATCACAAGGCTGCAACAAATTGGAAGAGTTTGCTCTTGATTGATAAATGCAAAACTTGTGATATTTGAGGACTTATGTGGATAACACCATGTCTTTATGTGCACAAAATAGTGCCTTTTCATGTTCAAATAAAAGTAAAAAGACTGTAATACATAAATGATCAAAATCACTAGCTTTTATTTTTGCCAACTTTCTTCTAGTTGAAATGTGCTTTGAGCTAAAGAAGGGATATTTCCCTATAGGAAGTAAAGTAAATTCATGTCATTTTTTTATATCCCCAATTTAATTAGTTAGCTTGGAGGTAGCATCTCACCCATCAATGTTTCCCAGTCTAGGATTATGTATGTATGTACGTAAGTATATACGTACATGCGTATGTGTGTATGTACGTACGTAGATATGCACATACGTATGTACGTACGTAGATATGCACATACGTATGTATGTATGTACATACACGTATGTATGTATGTACATAATAGATATGCACGTACATATGTATGCAAGTAAGTACGTACTTAGGTATGTATGTGCATACGTAGGTATGCACCTACATAAGTACGTATGTATGTGCGTACATACGTGCATGTGTGCGTATGTACGAATGTATTTATGTGCATATACATATAGTAATATACATATATATATATATATATATATATCAAAAACATTCCAGTCAAACCTTTCAACAAATGTCAAAAGAAACCCAAGAACTATAGCTTTTATGAGAAGTAATAAAGCTTTGGCTGTAGATGCAGAATAGCAACAGAAGAAATAGAATGTTAAAGCCCAGAAGTCCCCAATAATAGCATTTTATACAGTTAAACAATTGCCTACTTTAATTTTCTTGCTACTTTGAACGTTCATCATGAAGTCTCCTCTTCGCATTGTACCTTCATAAATCCTGCATGCACCGTTTTCATAAATTTTGGACCCTCAAATAATTGCCGAATAAAGAATAAATTTCCAAGCCCCCACAACCAACTAACATTTAAGCAAATTCGAAGAATATCTTGTCAAGGGTCCTTTACTAAGATCAAAAGATAAATAGACAGGTGTACCGTAAGTAAGTCAACTGTCCGAACCGTCCCTCTTCTAGTTTAAACGCCAGGGCAACCAGGGGTCCCTCCGGAGATCCAGACAATGAAACCTATAAAACAACAAAGGCGCAACAATTCATTTGGATTACAAACATTATACGACAATCTCACTGAGAAAATAGAACAAAAATTTATGATACACGACTGTTGGAAGAAAACCTTCTCTTCGTTCTTTGTTTGATCCAATGCATGATTCGTAACCTCCATTGGACAAGGCAAATAATTAACGACCCCATCCAATAGTAGTTGCACACCCTGTTTAGCCCAATGTTTCATTTAATACTACTGCAAAATTATACACCATGCTCCAAAGAAAATAGCTTCAACCAAAGAATATCATGATAATATATTCAATAATTCACTTTAATACCTAGTGTGACCCAATCCATGGTAAACTTTAAAACTGAATCCATAAAACATTTGTTTCACGCCTTCTACATGTACCATCATACTTCTAACAAATCTAGAGATCCCAGTACTTCACGGCCAATATTTCCCTATGCTAAAAGTATAAATCGATAGAATCCTCTAATTGATGAAGGAAAATAGAAACCTGTACCTCCAAATCCTATAAAACTGATCTTTGATGTACATCCTAGGCCCTAGAGAAGGAGGGGTACAGGGTTAGAGTTGATGTACAGAGTATGATTTATTTTGCAATGAATCTGGGTATTCTACCAATAACAATGCTGAAGAAGCAAAAATTAGTTGAAGATTTGAGCGTGACTCTACAATTTGTTAATAGAAAGGAAATATATGATTGTGTAAGGGAACTCCAAAACAATTTTAAATTGCATCACGTCATATAAATATTAAAACTGGAGATTAGGAGGAGCTCTTGATGACCCTGAAGAATTAAGAGACAAGTTTCAAAGCATATCCTTTGAAAATGTGTGTTGTATCAAAATAAGTTTCTGGCCATTTCTGGGCTCCTCATGAATTATAATTTAATGAAGGCATTATAATAATCTGTCACACTTATGACCTGGAGGGGCTCAGGAAACTTGTGGGAAATGGACATTAATGTCACCTTTCACTTGATCCACCAGAGCTCTGAGCTCTCCTACCAGCTTGATGCATCTTACATTTTTATCACTCAGCACGGCCGGATGAATAGCAGGAAGGATGGCGCGATAATAATTTATGGCATGATTCTGCTCTCATTAATTTTGATGGAACTTTCTCTATCTATTATTAAAATAAATAAAATCTGTATATTTAGTTTCCCAGATTTCTTCTTGCCGGTATTTGTTTCTCTCAGGGCAATATGGAGGCTTACGGAAATTATAGCAGAATGGGAAGAAATTGCAGTATAAAGGGGAAAAAGGACGTAAAGAAGCTGTGAATTATGCAGTAAATATCACCAAGGAAACTAGAACAAGGCTGAAAATCAGATTCACAAAGAAGAAAATGGAGTTTGTGCAGTAATTGTGGTTGATTAGGAAGGAGAAACAGGATGCTCAGCTTATACACCAAACTTTTGATTGGGCTTACTTTGGCACTGATCCACTGACCACAATATCTAGTCTAAGTGCATTCAAGATGGCTGCTATCGTGGTTCTGGACCTAAACAATTTGATGGCATGCATACCATTTAATGATTAGCTCACCAGAAAAGCATGTAGACTCTGAGAGCTCTGCCTTGGTGATTTGACAATAAGGTTAAAGACAGATGCTTTACTCTCTACAAAGTGGTTTTCTCTCATCATCAAGTATAAAATACTACAAGCTCAAGACCACGCATCTGAACGTGAAGACCGATGTAGTTAGAATCTAATTTTTCAGTCACCTTTTTGTGCCTCTTTAGCCCCTGGTTTCAGTACGTTTTTTCGGTCTATTCACAAAAATTTCACAAAAAGTAAGCTGAAGAAATGAAGGTAATATGTGATGTCGATGCAAGAACATTGTAGGGAAATGTAGATTGTAGCCCCAAGCTAAGTAGTCATCATTTACACTACACTATTTTTAGATGCTTCATGCATATTCCTGACCATTCTGTATGCATACTACATTTCTAGATATTTTATGCATCTTCCTCGTTAGTCTACATGCATATGACGTTTCCATACATTTTATGAATCCTCCTATAACTATTCCAATACACTACATTTCCCCTTATTCTCCCTCCTTTCCCTTATTCTCCCTCATTTCCCCTTTAAATTTTTGTAGCCCCAAGCTAAGTAGGGAAATGTTACAAATTTGCTTATTAAATTATTTGATTTGCAAAACATAAATATATTATTATATATTAGTCTATTAATATACAATCCTATGTTTTTCCTCAAAAGTGATCTACTAATATGTGTGTGTGTTTCTGCGTGTGTATTGTATATGTTGAATAAAAAACATGTCACGTAGTATTCTTGTTAAAAATATTGTGACTCAAATTAAACACGTTTAATTGCATTCAATGGATGTTATACTCGCAATTGCCCCATAAGTATAAAGTACACCATAGGGAATGTGATTTTTATTTTTTAAATGTGAAGTATTTTATATAAGATGATCTTTTTTAACACAAGCATTCTTATATATAATTGCATTCAATAGATGTTATACTATAAATTAACCTACGGGTACAAAGTAGATGGTAGGGGATTTGATTTTTTAAAACATTTAATATTTTTTTAAAGTATTATTATATGATAGAGAAATGTCAATCACCATTATGATTTTTATCGATTGTTCATGCCTAAGATTTATTGACGCAAGCTTATTTTCTTACTTCATAAATTTGTGATTGTAGAATGGGATGTTAAACTTGGCAAATGCAAATATTTGGGAATCAACTTTTGTCAATCCAATCAGGCTAAAGTTTACGGGACTGCTTTTATAGTTTTTGGCAAAAGAATTTCCTTACTATCATCCAACAAAACATTTTTTTTTGGCTGGAGGTTTCTACTCATGAGAAGATGCTTAAATGCTTTCTGTCTATTGTAAACACCTAAATTTGGTAATTTAACACTTGAGAATACTAGTATTGACTTAGTCTCTTTGATCATGACTTGTGCACCTACTCTGAGCTAAACTGCTACATCCTAGTCCATCCATACTACTATTGCGAGGCTTGCTCTCCTCATTACATTGCTTAGACATTTATAGAAACACTCATATCAGTCCAAGCAGTCCGTTACTCTGGATCATCATGCACAGAGCTCCACAACATTGTCCCTCGCTGCTAGACCAAACCATCCAATATGACCAATCTGTTTAACGATCCAGTCTTGGGCTAAACGGTCTCGTCCTCGACCAAACAGTCTTGGCCATCCAACAGTTAGTTTTCCAATTTGCATATCTTTTATGGGTTGGCATCTCCACTACAGGTCGTCCTTAATGTAAATTATATTCATGGAACCCTATATTAGCAAGTCTAAGACACTCATTTACTCACCTAGCATTAACCTTGCATTTTTTTGAAAGATGCCTAAGTTATATACAAGATTTATTTGCATTCATATCCACATTGGGTTTGAACCCACGTCTCTACGTTAATACAAGCCCAATCACCTTGTTGTTTGCCGATAGACCACACACCCGTGGGCACTCACCTTGCATTTTTAAGAGCTCCTCCAATACAAATCACTAAATAGTAAGAAAAGCTCTCCTAATCTTCCCTAAATCAAAAGTAGAGATTAGGAGCAACCCGTACATAGGTTTGAAGCGCTCTAAACCAAGTCCAAGAGTCAAGCTTCCCAAAGCAAGAGCCTACAAAGCCAAGTCAAGCACAAGCATGTTAAGTCAATACGAAGCAATTATCAAATGTTCAAGTTACTAAAAGTAGTTGCATTCATGTAGTGTTATGTCATACTTACCTTTTATTGTTGATCTAGGGTCAAGGCTTCATCAAACATCACTTTAATCATTTTCCTAGGTTGATCGAAGAGCCCATTTGCGAGTGATACTTCTTGTGGTATGAAAAGAATGCAAAGTAACTGTACTCGCTATTGTGTAATGACCTCCTGAATGTAGAAGATATGTGGGCAGTATGATACTCAAAACTATCATTTTCAATGGTGTAATGTGAATCTATGCTCGAGACATAAGCACTCATAATAACTATAGGCTCCCAATGTAAATGAGAGTGCATTGGAGTGCCTTAAGGGTCACGCCCGCATAGTCATCGCTTAACTATTGTGTGTTGCGCAAGGCTGGATAACATAGGATGCATACAAGGAGAAGTACGAATCACAATGTGCTCGCATTGATGCTCGACCATTGGGTGTTTTGGGATATGTTAAACAATACGATCGAAGCTTAGTGTAGTGGTCTTCAAATTGTTGTGCCTCAGTATGAGGCACCATCTGTGGAACAAAAACGTGAGCAAGTGTTAGGATAGAACGAATAGGGTAAACATATGATATACTATGAATAGTCACCATCATGTGGTTATGTGTGTACTTCAAGCATCTATGTAATGTGGACAGAATAGCGTACATCTCACAGATACAAGGGCATCAAAGTAGCATTTTAAAATTTTCGTTATAAGGGACTACAAAGAACTAGGTGGCTATCCACTTAGGTCCAACCTATATTTATAAAAATATGCCCCAAAGCGGATTTTTTCATTGACCACAGAAGCCCTGAACTGCCTCTATGATGCCCACGAGGTCTCCTGTAGTATTGCAAGAGATGTAAGAAGTGCCATCATTCAAAGATTTCAGCTAGATTCATCATTTACCATAACACTTTGAATTGGTTGCGAATCAAGGTGTGCACAAATGAATATAGGTCTAGATGCTTCCTCGTATGAAGGAATCTCTAAATATATTGCGAGTGACACCAATAAAACTATCAACTAGATGGGCATCAGCCGCATAGGTTGGTGGAGGGGATACAATATGATAAGCCATTAGTATATTTGTTTTGTTGGTTTCTGCATGATTCGACAATGGATCAATGAATCTCATTCGTGCATTGAATTGAGCTATTGTCATGTTAATGGGTGGATTTAGGTCTTGTAGGGAAATAAAATTGTTTATCAATGATAACTTCAATTTTTTGGCATAATCTGAAACAGTTGTTTATAGCATGTCCACGACATTGGTGATAATCATAGGATACCCATTCATCAAACTTTGCTCCTTGGTTTGTCATGTCAATAATAGGTGGAGGGAGCTGAATGAGATTGCACTTGAGGAGGTTGTAGCAACTAGTTGTATCATTGTGTAGGCATTGTTGTAAGAGTTGTTGTGGGAGCTGATTGTGCAACATTCACAATTCTGACTTTCTTGTTATCAGTTGGCTTACTTGTTTATGAGGGTTTTACTTGGAATTTATTGTTACTAGGCAAAGGTGTGCTCTGATAAGTCAACATTTTGGCTGCCATGAGCTTAGTCTCGTATACTTTGACCGTTTCACATAGGTCCTCCAAGGATGTATAGATAAGAAACATAGTGTTTTCATGGAGGTTAGGAATAAGACTAACTATGAATACTTCAATAAATTCCTTCTCATAAATGTGTTTAGGCCCTCAGGAAAGGAAAGTCTTACATCATAATACATAATCCGCAACCCTTTCATGAAGTTGTTCCTTGACTTGAGTGATTTGTGCAAAAGATAGGCATTGTCTAGAAGTGATGGAGAAATGAATAAGAAAGCTATCAGTTATAGCTTGGAATGTCTTTATAGAACTCGGAGGGAGTGTATAAAACCAATCGATAAAAAAATTTTGTAAGGCATCGTTATGTATATAGTCCATACAAGAGGCCATGAAGACACGAAGGTGTTCTTGTGGATCGGTTTTACCATCATATAATGTGAATTTCAGTGGAGCAAATCCAAGTGCTAGTGGATACTAGAGACCTTCATGGGCTAATAACCCAATGAAGCTCATGGTGATTTGTGATTGATTTTGTGATAGAAGAGCTATTTTTGCTTCCATGGCTTGAAGTTATTGGATATAAGTTTTAAAATAGGAGGTTGAACCATATGGGGTGCATTAGGTCCAATTGTAGAGATCATATATTGTGTGGGTATACTAGCTTGGGGGATCATGAGCGATGACCCCATAATTGGAACATTAGGTGTGTGTAAAGCTTGATTAAACACTTTAGTAACAAATAAAGGGGAAGGAGATCAGTAAGAGGTGAATTTATATCACTTGAGGGTTCCACTTGACTTAGCCCCTATCTTAGCCTTATCAAAGATTATCTTTTGTTTTTGGGCAATATGTAGCAAATGAGGTACTTGAGTAGGATTTTCACTTATGCATTATTCTAATTCATGTATTATTACCTCATTATGAGCTCTATCACTAAGCAAATCTATGAAGAAGGATGTGTTAATATCCACAATTGAGGTAATGTAAGGGATCCCAAAGGAAATCTAATTACAAAGCCCTAGGTTTTGTGTGCAATTATATAAGCAAGTTCGCCAAAATGTAGTATCAACACTAGGTTTCAATCTAATTACAATACACACTACGTGTAAAGATGATCCAGAGTCAGAAATACAATAAACACGGTAAATACGCAAATCCTAGAAACATGTAATGATTATATACAGCTATAAGCAAGCTCTAAAAAGCTGATAAATGAAAGTACAAGTTAGGCTTAGAATGATTGCATCATTGCACAAAATCTGGAAGCTAAACAGAGGAATATAAATACAGAAATGGGTTGTGCAAAGTGTGGATGAGCTACCTGTAAAATCTGGAAGAGAGAAACTAAGTGCAGAGCAGGTTCGCCCAAGTAAGGCAAAAACATCTGACATTTTTGCCTTGGCTGATTTTGACCTTTGCTATTCTGAATTGAATTTCAATTTTGGCACCTTGAAAGCTCTATCTCCAGGTTCTAGTTTTGTGTTTGAAAGTTCAAAATTGCACTTTTGTAACTGAACGTGAATTCTTTTTTGTGCAAACCCTAGCTTTCTTGAAGACCTAAAAAAGAGGGTTTGTCCAATTGAGTTGGACTGACCTCATCCAACCCCAAGTGGTGTGATAAGTGTTGCACTATGTACCAATACTCCAAAGAGGGATCAAACCTCACATAGTTACCTCGCCCAATAAATTCGTGTGAATGTGCAAGAAATAGTGTATTGGCAAGACTCTAATAAGGCCTCTAGCAACTTGGCAATGATCTTTGATGTTTGTTGTAGCATGTAATAATGATCTAAGGCAGACGCGTAAAATATATTCGAATTTGTTAGCTTGCTAATGTGCTTCAAGGAATGATATTCAAATGATAGTCCTCACTTTGGGTGCTTTGAATGTGTGAACCCCTAGATAGCCCAAAGATGTGAGAGATGAGGCCCTTCATATGGGTAAGGTTATTGTGTTTTTATATCTAACTTGTTCAAATGGTTTTCCTACTCTATTGACCCTAGGTCAACCTAGGAAACTTGTGAATTTAAAAAACTGACCATTAGCAGTGTTTAGTGCAACAATGGGTTAGGGCAAAAACATCAGTCGTTTCTGCCCCTGTTGGGAAATTCTCCCTCAACGTGGTTTAGGACCTAAACTAAAAGTGGAGAAAGTTGACCAAAAGTTTGAGGATGTCTTTTGTATATATCACAAAGGCTCCTAATGAAGAAAAAGATGAGCAACAAGTGTGGCCTAGTGGTTATGGAGTACCAAACTGCGCGAGATGCGTTAAGGAATAAGTCAATTAACTGTATAAATGGGAAGGGGTTGGGATAAATGCCAAGTGATTATTGGCAAGCATCAGTTGTCCAAATTTAAAAGACTACAAGTTCTAATAAATCACAACATGATGTTAATGTTGATATTGATGCTCTCGATGAAGAGCAAGACGACTATGAATATAAATTTTGATGTAACTAATCATGATTAGCACTAGACATTTAAGATTTATGATCCAGGCCCAAATTGGTAACTTAGTTTTTATTGTTAACAACTAAAATAGTTGTCTTCAGTACCTATAGTAAAATGTGTCCCAAAATACCTCAAAGTAAACATGACTTTGACTTCCATCTCTAATTAGAAGGAAAATATCAGCAACAAGAGGAGAGCAGAAAATCACCAACAAAAGCAAACTAATAATCACCTTTTCCAAAAGGCAAAGAAAATGGTCAATGATCAGCCTTCAAGCCAAAAGGTGGAGCACAAAAAGATATAAGTAAAAAGACAGCGGAAGAACAGTAATTGCTCTGCCAAATAATGTATAGTAATGTAAATATTGTTGGTAATTCCAAATTGAATGACTAGATTACCCCTTAATGTGTATTGAATAGTGTTTTAGATCACATCACTGACAAAGATGCACTATCAGTTTTAAGAGTTATAGCCAACTCAACTCCAAGGAATAGATTTATCTACCAGTGACCAACTTAATTGCATATTGCCTTTTTTGCAAGAACAACAAGCGAACTTTTCCATAAAGTAGATGAGGTCTCATATGAGAGTATATTTGGGTATCATTGTGTGCAATTTTTGGGTTTTTGATGTTTCAAGTCTAGCTTCTAGACCCCTCTTCAGGGACAGTAGGAACAAGAAAATGACATTAGAGTGCTGATATATGAATATATATACAATTATTAGATGTAATCTTGAGACAAACATCAAGTCGGCTCATAGTTTACTAATTAAGTTGATACTAATTATTTAATAAGCCAATTTTAATAATTTTAAGACACACTTAGGAATATAGAAGAACGGTGTACAAGATTTAGTTAGAAAATTACACCTAAGAGGTTAAAATAGGGATATTAAAATATTTAGACAAGAACTTATTATTAAAAAAAAAAGATATTAAATATAAATTAGGTATTAGTTAATTGAAATAGGTATTAGAATCAGTTAAGCTAAATTAGGTAACCAAAAAGATTTGTATTTTTACTTTATTTATAGTTATTGTTAAGGTTATCTATTAAAGGTTTCCAGGTATCGCTGATAAATTATCTGTCATCGCTGTTAATGTTGTTGCTAAGGTTATCTATTAAAGGTTTCCAAGGATCGCTGATAAAGTATCTGTTATCGTTGTTAATGCCGTTGCTATGCTGCATAATTTTGATGGCCTCTCTAAGTGTATTTTCACATACTGATCTTCAAAGGCCAACACTTTCACCTTATCAATGCATATGGAATGTTTAGTGGCAGGTGAATGTTCAGCCAAGGCAGATTTTTGAACCCTATCAAATTGACTGTCCTAACTATGTTCTTTAATTTGAGTGTTAATAGATCTTCCCGTTTCACAAATATAAGGTTTACCACAGTAGCCTCATACCATTGTTTCAATGAGCTTGATCTATAGAGGAAAGGTATCTATATACTTAATTTAATTGAGTAAAACCAAACCTTTTTTTGTAAGCAAAACACATGTTAACAGTTAATATGAGAATGAGTACATATATTTACAAAAATAGCAGACGTACATTGTTCCGCTACAGGAAGAAACTAAGTTTAAAAATATGACCTAGACATTAGATGACAAAACAATCATCACCTATTCTAAAACAATTATAAAGGACATACTAATTCAATAACATTGGTTATGGAAGGACATATTTTAAATATACAATCGATCCATTTCAAGCTAAAATTTGCCAAAACATGAAATGACTAATGAACTGCACGTGTGATCCTGAGTAGAACTGGAATTGGTGTGAAGAAATTCTTGAATGTATTTAATATACATCCAATTTCTTGTCTTATTTGGACAAGAAGCCAAGATTACTATTTTCCCATGAGAAAGCTCACCAATTGACTGAGAGGCTTGGCCCTCTAGATTATATAACGCTTACTTTGTAATGACCTCAGATAGTTTGAGGTCAAGCTCATAAAGATAATGGCCTTCAAAATATTCCCTTTGTCATCCTTGAGCATTTTCAAACAATCCATGAGAATTTTGATGTCAACTCAGAAACAATAAAGTTCCTGAGAGTGCTTGAGCATTTTCTTATGATGTTGGAGCTGACAATCGCTACGTTGCATTTCCACTTTGTCCCTATGTTCTACTAAAAACTGCATGTGTTGGTAGAACATCAATTTTGAATCTTGGAAGACGTCATCCTTGCCTTCCCAGTACATGGGTCGCAGGGAAAAGGCACTCCAAATTATAGGGCCTATGTTGCATTTTTAGTGATAATTTTAGTGACAAATATTCATAATATGGCAAATATTTCAGTTTTGAAAAATTTGAAAAGGCGAATTTTCTGGCGCGGGTCAGTGACCTGTTCACCTAAAAATTACAGTTTAATTTTTTTTAGGGGTCGGCTTCGCCTACCCTTGAAACTATCCCCTATATAATCCTAGATTATTCGCCAGGTAGAACCCTACTAGATCACTCATACCACCTGGGGGCATATGTATTATCAAGTACAATAAATGTGCGACAGGAGGGCAGAGGCTACAGACATGTGACAGGAGGGTGGAGGCTGCAGACGAGCGACATAGAGTTTGTTGACGCGCGACATGGAGAGTTTGTTGACGTGCGACATGGAGAGTTTGTTGACGTCCAACAAGAGTGTGGAGGAAGTAGATGCGCGACAGAGAGTTTGTTGACGCGTGACACGGAGATTTTGTTGATGCGCGACCAGAGGGCAGAGGCTGTAGACACGTGACAGGAGATTTGTTGTCACGCGTCAACGAACCTCACTGACACGCGTCAACGACCTTGTTGACGTGCATCAATGAGCCTCGCTCATGCGCGTCAACCACCTTGTTGACGCGCGTCAACAAGGTGTCTTCTGTCACACCTCTTAAAAATTAGGCAAAAATTTTGTTGTCGGACCCCCAAAATATTTGTCTTCCCGCAAAACTGGTTCCAAAGATATTCGCCAGGTATTTTCCACCTCCGATTTCTATGAGGTCTCTTAAAATGAACCCTATTTCCAAAGGGTCCCCATTTCTTAATAACACTTAAGCTAGTCATCTTCTATAACAGAAAGCTTAATTCAATTCATCGTCTAGTATAATTATAGTAATGGATTTTTTGTTGGGCCCTAAAGAGGGTTTTCGCAGCCATTTGATGAGCTACTATTCAAGCACAGCATTTGTGTTAAAGATGTTAAGGGGATTGGTCAATTATTGCCACTAGCTAATAGCAACTCCCAAAATCTAAGAGAAGTTGTTGCATTAATTTAAAATTGTGTGTCCAATTAGTCTCCAATTAGTGAGAATCCCAAAGCAGTGGATTAAAATCATTGTTCCTCCCTACTACAATGGATTAAAATCACCATTCCTCCCTACTACAATGGATTAAAATCATTATTCCTCCCCACTACTAACAAATGCCTAAGGTGTTGTAATATCCCCTTCTCGAAAGCAACAAATCGAAGACCCTTAGCCTAATGAGAAAAAAGGAAACGAAGTCCTAATAAATTAATTTTGAACAATGTTGTAAAAATCGGAACTGGACTTGGAACCAGCCGAAGGTCAAACCGGAACCGGACCAGTTTAAAACATATGAACCGGTTTACTAAAAAATACATAAAATATTACAATATTAATGAAAACAAGAAATTTTAAAGATTCTAAACCATGATTACAAACAATTAGAAACAAAATATGCAAAGTTTGCTCATGTATATACCATGTAAGGGTAAATATAGCAAAACGGCACCGAGTGCACTACATATCTGAAACAAAATACATAAAAAAATGAAGCTCTAAATAGCCTATAGACTCCAAAAAACAATATGCTACAAGCTACTACATGTTTGATATCAATCATCAAACTCAACACCACTGCTAAGAATGGGATCCTCATCCACATCAATGTCATCTTGTTCCTTTGGCTCAGACACATCGGACTCCTTAGGGACATTTGTAGCAGTTGTAATAGCATGGCTATTGTTTGCCATGTCTGGTGCTACTAGTGGTTCATCATCCAAAGCCATCCACCCCAAGTCATCAGGATCAAACTATGTCAGGTGACTCTTCTCATCCATTATGAGGTTAGATCAATATCATCCAAGACAACGGAATCTGTATTAGGTATCATATTCAGTAATTGATTGTGCCTTAGCCAGCGGTTGTATTGCACGAAGACAAGATCATTCAACCATTGTTCCAAATGGGGTCTATATAACATCATTTAGGGTTAGGGTTAGAAAAAGGTAACTTAAAAGCTAAAATTGGAAAAAAAATGTTTTAAGGCAAATCCTACCCCTCAATTAGTTTAGATTGGTCCAGTACGGAACCGGCCGGTTTGACTGGTTCTGTACGGAACTGGGGGATTTAGTACTAAACCAATACTGAATCGGCCGGTTTCCTACTGAACTGGTCATTGGTTTGGTTTTTCTAGTGGTTTGCAATTTTTTTTAATAAACCAGTCAAACCAAACCGGAACCGGAACTAGAATGGTTTTTAAAACACTGATTTTGAACTACATAATGAAATTTTATTATAAGCACTTAACTTAATTATTAGTGACAAAATAAAAAAAGAAAAGAAAAAATTACCTTATGTTTTATTTTCCCCTAGAGGAAAAATGCGACCCATATAGGGATGAAATAACATAAGGGGAAAACATTAAATAAGGTAAAGTGAGTTGATTGGTTATTTTGGGTGGCTAATATGCTAAGACAAGTTATAAAAGCAAGTCGCCATGCATGGAGAAGATCATCTTTCTGCATATCATAATTTATGAAAATTGGTATAAGCTTGCATGCTTTCCATTTTTACATCAAAGGACGAAAACCCTTTGTAGTTTTTCTTTAGAAAACGAAAACCCTTTTTAGCCTTGGAAGAAGAACGAAAACTCTTCTTCCCTTGTGTTTTCCATTGAATTCCAACAATATTGAAGGTCAGAGTTGCAGATTTCTATTTGCTCCAACTAGGGTTTGAAGGTGGAAGCTTGCTGCTGATTTCTACCCTTCATTTCTAGCTCTTCTATAGTGGAGAGACCTACCATGTAGACATTTCTGAGTGATCTAGGGCACATTTGGACCATATCTGATTTTCAGTTCCATAATCAGATTTTTAGAAGCCAAGATCAGCTGGTTTGCATAATTTTTGGGCTTGGGAAACTCCAATTTCAGCTAAGTCTGTAATTGTCATTCTGCAGATTTTATAATAAAATTCCAGCCCTCTTATTGGTCAGAAAATTGGTGTTTTTCTCAATATTCTTGCATACATTAAATTTCTGACCTGTTTTGAATAATATTCAAGCGATTTTACTTCAGTTTTGTGGAATAATCACTCCTAGAGCAAGTTGCATTTTCCCTATAAAATTCAAATCTGCAGTATTGTGTCAAATATATGTTCTATAAATTGCTATTTTAGATCAGATTTGTTGTCGTTCCATTTAGGGGCATAAATTGTCCATTTGGGGACATTACAGGTGCTTACACTAAGTGGGTCCCTTTTCCTTGTGATTATTTCCAAAAATACATGAGGAAAGATGTCATTAGGGTAATGACTACTCATGGACGTTACCTTAAGATGATTTAAAGCACATGCAAGTAAACTCCAACTAAAATTATTAATCTAGTCTAACTTTGGTGCATTGCCACACTACTCTTTCAATATCCTTCATTAAACAAAGTATGTACCATAGCCTTAGGAAGTGGACTAATATCCCTACTAAAAGGCTTGGAGAGTTTATGGCATCCCTTCCTTCAATCTTTCTCCAACAGACACCTAAAAGCACACCAATCTTCTATGGATTTTCTCCAAATTATATTTTCTTCACAAGCATTTGACACATTGCTTCTTTTGAATCCGAATATGCTACTTCATTTGAGAATCTAAATAAAGACTCAAAACCTTCAACACTCGGCATATTTGGATTACTAGATAATACAATCTCCACAATGCGTCCGTGGGGATGTAATTATGTGTTTGGTGAATTTAGGTATTAGATTTAGTTATTTATGTCAAACTTCAAGTTTTTCTCTATGATGAGGGGACTACAAATGTCTATAAGCTTTATAAGACATTGTAGAAGCAACGATGGTTCCACAACATTATTGGTATTGTGGCCGACATTGTCTAGGTATAGCATGATGAGGTCACATTCATGGTCTTTAGTAACCCTGACAATACCAACTTTGTCTAGGTTGTGTTGGTTGCCACCATTGTGTTTTGAGCTTGAGAAAGAAGAATGGCAGCAATCTATTAACATGGGGCTAAGCGTGAAACTACATGTTTAGTTATGCCCTGGGTATTCTCAAAAGGTGATATTGGGCTAGATCTAGCATATCAACTATAACATGTGGTTGATTACTATTTTGGACCAAAGAAAATGCTCCTAATATTATAATAAAACTTTAGAGATCACTTGTGGCATTTTCTATTTCTACTTCATATTGTCTTTTGTTATGCTCGAGCCACATGTTCCAACATATGCAAAATGAGGTGTTTTAGTGAAGAAGCCAAATTCATGTTAGGTGTCTTCATTTTGGGACAAGCCAAAAATATGTCAGTGACATCCTTAACAGTCCATGTTTATAGTGGACGCGATTTCTACTAGCTTCCCAAAACTTGCTTCTATAGAACAATGCACGAATAGATGATATAGTCTCCTCAACTTGTTGGTAATTCAGGAATGTATTTTTCATCAAGAAAAATTTGAAGGACCAACCACATCTAGTGAGGACATCCATTATATTGATTATGTTCAACTTTAAGAATTTAGTAGTAAATTATAGTTGGTAACTCAAATGCATATGCAAGTAGGTTAGAAACAAGGTGAAATGAGGAAAGCATTGGAATTTGGAAATTGTAAATATTAAAAGACTTGCAAAAGGTTTTTAGCCACAAAAATTACAAACAACGTAGGGCTTGTAGTGTATGAACTTGCTTCTTTTATTCATAATTTTTCTCTCCAATTGGCCAGCAATTAAACAAGTCAACATACATCTCATTTAAGAAGCAATGCAAACGATGATATTAGGCTCCGACCCATAATAATCAAAATTTTCATTGATGTGTATTTTGATGTTTTTGAGGAACCTACAAGGCTTCCTCCTTTGAGGTCCACTCCACTACACCCATCGAAAGCAAGTATCGTACTTGAGTTAAACCCAACTTATTGAACTCCCTTGACATATTGGCTCGTGGCATTCCTTGGGAGTATTGCTTTATGACCCATGAGATACCATATTGTGGCATCGTTTAGATCCATGTTAATATCGACACATTAAGTGAAGTGAGACCACATGAGGAATTATTGAGATATGTGCACCTATAGGAGTTAGCCTTGACAAACACAATCCAAACATGATCTCTCTCAACCAACCTCTATGCTAAAATCTCTCTCAATTTCTATCTATGTTACTTGTTTAAACATTACAAATTTACAAATATATCTCTAACAATAATATTCTCACACACTCATAGTATTTTATTCTAAGTATTGTATTTTATTCTAATTTACAAATATATCTCTAACAATAATATCACTATTTTCCTAGCATTCCTCCCTTAGTACGAACATGGGGAGTAACCACACCACAAGAACTAGAAACAAAAACACATATCCACACATGCTTTTAGGTCTGCACTCTACTACTCAGGATATTTGTTGCACATGATCACCAATATACAGAAGCAAAACAGTTCATGCTTTCACTTCTAGTGAATGTTGGGATTTTCAATGGCCAACCACTGCAAAAGTACACAACACAATATATAGTGGTCATTTACTCTTGTATTCATCAGTTTGCAGTTGTTTTAATTTTACATCACATAATAACAAGAAAATAAAGGTTGAGGACCTTATCCTCATTACCACATATGCAACCACCATTGTAGATCACTGCCACTCTAATCACAAACAGTATGAGACTATCACTTCTACCACTTGGGGACCAATCCCAACATTGGTTGATTTAGCACAAATAGTTTGCCACTACTTCATTTGTGCAACCCTATCACTGGTAGTTGGCGAGAGGTCGTTGATTGACTTCCATCCTCACATGCCTCCGTCCTCTAATGTATTATTATTTATTTAGCAAAATGTATCATGAACCTTAATTGCACATTATTTTTGATGACAAAATCCCCCACAATTTTTACATGACTCGGGATCTCGGTTTCAACCGAAAATGCATTTATTTACAACATAGATTTTGACTATCATAGACAGCAAATACGGAACTCAAACTTGACAAAGACACTATGACACAACTTTGAAAATAACTATTTTGACTCACAATGACTCCTAGACTACTATTATGATTGACATACAATAGACACACGACACTTTATATACTAGATTTGAATGTGAAGACAAAAAAAATAGCAAAACAATAAACGATACATTCTAATCCTACCTAATGACTAATTTTAACACTACACTCTAGAAGAGGATCACTTTGGTGATTACATACCCATCAAATTAACTAACACTTGATTAACAAAACAAAAAAAATAAAAAATCGATTAAGCCTAAAATTTTTGATACAACTAACGAAAAACCTAAAACCATAACCCTAAAACATAAAGCCATATACAACACATTGGTACGTCATGGCACAATACCTTTCACACTTATGTAAGCCATGTATAGTGTTTGGATTGCACACGTTTTATACTTTTCAAAAGTAAGAGTGAGGAATGGAACACGATGAAAGTATTGTTAATGGTGAGTGATGCATGATGAATCTTGAATGGCAAAACATGAAACAATGGATCTATGGATGCATGAGCATGATAAAACGCATGGAGCACCGACTAGAAAATTTGATGGATGCATGAATTTGTAGAATATCACACAGCCTTGCCCCAAACACCTCTCACAATGCATGTTGACATCCATAGAAATCTACAAATTTATCAAATGCACAAAATATATATGGTGTTTAGAGGGGCATAGTATCTGTCAATAGAGATTCAAACAAATTGGTGGTCAACTGGTTACGAACTATTGGAGCATGTAATGTTTGTGGGGTACATATCTATTGTGGCCCTATTGAACAAACATAATGGCATCCAATATTCTAAGTTTTAAACTTAGAAATATTAAATATTATTAAAATGTTACTAAGTTTATTAAATATTCAAACTACTTATTAATTTGAATAAAGGTGGGCTGTTGGGCCATTGTTCTTCATTGATTAATAAAGGACAATACATTTCTCTGTGGGTTTTTCACCTTTCAAAAGTTTTCCCATGTAAATTTGGTCAAATATGTTATGTTGATTTAATCTTCTGCATATTCATATTCTGCAACATTAATTTACTTTCGACCTGTCATAACTTATTAGAAATCTATAACCCTGGTAATTCCTGCTTTATCTAAACAACTCTGTCACAAACTGCACAAACTGACAGAGTTATGAAACCAAAAAGCCGTAAAATGACTCCAGATTGCACATTGGAGGACAATTAATATACGTTGGAGTGAATATCAAAAGGTCGGAAACGATTAATATACAGACTATGGAAGAGTGCGGATTGAAAATACAAGCAGCTGTAATCATAACAATTGAATGTGGAAGAATCCAAAGCAACAAGAGAGCAGGAAACACATTACAACAGTTGTGCATGGGATAGAATATCACGCTGAGCTCGTGGCTGTACACTGTCGATTTGTAGATAAGGACAGTCTGCTTCCAAAATTACATGCTTGTCAAAATATATCTGCAATTTAATCTCTCATAAATTGGGCAACAACAATGAAGCTACCCTTCAAATTACTTTCAATACTCCATCATAGAATTTTCTTCTTGCTCAGAGCCTAACCTTGCTCTGATACCAAATGTTAATTTTGGTTCAAATTTGCACAGATTAAGCTCACTTCATTTCTTCGTTATATTTACTTCATAAATCACATACAATATATATAAGCTATTAAGCTCCTACATACTAGGAGTTAGCCTTAACATACACAATCCGAACATGATCTCTCTCAACCAACCTCTATCCTAAAATCTCTCTTGATTTCTATCTACATAAGTTGTTTTAAAAAACATAAACTTACAAATATATTTCTAACTATAATATTCTCACACATTAATAATATCTTATTCTAATACGAGTACTTACTCACTATTTTGCTAACATACATATCCCTAAAACTATATGGAAGACTCTTGAAAAGCTCTTTTGTAAGCCAAAGAGGATGATTCAACCTAAAAGTGATGAGGAGGAGCATGTCAAACATTCCAATGAGAATAAAGTGGAAACCAATGTTGAGCATTACGGTGAGATCAAATTGCTTTTTTGACAATTGATTCAAATGGACAAGTGCATCCAAAACTTGATTTTTTTAAATTGAACCCTTACAAAGAAAATTGTTGATATGAGGGATTGTTTTGATTTCCAGCTTACCACTCTTTATGCCAAGAATGATAAGCATGTTGATATTTTGAGCAAAAGACAAACCACATAATCCCTCAAAAGAATTAACATTGAACAAGAACAATGGGATGGATAAAACAACCAATGCCGCTTGTAGGGTCATTGTATGCACCCAAAAATCACACGGTGCAATATGTTGGAAACGTGTCTCCAGTGATGATAACGCTCCATTCAAACAAGAAAAGGGTCCAGATCCCTTCTATTTCTGTTTGCAAGATTCTCTGATATCCCCCAAATCATGCCTAAAACCCTAATTTGAGACTTTGTATGTTAAGTTAGGATTTTTTGCTTCCCATGACAACACTGCCAGTCAGTCCAGATTGGCAGTTTCGTCACCATTCAAATTAAATTAAAATACGCATTTCCAAATGCGCAATTTAGTTGCAATTTTCTCACCATTCAAATTAGATTAAAACATGTGTTTCCAAATGCGCAATATAGTTGCGATTTGATTTACTCGTATTTTACTTGGTGAAGTTCATTTATAATAGGCTTGTTGATTTTATTTTTCATTACCGATTCATCCTTACTATTCTTAGCCCATTGATTTCTTCCACATAGACTAAGTAATCCTTCCAAAAGTTAGAGTTCACTTCGATTCCTTCGGTTCCGTCACCTTAGAAATAAGCCTCTTTCATAAGTTTCACAGGTTGGCTATGTCCTCATTTTGAGAGATGCTATGCTGTCCATTTTCTGAGAAATCTTGATATAAACAACCAATACATTGCCCAAGCCATTTTCTTTATCTACATCCAATTTGCATCCTTACATCAGAACGGCCAGCTTTTTGGATCTTAACTGCTACTTTGCTTCAGCAATTTCTCACTTCCCGGATCACATTGGAATCTACATTTAAAGGAGCACAAATCTGAGGAGACACAAAAACACCACCAATAAGCTTGGGACAAGCTGCCACAGGAATGCAGTATACAGTCTGGAGGAGTATTTGGTTTTCTTTTCATTTCATTAGAATAGTTGTTGGAAAGCTTTCAAAAAAGCTTTTGTAGTTAGATTTGATTTTGTACATGTAAATTTGTATGGGAATTAAATTGGAAATCATTGAAAAAGCTCGCATTAACACTTCCCTTCTTTCACTATCTCTCGTTACTTTGGTCTGGAAATCTCTGCTATTGATGCTTAATCCTGAGCACATCCCCTATGGATTTGTTTGGGGAAAGATAGGAAGTAGGGAAGAAGGATTTCATTGCTTTTGTTTTACATTTCAATAGACAATCCTTGCTCAAGAAAACTTTTTCAGGTTAATAGAAAAAATCTTCTAAGAAGCTTCTCTTCCAGACGAAATTGAAGCTAAGGGTCTTGTTGTAGGAAGCTTTCTTTTAAAAGGGATTAACACTACTTAATATTTTGCTAAAAACCTTTTTTCTTATTTTAGATTGATAGTTTACAACATAGGGATAACTACATCGGGTTTTCCTCTGTTTAGTTTATTTTGATTTGGAGAAAACAATAGTTTAAATTTTATTTATTCATTTCCTCCTAGCTTATTAGTTGCAGCAATTATTTGATAAAATCCAAAAATATTAGATTAGCTGTTAATTTATTTACATTTCATTTGAGAAGTGCATAAAGGGAAAATACATAAAGAAGAGAGAGTAAATCGTCATTTTTCATAATTAATGAATAATTAGAGGCAAATTAAATAAATTAAAGGCATTGTCATCAATCTTTTGATGTGCATAGATTTACCTTCCATTATTCATTTGTTGTTTGTATTTGTTTAAATCAAACTACAAAACAAAACAAGAAACATATCTATTAGGAGTTCACGCTACCCAAACTCTAGCCCCTTTCTTTTTGTTCCTTGTTCATCCTTCCCTCATGAGTTGATATCAGCACATGACCATTCCTAGTCCAGATCAACCTCATACGAGAATTTTCGAACCTATCATCTATCCGCCCAGTATTGACCCTTAGCAAGGAGACATAGACTTAGGACTACGCATGTTGGTCTTCTGCTCTACTCCTTTACCAACTTTCATGATCAACCAATTTGAAGCATTAAATAAGCATCTCTCCAATGCCAAGCAATTTTTGGTTTGATCAGCTGCATCCACCTAGGCGTGCAAACCCATTGTTTTACCATTTTGCACAATCTATTGCTGTATGACCCTCTTTGGAGAGGAACATCTTGAAAGAGCGAATGCTTTCCTAGGATCCTATAACCTAGTCACGTTTTATTCCATATAACTGACATAATCGAGAAATACACACATCCATCATTATTGATCACATCTCTCGTGGAGAGATAGCAGAGAGTTTCCTTGCCTTGGACGAACAAGTTGTATTCTTGCAAACCCTTCAGCAGAGGATCGTTTAACTCCCTCGCCTTAACCACTAACCATTCACATCTTCACATTGCATACCATCTTCCATTGTTTTCATCGCCACACCCAATCTCCATCTTTGCATCATCTTCTCGCATTTCGGCTGTCTCGGCCCAACCTCAGGAAGTCGAGTGGGTTATGCATGTCATTTTTCCTATGTATAATTATCACTATAAAGTTTTTGGGACTACATTAGGGGTTTGATAACAAGAGCAATGGATTTTCAGGCAAAATACTTTGTTAAAGATTTTAGGATTTTACAGTCCACAAAATGAGAAAAGGGCTTTTAAGAAAAACTGTATGGGAATTTTTTGATCTTATAACAGTTTTTCCGAAAAGCCTTATTCTCATACCATATTTTTTATAAATTTAAAGGTGATAAGATTTACTACTTTGAAACCAGAAATATATATTTGAAGAGGTCAAACGTTGACCGGCCTGAAATGCTCAAAAGATAAAACAAAAAATACCTAAAAAGTCAAAATTGCCAATGCATTGGACTATAATAGAATTTATTACACTCTTGCAAAAGGCACAAACGGAAGAAACATGGAAACTGTCACAATGAGATGTAACACAAATATACCTTGTTTTTGAATGCACTTCCCATGAAGACAGGAATGAACTTGAGAGATATAGTAGCCCTTCGAATGGCCATCTGCAAAAATATCTTCAATTTGTTACGCAGAATCCATAGACATATAAGTGAAAAACTCAACAATTAAAACTAAGAATCAATAACATTAGCATCACAATGTCACAGTAAAGCCCAAATCTGGGGGTCTAGACCAAAAAGACTTACATATAATATCTCAAATAGTGAATTGGTCTTTGCCTCACTCATACACCAAGAACAGATTGGGTTTATTTCACTTCTAATTTACCTTAAGGTCAGCAGCAGTTATAGGTTCATCATTAAGGAATGTTTCAGCAAGCGCGTCATCAACCTCTGAAACTGCTTCTATAAGCTCTCGTCTTTTTTCTGTTACTAAGCTAGCAAGATTGGAGGGTATTTCATCTGGAATGATTTTCTCCCTGAAAAATAAACTAGAACTCTATACAATATGCAATAGAAAATAGCTTCCACTTTGGACCAGATATTGCCTCTATGTCAATCAAACAAAAGAATGCTCTGACAAGCATACTATTAAATATAAACATGAAAAGGGATAAAAGCTTCTTAAAACAATGATACAAACCCGTGAACACCATCAAAATAGAATGCTTTGCATTGTACAAGATCAACAAAGCCCTGAAGCTCCCCCTCAAGTCCAATGGGAATTTGCACAGCAGCACAATTATGCCCCAACTTATGCTTTGCCTGCAAAAATATATGAAACCACATTAATATAAGTCACGTTAGGAATATTATCTTTTCAGCCTACAATGTATTAGTTAAGGAGGGCACTTTACAAATAGCAGGATTGTAAGATACAGCAACCCTGCTCCTAGGGCATGCGTGTCTGCATGCCAGATAGGGATATGATACGGTGCAGCTTGGATGGAGCCCACATACTGTACAAGGCCATATCCAATACGAACCCGTTATCAGGCTGTATCAAATGTAAATGGATACAGTATGTGGCCGAACTATAGCCATGTCTCATTTAAATATATATATATATATATATATATATATTCTCAAGACAAACAATGTAGTAAAAACAACTGCAGGCAACCATCTAAAATGCAATTTTACCAGCAACAACTGAGATCGTCAAAGTGAATGAGTGTTGATTTTCTCTTTTCCTTCAGATTTTTACATTGGCCTTCAAATTTTTACATTGGCTCTGCTCAACCTGCTATGATTTCATTTGATCTATTTCCTTTGGCCTAATCTGCTTTTCTCTCATTTCGTCTATTGTCCTCTGGATTGCACAACCTGTGATTTTTTTCATCCACAGAATACCCACCTTCCTACCATTCCCATGGGCTGCGAGTGTATAATTTGCGTGTAATATTTATCTAATGTATAAATTTGTTTATAATTTAAAACTGATCATTATTAATTTATAATTTATTATCTAGATTAATTTTAATCTAATGTATAATTTGTTTATAATTTTAAACTGATAATTATTATTAAAATATATTTCTTTGAATTAAAATCTAGATCGTTGTAATATTTTGAGTAAATAAATAACTATATATATATACGCCATATCCATATCTGCGGATCTTAAAAAATTAGCCATATCCATACCCATACCAGTACTGGTATCCATACAATTCTAACAAATAATTCATCTTTTCAGCACCCAAAACCGTATCTGCAAGAAACGTGGACTAGCAAACAAAGACATGTTACAAATAATTTACTTTTAAAGCATAAGATCCATATCTGCAAGGTTTCACAGAAGTGATTAACAAACGTGTATTAGAAATACTTCATTTTTCAGAATACACCAATGCAAGGGCTTGGTGTCTGAGTCTAGCAGTCACTTTTATGAGTAATTTTATTCTCTTAATTCTTTTGCTAGTTACTGGACTATCCTTTTTGTTGGTTACATGAAAATTACAGTGTTCTACAGGGCCATAATTTTATGCATACGAGTTCAAAAATGTTTACCAAATAGCTCATTTTAAAATCACACAAGAGTCTAGATTACAGAAACTGAATGCAAGTAAACAATGACACCAGTGCTACCCCAAAAGCTCGATTCAAGGTGCATCAAAAGAAAAGCTTATTATTCTAAATATTACAGTTGATCATGTGCAGTTGAATTCTTTTTCTTATCCTCAGTTCTATTTTACAGTATCCATCATAGAAAGTAGTTGTCAAGTCGAAGACTTCATGACAACTTGATAATAGTTTCAATGTACATGAATATGTCAGTATTTTAATAATATTTTTTTTAACTTACAGAAATGAAGCTCTAATAAAACCAAAGAAAAATCAATATCAAAGCTTTCCTTAAAGGCCCTATTTGAAGGGACAAGGAGAGTAGCCAGAAAAAGAGATCTTGGTAGCATTTCCTGTCCATAAAAAAATCACAATGTAATTGTTCCAAAGCAGCACAAAACTTTACATCTTTGTCATAAAATGTTCAAGAAGAAATAAATGCAGTTAAATATTTCCTTTGTGGGTTTCCTAGTCCAAGAGGGTTTCTCCACGTTAAATATTTGTCTCTTTCATGAGAAAGAATGTATTTCTATTCCATTCATTCTATGCCAGCATTCGTGTATAAAGAAAGCTAAGAATTCATTTAGCATTGTGTGCCTAAGTGTGCATGACTCACAGAATGTTATCATAAGCAAGGATGGATCTGAAGTCACGTCCTTATTTGATGGGTCACAATAGGGGTCGACCTGAGCTCCCTTGCACAATCTGACAAGAATGTCGGGAAGTTTGTCAAAGATGAATTATCTATGTACATTCCGTCCCGAGTTAAATCCTCTAATGCTCCTCCAAACATTCTAGATAACATTCATTGTGCGATTGTCTCAGGCATGTCTGCTATACAATAAGTGGCTTATCAAACTATTTTTCAGACTCTAAATCAGTTTTTCTACAAATTCTCTTACCCATATATGGGCTGAGAAGGACATTAAACTGTTCCCAAACTTGATGGAAATAAAATTTATTACACACAGTGATCCTCTCTTTTCAGATATTGGGAGGTTTGCCTGGGTCTACAGTTGCAGGCGACTAAATCCCAATGCAATTGCCTGCCAATATTCACAAAACTAGGCTTGGGTCTACACTGATCCTCTCTTTTAAAATATAGTTTGCAATATATGATATTTGCTAGACTAGGCTGTAATGTCCCCTTTTTTGAATTGAGGGCCTAAAAATGGACTTCATGCCCTTCCCTTTTAGTGACAAGGAAGCATGATTGAACAAGGTAAGGAATTGTATTTCATTTCAGTTTATTTATTTAGATTTAATGTTTTCTTTCAGTGTTTCCCTTTATGAGGCAGTTCGACTATGTTGCAAGAGTCATAAAAGCAAATTAAAAGACAAAAGAAGCTTAAAGATGTCAGTCCACTTCTAATTGGCTTTTGGCGCCAAGGGAAGGATATAAAAGGGACTTAGAGACTTCATTTGCCCCCATCTTTGGCGCAATTTAAATATACTTGGTTTTTTGGGCAAAGTGCTCATCAACCATCCACTTGAGGACGAAAACCCTCTTGTGTGGTATTCCAAGGAAGACGAAAACCTTCCTTGTGGCTTCATGGAAGACGGAAACCCTCCATTTGGGGTGATTTGAAAACATGTTTTGAAAACTATCTTGCTAGTTTGGACCTAGGGCATCGCAGAAAATATCTATCAAGGCTTTGCATGCATTTTGGAGCTATCCCTAAAGGGAGCAACTAGGGTTTGGTGTTAGTTGGGTGCCTTCTAGGGCACATACTTCAGATTTTATTGGATATTTTGATTTGGCATAATTTCTAAGACCAGAATCTATCTTTCTTTGTGGTTATCGGGATTTGGAAACCCCTCTTTTCATTATTTTCATGGGCTGCACTTCTGCTGTTCAGAATTACATTTCCAATTGAGTGTGTGATCTGATTTGATGATAAAAAGTGTCTTAAATTCTTCTTAAAATATCTATCTATATCTTGGTTGAGTTATTTGATGATATTTGAGTGATTTTCCTCTATTTCTGGACTGCTGTTATAAAAATCAGACCACTGATTTCTAGCTGCAGAAAAAACAATTGTTGATCTAAAAATCTGAATTTAATCTATTGGGGTTTGTGTTGTTTCCTACTTTTTCAATTTCAGTCCCAAAAAGGGGCATTCCAATGGTATCAGAGCTTCGGTTTTCCCATCCTGAGAGTATTAGTGCAAGGCAATGACAATACAAACATGGAATGGGGACCTATGTTCTTACCAAAGGAAGAAGTCATTTCAGAGTCAAAAGCACAGCATCCAGTGGGTCACAACATTGTGGCTATTTATGAAGAATATAGGGCTCTTTCGAAGGAGATCCGTGATGCTATTTCGTTTGTCAAATTCATAGGGGTAAGCAAGGGTAAGTATGGGCCCAAACCTCAACTACCACGAGAGGATCTTCAACATGCCTTGTGGAGGGTGACACTCTACACATTTGATGATTCCAAAATTGAGACAGCCAGAGCATGGAAGAAGAAGCTAGGGTTTAACCCTAGACCACAAGAAAGTGTCAAAGAACCAAACCCAGAAGGGTTTCTCTTGAAAGAAGAACAAGAAAAATCGGATCTGCATGAGAGCTTTGAGGTGGAATCACCAAACAAAGACGTAGAAGCACCTATCATTTTCCCTAAGGATGAGTAATTGACTAATTTTCAGGACAGCCGCGTAGATGGACATGTGTTTGGTGAAGAGACCATGAAGCATGAGGCCAAAGAAGAAGGGAAATATGATACGCCACATTATGGAAAAGAATTGGTGAATAGAGCCCCATTTCCGGGTGATAATGTTGACAATCAGCCTTCTGGAACTTTAGGAACAGCAGTCAATCAGAGGCAAGTTGATGGAGACGCAGGCGAGAACTACGAAGATGTCCCAAGCATGTGTCAACAAAATATGGATGAAGCTAGGCTGGAAAGAGTTTCACCTGTTGAAACTAAGATGAAGGAGGAAGAGGCTACAAAGCTTGATGAAGATTCAGCCCTAACTCCCATGGTTGTTCTTGTGGAACAACATTATGAGGCAATTAATGATCATTGTTTGGTTAATAATGATTTTATTTAGCATGTGATGAATTCAGGTATGAGCAAGAGGGAGAAGAGAAAGGGAGGTTTGGAAACCATTTTCCAAATAGATATGATGACAGCAAGCTTGCTGGACTGTTTATAACAGCGGTCAAAAAAGAACATAATGATAAAGAATTGGGCGCCTCGAGAATGATACCTATCGGCATATTTTACATATATCTTTCTAACATAGGTATGCTAGTAGCATCCACGGGCTTTACATTTTGCATTAACATATAATATTAATTTTTCATTAAAAATTAAATGTGTTACATACATCACATTATATGAAAACAAACAAAACACTTAAAAAATAGTCCAAATACATTATATACAATAAGATAAAATGAAACGCAGGTGTAGGGACAACACATTACATGGTAACGAGCACATATACCCTCTCATGCAACCTCCGAACTGTGTGAAGACCGCTTTATGTACGTGGGCCAAGATGGAATTGGTGAGAAGTTACCCCCCTTCCAAAGATCATAGTATGCTTGTAAAGGTAACCAACTCTTTTATCCATTTGGATTATATCTCAGCTGATACACATGTGTATAGAAAAGAATCTTGGGGTCACACTGGTGAATGCATTGAGGGTAACTCAACCAAATTGATAAGGCCAAGGAGAGAGGAAGAAATTCTCCATGAAGTCCAAGGATAGCAATGGGTGAAGTTGTTGGTCTGCCATCAACAACAGTCAAAGGCGGGAGAATTACCAACATATTTAGCCATAATAAAGTTTCGTGCACGAGTACCATTACTAGCTTGAAGAAACTAAATGATAAAGCTAAGGTAAGCCGCCCTAGACCTAGAGACAATTCAAATTTATTGCATATCATTGTGCCATGACAAAATTATGGGCAGCATGAACAGCGGGGAAGAAATGAAAACTATGTACTCTTTCTTATGTCGCTGCCACATTTTCACCTCCACAATCTGGAAGACCAATCAGTTTTGCAAGGAACCCTCAAGAATGACACTCGGAAAGAGCAAGTCCAGTTCTAACTCAAAAATTCAGAGTTGTAAGAAGGTTAAGGGCAGCTCGTGGCCCAAAAATGTTTCAATTTCATTCCTTACATATCAGTCCATCTGGTTTCATTGTCAAATCCATGCTTATCATTATATCCTATTTATGATAAAGGTATGCAATGAAATTTTATGTCTGTTGCATCTCAGATAGGATATTTGACAATTATTCTTTGTACATAAAGCTCTTGAATGTGCAATATGTTCAATTAGGGAAAGGAAACAAATGCTTGTTGAAGCTATAACTGTGACATTAATTTACCTCTTTTATTAATATGGTAATGTTAAAAAATGATTGTTTATCATTTCTCTATTTTTCGTTTAAGTTGGATACTTGACAACAATTGTCTCGAGGAAAGAACATGTTTTCTCCTTTCAAATATTATTTAATGACAAGCAAGTTTAACGAGTGATGAATGTAATGTGTGTGCAAGTTGTATTGCTCAATAGTATTAATGAAAAGAATGTTGTTCTAGAATTTCGTTGAATCAAATGTTCAAAACGAAGTTATTGTTGAATAGACATAGAGACCTTACTTGATGTTTGGAAAGATGTTGTGGGAAACATTGTATGCATCTTTAGACTTCTTCATTTGTTATTGATATGTAGACTTAATACAGTATAAGTATTATTTAAATTGTATCTTAAATAAAACTTGTGTTGTTCAATTGATTTGTAACTTAACAACATGTTTAGAGTTATTAATTCATGTCAGTTTGATGAGTTGACCATGCATATCAATTTATCTTTCCTTCAGATGTAGGAAGAAGTAGATAAGTGACGTGATTGTTGGATGTTATACACGTGAATTGATCACGTTCTATTGTTTGAATATCCAATTACGGATCATTGTATTTATTGAAAAGAGACATTATTTTGCAGATTCCTATAAGGCAATTTGCCTAATTATAACAATCTAAAATTATTGTAATATTTTATAAGATAAGCATTCATCCTTAATGAATTTAAATAAGTACATTTATTACTTGTGTATCCCGTATGTGTTGTAATAATGATATACGATGTTTTTAAATACGGTATGTACTCTTGAAATGGATTACAAAATTGTATTTGTCATATTGCTATAATTGTACCTTACGACAATTATTATCCTTAACTATCAAATGGAAATTATTACAAAAGTATGTATGACATCATCATTAATCTGTTGAAGAAAATAAGATTAATAAAACAACGCTAATATGGACAGCGATACGAAGTTATGAAATAATGACATTTCATCTTAAACTTGGTCGTAATAAGATTAGTTAAATAATTAATCCATTACGTAGTACAACTATTAAAAGTACATTGACGATTGTCCCACCCATATATAGATAGGGATTGCAACGCTAGATGAACCCATGCAATGGGCGTGGATAGATGGAGATCCCCGTGGATAGAGATAGCCCATGGAATTGTACCTTCACAACATTAACACTTGATGGACAACACTTCTGCTATGAATTAAGATGATAATACGTATAATGAGACTAATACATTTACTTTTATCGTCAAACTTAATCAATCTTAAAACATAAAGCTTTATATCTCTTTCTTAAGAGATACCTAAGCGCTAGTTAACAAATTCGTGGAATAACGATACAAACATTGGGATTGTATAGTTACAAGAATGTAACAGCATGGTTGGGTTAAACATATGCCTAACAACGAAAACTATATAGTGACACTACGGGTTGAGATACTTCGTAAGATAACTACTAAAGTTACTATAGATCTTGTCGTTAAACGTATAACTTGACTTAGCATCGAAACGATGAATTCTACATTGTATTAAGATAATGTGTATTATGAAAGCGTGGACTCTAAGTCTCGCCTATCCATTTGATTGAACTCTATCTGTACCACCTTAGGATGGCTACGGGAAGGGTAATAATTATACAATGACGAATATCATTAAGTAATCATTATATTTCCCATAGGGGTCCTAAGTTGGGACTAATAGCGTATTCTCAAGTCGAGAGGCAAGACCTGAATTCTATGCCTTCTTCATTCAAGAACTTAACTTTAGTTAACGAAATATGATCCAGATAACTGTGTAGAGATGACTGTGTGGTGATGGGACAAGTTTTATTTGGCTTATGTGTAATCACGAAACTAAGCATGCAAATCATAGCTTGAAAACTTTGGCCTAAGTAGTGTAACTAGCTGATTGCACTGTCAGTTCACCGAATTCCTGTCTAACTATGTGAGATGCCGGATGAAACTCCATTGACTGATTTTTAGGTAGACACTTAGGAATTGCACTAGTTCTCAAACCTGAATGAAAATGTTAACCAACTGCATACAAGTTATGCACACTCAGTAAGAGTGATAATAAAGGGGATCAGGTAGATCTAATTGACCTTTACAGTTGCACATGGTTATGTTGTTATCAGATGGATTGTAAACTATATTTTATGTTAGATTATAATTGTTGTTAAGTTAAAATCATTGAAAGCATTTAATGGAATTAAGGGGTTTGTTTTAAAAGAAAAAAAAATCCCTTAATTTAGAGTAAATATAACATGGGTGTTACATTGTGGTATCAAAGTTGAAGGTTTACAGCTCTTGGACATAATGGGTCCTTACGCTAATACAGAATTTAATTCTTGTCTAACAAAACAAAATGGTTAGAACAAGAGAAGCAACAACAACCCAAAAATTGGACGAGATACTTGTTGTCATGCAAGAAACTCGTAATCGTATAGCTTTCCTTGAACAGTAGATATTGGCCGAGGAAAGTAGTACTGAAGGTGACAGTAGTGTGCAACCTCAAGGTCAGCCTGATGTAGTGGATCCTAATGCTACTAATAATAATATTAATGTTGCACATCCTAACGCTGCAAATCCTAATCAACCTGAAAACAAAAGAGCCCGTTTGGCAGCAAAAATGTCAAATGACATCAAACATATCAGTCAACCTAAGTTTGATGGAACAACTCTGTGGGATGGAGCTAAGAATTAGCTCAACGAGATGGAGAAATATTTTGCAATCAGAAACTTTTCTGAAGAAACTAAAGGTTGTTGGGGGGCTTATAAGCTCTCCAACGAAGCTTCCTCATGGTGGGATAGCCGAAAGGTGGAATTGGGAGTTGTTGCAACCAACATAACCTGGGATTAGTACAAAATCTATTTCAGACAACGCTAGTTACCACAGCTATATTATGACTAAAAAATGTTTGAATTCCAAACCTTGGTACAAGGCAAGATGACTGTAACGGAATACTGGGAAAAATTTACGAAACTGTTGAAATATGTTATACAGTACCAAACTGATGAGAAGTTCCGTATACACAAGTTTATCATGGGACTTAATCCCATTATTGGTGGAGAGGTGGATGTTCACAGTCCTTCGACCATGGAGGCAGTATTTGAAAAGGCCGTTCGACAAGAGCAAAATCTACAAGCTATATTTGCTCACAGAGATGAGAAAAGAAAGAAAAAATTCAGTTCACTTGCACTAATAAAGACTTGGTCAAAAAGACCAAAAATGGAAAGAAAAGTACAGCAGCAAAGTCTGCTACAAAATTTTTAAAAACAGGGCAAAATAGTACAATAGCTAATGATAATAAATCTGAAAGAAAAGGACCATTTGTTGGATGCTTTAAGTGTGGTGGAAATCACTACGCAAACAATTGCCCTTTGAAGAACAAAGAGAGCAACCTGCAGCAAAGAATTCATGCTACATTAGCAAATTGCCAGGCTGAAAAGTAAGCCACGCCTATTGAAGTACCAGGTAAGTTATATGGACCACCTATTTTAAAAATCGGAATCGGACTCGGAACCAATTGAGGGTTAGACCGGACCATAACCGGAACCGTAACCGGACCGGTTCAAACTTTATGAACCAGTTTACTAAAAAACATTAAAAACAAATTTATTTTTAATGAAAACAATATATTTGAAAGATTAGAAACCATGACTCCACAATTACACACAAGTCCAATACACAATATATATACAAACATATACAATACATGGTTTCTAAATTGGAGTTTTCTCTCTCACACAAGGACTCCTTATATTCTCAGGCTCTCAGCAGGATTCTTACCTCTCTTTAGATATCATTTGACTCAACAAACTGATACTTTTCTTTCTTAACTCTGAATCTTACAACAACATATAACAGTCTTCTTAAACCTTATTCCTCATGCCTGTAAAATTTGAGTTTCTTGAATAAATTTACCTACAGCCTTACAGGTGTTCAATCCAGTTGAAACCACTTTCAATGTCTAACATACATCTTGAAGCTATCCACAAATTTCAAGACCATTTGGAGGGTTCGTTCTCTTTTTACAAGGTTTTTAGTGTCCTAAAAACAAGCTTTCCTTAGACCTTATACACACGGACCTGTTGACTGTGTTTTGGGCATAACTTTCTCTACATGTGTCCAAAATACAGGTGTCCAAAACAAGTGAAATAAATTTCAGAGCCTCCAAGACATCCTCTTTTACATTGGTACAAACTTTCATGCGGATTGGACAATTCATTTTCGAGATATTGAAGATTTAGATGTGGCAAACCATGATTCCAGCAATTAAAAAGTGAAATTTTTAAAAATTGTGTTGTATAGCTGCAAAGGGACATGACTAGGCCGGTTTGACAGGTTTGGCCCCAAACCAGTCAAACGGTCTGGTTTTTCAACCGGTTCATGCTAAAAAAAACTCAAACTGGTCGAACTAGCCGATTCCGGTTCTGGTTCGACCAGTTTTTAAAACACTGCCTGTAACTATTATTTTTGATATTGGTGCTACTGAATGTTTCATTTCAAATAAGTTAGCTAAATAATTAAAAAATAAAAGTTGGTTATATGAAAAAATCATGGACTATGCAATATGGGTTCAATGTTGTCCACACGGTAAACCAATGTTTGTTTGACGCAGCATTGGAGCTGCCTAGTTTTACCACAAAATTAGACCTTTACGTAGCTCCTATGGGTTCTTACGATGTTATAATAGGTGTAAACTAACTATCACAACACAAAGCCACTATAAACTATTTTAAAAAACAAATAAAATGCTTGGATGACCTGTAGAAAACAGCAGTCATACAAGACATAAAAAAAGACATTGAGGTAAGGCAGATTTCTGCAATACAGTTCAAAAAGGCTAAGAACAAAGGTTGCATGTTTTACGCAACGAAAATATCAGATTTCAACGAGAAAGGTAATACTTCATTGAAAGACTATTCGCTGTTAGAAGAGTACAGCGATGTCTTTCTGGAGGAATCACCTAGACTTCCTCCAAGGCGCGCAAATTAGATTCAACAATTGATATCAAGCCTGGAACAGGATCTATTTCTAAGGCTCCTTACCGAATGACTACAACTGAACTACTAGAACTTAAGGCACAACCGCATGAGTTGTTATCCAAATGATCGATTAGACCGAGCGTGTCTCGTTAGGGAGCACCGCTCATCTTTGTCAAGAAGAAAGATGGCACGTTAAGGTTTTGCATTGACTACCGTATGTTTAACAAAGCCACAATCAATAACAGATACCCTTTTCCAAGGATAGATGATCTCTTTGATCAAATGCGAGATGCATCAATCTATTCCAAGATCGATTTACGATCAGGTTAACACCAATTGAGAATAAAAGATGAAGACATACACAAAACTACTTTTAGGATGAGATATGGCCACTATGAGTTCACGGTATTACCATTTGGACTCACAAATGCACCTGTTGCATTCATGAACTTAATGAATAACATTTTTCAAGAATACTTAGATAAGTTTGTGTTGGTTTTCTTGGATGATATTCTGATTGATTCCAAAAACATGGAAGAACATAATGGACACTTGAGAATAATGTTGGACATACTCAGAAAGAGAAAACTATATGGAAAGATTTCTATATGCTCATTCTATCAGAATGAGGTGCATTACTTTGGACACATAATAAATAAGGAAAATTTGTAGATCCATCAAAAATCAAGGCCATATCAGAATGGCCAGCTCCTAAGAACGTTCATGACGTTAGAAGCTTCATGGGGCTGATTGGTTATTACAGAAAATTTGTAAAAAACTTCTGTAGAGTTGTTGCTCCAATAACTTCACTGCAGAAAAAGGATAAGAAATTTGTTTGGTCTGATAAATGCAAGAATACATTTAATTTGCTGAAAAAGAAATTGACTACAGCACCTATTTTGAAGGTTTTGGATCCCAACAAAAGCTTCAACGTGTAATAGATGTCTTTGTAGGTTTGGGTGGAATACTTTTGCAGAATGACCATGTGATTGCATAGAATAGCATAAAATTGAAGGTACATGAGTTGAATTATGCTCCCCACAATTTAGAACTTGCTGCCATAGTTCACATTTTGCAAGTTTGGAGGCATTACCTGTTAGAAAATCCTTTCAAATTGAAACCAGACCACCTGGGGTTAAAGTATATCTTCACGCAACCCAACTTGAACGCAAGATAGCATAGGCAAGATAGCATAGGTGGCTTGAATTCTTATCACAATATGACTTCGATATAAGTTACATAAAAGGAAAAGAGAACAGAGTGGCAGATGCACTAAGTCGTCAAAAGCATGTTTCCGCAATTGTGACCCTTAGCACTCAATTCAAAGATGAGGTAAAGAAACAAATGTTAACTAATTCATACTATCAACATGTAAAGGTTGCGTCAACAGCAAATCCAAACGATAAACGGTATGAAGGATTCAAATTTGAGAATGAAAGAATCTTGAAATAAGAAGGTAGAGTCTACGTACCTTTGAGAAATGACTCGAGGAAAAAAGTCATGAAAGAATTCCATGATGCTCCTTATTCGGGACATCCAGGAGCGACAAAGAAGTTTGCTGATATAAAACAGCAATACTTCTAGAAGGGAATGAAAAAATACATGACAAACTACGTTTCTCATTGTCTTGAATGTCAACGCGACAAAGCAAAGCACATGCACCCTAATGGTATGTTGTATCCTCACAGCATTCCGCACTATAAATGGCAAGTTATTAGCATGGATTTTGTGCAAGGGATATCAATGTCGAAAAATAAACATGGCATGATGTTAGTTGTTGGCAAGTTAAAAAAGATAGCTCACTTCATACCGGGTATTCTGAAAGATGATTCACCCGAGCTTGCAAAACGGTTTGTGCACGAAATTTTCAGATTGCCCAGAATTCCGGAGTTAATAATTTCGGATAGAGATCCAAGGATGACCTCTAGATTCTGGCAAACCTTAAATTCAGCTTTGGGAACAAAACTGAATTTCAGTTCAGCATACCAAGTGTTGCATGGATCAGTAATACAAGTGGAAAGAATATCTTCCATTGGTGGAATTTGCCACTTTTCATTCTTCGCTAAAAATGTCACTATTTGAAGCGTTGTATGGGAGAAAGTGTAGAACTCCCATCAGTTGGGATAATACTGAGGATAGAGTGTTAGTGGGCCCTGAAATGTTTAACAGAAAAGAAAAGCAAGTAAATCTCTTTCATGAGCAATTGAAATAAGTTGTTGATCGGCAAACGAGCTATCTAGATCTGAAACGAGTAAACAGAAAATTTGAGCTTGGAGATAAAGTTTTCTTAAGGGTTAAACCCAAAACGAGCTCAATAACATTTGGCAAATCTGCCAAGTTGTCACCAAGATATGTTGGACCATTTAAAATTCTTGAAATCGTAAGTCTGGTTGCATATCATTTGGCATTACCTCCCGCATTCCCTGAGATGCATGATGTTTTTCATGTTTCCTTACTTAAGAAGTATGTTTCAGATGAAACGAATGTCCTTAATTGGAACTCTTTACAGGTTCACGATCCGGCAATCGTGGTGGTTAAACCTATTAGAGTGTTGGAAACTCGCAAGTCGCACCTGAGAAATAAAGATATAGCGCAATGCAAGGTCCAATGGGACCAATATTCAGAAGAAAGTGCAACCTGGGAGAATTTGGAGGAAATAAAAAATGTGCTTCCTTATTTGTTTCAATAATAAAAATTGATATTTGACAATCTATTATGATATGCTTGATATTACTTTATATTCTGGATGATTGTAATGACAAAAATTTGTCATATTTTCGACTATTTGTCAAAGTTGGATGATTTCAAGACTGTTATAGACAACAAATTTGAATACAAATAAACTGAAATCTGGAAAAATTGCAAATTTTTGGATGAAAGTGTCGAGTGTTTTTCTGAGTTGTATGTTATAAATTTGTGTTTGATTATTTTGTCTGCTATGCAGAAAGAAGTAGATAAGTGACGTGATTGTTGGATGTTATACATGTGAATTGATCATGTTCTATTGTTTTACTATCCGATTACGCATCATTGTGTTTATTGAAAAGCAAAATATTATTTCGCAGATTCCTATAAGGAATTTGCCTAATTGTAACAATCTAAAATTATTGTAATATTTTATAAGATATGGATTCATCCTTATTGAGTTTAAAACTCAATAAGTACATTTATTACTTGTGTTCATGTATGTGTTATAATAATGATATACATTGTTTTTAACAGCGGTATGACTCTTGAAATGGATTACAAAATTGTATTTTTCATATTGTCATTATTGTACTTCACGACAATTATTATCCTTAACTATCAAATGGAAATTATTACGAAAGTATGTATGACATCATCACTAATATGTTGAAGAAAATAAGATTAATAAAACAACGTTGTTATAGACAGTGATACGAAGTTATGAAATAATGACATTTTATTTTTTATTAAATAATGTAATAAAAAGGGATCGGCTCCCAGAAGCCTTACAAAGAAAGATACATCGTGATAGCTCCCACACAGAAACGAAAAAACGGAATAGGACCAAAAAGAGAGTTAAACAAACTTAACTCAAGAGAAACCAATAATGACATTTAAGATAAAATAATGACATTTTATCTTAAACTTGGTCGTAAAAAGATTAGTTAAATCATTAATCCATTACGTAGTATAACTATAAAAACTACATTGACAATAGTTGTACCATCACAACATTAACAATTGATGAACGATATATTGATGTCATAATAGAAGTGCTATACCTTAAACTATGAATTAAGATGATAATACGTATAATGAGACTAATACATTTACTTTTATCGTCAAACTTAATCAATCTTAATACTCAAAAGTTTATATCTCTTTCTTAAGAGATACATAAGCATTAGTTAACAAATTGGTGGAATTAACGACACAAACATTGGGATTGTATCGTTACAAGAATGTAAGGGCATGGTTGGGTTAAACTTACGCCTAATAACGAAAACTATATACCGACACAACGGATTGAGATACTTCGTAAGATAACAACTAGTAAAGTTACTATAGATCTTGTCGTTAAACGTATAACTTGACTTAGCATCAAAACGATGAATTCTACCTTGTATTAAGATAATGTGTATTATGAAAACGTGGACTCTAGTTCCACCTATCCATTTGATTGAACTCTATCCGTACCACCTTAGGATGGCTACGGGAAGGGTAATAATTATTTAATGACGAATGTCATTAAGTAATCATTATCTTCCCATAGGGGTCCCAAGTTGGGACTGATAGTGTACTCTCGCATCGAGAGGCGAGACCTAAATTCTATGCCTTCTTCATACAAGAACTTAACTTTAGTTAACGAAATATAATCCAAATAACTATGTAAAGATGACTGTGTGGTGATGGGACAAGTTTCGTTCGGCTTACATACAGTCACGAAACTAAGCATACAAAGCATAACTTGAAAACTTTGGCCTAAGTAGTGTAACTAGTTTATTACATTGTTAGCTCAACGAGTTCCTATCTAACTGTGTGAGATGCCGGATGAAACTCAACAGACTAATTTTTAGGTAGACACTTAGGAACTGCACTAGTTCTTAAACTTGAATGAAAACGTTAACCAGCTGCATACAAGTTATGCACACTCGGTTAGAGTGATGATAAGGGGGATCGAGTAAATCTAATTGACCTTTACAGCTGCACATGGTTATGTTGTTATCAGATGGATTGTGGACTACATTTTATGCTAGATTATAATTGGTAAGTTAAAATCATTGAAGGCATTTAATGGGATTAAGGGGTTTGTTTTATAAGAAATAAAATTCCCTTAATTTGGAGTAATTATAACATGGGTGTTACAAAAATACAAGTTCAAAATCAATGTAAAGCCAAGAAAGGAACATGGACCAAATCACTTGAACAAGATAAATACCAGGGAAGACAGAGAGGAACTAGAGGAAGATTCTCCAGATGTGTACTTATTTAGAGTTACTACAATTCCAAAACAATTGGAGGAAATAGCTAATTTCTTGCATAATGGAGTATTGCCAGACCACTACACAAAAAAGGAAAAGAAGCAACTAGTTGCGACGGCACTACCATTTACCATCATCAATAGATTTCTTTACAAATTAGAGAAAGATGATGTATTATGCAAAGAGGCATTAGCACATGAACATGCGGCTATATTAAGGGAAGCACATGGAGGAGTAGTTGGAGGACACTTCGCAAGGGAATTAACTACAAGGAAGATATTACAGAGAAAAATATGGTGCCCTATGCTATTCCAAGATGTGCATCAAATGTCAAACCATTACGATGTTTGTCAAAGAATGGGGAAGCCAAATCAAAGGGATGAGATGTCGCTAAATAAAGTGTTAATTGCACAACCATTCGAGCATTGCGGAATTGATTTCAATGGGCCTATCAACACACTATCTAAGTGTTCTAATGCAAGATACATGAAAACCACAATTGATTATTTTACAAAATGGGTATAAGCAGCATCGACACCCAATTACAGCCAAGGATGCAACTAAGTTCTTCTATGAAAATATCATTGCAAGTTTTAAATGCCTACAAAACCTCATATGTGATCGAGAGACCTATTTCCTAAACAATACAAATAAAATGCTTATTGATTGCTCATTAGAAGAGTACAACATACCACCCACAAGTAAATGGACAAGCAAAAGCCACTAAAAAAGTATTATAAAGGATGCTAACAAAGATTTGCAATGTACAAATGAATGATTGGGAGGATAAAATTCATGTAATATTGTGGGATACAGGACAAATTATAAGCACAACACAATGCACACACCATTTCAATTGGTATATCGAATGGAAGCAGTCATGCCATTGGAATACATTGTCCCCAGCCTGCGCATTCCTGTGGTCACAAGATTGGGCAATGAGGAATCCACTGAAAACAAGTTGTTGGAATGGATTAGAATGACGAAACATGAATGGTAGCAAGCTAAAACCAAGAAGCCCACAAAAGCAGTCAAAAAACATGGCACAATAGGAATCTATGCAAAAAAGAGTCCAAAGAAGGACAAATGACATTGGTCTACGAAAGTAGATTAAAAGCACATCTAGGAAAGTTGCACAGAAAATGGAAGGCACCGTACATCATCCATCATATAACACCACAAAGGACAATTGTATTGTAGGATAAGCAAGGAAATTCCAACCAAGGAGCATAAACAGGAGTAGGCTTAAAACCTATTAAAATATATTCTTAATATATTAATAAACTCTTAACAAATTATTATGTATTAACTTATGTTCAATTGTAACTTCCTCATCCGTTTTGTAACTGTCTCTTGCATAATAAAATAATGGACACCAAAAACTCCCAACTGTACATTTCAATTTCCCTTCACGTTCTTCACATCTTCTAACATTGATATCAAGGCCTTTAGTGCTTGAAGAGCTCCCAATTCAAGGAAACTCTTGGCATAGAGAATGGACAATGAGGAAGATGATCATGGGGGTCTAAGTTCGAGGAAGCCCTAAAGCAGGTACGAATTGTAGAGGACGATTTTGGAAGGTACAAATTGTGTCATCGAGACAAACTCCATTAAAACATCATTGCATATTTTTGAAGAATTTTTAGAGTTATTCGTGCAGTTAGGGCACGAAAAATAAGGAATCGTGATTTTCAGAAACTGTTAGGGCTCGCCTTTGAATAAAGGAGAAAAGAATCTCATCTAGGGCATGATGGGAACAGCCAATACCTAAAATGTCAGCAATTTTTACAGTCTTTTCTAAATATACAGTCATTTTTTAATCAATTTTGTTGAAAAATAAAATATTCAACAATTTTGCTAGGGCACAATCTGAAAAACATGAATTTTGAAGGATATTTCTAAGTTCCAAGGGTTGTTTATGTCTGTTTTGCAAGCACGAGGGCATAAAATGTCATTTTATCAATTCGTGGGTTTCCTTTTCAGTTTCTGATTTGTGACGAGAATGCAGACCTGGTAGAGCACGAATTATAGTAGTGATTTTTTATGTGTTTATTGTCTGAGTTCAAGCATAGATGTCTGTGTAAAAGAGATAGACATCAAAAGCACACGCAAGGACACGGAAATCTACAGATTCGAGGGCACAGATTTCCTTTTTGTGATATTTCAGTCACAGCCAGTTGTCTAGGGCACAAAATGCACATCTTCTACCTAGTACATTTTCCTTTGTTGTAAGAATTCGTACTTTAAAAATTCTTTAAATTGATTTCTGAGTGAAAATCAGAATACAATACTTTTATTTTATTGCATTTATTTGCAGGTCAGAAATCAAAACTCGGAAAACTATATTTTTCATTCATTGCATCAATTTGCAGGTCAAAAATTCAAGTATTCAGATTTCAGATTGTACTTTCTTTTGCTGCATTAATTTCCAGGTGGGAAATATCAAGTATTGTATGGAAAATATTCAAAACCTTGTTCTGTCAAAGTCGCAAAAGTTGACAGATCAAAACTATAATGTTTGGAGTCATAGATTCTCACTACTGTTGAATATTGCGACTGTAATAAACTAATCCTTAGCAAGAAAGGTTGGTGGTAAATTTTGTTGATTGTGACAAACGTCATAAGGAGGCCTTGTTACTACTGAAGTTGATAGTATCCAATGAGTTGATACCAAAGGTCTAGAACGCCACTGTAACTAGTGTGTCATGGACCAATCTGAAGGAGAAATACATGACTTCAAACAAGTGTCAGGTGTTATACCTAAAGAATTTCTTGTTTTTTGCATGGATGCAAGAAGATGTGTCCCTGTCAAAACACCTACTTCAGATGAAAGATATCAAAGACCAGATCCCCTCCATTAATAAAAAGGTGGATGTCAATGATATGGTGGCATTGGTTCTAAACTATGTTGCCAGGAAACAGAAACGGAAATGGGTACAAAATGTGGAAACGGCAATTTTCAAAAACCCTTGGATGCGAAACATCACGGGGAATGTCCGTACAATATATTATTAAAATATATATATGTGCATAGTACTCATTTTAAAATTGTATTCCATAGACCATAAGAGATAAGTATAACCGATAAAACACTCAAAATATTTTGTATTCAATGAAATAATACATTATTATCATGTATACTTATCTCTAGGGGACTAGGACATTTCGAAGGAGTTTCCGTTTTGGAAAGGTTTCAGAAACAAAATAGGGGGGTCCTAGGCGTTTCCTGGTAACAGAGGTTCTAAATAGCTTGTCATCCTTGTATGGATCATTTGTGCAAGCCTTACATTTGATGACTGAAATTCAAACCTTGACTTTTGATAAAGTTAGTTCCTATTTGTTACAAAAAGAATAGAGACAAAACCTTGAGTCCAATTTTGGATATTCAGAGAATGCGTTGACTTCTCAGTCAAAGGGGAAGTGGAAACAACACTCTAGTGAATCTTTTAAATACCAAATAAAACATTATTATTGTATAGGGTTGGGCATCTCAAAAAGGATTGCCAGAAGTGACGGTATGATCTTCCCCAACAAAACAAAAAGCCACAGGATGAAGCAAATATGGCACCAATTGGAAATGAATGAGATTTTGAGGAAAAACCTATTGTCTATTGTCTTATGGCATCATGCTCGAATGAAAGTGCTAACAGTTGTTGGATCATTGACTCCGATGCATCCAGACATGTTTCATGTAATAAGGATTGGTATGTATCATTTACAGGAATTGCAAATTGTTTTGATTTAGTTGTATCAGCTTATGTAAAGCCACTTACACAAGAGGGGATAGAAGATGTTCAATTAAGTTGAATAATGCCCAAAATTTATTAGTACGGAATGTTAAATATGTTCCTAGCTTGCATAAAAATCTCTTATATCTTTATCAATTAACAAAGAATCCCAATGTTGTAAATTTGCTAGTGAAAAGTGAACGATCCCCAAATGGATCTCATTGTTCTCCAACAATTTTAGATCAATTAAAACACCAAAAGCTGATTTATGACTTTTAATGACAATCACACTAATAAAGATCTGAATTTATGTGAAGAAGTGCGACTAGGGTTTTGAATAGAATCTAGCCTAAAACTGAACCCAAACTGATTTGAAGACTGTGCAACAATAAATATAACTGCTTCAGATTTTTCTAACAATGGCGACTAGTTTTGATGATGAAAATGCACATAGAACTACTACAAGCACTATCTATTCTTGCCATAACAAGGCTCAGAACTATAGCAGTTTATTATAAAACAAAATTTGATTTTGTGAACATAAAAACAGGCTGGGATTTCACTCAGGAATCTGCAGATTTAAGTGACTGTAAACAGCGCTATAAAACCCTCCAAAACCCCTGAAAAATATTTATTTGGACTTCCTGAAATCAGTACAAATGATGATAATGAAATTCAGACCTGAGATGCGTCCAAAGCATTGAAAATCAGCCACATAGTGGGTCGTTCCATATACAAAAAATACCATGACACTGCTGCGATAAATCCTTCAATCCTTTATTGTAAATACTCCTCAGCTACTGCTGGAAATACTAAAATTCTTTGCAAGCTCTGTGGAAAATCCTATGTAGAAATTCCTCCTAATCTCTAAGAGGGTTTTCGTCCTCTACAGGCAATATACTAAGGGTTTTCGTCCTTAGAATACTTTAATACAAAAGCACCTGGCTTAAGATCAGATTCAGAAGTGATAAAATGATTATATGATAACCTGCCCAAGCCGCCCCTCTCCTTTTTATAGGAAAAATATTACAAAATCACCTTTCCATCTTCCAATGAGAAAAGACTGCCAAAATACCCTAAAAGCATGCCCAAATACCCTAAAAGCATGCCCATACCCAGTCGCACTTTTCTCCTTGGGCAAATAAACATTAAATAATGTTTTATTATTTTCCTAATGTCTATTTTGGCCCCCCATGTCAAGTCGCACTTTTAGCCTAGAGTGAAATAAAATCACTTTGGCCATTTTAAAGACACTTTATTAAGTCATAATAATATTATTATAAGTGCTTTATAATAATTATTTTTAAATCGGCACTTTATAATAATTTTATGACTTAAGTCACCCTTAATCGCCTCCTTTGGCCGTTGGGTAGACTAAATGGGCCAAAGGTCTTCGACCAACAACTATCCAAGAAAAAGAGGGACATTACAAAAAGTGTCTTGTCTCAAATGTGAAACAAGGACAGGTGATTGCCCTAGGCATTAGGCAAGGTGGCTACTATGGGCTAGTTGACTCTCTTACAATCAACTTAAAAGCATGTGTGGAGGAAGACTCCACAACACAAGATGTGTTGAAGGATGTCATTCCTCGTAGGAATGTTCACCTTGCTCTGATCAACCTACATGCACTAATTGTGGAGAGAATATACGCTAATGTGCAGGAGACTAAAATAATGCCCAAATTACAGGATAATGTGCACGAAGCGTGAGGTGAGATGGCAGGGAAAGCCATACAAAGAGTTGTGGAGGGAGACTCCACTATTTGGGATGCGTTGAACATGCATGGTATGATGGCAAAACATGTCATACAATTATAAACACTAGCTTGAAGGACAGTAGAGCATGGACACTTTTCTCATCTTGTTGCAAAAGGTTTTCCACAACACGACGGATAGATGAGCAACATGAGCATACGATTATTTCCCCTACCACTATGGAGATGGTTATTTCTCCTTCCGCAAAGTTGGTTGTTACTCCTACAAAGATGTTCACTCAATTGCTTCTCTCCGTAGTACTTCAGTTTGGTTGAAGGGCATCTCAAAGTGATTTCCTAAAGGGAGAGTTGGATGATGAGGTCTACATGGTGTTCCTGAAGGTGATCATCTAGATTACATATTTATTGAGTCCCTGCACGGTGTCAAGCAAGCTCCACAAGCCTAGTACACTCAATTCAATCAACATCTCCAAGAATCTAATTTTGGAACTTTGGAAATTGGGCTAAACCTCTCAGCCAATGATGATTCGTTACCGGTGAATAAGCCACTCAACAAACACTTGGTGGACAACTTGTTATATCTTATGTCCAAATGACCGGATCTTTGTTTTGTTGTTAGTTGTCTTTTACGGTCTCTATCTGCACTGAAGCTCCTACATTGGACAACAGCAAAAAACAAACTACAACTTTCAAAGTAATATCTAAGAAGCAACCTATAGAGTTAATATCTAAGTAATATCTAAGGAGCTTCTTGGTTTTATTGTATTTGTAAAATTTCGGGACAAACATACCCTCTCCAATTTAATCATTAAGTGGGGTTATTATAATTATTCTTAATATATTAATAAATTTTTAACAAACTATAAGTTATGTATTAACTAAAGTTTGGTTGTAACCTCCTCATCCAATTTGTAACTATCTCTTGCATGATAAAATGACGGACACAAACTCCCAAGTGTACATTTATGTTTTTCTTCATTCTCTTTGTTCACATCTTCTAACAACCTGAAACACACAAGGGATAACCCAAAATAAGTGTCGAAAGGCACGAAGTTAGATTAGGAATTTGAATTCAAAGTATGGTGTGAGTAGATAGGAATGTAGATAAAGGAAGTTTAAGATTTACAGTAAGAGGAGAAGAAATGGAGAACCAATCTGAAAAGTTCTCAATACCAAATCATAAGTCCAAGATGGACCAAATTTGTGGAGGAGTTTGCGAAGGCTTGTAAAATTAATTACATATGAAACGTTGTGCAGCAAAAGGAGATCTAATATCCACGAAAAATGAAATGCAAAGAAAAGGACCCGAACGTGAATTGAAAAGAAAAGGAAAGGACCCTGTTGGCTAGATTTTATGCTTGGCTAAAACATGCAACCTAGGCAATCATGGGATAAATCCCCTTCATTTAACGATGAAGCTCCTGTATGCTTTATTTGCTTATTTTGTCTCTAATCTAATTTCTCATGGGTATTACTTTAACTACAAAGCTCGTGAGCCACAACTAAGTAGTTTTGCAGCAAGTAAGCAATTGTCTTGGTGAATGAAATGTGACATGTATGAAAACAGAAATAAAGGAAGTAAATTTGTTTGGGTAATAAGATGTGTTCCGTAACTAGTAGTTCTCAATGCCAATTACTCACACATAAATAAACAAATATTATCTTTTCCGGATAATTTTAAGCAACTTAAAAAAGAAGTGTATATCAATGAAAATTAAGATAACACAATTTATCATAATAATCACAAGTTACACAGTAAGACAAAGATAGACACAAAGTTCAATCAAAGTCTTCCTTCCTTCTTATTTAAATATCGACTGCATACAACAAGTGTTTCAGCTATTTCAACACAATCTAAAATAACCGATTACAGCTTATAACAGTTTCTCGCTCAAATTTTCCAAATCCTTGACCCATAGATTTTCTCTCCTTTTTATAGTTATAACAAACAAAGCTTCTGGAAAAGATATCCGTTACATTCTAATAAATGACCAACTAACAAACAATTAAGAGTTGATCATTTCACTCCTCAAAATATTCTTCTTGTGCCACCTAGCTATTTTCAGAATGTTCGATCATTAAAACCATAAAAACTACTTTGTAACAACTTTCTAAACTTTGACTTTATCAAATGACTTAAAGTAACGGTGAATGCACACCGCATTACTTTAGTTTTAAAATGAGTGCACATAATAAGAAAAGAAAAAAAGTAGAAGAAGAAGAAGAAGAAGAGAAAAAGAAATGGAAGAATTAGTTTGGATCGATAGTTATTGCTCCCACTTTCTCCTTTCCTTTACTCCTATTTTGAGCCTTTTCTTCATCTACTTCAGCTCTATCTGTTTCATCCTTATGTTTCTATTTATAAAAGGCAAATTGGTCCCTCGTGTACTTGATGACATCACTATCTGCATCAGCAGCAGCTCCTATTTATGTTTCAAACGTGAGTAGTTCTTCCAGAACCTTGCATCCTCCTTTCACTTTCCCAAGACAAGATCCCAATTGATTAACCATCTCCAGAATCTCTGACAATTTGTCCAATGACTTTCTGTTAACAGGAATAATAGCTTTATCCTTCGATTGCTGAAATAATGGAAGAAATTCTTCAATGCTTTGTGGATAGTTGGAGGTGTCATATTTCGTTAGACCATAGATAACATCTTCAAGTTCATCCAGAACTTGATCCACTCGTTCCTCCATCATCTCTATCTTGGTCATAATGTGTTTCAATGTTTTGCCTGAATGACAAAAGATGCTTTTGTTGTCTTCCCTTCTTAACTGATCCTCCAGGTGCAATATTTTCCCTAATCAAAATATCATCAGATAATTCATTCATTTCTTCCAAACTTTGTTGTTGCAATTCAGCATTCCCTCCTTCATTGTCTACTTCTTGCTTAAATGCTTTCAATTTATTTGCCTTTTCTTGATACTCCGTAGTTTTTTCCAAGACTTCCTTGTAAAAATTTGTGGTTGTGTTTGTGATATCCACTATTCACTCATCTATAGCTTTGGATCTATCACTTGTCTCCTCTACAACAGTGATTACTTGAGGATGTATTTGTTCTTCCATAATGATTTCTTGTGGAGGATTCTTGGAAACTTTCATAATAATATTGCAGAGTTTAAATGATTGTTCCTTCAGCTAGGCAACTTTGATCTTTTCTTCATCCAACTTTTGAAACAAGTTGTTTATCATCATCTGTGTGTCTTGTTTCAGACCTTCAGTAGTAACTTCACCTAAGGGCACCTTTGTGATCATCAAATCCTCTTTAGTCACTTCTCCTTTCTTATTTCCAACTGGTGGAGTAGCTATTTCAGCGAATTTCTTCCTTGAAGGATCAATGATCAATCTGGATGTAACTTTTGGCGCTTTTTCCCTTTTCCTCTTCTTTTCAATTGTTTTTGATAGTTGAAGATCCATTTATTCCACATTAATTACTTCCTTAGAAGTAGAAGAGGATTGATTAGCCAGCCAATTGGTAAACTCCTAACACGAAAGAGTCTGAGCTTCAAGATGTACAATGATTTCTTTGCTAATTCTTCTTGGTGGAGAAAATGCTATAATTTCTAATTGTTTCTTAGGTTCCTCAATGACTGATTCTTGTTGCAAAACCCCTCCTAATTCAACAATTTTCTTTCTGATCATCACCTCCTCTATCTCTTCTTCATTCCCAATATCAATATCTCCGATGTTCTTCTGCATTGTATCATTTGGCATTGTAGAGATTTCCATTGTTTGATGAACTTCCATCATAATCTCTCCTTCCATCTCTACATCTTTCGTCTGCTCCTTATCCTTTTTTGATGTTTGAGCTATCTCTTGTGAAGAAGCAATATTCAGATTCTCTTTTAGTGACACAACTGACAATTCTTCAAAACATGGAGGGGGAGGAGGAGTAGCTGGTGGTGGACAAGGAGGTGGTGTAGGCAACACACTTTCCATGGCAGTGGTGGGAAATACAAAAGAAGTTGGTTTTAATGCAGGTAATACAATATCTTCCTGAGTAGGGAGTTCTTGGATGGTAAGAGTAACAACTAATGACGATGTCATACTAGAAGTTCTTTCAGGGACAACTCCTGAAATCAAAGGATTCTTTGTTCTTGCTCTACGGAATGGCTTCAATTTGATAGTCAAGCCTCTACTTTCACCTGGGCCTTCCTTCCTTTCTTCTCTTTCTCTGACATCTTCTTCTTTTCCAGTACTAATTTTAATAATTTCTTTCATTACTAACACTTCCAAGCAGCAGCCCTGAACATTCAGCCATCAAGCAATGTAAAATAACACTTTCTATGTTCTCTCCATGATAGACTAAGGTATGAGTTACCGAGAGCAGAGGAGCATTATCACCTCCTTGATTATAATAAACATGAGAAATTATTTGCCCATCATCAACAACTCCCTTTGGAATTTTCGCCAAACCAAACTCTGAACCTGTTTTAGAGTCAAACGATTATAATCCCTTCTTCTAACTTCAAACTCATCTCTACAATCAGCCCAAAAGTCTTCTAATGCTAGCAAGTGTGCATAGTTCAGGGAAAATGACTTTCTTCTTATACCTCTATAGTCAAAATTCCTCCTTTCACTAAAGGAAATCTGATTATAACGAAGATATATTTCCTTCTGAACTTCCCTTGCCTTATGAATATTCGTACAATGGTATTGTCCAATCACAATAGGAAAATGCACTACTGTTCTGTGTAAACCTTGTTGTAAATCATGTAAAACTGCCAATTGTCTGCATAGCTCCAGCAAAATCCACCTATCACTTGGGTATCTAGGCAATCTTAACACAGCATTTAAAAAACCACAGACTCTCAAATACATAAAGTGAGAAAACTAAATGAAAATGCATCCATGAGGCTGAAATGCATTCGATGCTTCATCAGTTACTCTTTTGGCTCTTAAGTCTGTATTCAGTCTGCAAATGACTTCATACAAGAAAAAGTCATTAACCTATTTGTACTCATTGAAATACCCAGGTAAAGCCAACTCTGAATATTGTTCATAAATGGATTTATCATCTTTTGTTCCAACAGTTCTTAACCTTGGAAAGTTTCCATGTGCAACTATAGCATAAACCAGATAGGAAGTCATCTTAAAATCCAAAGTTTGAATAACATTTTTCAATTGGAAATCAATATTATCAGTGATGATCTCAGCCCAATTGATCAAAACATTAGGTTTAGCATTCTCTATTACTTTCATAAAGTAATACATCCATCTGTAAAAGAACTTTGCATTCTTATCACCATTGATCCTACAAAGGAGTTGAGTGATGTCATCTGCTTCTTGAATCAAATCAGATCTTATAACTGACTTAGGGAACCTTGAGGCTTGTTTTGACACCTTTAAGTAATGCATATTCATGATTTTAATGGCATCCTTTTTCCTCTTTATCCAGTACTCATTAGCTTTCTCCATAGTGATACTTAATGGACTTGATACAGTTGGGATCTTCAAGAAAATATTGAAGAAATGAACATCTAATCTCCCCACCAAATCACCATCATCATTCTTAATCGTTCTAGTCTGGGAATTATAATGTTTAGCACATTCCAACACAAATTCTGGCAACTGACATGTGCTAGGAAAAATAGTTACTTCAATCAAGTCCACTCTTGGTTAATGCTTCCATTAAAGGTGTCTACTTTTTAGCTTTACATCTTTCCACTAACTCGAGTACTGATACATGACCCATATTAGTGTCTCCTATTCCAGCTAGTTTTGATGTGATGCAAATTTCCACAGGATATCCTTTATAGTCATACTTCATCTCGTTCTTCTTCTTCTTGCCTTTGCTCTTTCCTTTGCCTTTTCTGGAACTTGTTGCTTCCTCAACATCCAAGTTTGGATCTTCTCTTATTACAATAGTTTCCTCTTCTTTTGTTGCAGTTCCTTCTTCCTCTGATTGATCACTTAATTCAATTGGCTCCTCCCTAGTCTCAGACATCTGTTTAATCCTTTGTGTTTTCACCACTTGTGAAATAACAACTGCTTCTACTCTTTAAATAACAATCATAAAGTTAATGCATCAATTACTTAGCTGTATGTATTCATTCAAGACTCAATTTACTCATGCAATCGTGTTACATCATTTCAGAGAAATTGATTAAAACAATTAGATCTACAATTCAATACGGGCTTCCAAGGCACAGCTGATTAATACTGGCAGTTAACTCATCTCTAATGCAAAGCAACAGCAACATATTTTACCGCAAAACGTATGTGAATAGCAGCAACAATGACTCTTGTCGTAAGAAGTAATGAGTAAAGGAGTAATAGCAATCTAAATCGACACCAAACTAAGAAACGGTGAATAAATGCTGCTTTACTTCCTTTATGCAGAAAATAAGTAAAGCAACTTAAGATAAGCGCAACGAATGGAGAAGGTAAGCTTTGTGGTCTTTTAGCATTACTTTACTTCTTATAAAACAAAGGCAAGTAGTAGGTCCCCAAATCGACGCAATAAGAAGAGGAAGCAAAGCACATTAGAATCGACGCAAAGCTGGGAAGGAATGCGGTAAATGACCATTACTTCACTTCTTTTAAAATAAAATAAGTAAAGTAGTACCGAATCAACGCAAGACTCAAAAAGAAGTAAAGCATGTAGAAAATGACGCAACGACTTAAGACTTAGACAATTGCAGGGAACTCATATTGCTTTACTTTCCTTAAAATAAAACCAGTAAAGCATGTCCAAATCGACGCGGTGAACTAGGAAAGTAAAGCACGCTCAAAACGACGCAAAACACCAGAGAAGTAGAGCATGCAAGACCGGGAAAGTAAAGCGTGTTAATTTCGACGCAATGAGAAAATAATGTGGTGTTTCGAAGCTACTCTACTGTTATTATAAAACAAGTAAAGCTCATTTGAATTGACACAAAATCAGTAGAAAAAAGTGAAAATGATGCAAAACTACAACAAAGCTTCTCTGCGGTTAAATCAATTGACTTGACTTTTTATTGCACACGAAAACAAGATGCGGATGAACAAAACAACACAGGGAATGAAACTCATCCTGCATTGATCTTACACTACTCAACTTTCATTAAAGGGCAAGCAAAGTATTGTTAAAACAACACAGAACTCTTCAGCAAAGAAGAAACAAAGGAACACGATACGGACAACAACCAGCGTAAAATTAGGGAAAAAATGAAAAGAATTGTCTTCAAAGCTTAACAACGGATTTGATTATTGAGAACAAACCCTAATCACAATGAAGAACTAAACCTGAATTTCATATTTCAAACCCTAGAAAACATGACAGAGAGAAAACACAGGCAAGAAACTAAAACGACAAATACGAGGAAGGAAAACCAGAAAAATCAAAGGGAAAACAGACCACTAACCTTGACCGCAAATGGGTTTGGATCAATTTGTGCCAATTCCTCTTCAATCGATCGTTGGAGTTGCTCGGGGTTCAGGGGATCGACAATTGCTCTCCTGCTAAAATGCAAATGCATGGATCCTAGGTGGAAAAACTTATTGCTTTTATATTTTCCACCTCATTAAATGCATTTGTACGAATGCCAACTCAGCTCCCTTCAATATGCGGTCTTTTCGAAATACTTTACTTTCAAAGTGTAGGATGGAAGTAAAGCATTCCTAATGCAACGATAACTTAAGTCTTCAGTTAGGTGGCTTTTAGAGATTACTTTACTTTTTTTGAGATAAAAGAAGTAAAGCAAGTTAAATTCGACACAATGCAAATAGTCAAGCAATAGGAGTGGAGATCAACGCAATAAGCTAGGATAGTTAAGCGGTTTTTAGTATTACTTTACTTGTTTTATTAATAAGACAAGTAAAGCACTAGGAATTCAACGCAATGAATGAGAAGCAGTAAAGCATTACAAATTCAATGCAATGAATAGGAAGATAAGCAAATTCTACGTTCTTTTTTGCACTACTTGACTTAAAAGCAGCAATATACCAAAATAACACCAGGAAGCAAAATTTTGATCTTCTGAGAGTTTATAAGGAACCCAACACATGATTAATTAATGAGCTTCCCCCAAGCAACCTCTTACAACTTCTTGAAGAATCATCATGCACTTCTGCAACCCAAATGAGTCAAAGCAACAACCTAGACAAACACACAAGACAACAAACCAGAAAAACAAACATGAACACAACTCATCACAACACAAGAAAACCAAGAATTTAAAAAAGGGGTACCTCAATATTTCTGTAAGAAATATTGGGGACACCAGACCCAAAAGTGAATTGGCACAAAAATCAAAAATGGCAGGTCAAAAAGGTAACAAGATCAGATCCAACAAATCTTAAGGCACAAAAGTAATTCAAATGATATGAGTAATCAAGGAGATAGCTGAAAATTTAAACAACCAAAAATGAAGGTGGTAGAAATGTTATAAGAAGGCAAGGGGGAGGAGTATCACCCCCACGAACAGTTTGTAGAACTCATACTACCAAAGCCATACACCACCTTCGACAATCAACAAAAATTAGGACCATGGTTGGGGAAGGTCAAGAGAAACTCAACGCAAACCCTAGACTTCCAAGGAAGGTCTGAATATGTATAGCGTCATGGGGCAAGATCACACAGGTAGATAATAAATTTATTGTGCAATCAGAAAGGGGAAAAGCCAAGCATCCATTGTAACTACCCTTCTTTATTAATATGGATATAGTGCAAGCAAAGTTGAGTGGGCAGCATTGAATAATTCCAATAAGTGGTCTTTGCACACTGAAGCTCTATCAACTACTGCAAAGACTAAAAGAGGACCCCGCAAGCTGCACTAGGGCAGGACGAAGTCCTGGAAACAATTGCCGAGCCACCACCACAGAACACTAAGAAGGAGAAAAAGAAGCAAAAGCACATAGCGCAAGTAACAAAGGAAGAAGAAGACATCCCAAAGGATCCACAACTGCCAACATGGTTTTATTACCTAGACTTAGTGCAAATGAAAATCAAGGAAGCAAAGGTCAAGCAACTTGCTCTAGATGAGATGGAATCGCCGGCATACACTCCAGAGGAACATGAATGGATCACATGGAAAGTTATCCACACAACACTAGGGCAAGCTAAAATCCGCGCAAGTAAATTGATCAAATTGCCTCTACTCCCCCATTCACTAATAGTAAATATAGAAAGGGAGAACATAACAAAAAGAACATGTGTAAAGGATACAACAAGCCCTACAAGAGGTGGGAGTCAAACCACGATTAAATGTAACAAATGTAGAGGATGAACCCTCAGACAACCCCATTCACCCCTCTCAAAAGAACAAATAAATCAGCAACTAGCAAGGAATAGCCGAGTCCCTTCAAATTTGTGCACATTCAAGCAGGCTTGAAAGAAGGGTTGCCAACCATACCACATTGGGGAGTACAATTAAGAAGAGGTGTGTCGATTTCAAGAAACACTTCAGCAAAGCAATCAAAAGCAGAGAAAATCTAAGTAGAGCAAAAAGCCGCAATGAAAAGAGAACCTCATGCAAAGAACTAGAAGCAAAAGAAAACTCAAAGAGGCACAAAGTGATCCAAAAATGGATCTGAAAATACAAAATTCTATGTACTCTCGATATTTGATACTTACAAGTACAAATTCTCAACATATTCTTTCTTCAAAAGATGGTCTAGTCAGGCTGAGGGTGATGCGGACACATTCGAATGACATCTACAGGCCATCATTGTTCTATTCGGGGAGTTTTCTGTGTGACGGTTACGCAACCGCTAGTCTATCTTTACCGGCGGTCCTGTCCCTGATGACGCCAAAAATTGGGAAACTCAACAGTTGCAAATGTTTGGGCTTCCAAACGGTTTAGTTTGTCTTTCCATCCGTCCTTGGGCAGAGCAACTATAAATACAAGTTTAATTCTTCATTCTAGCAAGTGATTTTGAGTGAATTCAAGTGTGAGCAAAGAGGAGTTGGGGTTCTTTCTTGTTTTGTTCATTGAGAGTGAGTTTTTCATTGTTGACAAGTTGTGAGCAAGCAAATACAATTAAGAGTGAGAATCCTTCTTGAAGGCCAATTGTTGGCAGTACTTCGTATTTTTTGGAGAATTACATAGTGAGAGGGAAGCAATTTGCTTACCCACTGGAGTTTTTCCCGCCTTGGGTATGTGCAAGATAAATTCTTGTGTCTCCTTTGCATTCTATTTCTCAATTTGCAGTATAGTTGTGATTGTTTCATACACATTATATTGGTTAAAAGGAACTTAGTCAATTTCCATTCAATTATCACTAAACAAGATCTGTTAATTGTTAAAAAGAGGCAATTTACAGATCAGATTGGTATCATAGCAGATTAGATCAATTGTTTTTGTGTGGTTAACTTGTGTTGACAGTTGCAGTTAGATGCCCCTTACCCGAAAGGGAAAAGAAAGCAGTGAAGGTATCCTCATTCCTTTTGAAGCAGAGATTTCCACCAGGAAGTGGAAGCAAGGAGACTGAGACATGGCTCGTAGAGAAGATGCGGATGAGACTGGAGAAGAGTGTTTCTACAAGTTGGAGGCAAATGTGCCAAGTTTGTCCAAGGATGTGGGTAGTGTTTCCTTGTCCATAGGGAAATTGGAGTCCATCATGGGATTGCTAATGGAGAAACTTGGTGTTCCGAAGGAGGTGTCAGGATCCCATGAAGAAGATACTCATGAGTATGAGGAAGAGCAACCTCATGCCATCCCTACACCTCCATTCAAAGCAAAGGCGAAGATAGAGATTCAGCCTTATGCTGAGAAGCTAAACCATTAGCTAGCTCAACTTAAGGTATATTTCAGTTTGCATCAAATCAATGAGAGTCAGCAGATTTCCTTTACAAGGTTAAAATTAACAAACCATGTTTTAACTTGGTTTGAAAGTTATGTGCACTCATTGATTGTTAAGAAGCTTCCTGCTATTACTATGTGGGATGAATTCAAGAAGCTAATCAAAAAGCAGTTGTATCCTATTTGTTATGAGGAAGAGAGGTCCATGTATTGGTAGTATCTCACCAAAAAACAAGGCCCGAATGTGTAGGAGTACACTAGTGAGTTCCAGAAGAAAGTTGTCCAAACGGGCAAAGATGTAGCGAACCGGGACCTTCTGATGAAGTACTTTGGTGGACTCCATAGCCACTTGTGGAGACCAGTTCTCTTGGCCAAGCCGGTGGATGTAGATGAGGTTTGTTCTTATGCCCACTATTTAGAGATGGATAAGAAGAAAAGTTCATCTACCTCTCAGCATGTTTCAAGCAAATAAGGTGACACCAAGCAAAAGGTAAAAAGAATGCTACTTTTGTTTCTAAGAAGGATACTAATGTTCATTGTGGGCATTGTGATGTTGACACTCATTCCGTGGAAAAATGTTGGAAGTTCCATCCGAGATTACATCCCTTCAAGAATAAGAAAAATAAGAAGGCCATGGCTGCCCTCCAGGGAGAGGAAGTATTTTGCAGCAAAGGGGTGGATGAGACTGTGTTATACCTCTGTCTGCAGAGAGATATGTTTGGGTAGTAACAGTGTTGTTCAAGAAAAGGAACTAAGCGTTTTTATCTAAAAATTCAAGTAAAGAATACTAAGGTGGATGCTATTTTTGTTACATGTTCTCAAGCTAATTTGTTTAGTAAAGAGTTAGTGGACAAGTTAAAGTTGGAAACTTACAATCACCCAAGTCCATATTCATTGAGTTGGATAAAGAAACGTGTAGACATCAAGGTTACCAAATAATGTAAAATCACTTTTGGCATTGATAAGACATTTATTGATGAAGTTATTGTAGATGGTGTTCCCCTTGATGTGTGTGGTGTAGTGTTTGGCAGCCCATATTTGTACATCAGGGATGCTATCTTCATGAGGAGAGCCAACCAGTACCGTTTGGTGAAGGATGGTAAGAGCTACATCATTTCAGCCTTTTCAGACTCAAAGATCTCTTTGGTAAGTGTCACCAAGCCCAAAAGCTTATTAGTGTCAGTGGTAAATTTGCATTACTTCTTTTGAGGGATATGTCAGAAGATGAGATTGTTGCCTCTAAAACTACTTATAGCATATTTTCTAACAAAGAGCAGACACAGATAAAAGAGTTGGTTCGGCAGTTCAGAGAAGTTTTCCTAGAGCCTACGAAGCTGCCTCCAGTCAGGCCAATTAAGCATGAGATACACTTGATACCCAATAGTCCGCTTCCAAACTTGGGATTATACAAGCAGTCTTTGAAAGATGTCAATGAGGTAAAAAAACAATTTCATTTGATTACCAAATATAAGAAAGGTGTGACTAACAAGTTAGCCGATATGTAATCTAGGCTTCCTTTACTTTCAGCTATGGGCATGTTAACTCTTCTTGAGCCTTTTTTGTGTGAAGCATATCAAGAAGGTTATGAGCAAGATTCAGATTTTGCAGATATCTTTCAGCAGAAACCTCCAAGTGAGGGATTTGCACCTAGAGGAGAGCTAACCAGTATCGTTTGGTGAAGGATGGTAAGAGCTATATCATTTCAGCCTTTTCAAGAGACTCAAAAATCTCTTTGGTAAGTGCCACCGATGCCCGAAAGCTTATTAATGTCAGTGGTAAATTTGCATAACTTTTTTTGAGGGATATGCCAGAAGATGAGATTGGAGCGTCTAAAACCACTTGTAGCATGTTTTCTAACAAAGAGCAAACACAAATAAAAGAGTTGGTTCAGCAGTTCAGAGAAGTTTTCCTAAAGCCTACGGAGCTGCCTCCGATCAAGCCAATTGAGCATGAGATACACTTGCTACCCGATAGTCCGCTTCCAAACTTGGGATTGTGCAGGCAGTCTTTGTAAGATGTCAATGAGGTAAAACAGCAATTTCATTTGATTATCAAATATAAGAAAGGTGTGACTAACAAGTTAGTTGATATGTTATCCAAGCCTCCTTTGCTTTCAGCTATGGGCATGTTAACTCTTCTTGAGCCTTTTTTGTGTGAAGCGTATCAGGAAGGTTATGAGCACGATCCGGATTTTGCAGAGATTTTTCAGCAGAAACCTCCAAGTGAGGGATTTGCACCTAGAGGAGAATACTACTTCCAGGATGGTTTTCTCTACAAGAATGAGAAACTTTGTGTGCCTAAGGGGGAAAGAGTTCAATTGATGAGGGAAGCGCACACTTTCAAGGTGGCTAGTCACTTTGGTGTACCAAAGACTGTAGCGCACTTATAGATGTATGTTTATTGGCCAAACATGCAAGCAGAAGTTGCTAAATTCATCAGGGGTTGTGTTCTGTGCAGTACAAGCACGCCTGATAACAAAAAGTTGGGGTTATATGTGACATTGTCAGTTCCTTCCCGACTATGGAAAGCGTCTCCATGTATTTTGTGGGTGGTTTGCCTACTTCCAAGTAAGGTCATGATTACATTTTTGTGGCAGTAAACCGATTTAGTAAAATGCGTATTTTAATTCCTTACAGGAAAACCATCAAGGTCAGTGTTGCAGCTGGGTTATTTTTTGCTAATGTGTGGGTTCATTTTGGTTTGACTAATTCTATTGTGTCAGACAAGGACTCACGGTTCATAGGAAAGTTTTGGTCTACTTTGTGGGAGAAGATGGATACGAAGTTGAAGAGATCTATCGCTTTTCATCCGCAGACAGATGGGCAAACAAAAGTGGTAAACCATACCTTGGTCCAGCTCTTGAGAGGGTACAAAAGGAAACATCCGAGGACTTGGGATGAGTACTTGGTATATATCCGGCATTCATATAACAAGGCAATTCATGCTTCGACTAGTAAGACTCCTTTTGAAACATGTTTTGCTTATTCCTAAGAGTGCTTTTGATGTTGTTTTGAGGTTATCATGCAAAGACAACCGAAACGTGGAATTGGAGGTCCACAAAGATGAGAAATTCATTGAGAAAATTCAGCAAATACACCTCCAAGTACATGAGAGGTTGATAGAGTCGCAAGCCAAGTACAACACACAGCATGATCAACACAAGCCTGAGCATTCTTTTCTTGTTGGAGACAAGGTATGGTTGTACTCGAGGAGAAAAAGGCTAGAGGGAAAAGCTAAGAAACTCAAGCCTCTTCGATATGGCCCATTTGAGATTCTGGAACAAGTGGGTAAGAATGCATTTCAGTTGGATTTGCATTCTTACATGAGGATCTACTCAATTGTGAACGTTGAAATTTGCGCCTCTTTGAGCCCTCCATGTTGGATGAGGAAGGAGGCGGAGTGTTGCTACCATCTATTGAGGATCTTGCTTTGGAAAGTCAGTTGGAATTGGAGGAAGATGTGGTATTACAGCAGAAAGACAGAACACAAAGAGGAGTGCAGCACAGGTGGTTGATTGGGTTGAAAGGTCAATTGCCTACTAAGGCCAAGTGGTATTGTAGAGAAGATGTGTGGGGAAAAAATTTCCTCACCTCACCAATCGTTAAAGCTTTTAGGGTCTTTAAAGCTTTTAGGGACTTAAAAGCCTCACATTGGGGAGGTATGATCCAAAAACAGATCTGAAAATACCCAATTCTATGTACTCTCCATATTTAATACTTGCAATACAAATTCTCAGTATTCTTTCTTCAGAAGATGGTATAGTTAGGCTAAGGGTGATCTGGACACCTTCGAATGACATCTGCAAGCCATCATTGTCCTGTTCAGGGAATTTTTTGTGTGACAGTTACGCAACCACCAGTTACAGGGACTAGCAATTGCGCAACCGCCAGTTTGTCTTTACCGACAGTCCTGTCCCCAACGACGCAACAATTCGGGAAACTCAACAATTACAAATGTTTGGGCTTTCAAACAGTTCAGTTTGTCTTTCCATCTGTCCCTAGGAAGAGCAACTATAAATACAAGTTTAATTCTTCATTCTAGCAAGTGATTTTGAGTGAACTCAAGTGTGAGCAAAGAGGAGTTGGAGTTCTTTCTTGTTTTGTTCATTGAAAGAGGGTTTTTCATTATTGAGAAATTGTGAGCAAGCAAATACAATTAGGAGTGAGAATCCTTCTTGAAGTCCAATTGTTGGCAGTACTTTGTATTTTTTGAAGAATTACACAGTGAGAGGGAAGCAATTTGCTTACCCACTAGAGTTTTTCCCACCTCAGGTTTCTCCAGGATAAATTCTTGTGTTTCCTTTGCATTCTATTTCTCAATTCGCAGTATAGTTGTGATTATTTCATGCACATTATATTGGTTAAAAGGAACTTAGTCAATTTCCATTCAATTATCACTAAAACGGATTTGTTAATTGTTAAAAAGAGGCAGTTTACGAATCACAAAGAGTCCAGTATCCAAAGTTGATGTATTGCAAGCAATAGCAACCCCATCTCCACCGCACTCACCACCCTCACCGAGGATGAGATTTGACGGGTACCACTACTCGTCAATGCAAATTTAGTCGATGGTTTAAAGCTTTCTAGGAGCTTCTACATTTTATCAACTATAAAAGGATTGCAATTCATGCAATACAAGAAACCATCAAAATAAGTCATTTTCCCTGATTCCAAACTACACAGTCGAGGTAGCGCTTCCAACATTCTTCAACATGAATCATACACTTCCATGCTCAATTTTTTGATAGCAAAGGAGGATATCAAATCATCTCCAGCGTCCATGAGCTTGAATGATTTGATGTGTTTTTCAACGATGAGGTCCATACAAGGAACAAAACGCTCCTTCAATGTGGAGTATAGGAAGAGGGTATTATGCTCCAAGAGACGGTAAATTTGGCGGATGTTGTTAACTTGCGGGTGCTTCCTTAGCGGCAACACCCTCCATTGAGTTCCAAACCAAATTCACATCTACATTTTAGTAGCATAGATATCTTAAATACATCAATATAAAAGACACCGAGAGATATCAATCTCGAGGTGCCTATCTTACTTATGTCAAAATTCCAATATAGGCACCTTGAGAGTGATATTTCTTGGTGTCTTTTAGATAGATATATTTAAGACATCTATGACTGTTTATCTGTTTTTTTACACCAAGGCGTCCCTAGGGAAGGCCCTTTCGGATGCGTTTCATCAGGGGTTGTTTCTGTGCAGTACAGCACGCCTGATAACAAAAAGTTGGGGTTATATGTGACATTGTCAGTTCCTTCCCGACTATGGGAAAGCGTCTCCATGTATTTTGTGGGTGGTTTGCCTACGTCCAAGTAAGGTCATGATTACATTTTTTTGGGCAGTACACCTATTTATTAAAATGCTATTTTTAATTCCCTTACAGGAAAACCATCAAGGTCGTGTTGCAAGCTGGTTATTTTTTGCTAATGTGTGGGTTCATTTTGGTTTGACTAATTCGATGTGTCAGACAAGGACTCATCGGTTCATAGGCAGTTTTGGTCTACTTTGTGGGAGAAGATTGATCGAAGTTTGAAGAGATCTATCGCTTTTTCATTCCGCAGGACTAATGGGCAAACAAAAGTGGTAAACCATACCTTAGTTCAACTCTTGAGAGGGTACAAAAGGAACCATCCGTAGACTTGGATTAGTACTTGGTATATATCCGCATTCATTGACAAGGCATATTCATGCTTCGGACTATTAAGACTTCCTTTTGGGCAAACATGTTTTGCTATTCCTAGAGGTGCTTTTGATGTTGTTTTGAGGTTATCATGGCAAAGACACCCAAACGTGGAATTGGGGAGGTCCACAAAGATGAGAAATTCAATTGATAAAATTCAGCAAATACACATCCACGTACATGAGATGTGATAGAGTCGCAAGCCAAGTACGACCCACACAGCATGATCAACACAAGCCGTATCATTCTTTTCTTGTTGAAGACAATGTATGGTTGTACTCGATGAGAAAAGGCTAGAGGGAAAAGCTAAGAAACTCAAGCCTCTTCGATATGGCCCTTTGAGATTCTTGAACAATTGGTTAAGAATGCATGTCAGTTGGATTTGCATTCTTACAATTAGGATCTACTATTGTGAACGTGAAATTGTGCGCCTCCTTGAGCCCTCCATGTTGATGAGAAGGAGGCGGAGTTTGCACCATCTATTGAGGATCTTGCTTTGGAAAGTCAGTTGGAATGGAGGAAGATGTGGGTAATTACAGCAGAAAGACAGAACACAAAGAGGAGTGCAGGCACAGGTTGGTTGATTGGGTTGCAGGTCAATATTGCCTACTAAGGCCAAGTTGTATTGTAGAGAAGATGTGTGGGGAAAAAATTTCTTCCCTCAGACCCAACAATCGTTAAGCTTTTAGGGTCGTTAAAGCTTTTTAGGGACTTAAAAGCCTCCACATGGGGAGGTATGATCCAAAACCGATCTGAAAATACGCAATTCTATGTACTCTCCATATTTAATACTGGCATACAAATTCTCAGTATTCTTCTTCTTCAGAAGATGTAATATTAGGCTAAGGGTGATCTGGACACCTTCGAATGACATCTCTGCAATCCATCATTGTCCTGTCAGGAATTTTTTGTGGGACAGTTACGCACCACCAGTTACAGGGACTAGCCATTGCGCAAACCGCCATTTGTCTTTACCGACAGTCCTGTCCCCCACTAGCAACAATTCGTGACTCACAATTACCATGTTTGGTTTGGGCTTTCAACAGTTCAGTTTTGTTCTTCCATCTGTCCCTTGAAGAGCACTATAACTACAAGTTTTAATTCTTCCTTCTAGCAGTGATTTTGAGTGAACTCAGTGTGAGCAAAGAGAGTTTGGAGTTCTTTTCTTGTTTGTTCATTGAACGAGGTTTTTCACATTATTGAGAAATTGTGAGCAGCAATACATTAGGAGTGATAATCCTTCTTGAAGGTCCACTTTGTTTGCGTAACTTTGTATTTTGTTTGAAGAATTAACACATGAGAGGGAATCAATTTGCTTCCCCACTAGAGTTTTTTCCCACCTCGAGGTTTCTCCCAGGATAAATTCTTGTGTTTTCCTTTGCAATTCTATTTCTCAATTCGCAGTATGTTGTGATTATTTCATCATGCACATTATATTGGTTAAAAAGGAACTAGGTCAATTTCATTCAATTAGTCACAAAACGGATTTGTTAATTTAAAAAGAGGCAGTGTAACGAATTCACAAAGAGTCCATTCCAGTTCCAAGTTGATGTATGCAAGCAATAGCAACCCCATCTCCACCGCACGCACCACCCTCAGTTGGCCGAGGATGAGATTTGACGGGGTACACTAACTCGTCAATGCAAATTTAGTCGATGGTTTTAAAGCGTTCTATGAGCTTCTACATTTTATCAACTATAAAGGATTGCAATTCATGCAATCCAAGAACCATCAAATAAGTCTTTTCCTGATTCCAAAACTACACAGTCGAGGTAGCGCTTTCCACAACATTCTTCACATGAATCATAACTTCCATGCTCAATTTTTTGATAGCAAAGGAGATATCAAATCATCTCCAGCCCTGAGCTGAATGATTTGATGTGTTTTCAACGATGAGGTCCTACAAAACAAAACGCTCCTTCAATGTGGGAGTATAGGAAGAGGTATTATGGCCCAATGCCGGTATTGGGCGGATGTTGTTAACTTCGGGTGCTTCCTTAGCGCACACCCTCCATTGAGTTCCACTCAAATTCACATCTAACATTTTTAGTAGCATAGATATCTTAAATACATCAATATAACGACACCGAGAGATTATCACTCCGAGGTGCCTTCTTACTTATGTCAAAATTCCAATATAGGCACCTTGAGAGTGATATTTCTTGGTGTCTTTTAGATAGATATATTTAAGACATCTATGCTAGTTTATATGTTTTATTTTTTACACCAAAGGCGTTCCCCCTATGGGAAAGGCCCTTTCGGACGTTTCTACGACTGTGTTAAATTTGACGGTTTAATGGCCGTCTGGACGTTTGTGTTTTTTCTGCTTATTTTTGAACAGTTACTTTTTGGTGCTTAATAATTTTGTTTTTAATAATTAACAAGTTTAGCTTTTCTCTTCTATTTTTAATAATTTTGTTTTTAATAATTAACAAAATTAGATTCTCTCCTATTTTTAATATTTTTTTCTGAGTTGGATGGATGTGGGCCGAAGAAGTCACTGAAATGCAATTCCAGCCACACTACAGGGGAAATTCGAGGAGTCGATTATTTCCCAGCCGCTACCTAGATCCCCTGAATGTAACCTTGGACGAATGCAAAGCTTCGTGTTTGGCCGATTGCTCCTGTGTGGCCACTTTTTATTGCCAGTCATCGGGGTCATGTTTCCATTACGAAGAGTTGTTGTCGATGCCAACTTCGTTGGATCAAACCCGGTTAGGGTTTCTCAAAGTCAAAGACGACTCGAGAATATCAAAGCACAGTAAACATTTCTGGAAGTAGGCAGGAAACGTCGCGAGTGTGACATAAGGCGCGACTTTGTTTGTCACCCTGGTTTGCATCATCTTTCCTCCTCTGAAGAAGCGAAAGGTCAAACTAAGGAAACTAGAAGAGGAGGATGTGTTTCTGAAGGCGTTGTCGGTGTTGCCTCCGAGATTTGGCTTTAACGAGCTAAAAGTCATAACTAGCAAAAGGTCGGGAGGTTTCAGTTCAGTGTACGCTGAAGCTCTCGAGGATGGAACCCTGGGAGACATTTTGTTAGAGGAGTGTTTTGGATATCCGCTGGCAGAAGAACTGCAGATCCCATCTCCTTGCAATCCTATCTGTGGAAAGCCGTCTTTGGATCAAAAAGTGTTTTCAACTCTGTGGAAGAGGGCCTCACTGCACTTGAGAGGAAATTCTTGAATTGTCTACCTTCCCTCTTGATTATGGATGGTGTGTGGGAAGCATCCCAATTGGAAGGGATCATGTGTTTTGATGGTAAGCAATACAGAAGAATTGTTGTTGCTACCACAAAACCTGAGATTCTTTCTGCCACAGATACCCATATTCATACATTGAGCTTTGTGAAAGATGAAGATGCCATAGACCTGTTTCAATGGGGTGTAGGATTGAATGCCACATTGAGCTTGGAAGAAAACGAAGTGGTTGCGAAGTTGGTGAATAAGTGTGAGGGTTCACATGAAGAGGATATTTGGTTTTGATAATCCATATGTAAAATGGGATCAGGAGGTCATGGATCTTAAGTCAAGTGAGCTGGTTATACAGGACCCTGGTAATGAGAACGTGTTAGGGATGGTGGAGTCTGAAAGCTTTACAGTTTTCGCAAACGGAGGAAGATATTTAAGCAACACTAGCAGGGATTGTTGGGTCAACCACTTCCATCAGGGACGTCGTCTGTTTGTGCCAGACCGCAAAATGAAATCCTTACAAGGAGGGTTGTTAGATGAGAGTTTGTTAAGCAGGGCCACAAAGATCTCTCTTTGCAATAGGAATGTTCGGGAACTCCCTAATTCTTTCAGCAGTCCATTTCTTCAATTCTTTGGTGGGAATGCACAATTATCTTTCATTCCCTTTGCAGTTTTGATGAATATGACTCAGCTTCAAGTTCTTGACATGAGAGGCTGTGAGTCTCTTGCACATTTTCCAAAAGCAATCTCTGCTCTTAAATCGCAATAGGAATGTTCAGGAACTCCCTAATTCTTTCAGGTGTCCATTTCTTCATTCCTTTGGTGGGAATGCACAATTATCTTTCATTCCCTTTGCAGTTTTGATGAATATGACTCAGCTTCAAGTTCTTGACCTGAGCAGCTGTGTGTCTCTTACACATTTTCCAAAAGCAATCTCTGCTCTTAAATCGCTTCAACTGCTTGATCTCAGCTTTTGTACTTCACTTCAGTCATTGCCATCATCGATTGGCCATCTGAATAAATTGAAGTTTCTCAGGCTTTTTTCATGTAGATCTTTAACCCATCTGCTAAAATCTATAGGCTCGCTAAAAGATACGGAAACCTTCTTGCAGCTTAGTGGATGTATAAAGCTCTAAACCCTACCATCCCAAATTGGGAAATTACATTTACTTCACATTCTTGATTTGAATGGGTGCTTCTCCTTGCATTCATTGCCTCTATCGATTGGTTTTCTTAGAGAGCTTCACTTATTAGTTTTGAGTGACTGTAGCAATCTCTCTTATATGCTTCCGTACCATCAACAGTTATTACTAATTGTCTTAGGAATCCAGAAATTAGGAAGTATGGCAGTGCCGACTGGCCTGTGGAATTGTAGTCAGGTTGAGGTCCTTCGATTGGCATCACTCAAGAACTTGTCTTTTCTGCCCCATTCAGTAGGCATATTGCAGCATATGCGCCACCTTGATCTTTCCAATTGCAGGAGATTGGATTTCTTACCAGAGCAGATAGTTAGCCTGTTGCTGTTGCAAAAAATTGATCTGAGCCACACTGCCATTAGAAAACTTCCAGATTCAGTCGGTAAGTTGAGTAACTTGATCTGCCTTGGTCTGCAAGGCTGCTCCAGCTTATTATAAATTTTTTGAGCTCTGAATATGCTCACCGTTTCTCTGTAGTCGGAATAGAAATACAACTCGATTAAATGTCTTTGTTTTGTGAATTGAATGCCGTAATGTTTGATCTCTTGTGAAATTTATGTGCTCGTCACGAAAAGAACAAAGCCAAAAAAATCTAAACACAAAATAACTACTTCTTTGTGAGATACAAAATCCCTCCTGACAAAGGAAAGATAGCATAAAATATGGAGTAAGCAGCAGGATTATACCTGGAAAGTATTAGATTGTTGGGAAACCTTAAAAACAAATCTGGAAATAATGCTGGTAGGACAAAATGTGCAGTAAATTATCCTTTTCCTCTTTCTTTTTCTGTTGCAGCATCACTTCCCCAGGCAACTGAAGCATCACCTTCTATCAAACTTGCAATTGCCAATGAAAGAGAATACAAAATCTTTAGAAAGGCCTTTCAATAAGAAAGAGGAAATTCATGTCCAAAGAAAAGTGATCAATAATATCATATCGAGTATAAATTGTCACGAGAAGAAAGATAACACATAGAAGGCATTGGTAAAATTGTCTAGAGTTGCAAAACCTTTGCCAATTCTAATAAATGATGATTTGGATGAAGGGGGTTATGCTATTCCTAAGGATGGGCAGTTCAGGTATAATACAAGAGAAACCGAAAGTTACATAAGATATATGATGTGGTTATTGGATGAGCACATTTGTGTATAAAGAGAATGACAATATTAAAAGGAATGTATTGGTGGGTGACTCACTTTTTTGGTCTTATCTTGACCTATATTTTACTTCTTTACAAGGTCATATACCCTGTGACCATGACAAGTTTGATGGAGATGCTAGGTACCAATGCTTGGGCACACTTGTGTATGGAGAGTTAACAAATTTCAAGTAACTAATTTCCAACAGTTTTTTTTTACTATAGGCCAAAAATTGATATTTAATAGCTAAGAATCAAGAAATATTTCAATGGACACAATAGGTGACAAACCCCCATGCGTATTAATTTTTAATTTTCATCATGTTATCTTCATTTTTGATCCTCGGTTTGTTTACTTGACACTTTTTTCTGTGAAATTTATGTTAAGATCTCTTGCAGCTCCTTAACTATTCCTCTAAATCAAATAAAATATATCATTCGGCGTTCACATTGCATTGTACACATGTGATTGCTAGTAATATTTGTTATGAAGAAAATATAAGGTGCATTTATTTTTGAATATTGAGTTGTATTTTAAATATAATTATTTATTTAATTAGTTTATTTGAATATTTGTTTGTTATTTTTAATGTTTGTTATGAACTAAATATATTTTGTATTTATTTTTAAATATGGAGTTGTATTTATAAAATTTTAATTATAAATATAAAAAAATTATATACCCCGATACATCTAAAATGTGTTATAGCATAATAGATTCTATATAAGTAAAAACTAATCTAAATAGTTTACCCTGATAGATCTAAAATATCTTAACATAGATTCTATATATAGTAAAAACTAACCTAAATATCTAAAATATCTTACATAGATTCTATGTAGAAATAAATGGATAATATTCTAATTATAACTATAAAAAAATTATTTACCCCGATACATCTAAAATATCTTAAACATAGATTCTATATAAGTGAAAACTAACCTAAATATTTTACCCTAATACATCTAAAATTTCTTAGCATAGATTGTATATAATGTATATAAGCAAAAACTAACCTAAATATTTATGGTGTATAGATATATGTGTTGTGCATAGTTGATTTAGGGTTTGAGATATTAATATATAGTGATAATAATATTTGCAATAAATAATATACATCACTAAGAATTAATATAGTTACTTACCAAATGTGAATTTCTTTCGCAGTAATGATCTTCACACTTCATCACTTATTATTTATTCCACACTAATGATCTTCCACACTTTTAAAATAATACATTTACATGTATAAATATATAATTATAAAGACAAGGTGGCATTATAATACTATATATATATATATATATATAACCATCAAACATTAGTCAGCAAATAAAGAGTTTTTTCAAACAATGTACGCCATTACACTCCTTACTTGCCACTGTAGGAACACCTCTCGGTGTAATTAAATGCTTATAGACACAGCAGTAGCAGACTTCATTGTCGAATCTCGAATTGGCGCCAAAAGATATTCATATACGATATATATTTATTATATATCAAATATAAGGTTTTAAATTTCAAAACAATTAAACGTGAATCGAATGGTGAGGTGGTACTGGTGACTACCAAATGGGGAGTATGTGACCACAACTGTTACATTCAAACTGATCTTTAATACAACCAACTGCCAATTTCATATACTCGCAGCGCAACTGACTGAAAATTGCTAGGTTAGGTGTTACCCAAAATGACGTTTGATTAATATTTTTGGATGGCATTTTAATGATTTCCTAGAAATAGAAAAAGTTTTATCAGACGGTTTTCTATGGAAGGAAACTATAAAAAATGTCTTCCACAGCCAAAAACGCCTAGGACAGGCCAAATCTAATCTCTAACCCTAACCCACCGCACAAGTAACTCCCCCACATTCACCTACACCTCAACCACCACCAGTACGTAAACAAGTGCTTCAATGGTCGCCCCTAGGACAATCATACATACCAACAGTTGTAGATGCACAACAGGATAACCCGATAATAACAGGGGCATTTTCGTCAATGAAGGCTACTAAGATAGAGGTGCCACAAATGCAAGACAACCCCAAAAAAGCTAAGCTGGCAATAGAGGAGAATAAAAAGTGGGCCAATGAAGAGAAAATAAGGAAAGAACAAGAAGTAGAGGAAGTAAAATGCAAGGTAGAAGAATATAAAATTGCGCAAGAAACTAAGGCAAAGAGAATTCACAAAGAGATTGAGAAACAAAAGCTAAAATAGGCGAATGAAGATAAGGCAAAGTTAGGCGTTACGCAAGAAAAGGTGGCAAAGAACGTAGAAGAGAAGAAGGTGGAAGAACAATAGAAGGCGCAAGAAGCAAAAGCAAAGATTGAGCGTGAACAAGAGATGGTGAAGAAAGATGTCAAACCAAAGGGAAGGGAAACATTAGCTGCTCAAGCTAAACAAAAAGGTAAAATGGGTGACCCATCATCCGCAAAGATGCAAACATCACAAGACGAAGAAAAAGGAAAAGATGGCACGCAAGCAATCAAAAGCTCTACCTCAGAGCCATCCAAATCACACTCCTCATATGGAAAGGAGAGGAAACCCGAATATACTTATGGTCAAGGTAGACATTTCCGCAAACATGAAAACATAAGTTCTTCCTTCCTATAACCCATGTTTGCACATCCATAACACCAACTACACAACCTTCAATAGAGACTCCAAGCACACACATTGCATCCAGTACAACAGAGGTGGACATGGAGCAACTACTGCTCAAAACATAAATTGAAGACACAAGCATCTTACAAGCCAATTTTAGTGCAGGTGCTCTATAACTTGTGTAGCAAAAATCCACAATGGAGCAAGCTATGCACCAGATGCATAGCAAAATAGCGGAGAGGTGCACGCAAATAACCACCCTTGTCAAAAATCTCATAGATAACTCGCAACAGACAAAGACTTCAATAAAACTTCAAGCTCATGTGGCAAAGCAAAATCAAGAGGCAAGGGAAGCAACAATGGTGTTGCAAGAATATATTAAAATGCTTCAAGAAGTTGAGAAACAAACAAGGAAAACCACCTTCTTACTGCTAGATAAGAATGCACAATTCCAAGAAATAATGCAAGCATGATGCAGAAGCATCAAGTTACCAGGATGTACATAAGTTCTATTTGCAATAAGAAGCTCATCATAGCTTCAGTGTGTTTGCATTAGTTCAATAAGAGGTGAATAAGAGTATCTCTCCTAGTACATGATTTGTAGTCTTATTGAAGTGTTAAGTGAAGTCATCTTTCATAGGTGTATGACCATTATACTATGTAAGAAAATGTAAATGTAATATACAAGTCATGATGATAGGTTCTATGTGGTATAAGGAGTTCTCAAGATCCTTATATTGGTTGATTTAATGAAATGCTACCTTAGAATAGGTCTTAATACGTGAATGCATGAGAAAAGTCAAAAACAGCATGTTAGGTAGAAGGTTGAGGATAATTAGGAACTAAATCTTAAGTTTGGAATGTTTGTTGGTTGAGATAAACACTATGTTCCTACATATGTAGGAAGGAAGAACTAGCTCTTAAAAGAGATATGAATCATGAAGATTATCAAGAGAGACAGAGAGCGTAGAGTTTGGAAGAATTGGAGTCTATGTATCTCAGGTGGGAGGCTCCATGAAGGTCAATACAAACCTCTGTACAGTCATAAAATTGTAAGATCAAGATTGTTTTGAACCAAAGTTTGAGTTCTCTTGCATTGTGAATGCTATTCTTTGTGTGCATTATTTTAATATTGTGATGGTATTGTCATGATATAACTGATCTCAAGTTGGTCTGATGTATAATCTATACTACATCTGTATGGAAAATCTATGACTTAAGAATAGCACAAAACTGTGCAGGAAAGACAGTTGATCGTTTGACAGTGGCCTGAAGGAAAGAAGATAGTCGTGAAAGCTAGAGTGATTCTTGATCGCAGGTATGAGGACCAAAATACTTGTTTAATCATAAAGTGTTATACTGAGAAGGATTTTAACAATAATAGGACTGAATTTCATGACTGTGCGTTAGTATTCCTAGTGAATCCTACAGGAAGCTCATTGTACAGACCTATACATCGAACTTGGAGGTTGATCAATAAGTGTGGAAGGTGTAAAATAGTGTCACAGAGCTCTAAGAATCTATTAGAGGCCTTGAAACAGCCAAGAAAGAATGTTAGAACAAATTAAAACCTTTCGGGTCTGTGAGAAACCCTCCATAAGGGTTTCGAAAGAAATCTTCATATCTTTTACATTAAGAAGAGTTAAAGTCCCAAATTCGGACCGAGTGATCTCAAGGCATTATACTCCCATTTAAAAGTGATTTGGAGTCTTAAGATGCAGCACGGAAAAAGATCTCCATGACAGTCCTAGGTCAAACAAAACACAATCATAAGAAACCTAATAACAAAAGCTTCATAACTTAAATTTGGTAATGAATCCAGTGCTCAAATTTGGTACATATCTTCCTAAGGAGGTCCATAATCAAATTCAAGAAGAATTAGGACATTTGGGTAGCCAAAATAAGAGATTTTCATGGCAGTCCGTACTGAAAAAACAGTCCTTGAGAAAGGCCTAATTTGAGGAGGTAAAAGTAAAACTGGGCGAAAACTATAAAGAACTACAAGATGAAACTTTGGGAGATTGAAAATAAGCTAAATAGGTATCTGGGAAAGGTCTTAGATCGTTAAGACGCTTAGTAATTTTGAAGTTATGCTCAAAAATGTCCTAAAACTGTCCTAAAACCAGTATATAACAGGGTATATGCTACAAGAAGGAAAACATGATGAAAAGAGTATTTAGTTTGTATCCTTCTCATAGAAACATGATGGAATAAGTATGATAGAATGCTTGGATGGTTTTCACAAAAGATACAAGGTTCATTATTCTAAGTTGGTTGGTCTTGGAAGGCATCGTTCTCAGGAGTCTTGAGTGGGTATCAAGTCTAGTTGATAGTGAATGAACCTCCATTGTTGTGATCAAACCTTAGTGATTGGGATGCCATATTGATGATGTTGGCTCAATAGGACTGTAAATGATCAGTTTTGACAAATCAAAGAACAAATGCATGTTCACATTTGCCTAAGACATGATCATAGGAATGAATGTAGAAAGGTATCAAATTAAGAAGCAGTATGAGGGGATTTTGTGGATTGTAAGACAGATTATTGTAGATTTCATTCAATGTGTACAGGTATGAGTTTCTTTTAGACAGAGAAGTGGTTTGACAAGTGATTGCACGTACAAGGACAAGAAGGACAGTATAAGGACAGGGGAATGATATGTAAGTACAAGATTAAGTATGGTATGAAGACTAAGCTTATCAAGACTAGTGAAATTGTTTAGTCAAGTTGTACAAGAAAGAAGACTGAATTCTTTAGGATAAGATTAGGAAGAGTTGTTACTTAATGTATCATAGCAAAGATTTTCATAGATCCTCATGATGCACTAGGAGCAGCCTAAGTATGATTGATGTTTTTGACAATGAATACTATGAGAGTGTATGGTGATACGAGTGTTTGCTTAAAGCTTAAGAAGGTGCATCAAAGCAAGTCACAAGGATACAAAGACAGCACAAACCACCCTTGCAACCATCATGACAACTCAAGATGATAAAGAGGTTGAATCAGCATTAAACATGTCATTAAAAAGTGGGGACAATATGGTGGACCGATTGCGTGAGTGAGAAATAAATAAGCCTCACAGTAACTTCGCAGGAGTACAAGCACAAAGGATGAGAGAACGCATCAAAGGGTAAGCGTCTAATGCTATTTTTCTCCAAGGGCCGACAATTGGTGTGACTGTAGATGGTGAGCCCCTTGAGGTAAAGAGACTTTGGCACAACTCCAAATTTTCTTTGAAAGGATCGCTGAAGCCATTACCAATTGGAAAATATATGAGGATATGGAGAATTTGTGCCTTCAATCAAAGAAATAAAGGACACACCGAAGTACATAATTCCAAGAATGATGTTGCACAAACTAGAAGCAAAGGATACACAAAAGCAACCACCGGGAGTAGCACAACAACAACAAGGAGCGAAAAAGTAAGCATACTCCCCCATAATTTTGGAACAAATTTTGAGAACTTGCACATGACAAGCAAAAGAATTTGTGAGCAAGATCACATAGGTTGAAAACCTAAAAGGGCAACCTATAGGGGATTACAGCATTGTGAAAACCCGCAAGAGAAATTTGTTAAAATATAGCACTTTATATAGCATGTAAAACAGTTATGTAGTTGTTCAGTTGGTAACAGTTCAACCAATCTGTAACCACCTCATCACATATAAATAAACCTCTGCCTATGTCATTTAAACAGTGCAGTTGTGCCTTCATTTCTCTTTCTTAGTCTTCTTCTGCTAACATTGGTAACAAAGCGTTTAAAGGTTCATACGATTGACGCCATTGGAGGAAGACGAGTTGCAATGAAGGGTGTGTGAGGTCGACGGTAAGGTCGATGCCATTCCTGCATAACGAGGGAAAATTGTGACACAAACTGTTTCATTCTTTTTCCTTTGTGAGGGCATAAAATCGTGGTTCGAGTGCCTGACTCGTGGTTCTGTTCACAAAGGCAGAAAAGAGAAAAACATGGGCAGGGAAAGCAAAAATGTGCCCTTCTCATGTGAAAACGTGCCCTAGTTGAGTAACGTGCCCAGAGTCACAAAAACCCAGTCATCTGAAGGAGTTTGTGGCTATAAACCAGTTCGTGGTTGTCGATTGAAGGAATTCGTGATCTAGTTTGTGGTTGTAAGTGCCATAAATCATGGGGCAGAAAGGATACGAATCCAGTCACAAATCCTGTTGTAGGCAAAGAAAAATGTGGAGTTGTGTGGCTAGACCAAACAAAAACGTGAACAGTCGTGGAGGCATTAGCAAGTCGTGAGGGCAAGAAATAATATTATTTTTTACACAAAGGTATTCATCCATGCTTCATAATATTTATTAATATAGTTCAAGGGCAGTTCGAAGGTTTTTTACATTTAATATTACTTGCTGGAATAAGTAATACTTGGTGGAATAAGTATTATTTTATTGAGTGTGGGCAAACTATTATTTTATTATTACCGTTATTTTGGAATAATAAAATGGCAACTATTTCACACTTGATTTTGTCGGAGACATAAAAATTAACGGGCACTAATTTTAATGTATAGAGTCATAAGATTTTAACGCTTGCGGAGTTTCGTGATTGTGATAAAATAATCACGGGTGGTGAAAGTCGACCAGCGACAAACTTCGAGGATTATGACAAACATCATAAGGAAGTGTTATTGCTTCTCAAGTTGTCAATGTCAGATGATATGATACCGAAAGTGCGGAATGCCACTGTGGCAAGCACGTTGCGGACCAGTCTGAAGGATAAATATCAGACGTCAGAAAAGAGTTGGGTTTTATACCTGAAGAATATGCTCTTTTCCGTAAAGTTACAAGGTGGATCGTTGTTTGAGCACCTACTTCGGATAAAGACCTCCAAGACCAGTTATCTTCCATCAACAAAAAGGTGGACGACGATGATATGGTGGCTCTGGTTTTGAACAACTTACCTTCTTCGTATGAGTCATTTATAAAAGTACTCCATTTAATGGTTGAAAGTCAAACACTCACGTTTGACAAGGTGAGTTCCTACCTGTTGCAAAAGGAGCGGAGACAACTTCAAGCAGAATCTAATTGTGACCATTCAGAGAGTGCTCTTGTCACTCAATCAAAGGGAAAGTGGAAACGTCAGTCTAGTGAGTCTTCTACTCGGTATTAGGTCACATGTTATTACTGTCACAAGGTTGGGCACCTCAAGAAGGATTGCCGGAAGCGGAAGTATGATCTTTCGCAGCAGAACAAGAAGCCATGCGATGAGGAACATGTGGCAGCAATTGCAAAAGAACAGGATTCGGATGACAGACATGATCTTTATTGTCTTACGACATCATGCTCGCATGACAGTGGTACTAGTTGCTGGATCATTGACTCTGGTGTGTCTACACACTTTTCATGTCGTAGGGATTGATATGTTTCATTTATTGCAAATATTTGTTTTGAATCAGTAGTGCTAGCTGATGGAGAATTACTTGCAGTAGAAGGGATAGGAGATATATGCATTGTATTGAATAATGCTCATAAACTATTGGTATGGAATGTTAGTTATGTACATTCTTTACAAAAGAATCTTCTATCTATTCGTCAATTAAATGAAAATCCCAATATTTTTGTGGATTTTTGTGGGAAGAAGTGTGTTGTCTCTAATGTGAAACAGAGATGGATAATTGCCCTTGGTCTTGGGGAAGGCGGTCAATATCGGCTTGTTGATCCGGCTACGATCAACATGAATGCACATGTATGCAGGAGGAGGCTGCAGTGCCTTGGGAGGAAGCCATTCCTCACAGATCTGTTAACTTGGATACAGTCAAACTACATGCACTTATTGTAGAGGGAGTATCCACTATACCAGATATAAGGGAGGCAGACAAGCCTTGGGAGGATGGATTTCCTCATTCTGAAGAACAGATTGTTGTGGATGGAGACTCCACTATTCTAGATGCACTGACAATGCATGGTGAGATGGCATACCCAACCACTCACTCAAAGGTACTTGCTCGAAGGACAATAGAGCATGAACAATTTGCTCATTGTATTGTGAAAGATCTTTCCCAACAAAGGGGGATAGATGAGCAAATAGATGAGAAGGAGTTGGTTCTCACTCTTACTACTACAGAGATGGTTATTTCTTCCACTGCTGAGACGGATGAGACGGAGATGGTTATTTCTCCTACTATTGCAGAGTTGGTTCTAACTCCCACTGCACAGATGGTCACATTTCTCTTATTGAGAAAGTTGGATGAGCATTACATGGTGTTGCAAGGACATGATCGAGGTGACTTTGATTACAGGATAATTGAGTCTCTGTACAGACTCCAACAGGCTACACAAGCCTGGAATAGATTTTTCAATCCACATCTCCGAGGTTCTGATTTCAACACTCTGGAGATGGGGCTGACACTTTCAGCCATTGGTGATTCATCACTGGTCAATGAATCACGTAACAAAGAACCAGTGGACCACTTGCCATATCCTTTGTTCATGGGACTAGATTTTTGTTTTGCGGTTCTTCTTCATTCGACAACCGCAACACAATCATGGACTGTTGATTTTGAAGTTAAACCTATGGCACGGTCTATAGATGTAATGACTAAACATATGGACTTTAGAAAATTTGTAAAATTTCGGGACAAAAGTTTAGTCATTAAGAGGGGGTGTTGAATATATAATGAACCATTCCATTCTGGACAGTTATAACTGATAACGGTTTTGTAACTATGTAACCATCATCCCTACAATATAAATAAACCTCTACCTGTGTCATTTGAGCAGTGCAGTTTGCCTTCTTTGTATTCTTTCTTCTCTTTGCATATGCTAACATTATAGGCATTAATATAGCATCAAAGGTTGCTGGAATGTTTATGAAGCATATTTATTGGTTGCATGATACCCCAAATAACATTGTTAGAGATTGAGATCCGATGTTGGGATGACCTTAACTCCAAGCACTAGCCATGACCCTCAAACAGATAAGAAAACAAAGATTACATGACAGATAAGGGTACTTGAGAAAATATTTTACAGATCAATGACCCTCATGGCCAAAATAGTTAAGTTTGGCAGAGAATTGGTCACTACAGCATGTCATACATCTATTTGGAATGTCTCCATTTAAGGTCTTTTACATTTATGATCCTCCCTTGCTGATTGATTGGTCCATTAAAGATTCTCAAGTGCCAGAAGTCTGCATTTTCAATAAGAAAATCAGCAGATCTTGAAACAACTGGAGGACAACCTTAAGTGGCCCAAGATAGGATGAAGCCTCAGTCAGAACAACACTGAATGAGAAAGAATTTGAGGTAATTGATTGGGTTTTTCTAATATTATAACCATACACGCAAAAGTCTCTTAGAGAAAAAGGAACAAACACACTTGGAAATGTTGGCACAAGTGGAAAAGATTGCATACACACTTGAGATACTAAGGAACTTGAGTGCTCAAAAGTTTTCATGTCTCACATTTGATTAAGGTAGTAGGGTAAAATGTTAAGACATGACATGCCTTGCCATCTCTATATGATGAATGCTATGTTATAACAATTCTAGAAAACATTTTGGGCCCCATAGAAAAGAAATTGAAGAATAAGGTATTATCAGAGTATCCCCTCCAATGGAAGGACCTCCCTATGAAGATGCAATGTGGGAAGGCCCAAAAATATTGCAACATCCGGCACTACATTTACTTTGGGGGATCACTTCAATGTGTAAAATCCAGTAGGGTTTTTTGTAAGTTTGTACGTGTATATTGTGGGTGTGTAATGTCCCCTTTGTGGCTCTAGCTGAAAACAAAGGAAAATAGTGCAAACCCCAATAGATAGTAAACTGAATTTTATAGCAGCCAACTGAAAATTATGACACAATCAATCTGATTTTTTATAACAGCGGCAAGGAGAATGCAATAATTCTTCAAGAATGCATCATTCACACCATACAAAACATGTAGGGACGCTTAGACATATTTTAGAACCAGTATTAATCAAGAAATCAGCCTTCAAACCCCAACTAGAAATTATTTAATTAAATAAAATAACAACAGAGAACACCCTTACAAAAGTGGCTGGAAATGAATGATTCCAAGCCCAAAAATGAAGTCCAAATACAGATTCCAGCTGCTAAAAATATAAGGGATGCAATAATGGCTGAGTTGGATGTCGCCGTGCCCTAGAAACTCCTTAATTCCTCCACAAGGTGGGTCACTCCCTTAGGAGAGGGGCTGAAAATCACTGTAGAATCAAACCCTAGCTAAAAATCTGCAAAATCAATCTTCTTGAAGCTCTTTGGAAACCCCAAGATAGAGAATCCTCAATGAATTGAAGAGTTTTCATTCTTCAATCAAACAAGGAAGGTTTTTGTCCTCTTTGTTGGCCACACCAAAGGATTTTCACCCTCAAGTGGAAGTAGTTGAGCAATTAGCCCAAAAACCATGCAATGTTAATTTTAGACAAGATGATGATGCACAAATGAGCCAAACAACCCCTCTTTATACCTTGTTGTGGTGCCGAAACCAATTAGAATGATTCCAAACTAGGACCGACCTCATAAGGATGCTTCTCTTCTATTTTTCCTTTGGCTTTTCATCTTCTTAACCCAACTAACCTAACTTTATATGCAAAACTATTAAAGAAGAATGCAATACTCAAAAAAATAGCTAAAAAAACGTGACAATTACTTCCCTTTCTCACTTCCTCTGTGCCCACGAGAAGTGGAATGGGCTCAAGGTCTTCCAATCGAACTAGTTTGGAAAGGGGAACATTACAAGGTGCTTAGAAATTATACTATATTCAAGAGACAAAAGTGGAAAAAATATTATAGATACTCCTCGGTGATAGAGAAGGTGTAAGAGTACGACATGTTTTGTAAAAGTTCTAATGCACATGTCTCAAAACTATGTTTTGGCCAAGGCAGTGTCTATAGAGTCCTTGATTTAGCCTTGATGTTGGATATTGTGATCCAAAAGTTGTCTTTGCATTGTTAGCAATATAAGTTAGTTACTTTATATTAATGTTTATTATTAATATAAAGTTAATGTTTCAAGTTAAAATAAATAACTGGGTAAATATGTAGTTGGGTTCGGGTGGTTATTTGCATATATCAATGGGTTGTTATTTACGTATATCAACAGGCTCTTACAACTTGCTATTTCCAGGTTATTATCATATTGATGTAAACCCAACATTTGATGATGAATAAAATCTTACAGCAATTGTCTATTTTTTGGCCTAACACCTGATTCAGCATCCATGCCCTCTTAAGAAAGTTCCTATTTTGTTATGTATTGTTTTATCTTAGTTCAGTAATATTATAGTTTCATTCTATTTCCATATTCAAAAAATATCACTTTCATATTTTTCAGAAATTTCAGAGTCGCACCTTACGGTTATCAGAATTTAGATCTTACGGTTTTCAGAATTTAATTTCGTAGCACTTTTTCAGTTGTTTGACCCTACAACAAATTTAGAATTAATTTATTTCGGTTTCCAATTTAGCTTTGAAGTGGTTTAGATCAGGGGGTGAATTTGATGCCTGTTTAGACGTGTTTTACCTTTTTTAACAGTAAAAATACAGTCAAATTTTATTTTAAACCGTGTCCAATGATGGGCAAAAAATCGCACAACCTGGCATATTGACATCCACTATTAAAAATAGACCGTTTTTAATAATGTATACAATAAAAATATGCGCAGCACCTGAGTCGTATACAACTACAAGACTTCAGTTTTATTCAACCTGCATTAAGAGTTTATAAATCTATAATAATAAAACAGAGAACAGCCTGCATGCGGCAATATTATGTACTGTGTAGATGGCAAAAATTTACAATTACAGCTGTTGGCTGTCACATCTTATTTAATTTTAAGTCTCAAATTGAAATGGCTTTATTAAATTATGTATAACTATATTTATTATTTCTATTTCTAATTAATAATTTAAATGTATTTGATATTTATGATTTCAAGTTTCAACTTATTAAAATCTCAAATGGTTTTATTTTGGCTTATTTATATAGTTTAGTCACTATATTTTTATATTTTAAATATTTATATATATTTTAATCAACAGTCCCCTCGCCGTCCCCCCGCCTTCCCAAAAATTTAGAAATTTTTTGCCGTCCCGGAAACCCCGTACCGCCATTCCAGAGTCTTAGGTAACACTGTAATATTTACATCAAAAACTGCACCTTGTATTAATATTTGACATTGTAATACTTTTCAGGGGGGATCCTCTATGTCTTACGGGAACAGTTCTCAACGGCCCCCCATACCTTGAGGCAACATAGCTGGGAACTTCATGATTGCTTTCATTAAATAATCTGTCCTGGGAAATGAGTTAGACAAAAAGAAGTCCAGGAATAACACACCAAGTAGCTACAACAAAATTTACCTGGTCAAGAACCTTCCATGGATCAGCTCCCATACGATCCAACTTATTAATAAATATTAGCCTAGGGACCCCGTACCTCCGCATCTGGCGATCAACAGTAATAGACTGGCTTTGCACCCCACCAACACTGCAGAGGACTAGAATAGCACCATCCAAAACACGCAATGCCCGTTCGACTTCAATGGTGAAGTCAACATGTCCAGGTGTATCAATAATATTAACCTGCAGAAAATTATTCAATTTGAAATAAAATCATAAGCTAATTTATGTGCTCTTTTGTGCATACAGGATCATTAGCTCAAATGTAAAATGGCAAAGCTATGCATTGTGAAAAATTATTTCCACATAACATTACTGATCAACTGACAAAGCTGTAGATCAGTATGACTTCAGATTATGCTCAATACGACTTCAAATTATAAAACAGACAAATATTCGAATGTATGCCTGTTACTAAGAGTTTTAAGTTGAATAATTAACTCCATAGACTTGTAAGAAACATATGCCTCTACTCGTAATCCAGGAAGCGTGAGAATTAAACCGAGTCACATGAAGGACAATGAATATAGGCCTGTAACATAGATCATATGAAATAATTAAAGAAATGAAGAGAGAACATCTAAGAATACTTCGTGTGATCTTAACTTGGCTAGAAATGCTTTAACAAGTTCAAAGTAGAGTAAGCAGCTGTAAGCTCAGATCATTGTTGATAGCTATAGTATATAGCAGAACGAACCAGGGGTGCAGCTAATAAATGAACATTACCAAGAATAACACGGTAAATAACAGTTTCACGGGCTTGACACCTTTTGAAAAAAATTGAAGTACCCTGACTATTCTGTATAATTTTAATCTATAACTACTGACTAGAGCTTGCTTTAGTTGTCGTTGTCTTTACGTTGTCTTTAAATATGGTGATTGATAAAACTGAGCAGAGACACCAGATAATAGATAAGTTTTACTTGCATCTGTGGTGATGTCCTTGAATAAGTTTTACTCATTGGCTCCTGACACGTCATAGGTTGCAAATTTATCTATTGTCAATTCTTTTTTCTTTGTTTCGTAGTCTATTTAGTTAATGTTTATCTTGAAGAAATTTATATGAATCACATGTAGCCTTACTCGAGTTCTTCAAATTATAAACCACGTATATTTTCTTTACAAGTTATTCCGTTGACTCTTTTATTTCAATGCCCTCCATTTTTAAATTTATTTATCCAAAACATATTCCAATTTTATGAAGAGAAAAAAGTTGTAGATGTAGGGTTTTCAAGTGCATTTGTTTAGTGGAAACAAACCTGATGGCCATCCCAAGTGCAGTACGTAGCGGCAGATTGAATAGTAATTCCTTTTTCCCGCTCCAAATCCATGGAGTCCATCTTAGCGCCCACGCCATCTTTTCCACGGACTTCGTGGATCTCGTGAATCCTTCCCGTGTAGAAGAGAATTCTTTCGGTCAATGTAGTTTTCCCAGAATCGATGTGTGCGGAAATTCCAATGTTGCGAATTTTGACCATGATGTCCCTCCATGTTGTTTCTTTATCTTCTTCTTTGGGCCGAGCCAACCCTGCTGCGAAATGCCTTACATCAGACAAGAATGGGAAATGTTTACAGAGCAGAGCTCTAGCTGGGGCGGCAAGAAGAAGACCAACTCCTCTACCCCTCGCCATTCCAAACTTATAACAATCAATCTGCTCTTTCACCTCAATCTAATAAAATTTATCATCGCCTTCTTCTTTGCATACAAACCTAATTTTGTGCGTGTATTTTGCATTTTGTATCAAGAGGGAACCGGTTATGATGATGTTTTGCTTAAATGGCCTTTTAGTGCTTACCTTATGTTTGGCAAAGCTTTTTGTTTTATATATTTTTGATGTGGTGAGGGGGTATCATGTAAAAATGACTCATATTCAACAAATTGATAAAGACGTGATACCTTAGAGTCTATTTTACATAGATGTATTTAGGATAAGTATGTTAGTAGTATTTTCGTCGTGTAAGGTATAAATAAATATATATTATTCATAAAAACACATTTAATATAAGTAATTTTCACATCCATTTCAATTTCATTTAATACATATTAATTGAGGAATAGAGAGCGACACAATATTAGTAAAACATAAATATACATATATGATATATATGAAGTATAACAATAAATTTATAAGCTTCAAACATTATACACTTAATCCTCTAGTATGTGAAGTAATTTCTCTTCCTCTTTTCTTATATTTACTCTTTTTCTGTTCTTAAATTTCTCAAATCAGTCATATGTGAAAGATAGTGACATCCTCAATCCATGTAATAGCTTGACACATGATATAGCAACAAAGGTCCATCCTTGTCTTTTTGTAAGTCTTATATCACTTCATGTAAGTCTTATATCAATAGTGGCTTTGTTAAGTATTAAACCTTGTGATTTGTGGATTGTCAATCCCCATGCTAATTTTATAGGCAATTGACACATGTGACCCCTTTTTATAGGGGTGATTGGAATTGTAGTTGGAGTTGCATCAACAAGAGGAAAAAGTTTGTAGTTATTGAATGGACTTAGCCATTTAAAAGGGCAAGAGACATTCAAATGGTCGTTAAATTTTACCTAGTCGTTGTAATTTTAAAAAGCCCACAAAAGGGCAAGACACGTGGCACGATTTTAGGCTTCCTCAAGCCATAAGGGCTCTAGCGGATTTAAGTCTACAAATTAAACGCGGAAGGATAAAGGCATTAGGTCCGTAGCAGAGGTGAGCAAGGTCAGTAGAGTCAAAGCAACACTCGGCGGAATGGAGGATGGACAGATAGCAAAGGATCAATGGTCACAGGCAAGACACATGGCATAATTTCAAGCCTCCTCGATGCAAATATGCTTCAGCAAACTTCAAGTTATGGAATCAGCCACAATTGATTAAGGTTTCGGGTCCTGAGCAGTCAGGAAGGTTGGCAAGATAAAGGGACGCATGACATAAACAAAAGAGAACAAGTGGCGCAGATCAACGGTGAAGAGGATGCCATGTGTTGCCATTCTGGCACAGGTTGAGCATATGGGCTCCCGCATACGTAAACTCTGTGAAATTAGCTAGAATTAAAAGGAACTTTGTGTTCGCAATGAAGAAAAGAAAAAACACGTAGGCAAAAGGGAATAAACACGTAAGTGAACATGTAAGCCAAAGGAAAATAGGTGGTAGAGAAGGAAGATAGAAGGTTAGACACATAGGCATCCTAGGAACAAATTAGAGGTCACCACGTGTCGATTTCCTATTCACCCGAGCTGAAAAAACTTTAAACGGCCATAACTTTTGATCTAGAGCTCCAAATCAGGTAAAATTAGTCTCATTGGAAAGGTCTTGAGGATCTCTTCACGTTGGCATTGTCATTTTCGCATATTGATGATTTTTTATGGATGAAAAATGAAAAAAATAGTCTAGGATTTGAAAACACATGTAAATGGCTCATATCCTCTTCCAGAAGTTCTAAGAAGAGAAACAACGCATGCAAGAGCAAAAGGAAAACTTTTTATTCTATTTTTGAAGCGCAAACTTATTTTTGATGCGAAATTCGATTAAATCAAACCAAGAATTTATTTTTAATAAAGCAAAATAAAAATCAGAAGCAAACAAAGCAAAACACGCATGATTTTCCTATTTTTAACCTCAGACTTGCATGTTTGCTTTCTCTCCTTCTTTCTCTCTCCCAAATCTTCTACAGAAGCTTCATAACACAATGTAAAAACAATATTGGCTTCTTCAATCACATTCTTAGAGTAATTCAATTTTCTAGGTGAGAAAGCAAGGGTCATGAGTGGTTCTTTGTGCTTATTCCACCTCTTAGAGCAATAAAGGAGTTGTTTTTACCTTTCTACAATTTGTGTTCTAATGCATACTTTGTTTTAGACTAATTTTATATTGTGATGAATGTTTATCCTTGTTTTATCAATTTAATCTTCATGCCTTCATGTATTTTTGTGTCAATCTGTAGGCTATAGATTGTGTTTTATAGGTTATTTGCAGGGTTTTGTTATGGAGCAATTTGTTGCCCATTCTTACCTTGTGACAACTCATCTCAAACCCTTATATGAAGCACTTTTGGTTTAGTACATTCAATTATGGTTACTGTATGGTGGTGTGTGGCTCGTGTGCTTCATCTATGTGATCCAAATAAACCTTAAAACATTATTGTGTATCACCATCTTTTTCAATTTTTCCCTTTCTTCTCCAATTTCCTTGTTGGTTTTGGTATAGTAGAGTTAGCCTTATGAGATAGAAATAGTTTGGGTGATTGCACTAGTGGAACTAGCCCTCTCTAGAGGCTCACTCCAGCATACAGATCACCCACAACCTAGGAGTGCTTCCATTTTTTCAATTGAAAGGAGAGTTATCACACCATTCTCCAGGGTAAATTTCAAAGTGACAACAGTTTATGGCACGCTCGGTGGGACCACTTTGTTGAAATTTTCATATCCTTTAAGTGTTCCATTGCACAATAGTTTTGACAAATCAAAATTTTGCTAAAGAATTTGATGTTATTTTTTGGAAAAAAATTGTGTTTCAGACACCAATATTTAGCATCTAGTGACTCCATTAGCCCAAAAAACCCATGCTATCAAGTAGTAAACCATTTATTCCATCTTTCCATCCCTTTTTATAAGGTTGTGCAATCATGACTTCAATTCCTCCTTAAAATTCCCAGTCCCAAGAGCATTATTATTCCCCTTCACCTCTTTTTTCCCAAAATCATCCTCTAGATCAATATTATAATCCCTATCATAATGCATATGCCCGTGATCTAGACCTTACTAATTCATATTTTTATCATATTAATCGTAGTGTTTTTGATGAGAAGGAATATGAAAATCATGGAAATAATTCCATGTTTAATGATTATTTTCATATGTTTAAGGTAGTTTTCGGTTTAGTACTATCAAATGCATAAAGTACCTAAAACTCAAATGAGCAGGCTTTACCAATACCTACGTCGACATTCACAATGTCGGGATGATGGGTAGTGGACAATGTGGAAATTTTCCTCCTTTCACTAAGTGAAGAGACATGTAAGCAAGGATAACTAAACAAAAAATATTAAATAAATATGATAATGAGTTGCTCGGCAAAGGACGATCCCAAGAATCCAAAGGGACTTCCTTGAAGGGTGTCAACTCGTAGTGATATAATTAAGTTGTGTTGATAAAGATAATAATATAAATAATGACAAATATAAAACTCAAGGGGGAATGGTAAGACCCTGTTCAACTTCATAAGTGGCCCAGGATACAGTTGTGGCGAGCTCGAAGTATTCAAAGTAATCATACCAGAACTCTTTGATTATTTCTCATATTTCTTGGAGGATCTCAAACTATTTTTCAATGTCCTCAAAGTTCAGTGCGAATGTGATGGTGCACAAGGTCTGTAACGAACCGTTACACCAAAACCTTGAGGCTTTAGTGAAATCTACACATGAGGATCATAACAACCCACCACGCTTCCATAGAGCCCAACCTAGGGTTGGGTTTGTGCTCACACTCCCATACGTACAAGCCTCGTTTCACTGACATTTAGGTGTCTCATGGGCCTCGGCTACACTGCGTAACTAATCGAGTGGGATTCGAACATGTATGATTGCTTTGATACCAAATGTAACGAACTATTACACCAAAACCTCGAGGCGTTAGTGAAATCCACACATGAGGATCATAATATCCCACCTCACTTCCATAGATCCCGATCTAAATATGGGTTTGTGCCCACACTCCCATACGTATGATCCCCACTTCACAAACATTTAGGCATCCCACGAGCCCCAACTACACAGCATAACCAACCGAATGGGATTCGAACATGAGTGGTTGCTCTAATACCAAATGTAATGAACCGTTACACCAAAACCTTGTATGCGCCCACACTCCCATAGGTACGAGTCCCACTTCACTGACGTTTAGGTGCCCCATGGGCCCTAGCTACAAAGCGTAACCAACCAAGTGGAATTTGAACACGGGTGGGTGCTCTAATACCAAATGTAATGAACCATTATGCCTTGAGGTTTTGGTATAACAGTTTGTGACATTTGGTATCATAGCAACCACTCGTGTTCAAATCCCACTCGTTTGGTTACATCGTGTAGCCGAGGCCCGAGGGGGTCCCTAAACATCGGTGAAGCAAGGTTCATATGTATGGGAGTACATGCGCAAACCCAGCTCGAGATCAGGCTCTACAGAAGCATGGTGAGATGTTATGATCCTCATGTGTGGATTTCACAAACGCCTTGAGGTTTTAGTGTAACCGTTCATTACATAGACATTAATATTATACCCTATCAGTTGGTAAGAGGTGACCTGTATAAAATGGGAAGAGATGAGGTATTGTAGAGGTGCATATTGGAGCATGAGTGCGAGGCAATAATGGAAAAAGTGTACAGTGGAATTGTGGGAGGTCGTTATGTTGGGGAAGACACTTCGCTTAAGATATTACTTGTAGGATTTTGGTGGGAGACACTCTACAAATATACTAAGTACTTTTTTAAATATTGTGGTCATCATCAAAGAATGGGAAAACTAAGGTAAAGTGATGATATTTCATTACGACCAGTAGGCTGTATAGAACCATTCGAGAAATGAGCAATTAAGTTTGTTGGTATAATTACACCAGCAACGTGGAGGATATGGACGTGATACATCATCACTTACACAAATTATCTAGCACATGATGGGCATAAGTGGCACCCACCAAGGATTGTATGTCTGCTACAGTTGTGTGCTTCCTATGGGATAATATTATTAGTAGGGTATGCATATCCATTGAGTCTTACCAGTGATAGGGGCACTCATTTTCTAAATAAGACAATCAAAATCTTGTTAGTCGAGTTCATGGTAGCTCATCTTAAGACTACCCCTATCAACCACATGAAAATAGAAATTCATAGGGTTTCAATAAGATCTTGGTACAAAACTTGATAAAAAAATGTGATGTAGGAAGAAAAATTTGGGATGACAAAGTTTCAGCCATACTATGGGCATACATAACTACCTACAAGAGGTTAAATAAAGCAACACCCTTTCAGTTGGTGTTTGAAAAAAGTAGTTTTTCTAGTGGAGTTCATGCTAGTTAGTTGCATGCATTAGATGGAAATATGTTTCCTATTTCCTTTAATGGAAGTAAGTTGAATCCCTACTATAAATGTGCTTCTTCATTTATGTTTATAATAAGGTAGTCTTTCCATTTAGATTAGGTTTCCTTTTGAGTTTTTTTGTTGTTACTTTGTAATAAGAACGTTTACGTGCAAGAGCTGATGTATTTGTTAAGACATGCTTCACAAAGTACAATGCATATTGTTAGTGTGGGTTAGATGGAAAAGGTGCGCAAGGGAATTTTTTTTGAGGTAGTTAATGATGTGAGAGTACGCATTTTGGAGAAATTATTTTTATGATTGGCTTGATAAGGTGCAAGTGTGCATAGTTTGGTGGAGTTACTCGTATGAAGACTTGGTGAAGGTAGAGTAGCAAGTAATATAATGTGAGGAAGGCAATGCAGAGGAAAAATACTTGGTAAGTGGTGCAGAGGAAGAAAAGGTGTGGGCACAATAAGGTGCATATAAAGGGGTTTTGTATCCTGAGAAGTAGTTGCATGCCAAAAGGTTATGGACTATCGTGAGTGCGACATAAGGATATGATGATCACAGAGTTCCATGCATGATATAAGTTTACGATGATCCCAAATTCTGTATAAAAATGAGGGGAAATGTAAAAGACACGTTAAATCCAAAAAACAGGGGTAGGTAAGTGCATTTGATACAATAGAAAATTGGAAATTTATAAAAGGGAGAAAGTGCAATCGTCATTTTCCTTTTGCAAATTGAGAATTTGTGCGCATTAGAGCTTTGAAAAACCATTGCAACCAATACGAACTAGTATGAATTGTGACTGAGCAGTGACCAAAGCAGTTAAGAACTAGAGATCTCCTTGCATTTAGGAAAAATGGAACAGTGGAATCTATTTCAAGGGTTTGGAAGCTGTAAGAGGGTTTGACACAGTACAAAGTTGTGTGAGCTAGTTTGAAGGGTTGAGAATAAGGTGGATTCGAGGATTTAGAAACTAAGATTTGTAGTTTCACGAGATTCGTAATTCGACGGAGGTTTGAGCACCTAGGGCATGAATTCATAGAATTTGAAGATTGAAGTTTTAAACCTAAGAAGTGGTGATACCAAGGAAGAACATACCAAATACCAAGAAGCCAACAGAGGAAACCAATTATGATTGGTACTAAAAAATGTAGTACCCACAAGAAATTATGGTTGGGACACCATGGACATCCCAAATATGGAAGTGTAAGATTAGAAAGTATAACCACCACGTGCAGGGGCACAAAGGTGATATCATAAATGATGTTATAACAGAGACAAGTCACTTAACCACAACATGGTAGATTGTGATAGATGATGTAGTGTGCAAGACCTTGGTAGATTTTAGGGTCCTATAGTTGTTTGAATTACCATTATTTGGTAAGCCTACGCAGCTCTTTTAATGGCTAATGTCAAGAGTCCACGAGGACTACTTTTATTTTGTGGGAAGAAGGATGAGCATCAGTATGCAGTTGATCAGTTTAGTGACTCGGCTACGTGACATTGGCGTAGAGATATCCCTAGATATACATGACAAGATTGCAGCGGAGGAGACAACAACCAAGCTGCACTATCAAAGGGGAGGCCATGCGTTCAATGTTACCAACATTACGAGGCCCAGGACAAGAGTAGTTGCACGTTTGTTGAGCTGCAAGCTAGGAGCCTTAGAGCGATGGTCGAAAGTTAATAAGAAATTCTTACACCTCACACATAATATGGCATAAGGGAATATATACAATGTCACTCAGTACATCGCTAAGGGCATCATCGAAGAGGTAAGAATTGAACATGGAAAAGGGATAAGATTACATGGGCTCAATCTTGCTCCTCAAAGTGTTCTGGGAGATTGGAGTGCCAAATAAACCAGTATGGAACAAATGAGAGCATACCTTGGAGCAAAAATCATCGGCAAAAAGATTTTCCAAATATACTTGTGACGTCGGGGTCACGAATGTTTATAAGGTGTGCTTGGATAGATGGCATAAAAGGTTACGCGATGCCTTTAAGAACAAATAGTGTATGCCCAGAGAAATTCCAACATAGTTATGAGGGTTGGTATAATTTGTGGTTATGCAACACTTTAGTCTTGGAATATTATTGTTGATAAATGGAGAGATGGGCCCCTGATGCAAACTACTATTTGTATTCACTATCAAATACTTCAAGAGCACAGTCAATATGATCAAATACACGCAACCACTCAAGTTTAACATGGATAAGGTAGATGTTGACTACCATACTTTGAGAAAAACATATGGATATGAGACTAAGGCACCCTATATAGAAGCAATGGATTCAGACATGATGGACCTTAATCCCATCATAAACACTAGCAGTAGGGAAGGAGGTTTACCAAGTCTACATCTATTTGAAGCCCAAGTTAAAAGATGGTAAGGTGGTCGAAGTGCGTGACAGCGATATTACATCACCCCCATTGATAAAAGCAATTGTAATGATACCAAAGTGTAGACATGAGCCTACTCCTAAAGAAGAAGAAGAATAAGAAGAAAATGAGACAAAAACTAACCTAGACCACAACACATGAAAGAGGATTCAAACGCAACGATAAGAAGCAAGCATATCACGTACTCATCAAGTTTCTTTAACTACCCCAATTAGAGAAGCGTGAGGGCCTAACCTTATAAAAGAATAATAACAGTCAAGGGAACATGATGAGGAAGAAACTCTTTAAACATGTGAAGGTGCATAAAGGAAAAAGGGATCTTCAGTGATACACATTATTGATGAGGAAGAGCATGACTAAGAGTATGAACAATAGATATTGTTACATTACGAGGAGCACATGTGTGAGGAGGGGCATGAAAAGGCACATGAAAAGGAGGAAGAGCATGAGGAAGGACAAGAGGGAATTACACTTGGAGAGGATGTGCAAGAGGATGTCGGTCCCATGTGAAAAACACCACATAGGTAACGTATAATGGCGGGATCAGGATGAAGGAAGAAGCCATAATATTCTCCACAAAGGTCACCTCCTCACACAAACCTATCATACAAAGATGATACAAAAAATCTTATTAGAGGTATATTTCAAAGCTCTGTGGAAACCCAACAATTATATGGTTGGGATATGTTGGACAAAGATGAAGCCCATATACACATGTGCAATATGTTTTCCTTCACAATGTAGACACATATTGAGGAGAAAAAGTTTGAGGTGAAGAAAGAGTCGGTCATTGAATTACATGGGAAGGACTCATCAAAGGTCTTTACAATTGTAGATCCAACTCATCTTTCAAATGGTCAAGTAATAAATTCCTTGAGTAAAATGGCTACCAAATTAGCGATAAGGAATATCAATAATGGAGCAACATTGCGTAACGTGCAGGAAGACCTAAAAGATATAAGTAAAAATAATAAGAAGTTGGTTGTATAGTTGAATAAGATCAAAACCTAGCTATATTTTATAAATACAAAAGTGATAAAACTAATTGCGCACATTACAAATTCATGTCCAGAAAAAGGCTCAGAGGTGGAGATGAATAAGAGTGGGGAAATTGATACCTTGGAAGAACTAATTGAATTATTAATAGAGAAGTCGAATAAAGGTCAAGGATCAACAACAAAGGACTTAACACAAACAAACAAGGAAAATGTTGAAAAATAATAAAGGTGTATGAAAATCTAGGCACCAAGATGAAGGAGGCCACGCAGAGGGATGAATTTTTTTTGGGTAGGTTTAGGGACTTCTCAATAATAATTGCACACCTTACAAAAGATGGAGCAGAATCAAAGTACTTATAGGCTTCATTGTACATAGGTTATAAGGTGGCACACAATTTTTTTGGCAAGAGGTAGCAGAAAAGAAAGAAATTAAAAACAGTAAGTGCAAAAGAATAAAGGAAAGGCTAGGAGTGGTGTAGACCATGGTGGTGAGGAGAGTAGATAACCTAAAAGGTATGGCTTCTTAATGGGATATAATTTTGAAGGAGATGTAGGAGAAGGCTGGAGAACTAACCCTAGATAAAATACCCAATATTGTTTAATCAACACTAGGAAGGCCAAAGATTACGCTGGAAGAGTGGAAGCAGCTAGAAGCATCAATTAGCCTAGAATTTCCTAAACTCCTACCAACGCCTTGAGCCTAGTTTTGAAGTGCATAGAAGTACACATTCTTTATTCCTTACATTATTTTGGGAGTTTCCCAGATTATTTATTTGGAAAATATTCTTTATTCATTCATTCATTGATTCAAGTACTGTTGAGGAATAATAATATCCCTGGTGTGGGGTAATGTTGGGTTGAGAAAGTGGCCAAGTATAAACTACACGCAAAGCACAAATATCTAGTGTAGAAGGGTGCACATAGCTATGAGGAAGGATATCCACAAGTCAGAAGGGTGCGTGCAGGGATACACACAAGAATATGAAGATAATATAAGTATAACAAAGGGCACGAAGGTGCACATGAGGGTATAATAAGGGAACTTCTAAAAGGTTGCACATAGAAGACATCACACTCACAAGTTAGCCAGAAAAGTGGAAAGGGATAAAAATATACAAAAGCAAAAGATGGCATATTTTCCAAGACAAGCTGAAAATAGAGAGTATGGATAAGGCACATGTAGGATACAGGATATAAATAAATTATGCATGGACAGAAGAAGCTAACTATAACATGACATGGGACATATAGAGTAATCTATTTATATCATGTGGACATATCTATTTATAATGCATGCAACTAGAGTAAAGTAGGATGGTCACTAATTATGGGAAAGCGCGAGCATGTAAACTATTTATAGGAATTTTTATTAATAGATTAAAGGATGTAAGTGATGAAGGAAAAGTTCACACCATATATATATATATATATATATATATATATATATATATATATATATATAGGTATGTATGTATGTATGTATGTATGTATTCGAAGTCTATGTGAGTGTGTGTATGAGAATGTGTAGTGTGTGTATAAGTATGTAGTGAATACGTGTATGTGAGTGTGTTCAGATATATATGTAAGGATGTGTGAGTTTGTGTGCACATTGTTAAGTATCTAAGTCATGTGTTTGTAATGTATAATCTAGTATGGCTTTCCAAAGTATGAAGAGATGCACATGGTGTAATTGGAATTCATATTCTATTATTGATTGTATATATTGATGAATGAATACACGCTCATTTTATGATCAAATGTCTATGTGCATACTATAATTCACATATGGAATATATATTGTATGTTATGTTAATCATGTTTTCAAGAACTCTATCTTGATTACCACCCTATAAGGAACTTGGAGGAGTTGCATGCACTTAGGGTGAGTGCTTGGACATTCATCTAAGTGAGGTGCCAACACTCCTGACTATGTTTTGTTGATTTACTAGATTGCAACGTGACAATGTTGCACTTAAATTTTGGGAATATGAATTATTTAAATTATTTTTAGTCTTGTGTTTAAACCTTTAAAGCCATGGACCTATATAATAGGATCCATGACCATATTAGCCAACTAATGAGCTTTTGTAAACCCTTTATCATTTTCAAAATGATTATAATTGGTCGTGTTTAAATAAACTTTTATAATCCCTTCCTACATGACAATGGTAATTGTAATTTTATAATATAGTTAAATTAAATCGTCGCAATTAAATTATTGTCAACTTTTAATAATAACATTATTATTCTAAACCACGTAAGTGGCATTATGTAAACTCTATGCCTTATAATTCCAAAAATGCGACGTGGCCATAATGACGTAAACATTATTAATATTTCACCTTGCTCTTTCATGAAAATGGTATAGAGTCACTTTGTTGTGTTTGCAGCTTAGTCACATTATCATCGTAATGTGTTAATTTTGAATTACTCTTGCGTTATATATTTTTAAAAATAAAATTATCCCTAAATTTTACTATGGTTGGTTAGGTTTAGACCGGTTAAGTTTTGGGGCATGACAATAGTACCAAACCATACAATATCTATATTACCTTAACATTTTGATTAGATTATTCTTCTCATCTTCATTCAGGAGTTTTCTAACAAAAATAGGTCTAAGAGACACAACAATACCCAAATTAATTTATTATTTATCCTACATTGTTGATATATCTCTCTGTCTCACCTTGTCTGCAACATAAAATCTTTTCTCAACTAAATCAATCCTCTTAGAATATTATTAGTATTTAATTAAAACATTTCTTATCCCAAAATATTCTCTTTCCCTTTCTTATTTTTTAATTAAAGTTTCAAAGTCCATAAGCTGATTTTTAAACTCAGTTGCATTGTTGAATCAATTGTCATCCTCAAATACTTGATAATGGTTTATATTATCAGGAATGGAGGGCCTTACTAACACTTCAACATCATACTTACAAAAAGGAATAACCTCCTGATTTTGATACTAAGAGGCATGGATAACAAGCTAGTCAGTAGTTGTCTTAAATCAATCTTGAATCCATGGCATACCACATGTCATATGTTGTTGAGATCTTGATCCCCAACTCATTCATCGCTGCTAATGGCATTATGGTACAAGAGACCCCTGAATCCAACATGTGATTATGTAATAACCATCCATGCACAAGTAAATTTTTATAAAATGGATGCACATCAAGCTAGCTTTCCATTAGTGATATTACCAAATAAATCTCAAAAACCTCTTCTAATTCTATACTGATTTACTTATCTTCTATAGCTGAAGTAGATTGGGAAGTAGAGATTTTTTCACTAAATAAAGTAAAGGCCCTATTTATATGCTCAGCAATGCATGGAAGCTTAGTCAAAGGGAATGTTATTTTGAACTTGATAAGGAAAACAACCATATCACAAGTAATATACTTGGGCATTGGGGTGTTTGGGGGAAATATGCTATTATTACCATATGTGATACAAGAAGTAAGGGCTTGTGCAAAATAATGGCCCAAATAATACAGTTTAGGCCTGTGAAGCGCAAAAAGTAGTTGGGGAGTTATGCACATTTTGAGCCCTGCGAAGCAGAGGAAGTCTTTGTGTACGCGCGTCATCAACCACTGGTACAAGCGCTCGGGCTTCCCGAAATATGGTAACTCGAAAAGTTGGAGAAGCCCTGCCTTCTCCATTTTCACCTTGAACATGTAACTATAGATTAGCAACCTGTCAGGTGTTCATTTATTTGTGGGGCACACTAGCTCTAGCGCCATTTCCTTCACGATTGTACTTGACTAGTGATTGTAGTCAATCACGGTCATCTTTCTTATGTGGGACTCCCACTCTTGCCCTAGCAAAACCCCATTTGGGTATTGCATCTCCGAGTACCATTCCTCATTTGTATCCAATGGTATTTCTTCTTGTTTCTTCTTTCCTTTTCCTTTACCCTTTCCCTTCTTGGACTGTTATGTAGGTTTATCAACTAGTTTCGTGGCTATCATTGCACCCTTTGCTTTCATTCCCAGGTTAACTTGCAAGCTGTTTGAACATTTTCCTCATGTGCCCTTTGCCCTAAAACACAAACCCTAATATCAGATTTTTCTCCCTTGATCACGGCGCTTCTTCACAACATTCCTCACACCCGTGAATCACTTCTTCTCTGGTTTGTAGATCCAATGGACCAATTGTGTTTAAGTTCTTAGGATTTTCCTTCGCATGAGTCAATTCTCGAAACCCTAGCTCTTGAAAGAAAATCACTCTTCTTGTGTTCACAAAGTGAAATAATGAAATGCCCACTCTTGTATTTATAGCTTTTCCCACTTTTACGCATTTAAGGCTAGGCTACCTTCCACCGTATGACAATATTTAATGCAGCATTTTCAAACAAAACCTGACTTCAGCGCTTCTCCTTACGCACCCAATCCTTATGCGAAAACTTTTCCAAACGTGCCCAATCCTTACACCCACCAGGAACAAGGGAACCTCCTGTGCACCGACCTATCACCTAGCGGGCACTGGGCACTCACCCAAGGCACGCGAGAGGGAGCCGAGTGTCTCTTTTATGTGAGTTTAGTGGAAGGCATCATTCATGATCTTTAATTAGTGATCTAAAGGACATGAAAAATCTATAGAGCTCAGAACGACTTCTATACCCTTTCAGTCATATCAAAAGTAAAAGCGCTTAACAAAATTAATAAAACTAGGAAGTTGTAAATCCACAAATAGACTTAACATTCAAATAAGGTTCATGATTATACAAGATCAACAACATAATAGAAATATGTAGATAATACAGAGAGAAGATCTTAATACAATTGTCATGGTAACCTTATCATATTCATTCATAACATTACTATAGAATATTATAGAAGGGGATGCCGTAGTCATGCACCATATCTGGATCCATACATGTATGCTCACAAAACAAAATTTTCATTCCCCATTCCCTCGTTACATCCTTCCTATAATCATCTACCCATTTTATCCCATAGTTCTCGCAGTAATTCTACAGAGCTCTGCTTCCTCACTTGTGTCCCCCTTTCCTTTACTAAGGGTGCGCATATATATAGGCATCTGGTCTCCAACATACTCCTCTGCAACCTCAGATCTGACCCCAAGTGTCAAGATGTGGATCGCCTCAGGCACATGCCTCTCCAAGTCATGATTAGCTTTTTGGATCTTCTTATCTCAAGGTATATTCCTTCTAGGACACCTTGTTGCTAGGCTGGAACCTTATCCAAATGGAACACGTTTTTCATGTGTTCTGTCCAAAAGGCCGAAAACGGCTAAGTCCCAAATTGTGCTTTGTGGGCACGCGTCCTTGGTTCTCCAAGAACCCTTTTTAAATCCTACCTTGCGTGCCTTAACTTGTGTGCTTCCTCCAGCCGTACGTGCCTACACACCTTTAAGATTTGGAAGCTACAATAGGGTCCTAGCATTACCCCACACTTCACCTGTTCTCCACCCTCGGGAACCTCTTCAAAGAATGCAGTACAAAAAGGCAAGGCCCTGCCTTAGAAAAGAATGGAGGGAAATAATAAAGAATGGGAGAGAGAAAGAATAGAAGGAGAACTACCTAAAGAAGAAGGGGGAAATTCTACCACAGGTCGGCCTCCAGCGTATTCCATGCGCTGACTTCATCCTGCACTCTTGTGCAAAGGTTGCCAACCAATGCGCTCACCTCGTCGAAGGTTAACCCTTCCCCTTTGGTGTTTATGGTCTCTACCACCATCTCCAGTTCCTTTGCTTGATCTACCAAGGCATCCATCTTCCTCGTAATGACCTTGTAGAGCTCTTTTAGCTAGGTTTTGATTGAGACCCACGGGATCTCAATAGCTTCAGACTTCTTTTCCACTTTGGCTAGGAACTTTTCTTACTTGGCCTCGTCGCTGGCAAGCATCATGCTTGTCACCTTGCCCTGATCTACGTAGTGGTCGTATGTGACCCCAGCGGTTTGTGTAGCTATTTTTACATCAGTGAGCACCTTGTTATATTCAGCTATGAGCGCGATGACTTTCAACTTGTCCTCCTGCTCTAAGCATGCAGCTGCATCCTCTGCCAACTCCAAGGCCAAAGGCTACCTTTCCATGGTGAGGATCTGAAGCAAGTCCTCAAGACACTCCAGGGAGGAACCATATTTTTACGCAGGAGGGTGAAGGTCTGGGTGCTTCATGATAATAGCTTGGGAGATGAGCTCCACCTTCTTGGAAACTTTGTGCAGTTTAGCTTTCTCCTCTTGTAATTCTCCCTGTAGTTGAGCACTGATCAACTTTTCAAGGTTGAGTTCCTTTGTTAGCTTAACTATTTCTTCCTTCCTCTTCTCCATTAGGTCCTCCAAGACTTTGACCCTGACATTTCTGCAGAAGAGCCTAACCTCAACTTCCACTGAGACTTTGTTGAGCGCAATACACACTTGCTCATCTGATAGTTGTTGTGTGTTTATAATGGGGTTATCCCCCTTTCCTTCAGACAACACTAGTATCACTCCTTAGTTAACCTCAAACTCGGGCTCATCAAGGTAGGAGTCGAATTCCCATGATAGTATTTTTCTTATGCACTGGTATCCACCCTCAGGATCAATGGACTCCATGGCGGTTAGCTCATTGGTGGGCACGATACTCTGGAAATGCATGTGAAAAACTTTGTTGAGGTCATCAACATATCCCATCGTTATTCTTCCCCATCCTGCATGTTTACTTCTCATGTGCACGCCCTTGGGAATAGTTACTGAAAGAGTTGGGCCTTTTGTGCTACTCACACTCTTCTCCCTTTGCTCTTCCTTGAATTTACCAAGCATGAGCTCCACGCTGTGCTCCAATTCCTCGTCAACCAAGGTATTAATCATCTTCTTTGCCTCCCTTGTTGCTTTCTCATCCACTTCCTCCTGAGTGAGCTTGGGCATATCTAGCTCCTTAGTACTTGCCCCCTCGTTCCTTTCTTTGTTCTGCGTGCCTTCCTCCCCTTGGGCACCATTTCTCCTTACAAAGATGAAAGCATCATTTACATCTTCTGCTTCCTCTCCCTCTAAATTGTGGACATCAACCAGCTCCTGATTTTCCTCCAGCTCTTCCCCTTCATCATCATCCTTTTTGCCTATATAGGCGTTCGTGTCATCTGTATCTTCAGACTCTGGTTCTTCCATCCCCTATTCTTGTTCCTTTTTTGAAAACTCTGGAGTCGGGGATGTGGTCTTCCCTTCATCTGAGGGTGCCTCAGGGGATGGTGGCTTCATAGGTTCTAGGGTCTTCTCCTTGACCACCGTCCTCTTCTTCTTCCGGATGTAGGTACTTGTCCCCGCGGTACCTATATCCTACTTCTCCACCGCCCTCTATTCCTCTTCCCTCTCCTTACGCTTTGGCGTGGGCTTCTTTCTTCTAATAGGGTCGTCTGGGATGGATATCTCATTCTCCACGTACGCACCCTTTTCATATTTTTGCCTTATGCGTAGGTAAACCCTTGTGGCATTGCTCCCAGCAATAGGTAATGTCAAAGGCCTTACAATATGCACATCCTGGGACATGTACCTTTCAATGTACGCGCACTTTTCTGGGTAGACCAACTTCTTCCTCATTTCCCTGTGCTCTTTGTCAAGGGTGGACAACTCAAGGTTTAATTTCTTTGACTCCTTGTATCTATTTACTCCCGCTTGGAAAAATTGGGCAGTAAACGAGAATGGGAGTTTACACCATGGACTCCAAATTCCATCGACCAAAATGAACCTACTGATACAGAAGTGCTGGTAGACTGCAAACTCTGCTTCTCCTTCGGTCGCCACGGGGAGTTGTTCAGGGATCTGCCATTCAACCCCTAATGCATTCCTAAGGCACTTATACTATTTGTCTAAGCGTGCCTTGTGTACCCCTGTCATTGATTCACATGTGTACTTCTGAAATCTCTCTCTCTAGGCGAGGGATCTTCAGCAGGGTACTCCCACACGAACTTGTCGGATGCATCTGACACCCTGATTTCCGAGAACTTAATTGTCAACAAAATGTTTCCAAAAAGGATATTTCCCCCCTTCTCCACACTTTTTATGATTCCATCTATAATATATTGGGAGAGGTTATATATGGTGCCCTCTGTGACTTTCTTACAGACATTCAACCAAGGCTTACTCACTTAGGTCCACCTTTCTTGTCCATTCAGCTTGGAAACTAGGTGTGCAGCCATCTTCATCACCAGATCACTGATATCTGAGACGTCATAATACCTTGATCCCTTCTTTAATCCCTGGGATGCTATGGTTTCTTTGATTACCTCCTTGTCCCGGAGGTCATCTTCGAGCGTGTCCCCTTCATAGTTTAGGCATGTGAAGTGCAAAATTAGTTGGGGAGTTATGCGCATTTTGCACCTTGCGAAGCAGAAGAAGTCTTCGTGTACGCGTGTCATCAACCACTGGTACAAGCACTTGGGATTCTCGAAATATGGTAACTTGAAAAGTTGGAGAAGCCCCGCCTTCTCCATTTTCACCTTGACCACGTTGCTGTATATCAGCAACCTGTCAGGTGTTCGTTTATTTGTGGGGCGCACTAGCTCCAATGCCATTTCCTTCATGATTGTACTTGACCAGTGATTATAGTCGATCATGGTCATCTTTCTTATGTGGGACTCCCACTCTTGCCCTAACAAAACTCCATCCAGGTATTACATCTCTGAGTACCATTCCTCATTTGTATCCAATGGTATTTCTTCTTGTTTCTTCTTTTCTTTTCCTTTACCCTTTCCCTTCTTGGACTGTTATGCACATTTATCAACTGGTTTCATGGCCATCATTGCACCCTTTGCTTTCATTCCTAGGTTAACTTGTGAGTTGTTTGAACATTTTCCTCGTGCACCCCTTGCCCTAAAACATTAACCCTAATCTCAGATTTTTCTCCCTTGATCACGACGCTTCTTCACAACATTCCTCACACCCGTGAATCACTTCTTCTCTGGTTTGTAGATCCAATGGACCAATTGTGTTTAAGTTCTTAGGATTTTCCTTCGCACGAGTCAATTCTTGAAACCCTAGCTCTTGAAAGAAAATCACTCTTCTTGTGTTCACAAAGTGAAATAATGAAATGCCCACTCTTGTATTTATAGCTTTTCCCACTTTTACGCATTTAAGGCTAGGCTACCTACCACCGTATGACAATATTTAATGCAGCGTTTTCAAACAAAACCTAACTTCAACGCTTCTCCTTACGCACCCAATCCTTACGTGAAAACTTTTCCAAACGTGCCCAATCCTTGCACCCACCAGGAACAATGGAACCTCATGCATGCCGGCGTATCACCCAACGGGCAATGAGCACTCACCCGAGGCACGCGAGAGGGAGCCGAGTGTCTCTTTTATGTGAGTTTAGTGGAAGGCATCATTCATGATCTTAAATTAGTGAACTGATGGACATGAAAAAGCTATAGAGCTCAGAACGACTTCTATACCCTTTCAGTCATATCAAAAGTAAAAGCGCTTAACAAAATTAATAATACTAGGAAGTTGTAAATCCACAAATAGACTTAACATTCAAATAAGGTTCATGATTATACAAGATCAACAACATAATAGAAATATGTAGATAATACAGAGAGAAGATCTTAATACAATTGTCATGGTAACCTTATCATATTCATTCATAACATTACTATAGAATATTACAGAAGGGGATGCCGTAGTCATGTGCCATATCTGGATCCATACATGTATGCTCACAAAACAAAATTTTCATTCCCCATTCCCTCGTTACATCCTTCCTATAATCATCTACCCATTTTATCCCATAGTTCTCGCAGTAATTCTACAGAGCTCTGCTTCCTCACTTGTGTCCCCCTTTCCTTTACTAAGGGTGCGCATATATATAGGCATCTGGTCTCCAACATACTCCTCTGCAACCTCAGATCTGACCCCAAGTGTCAAGATGTGGATCGCCTCAGGCACATGCCTCTCCAAGTCATGATTAGCTTTTTGGATCTTCTTATCTCAAGGTATATTCCTTCTAGGACACCTTGTTGCTAGGCTGGAACCTTATCCAAACGAAACACGTTCTTCATGTGTTCTGTCCAAAAGGCCGAAAACGGCTAAGTCCCAAATTGTGCTTTGTGGGCGCGCGTCCTTGATTCTCTAAGAACCCTTTTTGAATCCTGCCTTGCATGCCTTAACTTGCACGCTTCCTCTGGCCGAGCACACCTATGTGCCTTTAATATTTGGAAGCTATAATAGGGTCCCAACACCTCATTAGCTATGAAAACAAGAGGGATAAGTGTTTCTCTTTCATTACTTTGTTTTCAGGACTTCTATCTTTATGAAAAGGTATTTTCCCTTTGTAAATGGTTCTATGTTTCACATACCCTCTATCCTCATTACTTGTATTTCATTTAGACATTGTTTGTTTTGAGCAAGCGAAAACCCCTTTTCATTTCTAGCTACTTTATAAGACAACTTCTTTAAGGTTCCCATAACTTTATCTAATTTCGCATCCACACTCATAGAAGTTTTGGGAGAATTTTTTTCTATTGGTGGAAAAAGCTTCACATATCCTATTTTATATGGTTTACCAACAACTCTGATGTTATTTTGAATGTTGATTACCATGATTGAAGATTTCCTTAGATAGGGTCAAAGCACAATGTTGTGTCCCACTTCATGTCCCAAAAATGTGAGTAAGAAGTTGGGCGGGATTAGAAATCGAGGGTGTTCGCATGAACACACCTTTCACATGAACCCCCTTTCTCCTGAACTGCCACGTAGGACAAAGAAACTAGTTCGCATGAATGGGGGTTCGCGTGAACACCCCTTCGCACGAACCCCTTGAATTCAAATAATTTTGGCGGTAAAGAGTTATATATAGATATTTATATAGTTTTGGGCAGAAAATTTAGGGTTTAGGGGGGTTCGGGTGAAGGGGGGTTCACACGAACCCCCTTCACGCGAATCCCCCTTCGCGTGAACCCCCCTATGCGGCACCTATGTGGCACATTTTGGTGCCAAATCCATTTGGAGGATAATTTTATGCCAAAATGTGCCACTTAGGTGCCACGTAATTAGGGTTAACGAATGAATAAAATTACAAAATTTTAACACAAAATACAAAATTTTATTAGCTTTCTATAAATATAATTTTCATTTTAAAAAAATATGTTTTACTATTTATTTTTTATATTTTGCTAACATATGGTATTTTAGGACAATCGATCGTACACAATCAACCCAATTTGAAAAATAGCAAAAAATATCTAATTTTTTTGAAAAAATTAAAATTACTATTTATTGAAGTGTTCTTCTTACCTGTGAAAAAAAAATTGAATTTTGATATAAATCTTAAAAGTTATTGGCATAAACATTTGTACGCCATTTATTTGAAAATATTTTTACTAAATAATTGATTTAAAAAAAATATAAGTCCAAAAAATATGAAAATTTGACATCACCTCAAAATTCAAATCTTGAACATATATCTAAAATTTCATGGTGAAAAAATAAATTTTCATTCAAAAAAACCACCCGGGGACAGGCATTCCTCTTTTATAACAAAAGAAACAATGTATGAATAAAATTAAGAAAAAGACCATATTTTTTGTAATTTTTTTTTTTTTTTTAAATTACATGTATTCTACACTCTAAACACAACATTTCGTTAGTTTGTGGAATTTCATGAATGTGTACGGTTTTATGGCTATTACCTTTAGAATATCAATGAAACTGAAAATTCATGTTTATAATTAGGCCTTTGTCTACGAGATAAAAACTAATTTTAGCATCAAATTCTTCACAAATTTTAATAAGACATGATGCTTCGGGAGGTCTAACACTTTTAGGTAAATTCATCATAACTTTATTGAATCCAACACTTATATCTTGTACATAGTTATTAGGGCATTTCTTGATATTCTAAGACTCACTCATGAGAAATCTAGGATCTATTCTTTTACCAAATTGCAACTTAAAATTTCTCTTCATATCACTCTAAGAATTTATGCCTCTAGTAGGTAAATTGTCAAACTAGTCCTTGTCACTTTCCTCTAGAGTGTGAATAAACAACTCAATAAAAATATCTTCATATACAATGTCATAATCATCAATCTAATTGTTAAAAACTATTATATGTCGATCACCTGAAATAATATGATTTCCTTGAATTTTTTTTTGCTATCCTTTTGATTTCAGTATGGACTTCATTGAGATAACCTTGCATTTATGAGAAATTAATTTTTCTAAATTTGTTTACTCTTAGTAATGGGAGAGAATTTCTACCACGACAAAAATCATTCAGGTCTCTATTGTTTCCAGCAATATTATGATCTATATTAGGTTAGTTTATCTTAGGAGGATGATTGGGAGATGAAATATTAGGAAAAAAAACATGAGTGAAAGTATTTTATGTTGATTCCTTATTAAAATAACCAAGAGGACTACTAACTATATTTAGGAAGTCAATGTCATCAAAATTTTTGAATGAGGGCTTCATTTAAAACATTTCTTATCCTTTAGATAGGGGGGAAACAAAATGTTACAGTCTCTTAAAAAAGAAAGAGTTCTATTACTATTTACACAATATAAAGGAGAAAAAATTAAGGAAATAATCATTTCATTAAATGATTAAGAGCACTCAAGAACAAAAATCACAATTTCATCAATATTCACAATTAAAAGCTTCTATCCATAATTTAAAGGGAACAAATTAGAAGTACAATTTGAAATTTGAGCACGAGAGGCACCTTTCCCTTGTACAAGTTTCAAAATCCCATCCTCTTTGATTATTTATTTTATTAATGGAAGTTCTTAGTATTTATTTGATGAATATACTTTGAAAGCTAAGTGTATCCCCTCTAGGTTTATAAATTTAAAGTCATAATGAGAAACACAAGACCAAGGGACAAGACATTAACAAATATTTGAAAAATGCTTAGGCTAATTGATCTCAAAACACAATGGAGTCACCGATACCATGAAGGTATACATAAAAGGCACATATACGATTTAGACAATAGTTACTACAACAATAAAAAATCACAAATGACACCATTATTTTAAAAAATAAGACTAAATCAAATAAAACTTTGAATCAATTTGTTGAAAATTGTGTAACTAAATTATATGTTGTACAAATACAAAAAAAAATGATAAGAGAAGTGCAAATGATTGTAAATTAAAACCAAATAGGTGCAATCCCTAGCAACAATGCTAATTTATTGGATCCCAACTTTGTACCAAGGTTGAAAGGGTTGAAGGAAGCAAGATATGTCCTTTTAGCGAGGTGTTTCTTCATGTGGAATGAAATATTTGAAGTTGACAAATGGGATGTTGGTTAACCTCCTTCTCTTCTAGGTCTATGAGACCTAGGGGAGAGATCATGGAGCAACTTAAGTGATGTCAAATAATAGAGATTAGACAAGTATAGTCTAACAAACCCAGCTAGACAACCTAACCCCTATCAATTCCCACCCAATTTATTGTCATTAGTAGGATATTTATAAAGACATGTAATAATATGAAAATATTTGTCTCAAATATATGATAATAACAAAGGTATCTATAATCTATAAGCTAATTTCTCTCATGACTAATGATTTTTTTCAAATGAGATCTTATAAACGTGAATTTATAGTTATAATAGCTGAAATCTTGAAGGATTTACACAAGTGAAGTGATATTTCAGTATGAAAGTGGAGTGAAATGAAAATGTTTAACATATTGAAAGTGATAAGACGAATAATGATCAATGATTGAATCCATTGGGTAAGAATTTACTAGAATTTAGATAAAGTGAGCTAGTGATAACCAAATAGAACAAAAATCTATACAATTACTATAAATCCACCATTAACACAAAAAATTAATGAAATATCTTACACCTATTGTTTATCACCAATCAAAACAAGACATCATATAATGATAATACACTAATATTAAAGCCTTTACAGGAAAAAAGAAAGTGAAAGCATGTAAGGATGTTGTAATTCTACACTTACAAACGTCTACACAACACTAACATACACTAAATGACTAAACAATGATTTGTACCTTCAAAGCTTCCTAAAAACATAATACTTTCTCAACATCCTATAATGCTTACTCTTTTAACTAGGAAATATTATCATTATTGAACTTCTTATAAAAATAGAGAACATAATGCTCAAATTAGGACAACTAAGTTTGCTCAATAGCCAAAAGATCATTGTAGAGAGTTTCTTCTCCACTATATTCAATTGCAAATCAGGTTTCTAAGTTGATGTTTCAGGCATCCAGTGTGATTGCACAACATTGAAACCTCTCTCCAAGTGTGGGACTTGTAAAATGAGAGAGGAATCTCCAGATTAGAGGCTGGTTCCTCAAACTCCTCTGATCAGATCTGTTATTTGCACAATTGCAGAGGTTTGAATCCTAATCCTACTCTAAATTCCAAGGAGACAGAGATAGAAAGTGCAAAAATTGAAACTAAACTAATAGGTGATACACCAAAGGAGTGGTGAACACTTCTTGTTCATGAAAATTGACACAATTTCATGAAATGCAACATGAAACATCATACACAGGCTGATAAGATGCAATTAGAGGTCTGAAATGAAGCAAGACAATACAAACAAAGGACTGAAAATTGATCACAGAGTCTGCACTGTCATTTTCACTGTCAAAATCCTTGCATTTGCAACATCAAAGAGGCAGAAACCTGTTACAATCATGAAGAAGGTCTGATACTTGCAAAAATCACTTGTTGAAGGTGAAAGAAGAAGCTTGCTATCCAAAAAAATGTTCAACCCTCAAAAAATGAGCCAAATCTGGCTTTTACAATGCATGGGTCGAGCCCAGGAGAGAGAAAATGTGTAAAAAACATGGGAGCCATTCCCCATTGAATGAAGATGCATTAAAATAGCATGGGCATCCTTACAGACCCATGCCCTGACATTTTTGGCCATGCTGAAGAAGAATGCGACCCATTTTGCATTAAAACTGGTTGTTGAAACGTCATTTCTGGCCATTACCACGTGCCAGAGATGTTTCTTGATTTTCTCTCTCCAAACTGAACCAAAATGCAAAAATGACCATGGAATCTTGTAGATAATTTCACCAGCTTTCCATTGATATAAAGAACATGAAAATCTGAGCTCTGGATCGAAAGATATGGTGATTTGAAAATTTAGGGCAAAAACAGGCCAAAATCGGATCGGCGGGCAAAAAATTTGAATTTTTTACCTTTTTGGTCATTTGGAAAATTTTCAAAAAATTCCCCATGCCCCACCAGTTCAGGTGCCATGTGGCATGTTTTAATTGGTCGTGGGCCCTTCCTGCTCCATTTTACTTCATTTTTGCCTTTGGAAAATTTTTCAAAATTTCCCCGCCGGGCCGATGAGGTGAAGACACGTGGCGTGATGTGATTGGCTCGGGCCTGTCTCTCCTGAATTTTCGTGGGTCGCTTCAATATTTTTTGGCTTGGACACATGTCAAAACCCCATTGGGCATGGGTTTGACCCTCCAAAATTTCCTCATGGGCTTGCTCTGAATTTTTTTCCCTACTTGGACACGTGGCGAGATTCTATTGGCTCGCAATAAGGGGGCGGGTCTTTTTTCTTGAATTTTCCATTATTTTCCCATTGGTAAAATTTCCCAAGTTCTCCCGCGCTCTGCCCAGCTGGGACACATGGCACATTCTTATTCGTTGGTGGGGGCAGCGGGCCAAAACTTCACCTTTTGGATTTTTGGCAAAACACTTTGCCAAAATTTCAACTTTTCCTCCGCCCTCTGAAACTCCGGCTCCTGGTGACACGTGTCATGTTCTGGTTCGTCGGCGGGTAGGCGGATCACAATTTACTTTTGGATTTTTTGGTGAAACATTTTGCCAAAATTTCTAACTCCCCTCTGCGCCCCACTTTTCCAGTCCCTTAGGACACGTGTCTTGTTTTAATTGGCCGCGGGGCCATCTCTCCAAAATTTCCTTGCGCAAACACTTAGCCAAATTTTCCAATTTTCACCCCTGGACGCGTGGCAGCTCCTGATTCGTCGGCGGGTCCCGCGGGAAAAATTTTCCTTTTGAAACCTTTGCCAAAACACTTGGCAAAAAACCAAATTCTCCTCCGACCCCCGCCACTTCCTGGACACGTGGCACATCCTGATTGGCTGCGGGCCTTCTAGGGGAAAATTTCCCACAAAAACTCCGCCGAGCCATAACTTGAAAAATATGAGGAGTTAGGAGGAAAACTTTACCTTTCTGGAAAGCTGAGAGAGAGCTCTATCCAATGGTGCCATTTCTAGAAAGATTTGAGTGCCTAAAAATCAAAAAATGGAGTCTGAGGCACAAGAGAAGGAAAGAACACAAGGAGTTAGCCAGAAAATGAGCAGGGGCACATTTTGGATAACAATTTTGGTGACTCAGAGGGGTCATCTGCCTGCTAGATGAAGATACCAGTTGCCTGAAGCAGCCCATTGGGCATGGAGTCACCTGATTCTTTGTTTAATACCCCAACTGACTAGAATGTTGCAAGGAGGAAGATGGAATATCACCTGATGGAAGCAAGGACTGCAAAACATCTCCAGGGACAGCAAGCCTGTGCCAAAGCACTTAGGGAAAGAAAAACAACCTACAGCAAAACAATGTGCACAAGCACTTGGAGGAATGAAAACCTAAGCTAATATTTACAAGGTGGAGAATTTCCCTTTAGTAGCAATGCTTTAGATAGATTCCATTGACTGGAATCTGCAGTTCTTCGCCATCCAATGAAGACAATTGGAAGGCATTGTTGTCCTTACACTTTGTGACCATGTATGGGCCACTCCAAATGGCATCAAATTTTGAATGCCTTCCCGGTTTTTGCTCTATCTGCATCCCATTTTAACACTAGATCTCCAACTTGGAAAGATCTACTCTTGGCCTTCCTATCAAAGGTCTTCTTGATCAAAGCTTGATCCTTCTCCATTGCTTGGGATGCCTGATCTCTGATCTCTTGGAGCTCCATCAACTCTGCATATCTCACCTCCATGGGCCCAAACTCTAGCAACTCTAACTGCTTCATGAGTTCCAATGTTGGCAACTCAAGTGACATGGGCAAGATTGCCTCTCTTCCATAAACAAGCCTGAATGGAGAGTTACCTGTGGATCTCTTGGGAGTTATCCTATCAGCCCATAAGGCTGATTTCAGTTTGGTATGCCAAGACCTCTGATTCTCATCAAGAGTCCTCCTAATGATCCTCAACAAGTTCTTGTTTGTAGATTCAGCCTGGCCATTACCCTGAGGGTAGTAGTTTGATGAAGTACTTAGGTAGATCCCATTCTTGACAGCCCACTCAGTCACCTTGGATCCAATGAATGCTAATGCATTATCTGAGATTATTGTAGCAGGTATGCCAAATCTGGTTACTATCCCCTCATAGAAGTCTAAGATGCTAGACTCATTTGCTTCCTTGAGTGCTACTGCTTCAGTCCACTTGGTGAAGTAGTCTGTGGCTGTCAAAATCCACTTATGCCCTTGGCTTGAATTGGGATTAATGACTCCAATGAAGTCCAAACCCCATTGCATGAATGGCTGGTCAACTGAAATTGGATGCAATGGAAGGGCAGCAAGCCTCTCTTTACCTGTGAAGAATGCACAATTCTTGCACCTTTTGATCCACGCAAAGCAATCACTGAAAATCTTGGGCCAATAATAACCAGCCTTCATGATTTTTAGAGTTGTCACTCTTGGTGCAAAATGACCACCAGCTGGTCCACCATGGAACTCTTCCAACACCCTATGAATCTGATTTGTGCTAATGCATCTCAGCAGCACTCCATTCACATCTTTCTTGAACAAAACACCGTCTACTATGGCATATGGGACAGCCTGCAATCTGAAGTGTCTTCTTTGGGTCTTGTTCATCTCTGGAGGGCATAGGCCTGTGCTTAGGAAGTGCATTATACCTTGGGTCCAGCAAGGAGTGGGGACAACATTATCCTCTTCTTGAGTGCTACCTTGCACATGGCTGTCTTGAACTGTCAAAACAACCTCTTCTTTATTGCATACTCCTTTTTGCTTGCCCAGAATCAGCTGCTCACACAATCCTTTTCCTCTTACCAGCTTGGTGACCTTGATCTCAATGTCATACTCCATGACACGAGTGATCCAACCTGCCCTTTTCTCATTCAAATCCTTGTTGAGGAGGAAGTCCTTTACTCCCGCATGAGAGACCAACAACTGAACCTTGTTGTTTGAGACTAGATGCTTGAATTTCTTCAAGCTTCTGATTACTGCAAGTACATGCTTCTCAATAAAAGAATATCTCACCTCATAGTCATCTAGGCTTTGGCTGAAGAAAGCAATTGGCTGCTCATCATTGTCCTTGTTCTGCTGTACCAAAATGGCAGAAATAGTATCATTACCTCCAAATGCATAGAGGATGAAATCCTTGGAGAAATCCGGGTTGATGAGAGTTGGTGCTTGGGAGATGGCTTCTTTGATTGCTTCAAAACTCTCCTTGCCTTCTGCTGTCCACTTGAAAGCCATGCTTTTCTTTAACATTTTGGTGATAGGTTTGACAAGGGCTGCAAAATCTGGGACAAACCTCCGAACAAAGTTTATTCTCCCCAAGAAACTCTGAAGGGCCTTCTTGTGGCTTGGCAATGGTAGTGCTCTTATGGCTTCAACCCTCTCTGGATCAATTGCTAATCCTTCTTTGGAGACAATATGGCCAAGGAGCTTTCCTTCATGTGCTAGGAAGATACACTTCTTAGGATTCAAAGACACTCCAAATCTCCTGCACCTTTGGAAGACTTGTCTCAAATGAGAGAGGTGGTCTGCTGCATTCTTTGAAAAAACAGTGATATCATCAAGGTATATCAGCACCACGTTGTTAATCAAACCTTTGAACGCCATGTCCATTGCTCTTTGGAAGGTAGCTCCAGCGTTGGACAGCCCAAATGGCATTTTCCTGTATGCATAAGTTCCCCATTTGGTTGTGAAGGCTGTCTTGAACTGATCTTCTTCCTTCACCATAATCTGATTGTAGCCCGAGTAGCCATCAAGTAGTGAAAACCTCTCGGAGCCAGCCACAACTTGCAAAATTTGCTCCATAGAAGGGAGTGGGTAATGGTCCTTGAGAGATGCTCTATTCAAGTCTCTGAAGTCAACACACAATCTGATCTCTCCACTCTTCTTTCTGACTGGAACTAAGTTGGCAACCCAACTAGAATGCTTGATTGGGAATATGATTCTTGACTCAATCAACTTGTTCAATTCCTTCCTCATGAGAGGTTCCATGTGTGGATTGACTGGCCTTTGTTTCTACCTGATGGGCTTAGTATTTGGATCCAACTCAATGGTGTGCTGAGCTAACTTGGGATTGAAACCTTTCAAATCTTCGTAGCTCCAAGCAAACACATCAGGGAACTCTTGACACAGCTGTATGAACTCATACCTTTCTTGTTCAGTTGTCATCTTTCCAATTTGCAATGGTTTGTTCTCTTCCACCAAGATGGATACTGAATCTTCTCTCTTGACCTGAATGTTTGCTTTCTCTTTCCTAAACTGATCATTGGGATTGAAAATGGACTCCAAAGTGATAAGTCCCTTGGGCAGCTTGTTAGTTCTCAGCTGTACCACTTGGTCACCATACTGCTGTTCCAATTTTTCCTGATTTTTAGCTGAGAACTCAGCTTCTTCTTGTAAGAAATGGATGATTTGCTGGTCATTCTCAAACACTTGCCAACTTACATTGTTATCCGGCACTGAAGGCCTCACAATCACATGGATGTTTGGCTGTACCTTGTCCTTTTGAATGCTTTCCACAATATCAAAGGCTGCCCCAACTGCTGCAAGCCTGTCAGCAGCTTGGTTTTCTTTTCTAGGAATGGATTTTATGCCAAAGCCCTCAAAATCTTCAATGAGGTCCCACACCCTGTTCTTGTAGCACTTGAGTAGATTATTCTTGACAGCATGCTGCCCCTTAACTTGGTTTACAATCAATTCACTGTCACCAAAGACTTGCAAGTTCTTTATTCCTCTCTTTATTGCCCAATGCATCCCTTGCACCAAGGCTTCATATTCAGCAGTGTTATTGGAGCATGCAAACTGAAATCTAAAAGCTGAATAGTACTTTACTCCTTGAGGTGAAATAAGCATAGCTCCACCTCCTGCACCTTGTCTACTCCTTGATCCATCAAAAAATAGCTGCCATACCTCATTGTCATCCTTGTGGTTTGGCTTGGTGATGCTAGGAATGGGCTGATCTTCTTGATGTATGCAATAGACCCCTAGCTCAGATTCTTCTACTTCTTGATAAGGATCAAAAGCATGCACCTTGTTTGCCCATTCATCAAGAGTTAGATCCAGGATGCTTCCAACCTTGGTGTCAGCTTCATCAGTGCTTGGGTGATCTTCTTGATCAAATGCCGAACAGTTGGCATTGATCTGACTTGGAGTGTAGGGCTCAATGTGGAAGTTTGCAATAGGTTCAGACCTGATTGTAGCTTTGGTTCCATACCTCGTTCTGAACAGCATGTGTGACCAATCAGCAGACAAATATCCTCCAATCTTGGCTGTGAAATCTCTTGACAAACATAGGGCAAAGAGTGGTGGAAGGTCTATAACTGATACATCTTGTAAAACAACAACATTTGGACATGCATGCAAGGTAAGACTCAAGTTTCTAATCACCCCAACTGTTGTTACTGCTGTCCCATCCAACTGCACTACCCCTTTGGATATGGTTTCATATTGAAGTCCTAGCTGATCAGCTATTTGCTTGGGCATCACTGAGCTACTTGCCCCAGAATCAATCATGCAATTGTGCACCAATTGGTTTCCAATGATTAATGAGACATAAAAAGGAGGGGGCTTCAACATTTTACCTTGCTGTCCTCCATGATTCCCTTCAGGCTGGGCAGCATTTGTGAGCACCTTCTCTTGCATTTGGACTTGCTGATTCGAAGTTGGCCAGTCCTTCATGGCAGCTTGTAGCAAATCTCTCTGGCCTGGGATAGATAGGGATTCCCACATTGATATATTTACATTTGTCTTCTTCATCTGATCAATGATACTAAATGGTGATGAAGGATCTCTTTGCTGTCCCTTGGTTTGCATATTCATCCCTTGCATGTGGGCAGCAACAACTGGTATTTGAGTTGGTCTAGGAGCTGTTCTTGGCTGCCCTTGTGCATTTACAACTGGATTTTGTTTGCCAACCATTTGTGGAGCCATAAAAGGTTGTGGATTGGTTGGAGCTAATGGTTGTTCTTCACCCAAATTCCTTCTTTTTGACCTTGTGTTGGCTGCAACACCTTGAGAGACTGTTTGATTTATGCCACAAAAATCCTCTGCCTGCCAGTTCACAAGTGTGGTGTCATTTGGAGCTGATTGCTGCTGGAATGTTTCTTGTTGTTGGTTGTTTCCTTGACTGCCCTCACCCTCCACACCAGTAGTTGTCACCATTAATGCTTGATTCAAGGCACCGTTGAAGCACATAGATTGGTTGTGAGGTTCATTGCATGGAAAACACCAATCATACTCCTGAGCAACGTTGTTTTGTGTTGGCACCAATGCCTTAGAGGCAGATATAGCATTTGGATTATAGGGCTGAAATGGTCTGTTGGCAGGAGGCCTTGCTTGATTTAGATTTGCAGCTAGATTGGGTGGTCTATGAGGTTGATATGGCTGCCTGTTAGGCTGAGCTTGAGGCTGGAAGGAAGGTCTAAAACTTTGGGCTTGTTGCCTCTTGAGAGTAACCAGCTCATTACCTAAATTTTGCAATTGCTTCATGACTTCTTGAAGCTCATTTGGGGCACTTGGAGATGAAGTAGAAGCTTCATTTGAACTCTGATTTCTAGGAGTGGGAGAAGGAGCCAAATTAGGTGCTTGATTAGTGTTTGGGCTCTCTAAACTTGGAAACAATGGCATGGGAGGTCTAGGGGCTAGTTTGCCAGCTTGGATCAAACAATTTTCAGCCCTAATGGCAATGCTATAAGCCATAGGGATAGTTATGCCTCCCATGGACTGAATCAACATAGAAATATCAGAATTTAGAGCTTTGAGATAGTAAAGAAAAGCACCTTCTACTGTTGGCCTGACTGCCACTGGAATTCTCTCCCAAGTCCTTTGAAATCTGAAGTTGAAATCAGTCAGCTGCTCATTGGGAGCTCTCTTGATGGTTGTCAGCTGCTCCAAAAGAGACAAGTTGTCTCCCTTCTCTCCAAATTGCTCATGAAGTGCTACACATAGCTGGTTCCAATTTTGAATAGAACCTGAGGCAAGGCTTCTAAACCATTGCAAAGCCTTCCCCTTGAATGAAGATGCCAGCAATTTGACAGCAACTTGCATCTCATTGATTTCATGAATTGCACAAAGGTTGGCAATGTCTTTAACATGATCACCAGGAGTAGTCTGATTCTCTCCAGTGAAGTATGGAATGTTCTTCAAGGCTGCAATTGGAATTGGATTTTGTGCATTGAGAGCAAGTGGGCTGCTGCCAGTGAAATTGACATAGGGGTTGTTTTGTGCCATTCTAATTGGTCTTAGAACCCTTGTTGACTGAATGAAAGGCCTACCAGGTGGAGGAGTTGAGAGAGTTCTGTTTGGTGGAGATGGAGACCTTTGAATCCTTCTTCCTCTTTGCCTTCTTCTTGGAGATAACTACAGATATTCAAACAACACCTCTTCTTCTCCAGCTCTTGACCTTGTAGTGATTCTTCTCATGAGCTTTCAGGTCTGCACTGCTAAAACCAGCTGATTCTTCCCCTTGGAGTCGCCAGATGTGTAATTTATAGCTCTTTTAAGCAAGAAAATTGCAGCAGATGCACATCAACTTTGCTGCAATGAAAATGAGACCTCTAAGGTCCCACCGGGCATGCCAAAACTGTTGTTGCAAATCAGCAGCACCCCTGGATGCAAATCAGGTTTCTAAGTTGATGTTTCAGGCATCCAGTGTGATTGCACAACATTGAAACCTCTCTCCAAGTGTGGGACTTGTAAAATGAGAGAGGAATCTCCAGATTAGAGGCTGGTTCCTCAAACTCCTCTGATCAGATCTGTTATTTGCATAATTGCAGAGGTTTGAATCCTAATCCTACTCTAAATTCCAAGGAGACAGAGATAGAAAGTGCAAAAATTGAAACTAAACTAATAGGTGATACACCAAAGGAGTGGTGAACACTTCTTGTTCATGAAAATTGACACAATTTCATGAAATGCAACATGAAACATCATACACAGGCTGATAAGATGTAATTAGAGGTCTGAAATGAAGCAAGACAATACAAACAAAGGACTGAAAATTGATCACAGAGTCTGCACTGTCATTTTCACTGTCAAAATCCTTGCATTTGCAACATCAAAGAGGTAGAAACCTATTACAATCATGAAGAAGGTCTGATACTTGCAAAAATCACTTGTTGAAGGTGAAAGAAGAAGCTTGCTATCCAAAAAAATGTTCAACCCCAAAAAATGAGCCAAATCTGGCTTTTACAATGCATGGGTCGAGCCCAGGAGAGAGAAAATGTGTAAAAAACGTGGGAGCCATTCCCCATTGAATGAAGATGCATTAAAACAACATGGGCATCCTTACAGACCCATGCCCTGACATTTTTGGCCATGCTGAAGAAGAATGCGACCCATTTTGCATTAAAACTGGTTGTTGAAACGTCATTTCTGGCCATTACCACGTGCCAGAGATGTTTCTTGATTTTATCTCTCCAAACTGAACCAAAATGTAAAAATTACCATGGAATCTTGTAGATAATTTCACCATATTTCCATTGATATAAAGAACGCGAAAATCAAAGCTCTGGATCAAAAGATATGGTGATTTGAAAATTTAGGGAAAAACAGGGCCAAATCGGGTCGGCGGGCAAAAAATTTGAATTTTTTACCTTTTTGGTCATTTGGAAAATTTTCAAAAAATTCCCCACACCCCACCGGTTCAGGTGCCACGTGGCACGTTTTAATTGGTCACGGGCCCTTCCTGCTCCATTTTACTTCATTTTTGCCTTTGGAAAATTTTTCAAAATTTCCCCGCCGGGCCGATGAGGTGAAGACACGTGGCGTGATGTGATTGGCTCGGGCCTGTCTCTCCTGAATTTTCGGCGGGTCGCTTCGATATTTTTGGCTTGGACACATGTCAAAACCCCATTAGGTGTGGGTTTGACCCTCCAAAATTCCCATGCGGGCTTGCTCTGAATTTTTTGCCCCAACTAGACACGTGGCGAGATTCTATTGGCTCGCAATAAGGGGGGTGGGCCTTTTTTCTTGAATTTTCCATTATTTTCCCATTGGGAAAATTTCACAAGTTCTCCCGTGCTCCACCCAGCCAGGACACGTGGCACGTTCTTATTCGTTGGTGGGGGCAGTGGGCCAAAACTTCACCTTTTGGATTTTCGGCAAAACACTTTGCCAAAATTTCAACTTTTCCTCCGCCCTCTGAAACTCCGGCTCCTGGTGACACGTGTCATGTTCTGGTTCATCGGCGGGTAGGCGGATCACAATTTACTTTTGGATTTTTTGGTGAAACATTTTGCCAAAATTTCTAACTCCCCTCCGCGCCCCACTTTTCCGGTCCCTTAGGACACGTGTCTTGTTTTAATTGGCCACGGGGCCATCTCTCCAAAATTTCCCTGCGCAAACACTTAGCCAAATTTTCCAATTTTCACCCCTGGACGCGTGGCAGCTCCTGATTCGTCGGTGGGTCCCGCGGGAAAAATTTTCCTTTTGAAACCTACACCAAAACACTTGGCAAAAAACCAAATTCTCCTCCGACCCCCGCCACTTCCTGGACACGTGGCACGTCCTGATTGGCTGCGGGCCTTCTAGGGGAAAATTTCCCACAAAAACTCCGCCGAGCCATAACTTGAAAAATACGTGGAGTTAGGAGGAAAAATTTACCTTTCTGGAAAGCTGAGAAAGAGCTCTATCCAATGGTGCCATTTCTAGAAGATTTTGAGTGCCTGAAAAGCAAAAATTTTATGTCTGAGGCACAAGAGAAGGAAAGATGAAAGGAGTTAGCCAGAAAATGAGCAGTCTAAAAATGACTTAAATGGAATAAAAAATGAGGATCCATGAAGATAACACATATATATCCCAAAAAATTAGGAGAATGCATTAACATGAAACTACCACTAGGGTGGAAGATATATTCTCCACCATTGGATCATTGTGACAACTCAATTCTTTAATCTATAACTTAATTAAATTCTCAACATAGTTTGGTGGGGTCACAAAGGGACAAATATCTAAAAAGCATCTTCTAGATGGGGTCAAGAACACCCAAAATATTTAGAGAATTACTTAGGCGTCATTGGTGTAAACAACATGAGAATAATATCCTCAAAACTATGTAAAAAAAATTCCGAAAATATCTTCATTATCTACCCAAAACTTATGCGAATTTAAATCTCTATCCAAGACCTTTTTAATGAAACTAGTCATAGGTCATTTAGAGCTCCCATTGAAAACTTGTGATAAAAAACCAAAGATTGGTTAGGCTAATATAACTTCCCAGTTTGATGTCCCTGAGATTTATTTTGTACTAATATTGGCCATCAAACTTAACCCAGTTAAAATCCCATGTAACCAACCACCTGCTGCCATGTAGCCTATTGAGATTTCTAGGTTCTCGGGCTCTCATGTCAATGTTAACATGATATCAAGTTTTTGAGTGTTGCAAGTGACCCATGATTAATCCACATGGACTAATAACACATTTTCAATTTTCATGGGGTAACAAGATCACATCAATGTTTTAGGACTTTCCATGGGATTCCATGCATCCACCTTGATATCTACTGTCCCAAGGATGTTGTGGCTTATGGTTGGTCCATGTGGATTAATCATATGATTTCAGGGTTCAAAGATATTTTGGGTTCCTTAGGGTCTCCTGCCACCTTTTGATTCAACTCTACACAACCTCCAAGGATTGAGTATCCTTGATTTCCTTCAAGGCCTAGGTGAATGTGTATTTTTCGGGGTTTGAGGTCATCCCGCATGTTTTTGTGATGTTAATATTTTAGTATCTCAATTGTTCCTACATTAGCCACTTACCCTTGAAATATTAAAACTTCAGGACCACAAGCTACCATCATTGGTCCACATGGACCAATTATGACATTATGTGACCCTGGGTCTTCAAACCCTTTCGAAGTTCTGGGTATTCCTTTGGATTGTTAACCTAATTCCTTTAGATTTCTTCAAAAATTTATGAGATCTCAAGATTTATTGATGTTTGTCATTGGTACACTTGAACTAATGAATAGAATTCATATTCTTGGCATTTAATACTTTGCTTAGCCTCAGACCAATTTTTCCTTATGGCTAGTCAACTTGCCTTCATGCATTAAACATTTTTTATTTGGGAAAATGTGTTACACCTTAGATTCTTATCCTTGCCTTACCGTCACATCCACCTTCATTAAAAACATGACCTTGTTCATTCTTCTTGCGAATGTGTGATAAACATCTAAGTGTGAGAACAAATACAACCATAATTTGTTGAACTATGAACACACAAGACATATTAGGGAACATACCATTTTTTACTGTGACCTCCTTTATGAATGGATACCTGGAAAATCTCATAGACTCGAATCTGAATGTTACCAAAAGGTGAATTTCACAAAGTTGCAACTGTTAATCACTTTGTAAACATTCCAAATACATATTAAAAATATTGTATCCTCCATTAAAGATCTCATAACTTACTTTTAGAGATTTGTGAAAACCATGTAATTTGGACCCCTCGCAAACAAATACATTTATGAGAAGAATAAATCAAAACACTCCTTGAACAACACTTTTTAAGTGTTATTCCCGTTTTAGATCATATAATGTGAAAAAGATACATTTAAATGTTATAAATAAGAAGGCAACAAGATTGAGTGTGACATGGTTCCCAAATATGTGAAATCAATTCATTTTAACAACACCTTGAACTGAAAATTTTAATCACAAGGCCTCAAAAATTGAAGTGAGCAATTATAGGTGTTAAAAATTCCTTCACTTTAATTAGTCATTTATAAAACTAGGGTGGAATCCAAATGCTTTTTGCTATAAGAAAAAGAGGGAAATGTCTTTATAAAAATCCTATTATCTATGTTTAAAATAAGAACATTAAAAATATATTGTAAATATGATCACAATAAGAAATTATTATATCAAATGAATGAGGGTAACAAATAAATCTAAACTAAGTTACCTAATATATAAATTATATGATTTTACTAATAAGATGATGAAATTACTTTCAAATAAAACAACACAATTATTATGAAATCATAATGGTATAGATAATATTAGGTCTAATGGAACGGGAGCAGAATTTGCTAGAAATTTCAAACAAGGGTTTTGAGCGGGAATCTCCTTTGGGTCAGACAGAGCAACAGACTAAATGGACCCTACACCAGGTAAATGATAATATGATTGCTGATCCCAAGGACAATAAGGAAACGGATGGGGCTTCGAGCACGTGGGCTAAACATTTGGTCGGCAAAAGCTTAGACAAGGTGATTTTGGAGGGGTTAGAACCATCTAAGGTGAAAGGTAACTTATCCCTTAAAATCCCTTAGACTCTTTTTGCAAGAATAAAAGCCTCCATGGAAAACACTATCTTTGCTAAATGCCTTGGCTCTAGACCAAATATTGACTACTTTAGGGGTTGGGTCAAGAGACGTTAGCCGTCTAATGGAAATGTTGAGGTTTCCACTTATGCAAATGGTTTCTTCCTTGTTTTTTTACCTAGCAAAGATCAGGTGGCAAAGATTATTTCTGGAGGTCCCTGGTTTATTGGAAAATCTCATGTGGTTGTTCAGAAATGGGAGCCAACTTTTAACTCGTATGTGACATCTGTCTCTGAGTTCCCTATCTGGGTCAGCCTTCCAGGCTTACCCCTGGAGTTTTGCGAGCTGGAAGTCCTTATTGGCATTACTAAAAGCCTGGGAAAGCTGATAGATTTAGATCTGGTCACTAAGGCTAAATTTAGATTAACCCACACCAGATTCTGTGTCAATATGGGTCAAGATGCTCCCTTAGAAAGTAATATCAAACTCTTGTCTTCCACAGGGGCTTGGTTGCAGAGATTTTATTATGACTCGTCCCCCTTTGTATGTAGAAAATGTAAACAGGTGGGTCACGATCACAGGAATTGTTCTCTTCATAAGAAAAAAATTGATCCCATTGTCGGTCCTCAAAAGAAAAATAATAAGGAGGCAAAGGAAAGGTGGCTGATTGGAAAAAATGGAAAATTTGTAGAGACAAAGGATCCTCTTAACATCTAGAAGGTGGTCAAAGAAGTGATTCCCTCGAGTCATCATAACACCCCTTGCAAGGAACTAGTGGTCTCTGGTTTCCTTGAAGCCAGTAAATTTGAAGCTGAAGAAGAGAATGAGAATGGAAATGAAAACCTGGACTTTGAGGAGGGGTTTCCTGAATCAGGGGAAGGGGCCAGCCATGTTTTGGAAGGTAATGCTCTTTCTCTACAAGTGGCCTATGGACCATCGTTAGATGAAGTTTCTTCCATTGGTTAGAGCTCCTTTGGTCAGAGACAAGAAGAATTAATACCCATGTCTAATAGCTTCAGAATTCTTGTGGACTTTGTTGTTGGTACTTATGAACTAGAGGTCTCTCCCAAGACTCCAGTTAGTAAATCTAAACCAGTCACGTGAAGCACCTCTAGAGCTGATGTTGGTAAGGAATAAACTCCTATGGGTAGGAAAAGTAACAAGGAATTAAGGGAGACTAACTCCAGGAGGGAAGTAGAAGCTGACATTCAGGGTACCTTGGGGAAGTTGCTTCTCCGTAATAAGAAATGTTAAATGATCCTCATCTCTTGGAATATTAGGGGTTTGAATAATCCCAGTAAACAAAAAATTGCTAAAAATATTAGAGATAAAGCTAAACCAAATATTTTCATGCTCCAAGAAACCAAAATGAACATGGATAGATTTAAAGAGGTGGGGAGAGAAATTTGGAAAGATAGTCACTGGGAGTGTTGTAGCTCCTCTGGAGCCTCAGGAGGAGTTTTCACCATGTGAGATCCTAGTTTAGTGCATGGAGTTCTTATCCTTTCCTCCCCTAGCCATGTGGTTATGAGTTTCACGGAAATCACCTCAAAAAAATCCTAGTATGTTTCTAACATTTATGCTCCCAATAAACACACCGAAACACAAAATTTTTGGAAGGATCTCTCTAGCTTTAGAAAATTGTTTAATGATAAAGATTAGATAGTTGGAGGATATTTCAATACCCCTCTTTCCCCTGGTGAAAAGAGAGGGGGTTTCATCTCTTATTCTAAAAGTATGAAGATTTAGCTGACTTCCTATGCAGTAATAGTCTGTTTGACTTAGATTTGGAAGGATCCAAGTTTACTTGGGTAAACAGGACAAGATCTGAGCTCATTCAGATAAGATTGGAAAAATTTGTGGTAAGCCATCTTTGTATGATCAATCAACTTTATTCTCTAAAAAATCTTCCTAGAATTGGTTTGGATCATAATCCCATTCTCCTCAATTTGGGAATGAATCATCTAAAAAAAGCTAGGCCTTTCAGATTTGAAAAGATGTGGTTGGATCACCCAAATATTTACAACAAGATTCAGGATGTTGGGATATCCAGGTTCGAGGGGTTGCCAGCTTCAAATTGTGTTTTAAACTAAAGCACATCAAAAGTAATCTTAAAAGATGGAATAAGGAGACTTTTGGAAATATTTTTTAGGAAAAAATTAGAATTGCTGAAGATCTCAGAAATATTAAGGAACTTATGGAGAACGATGGTCTTAATTTGGTTCTCAAGGATCAAGAACAAAAACTCCTAGCTGATTACCATGGAATTCTGGCTAAAGAAGAGGTGTATTGGAGACAAAAATCTAGGGTCAAATGACTTAAGGAAGGGGATATGGCTACTAAATTCTTCCATTTCTTTGCTACTTCTAGAGCCAATATCCTAAATATTAATGAAATAAGAGGTGAAAATGGGGAGTCATTTATGGATAGCATAGACATGAATGCCTCTATAGTAAATTACTTCAAGGAGATCTTCAATCGGGGGTAGAGGTCGGAGGAGTTGGTTCAGAACAAAGTTTGGGATATTTTTCAGAAAGTAATCACCCCTCTTGAGAATAGAGATATTTTAAGGAACCCCTCGAAGGAGGAAATCCATTTCAAGATCTTTGATATAGATCCTGATAAATCTCCAGGGCCAGATGTCTTCGCTGCCCTTTTGTTTAAAAAATTATGGGAGGTGATTAAGCTCGAGGTCATTGAAATGGTCTAAGAGTTTTTCAACAATGGTCATAGCTTGAGGCTAATGAATAACACTTTTATTGTCCTGGTGCCAAAAATTGCTGATGCCAAGGAGGTTAAGGATTTCAGACCTATAAACATGTGCAACACCAGTTATAAAATTCTGACTAAAATCATAGCTAGGAGGATTTAGATGGTTCTGAATTAGGGGGATTTTGTTCTTGGAAGGCAAATTACTGATAGCATTATTGTGATTCAAGAAGCCATCCACTCCATTGAAAACTATGGAAGATCGGCTATGTTTCTCAAGTTTGATATGCATAAAGCCTTTAATAAGATTAATTGGTCTTTCCTCCAGGCCATCCTGCTGTAGGTGGGTTTTGATAATTTTTTGGTTAATATGATTATGACATGCATTTCCACCATCAGTTTCTTGGTACTAGTCAATGGCAAACCGAAAGGTTTTTTCCAAGCTGGTAGAGGACTGAGACAAGGTGATCCTCTCTCACCTTTCATATATGCCATAATCCCTGATTATAATCTGTCAACTTGCCATGGCTTCTAACTGCATCCATGGTGTTAAAATATCAAATGGTCTTCCCTCTATCTATCTCAATCAGTTTGTGGATGATAATTTTATGATGGGTAAGGCCTCTGTCCATGAGGCCTCAAATTTTAAGGAGGTTCTTAATGACTATGAATAGGTTTCTAGATAGATGGTTAACTTCCATAAAAGTGTTTTCTTTTTCATAAATGTGGAGAATCAGGTTCAAGCCAGATTAGCTCGCATATTGGGTTGTAGAATTAAACATTATCTAGATTCTTATCTGGGTATGCCCCTGATCCATAAGAAGCCTGACCTCACGGTTTGGAAAGCTCTGTTGGATAGAGTCAATAGTAAACTCCCGTCTTGAAAGGATCTCTTACTCTCTCGAGCTGGTAAGATTAAATTGCTCCAAAGCTCCCTTCAAGGTATTCCTATTTATGCGACGTCTCTTTTCATGCTCCCTGCTAAAATTAAGGAAGCCTTAGAGAAAATCCAAAAGAGGTTCCTCTGGATGAGAGCTGGTGAGAAGTTCAAATTTCCTCTTGTGGCATGGGATAAAGTTACTAAACCTAAGCTATGTAGAGGACTGGGGATAAAAAACATTTCTCTTATGAATAAGGCCTTAATTGCCAAGGCTGGCTAGAGGATTGCTGGAGAGGAAGGTCTTTGGGTGTAAATAATAAAGATGAAATATTTACAGAATATAGGCAGAATGGAATCCTTTTTTAACCAAAATAACATCCCTAGAGGGTCTTTTTTCTAGAATTCCTTTTTGGCCTCTAAAGAAATCTTATCCAAAGGTATAATTTTGGAAATTGGCTAGGGCTCTAGAATCAGTTTTTGGTTCGATAATTGGCTTGAGGATTCCCCCTTAGCTAACTTGGATTTCTGGAAAGAAGTTGCTCGGTACTACAAGGAATTTGGAAAATTTTGGATTCGGGACTTTTGGATCTAGGAAGATTCTGTCAGATGGGAAATCATTGAGCCTCCTCTGGATTTTGATGGATACATCCAACCTTTCGGGGTTCTCAACAATAAACTTAAGGCTTTCCACATCCCCATGTTCCAAACCAAGGAGGACTCAATCAAATGGAAAGAACAAGAATCTAGAAATTTCTCGGTTAAATCAACCTACATGTCAAATTTCAAGAATGATTTGCACAAGGACTATTGGGGTAAAATATGGGTGAAGGATCTCACCCCAAAGATTAATATCTCTTTCTGGTTGGCTGCCCAGAATAAAATCGTGACTATGGACAATCTCAAGAAAAGGGGAATGAATATTCCCAATAGATGTTCCTTCTGTAAGAAAGTGGAGGAAAATGTCAACCGTCTCCTCCTTCATTGCTCCTTCTCCCATGCTATCTTTGCTGCTATTCTGAATCTGTTCAATATCCAATGGATCTTGCTCTTGATGATTGAAGATTATTGCTTTCAATGGGAGAGCCCTTTCCATTTTCCTATCTTAACCTGGGCTTGGAATATTGCTCTTCCTCATTTTTTTGGGGTTTATGGAAAGCCAGGAATGATGGTATCTTCTACGATTAGAAAGCTCTTCTCTCAAAAGTTAGAAGAAAAAATTTGATTTCCATAAAGGAAAACATTAAAATATTTAAAGGTAAAGTCAAGAAACCTTTCCCGAACAGTGAGCAGAAAGTTCTTGACAAGTTTGCCCTTAGTGCGGTGGAATTTCACATTCCTAAAAAGAACTGCAGTTGGAATAGGCCTGAGGGAAATGTTGTTAAGTTAAATTTTGATGGAGCCTCAAAAGGGAATCTAGGCTCTACTGGGGGAGGTGGAATTCTAAGGAACAATGAAGGAGATTGGTTGTTTTCTTACACGAGTCCTTTAGGTCGCCAAACCAATAACATGGTGGAAGCTAGAACTCTTCTTTGGGGAGTATTGCTAGCTAAAGAAAAAGGATTCAAGGATAACCAGATCGAAGGTGACTCTCTCCTCTTAATTAATGCCCTCAATAATCGTGGTTCAAATACTTAGGCCATTAGTAATATCCTAAACGATGTGAAGGAAACTTCAATTTTAATTTTTTTTATAGCATTTCTTATAATCATACCTTACATCAAGGGAACAAATGTGTAGATAAGATGGCCAATTATGGAATCAATTGTAATGATTATAAGATATGGTGTAAAGTTGATATATTACCCACAGACATTAATGAGATCATTAGTAGAGATAGAGGGCACTAAGTTTTATAATGTTGGTAGGAACAAGCCCTGTGGCAGTGACAACTTACTTAATATCTTGTTTTTTAAGATTTCTGCTAGTGCGAAAGAAGGTCATTTTTTGAATTTTAGTAGTAAACAGAAGAAGCTCAATCTGGTGAAAATGGGGGGTGATAGGATTAGAGTTGAACCTGCTAGCCAAAGTATTGAAGCTTTTAATCAACCTCTGTGGAATAGGCTTAGGATTGGGGGTTTCAATAATTTCATTGCCAAATTACATGGTCACGACCCCTCCCTATCTAAGGATTTTGGAAAAGCTTGGAAAGAGGATAAGTTTGTTGTCAGAGGGATGGAAATTGAGGTGTCTGAGTCCTCCATCGCACTGGCCACGGACATGAAAATGGACTATCTTAAAACTTTTAAGGATAGAACCTGTAGAGAATAGGAAATTGAGCTATTCTTTGTTGGCAAGGAAAGATGTTCTTTCTTTATGGATGGTATTACCAGGTCATGGATTCCGGGTATATGAAGAGAGGTGTGCCTTCAAATCATTAAGTACATCACTCTGGAGGGAAAATACGGAAAAATCTATACTCACCATTTGACCCTTCTGAACATGTTCCGCCATAAGGTCATGGTGAGCATCTCCTTCTTTCTGTTTATGTCTCTGACTAACTCTTTAATGGATTTCCAGTAGGAGAAAGTGGAGATGCCTCTGTATGAAGGGCTTATTCTTATGATTTTTGAAAATGGGAAACATGCTCTGTCTTGTTCCCTGAAAGAGCAAGTGGATGAGGATGACCTCACTCTTGCAGATTGCCTTACTAAGATGAAGGCTGATAAATGCAAAATTGTGGGGGAGGATTCTTGTAAACAAATGGGTGAGGATGGTCATGGGGAAGCGAGCACTTCGAGAAAAAGAAATCTGGATGGTAATTTAAAGGGTTTCGAGGATTTGAGCAGAAAGGTCCAGTACTTAGAAGGGGTGCTTCATGTGATGGAAGAAACCAATGCTGGTCAAAGGGAAACAATGATGGATGTCATCAATGCTTCCAAGAAAATTATCACTGATTAGGTGAACTCCAAGCAGAAATTTTTGGAGCTGGAGGACCAGGTCAAAATGCTATGAGATTACAACTAATATACTAATCCTAAAGCAATAAGAAATTAACAACTAGGAATCTCTACACAAAATATGGAAGAGTGTCCCATTTCTTTCTTCCTACTATCTACTAAATGAAATTTTAGTATCATGTGTTCAACTATTCAATGAAAGAGCTACTCAACTAGGATCTTTCTGAACCACCAACTATTCTTCAATATCATCTTGATGTGTTTTTGACAGTAGATAACTTCTGGGTAATCTAATTCTCTAGTGTTTTATGTAGGAGCATCAACTAGGAAAGGTGTGTTTCATCAAATTTTGTGTTTCAACATCTTAAGATGGCCTAGATAGGCTTATAAAGGTGTTTAGAGGTATTCAATTCTTTAAAATTTTAAAATTTGGCTTGAGAAGTATTTTCCTACCCAACATTAGATTTAAATATCCTAGATAGGAAATTGGGCATTTTGAGCAATTTTGGTTTGAATGAATAGTCTAGAATGTTTGTATAGGGTGCTTACATCATGTCTAAGTGTCTTGAGCACATAATTATGGGCGGATATGAAAAAAATGTAATATTTTCATCAAAATTCATGTTTCTCCTTTAAGTAATTTGTCTTCTTGAGTCCAAGAGGTACTTTCAACGTAAAATAATAAAAAAATTGATGTCCTTGGTAAATGGAAAAAGTTGGTTAGGGATTATATTTCATTGATAACCGTCTTAAAATAGGATAAAGAGACTCTTATTTGATAAAGGAAGGGAGAGAAAACTTTGTTGTTAGAGGACTATGCAAGAACATGACAGTCAAGAGGATTAATTTGGAATACAAAATAACCTTGAAATATCCATTCATGGATTGTTTATGTAGTGTTCTTAGAGGGTAATATTGCATATTTGATACTTTGGAGAACAAAAAATGTTGTAAAATCATCTCTAGACATAAAAATGCTTATAGAAGAAAAAAACCCCTATTTTGGAGAAGGTAAATCCTTTATTCCACAAAAATTTCATGTTTTTCATTTACACACCTACTTAGGAACGTATGAGAGGTATGCAAAGACCTATATTAGGAGTTTTGGGGTTTGAAAACTTGTGTATTTGTTAAAAGTTCTTTCACCCTTATTAGGCATGTTAAAAACCCTATGAAGGGTTTGATGTTAATTTCATCATTGGTAATCTTGAAAACTGTTTCATTTGCTCAAATCTTCAAGATATATTTTTCTATAAATATATTTCCAGCGTTTTAAAAAATTCAAGACTCTTGGTGATTAGAATTTATGATAGTTTGGGATTAGGAGGCACAAACCTAAAAGGAGACCTAATTACAAAAATGAAGTTAACGATTTCAAGGGTTAGACAATGACATGGGATCTAAAATTTTATAGGAATAACAAAGGCCATAAAGGGTATCTAAAACTATTGGTGGTTTTTCACCATATAGTGTTGGCCTCATAAAAAAAAGGCAATTACACCACATGTAATGGCGGCCTTGCCAAAAACAACAATTTTTCACTAAGCAACATTGGATTTTCCCTTTTTAGTGTTTTGGTTACTACTTGTAGCATATTTTCCAAAATGTAGCATTAGTTATATTCTATGATGAATTTCACAAAGTTTTACAAAATTGGATAAGTCTAAACATGATTTTCTGTGATTGTGGGAGTGATTGGGATTCATAAGTTATGTTTGTTCCGATCCCATGCACTACATATATTAGAGACATTCCATCCACATGCATCAACCATTTTAGAGGATTTAGGTTTATACTATATAGTGTTGATGCCAACTTATGAGAAAATAGGCCACTATTGACAATGTTAGCAGAGAGATGAAATTCAAATACAAGCACATTCCATCTCCTGACAGGGGTTATGAAAGTTACCTTGGTGGATGTGTATAGAATAATTAGACTATAGATTATAGAGGACACCTTTTACTACAACACTACCACCATAGATTATGATATGATATGAGCAATAAGATCTTCCAATTTGCCTAGGCAACCAAGGGCCAACATAGTATTAGATGAATTTTTTTATCAAGATATGATTGAGGAATTTCCTCTTGTACCGATGGCTCTGATTTATTTACAAATACGAGTACCCTATATCTAGCCCCCTTTCTCTATATATGGCAAGTCCCTATCTAATATATGGGCCCATCCCCAATTCCATTAGTGGTATTTTGACACCTGAAAAGAGTAGTTGATACCTAACATCTAGGTACATGGGAGTGATCACAGATAAGGTGGAGCAACAACGTGTTTCTACATGGGGACATCATATCTTGGGGTAGCTCTACATGGATTATTATTTGGTGGTACATAGATAGGGTTAGAGCATTAGAAACACAAATATCTTACAAATATGGGCTTGGGAGGACATTGCAATGGGATGACCATCAGGCCAACTCGAGCCTTTAGAGGATGATGATCTATGGGATTTTGGGTGTATCTGGTTAGGCAGGGGGCGACATGGCTATAGGGAGCTACTATCATACAAAAAATTTATTGATGAGATCATTCCTATAGATATTGTATGGCATGCCAATAACGTATCTCAATGGCTTACACTCTTAAGTATTTCACTCTCAAAGGGTATGAGGCAACGAATAAGAGATGCACATGAAACAACACACAATTTATTGATTTGAAGGGGCTACAATGAGTGTTAAGGTCACACATCCAGAGGGTAGTAATCCCTACACTAGGTCAACCTAGGGTTTCCAAGGTCTGCAGTCAAGATAAAGGAGAGTGCCCTTCTAGGATATCGATTGATGGAGGATATGTATAGATCTATGCGAAGATGAGACATGCATGCACAATCTACACTATGAAAATATAAGTGAAATAAAGGAAAGGAAAGCTAAGGATCTGATCATATAAGAGCACTATGCTAACTAGCACTAATGTACATACAATACTAAGGTAACATAGAGCAATGGGGAATGATAATGAGATAATCTATGTAAAATGACCAAGAGGGTTATATCACTTACTTGTGGGGTGGTCATTGATGCATCTATCTCTCTAGAGAAGCAGTGCAATGAGAGATAATCACTATGGGTGGAGAAGAGGAACACCATTGATGTACTAGACTCATTATATATGACCCAATAATGAAAGAAATCCAATAATCAAGAAAAGTTTCCAATCTGAGTCTTATAAAATGAGCCAAGAGAAAAGTGAGTATATGTGAAGATGGCGCAATAGAGAGTAGATGGCTAGTTCCTGTGATGTTTCTTACTTGTGAATATCTAGGTATGTTGTGTATATATACCCAGTGCCATCGCCCATGGGTGTTGGTGTCAACCAAGTTAAACCTAACACCGACATTGTCACCTATAGGAAATGAAAACATCTTAGGAGACCTAAATTTCAAAAATGGTGCAATGTTTCATAGATCAATAAAGAATAACTGAGAAAGGTTTCAATGATGGAGTTAGATGCAAAAAAGTGTTGGGAGTGCTAGTATGTTAAGACATAAAGGGTAAGGATAACTAATGCAAAAATGACTAAAGCTAGGACCACATAACGATACATATCTCTATGTATTATCTCTAAACTATAATGACCATGTGAATAGCCATACCCTGTTCCCAACATGCCCCTTAAGGCACTCACTCAAGAAATAGATGCATCATTGACCCTTATGTGCACAAAGGAAATTGTTAGTAGAAAAGATATGAAATATTAAGAAGAAAAATTAGGTGTATACATATATCACATGAAGACCATATCTAGCCATGCGAGATTGGCCGAGACATATTTAGAGTTTCTTTATGTGAGTATAGAGTGATATTTAGTCATCTATATAGATTTTGTAGTAGATAGATTTAATCTAGATATGGTCCTCAAATAGTTTGGATACACGTACAGGGTTCCCATAAAACTACACATGTTTACACACGCGACTTGAGAGACATGACTATAGGGTCCCACTATTGATATATGTATAGAAATAGAATATTAGGATATATCTTGGCCATGAAAGTTTGGGACATGTGGAGAGGGATTGTTGATCCTAGGACCACTGACGAGTATTAGGTATGATAGCATCAGTTTCAACCGATTAGGTTGAATATATTGAGGTAGAGACTTGTGAGTATAGCTGAGGCAATGGTTATGGTGCACTAACACCAACATCTAAATGTGACATAGGGCACAATACAAAGGCATCCTATAGTGTATGTGGCTATATTAGTAGGTAGAGGATCAACTAAGGGTTAACAAAATAGATTTGACACAGTGAGAAGGGCCTTAAAATTAGCTAGGATAGGGAACAAAGTAGGTAAAATGAGTAGTGTTGCCACGAGTGTAACTTCTAGGATTGTTGGTGGATGGAGTTGGGCCACACCAATAGTGAGAACATCCCTGTTAGCTAGTTGGGATGTTTGGGGGACATCCCCAAGAGGAGGCGAAGGATGCGGATGAGGGCATGCATGAGTTACCATAACATAACTAGCCCTAAGCAAAACTTTGGTAACCACATCATAGGTAGTTCCCGTCACAGGGGTCAGACCATCAAGTATAACATAGGTTTCATATAAAACAACACAGGTTTTCACCATAAAGATATCAGCTCACGAGGATGAGATAATAGGTATAGTTGGCTATGCTCACAATATAGATAGAGATGCAAAGATTGCATGATTGGCTTATGAGGCTAGCCAAATTTGTGTTGCCCTAAGTCATATGACCACAGAGCGAGACACAATGATATAAAAGTATGATGTGATGAGAATTGAGAGGGATAGTCACACTAAAAATCATGATGCCCTATGTTAAGGGAGGGATGGTGTCATAGTGGAGTGAGATACATCCTGCACAGAGACATATATTACTAGAGTAGTGGAAAACAACCTGCGTAGAGAGTGAGATGTATGTCAAGTAGCATCCGGAGCTTAGGGTATAACCGAGATGTTAGATCATATCAAATGATTATAGGGATGGCCACATATTATAGGAGTTCGTACGTTATGGTGATTCCAACATATTAGAGTGTTACAAGCTGTTCTAAGAGATTAAGAGCAATCCAGTCATAGAGACCATCAATGTCATCGAGATCATGAACCTTAGTTGGTATGCCATTAATGATGGGAACACTAGGATCATCAGCCTAGGAACTAGGAGGAGGATCGAGGTGATGCTTATAGTCACTAGGGTCATATGACAGTTTAGCACAAGGGGAGAGTTGTGCTGAGAACTGACTCAACTAGATCTAGTATTTTTGGTTGCACTTATTATGAGATGTATCATATGGTTTTGAGATTGTATTTTGTAAACTTGAGTTCCTTTTGGTATCCCCACATATATAGAGATAATGATTTTTGTATTTTTGTCTGTGTAATGTCTGAGTTTGATTATGATGTTTTTAAATTGATTATCTCATGATAGATTATTATGATGTTTGGATGGATGTGATGATAGATAGATGAGTAGATTAGATGACGATGTTATATATTTTTTTTATATCCTAAATATGATCTAGTTGCATTGGTTTTTCTTGATTTTACATGTTGGACGAGTTAGGAACATTTTCCCAATGCTGATGTTGGGGATTCAAACCTGGTATAACTATCAAATGTTTTAATTGATGGATTATGGTTTTTTACATCACGTACCTATTTTGTCTTGGTAGAGTAGAGTGATTATGTAAAATATGAAATATTGTGCCTAATCTGATGTTATAGTAACAATAAATAAATGATGCAATGAAATACAAAAATATATCAAAGCAAACTAAGCAATAAATAATAAAACCTTAATCTGCAAAGAAGGGTAAGATGCCTTAGCTGATTCATCAAGTTTTTGAAAGTGCACAGGGTTGGAAAATAGAGAAACATGAAGCAGAGAGGGATAAGGGTGGTCGTGGGTGCCTTAGGCCTATTTCTGGGTGCCTGGGTATGCAGAAATTCTTAGAAACTTGAATTCTTAGGGTCCTAAGATGTTCGGGTTTGGGGACTTAGCCACATTTTAAGGCGATATCACAGGAGAAACACGTGAGGGCCCGAGTAGGCATGATGAATGGATAAGGTGACAGCCTGGAGCCTTGGAGGTCAAGAAAAGAATATTCCATATAGGGAATATTCCCAGGAGGATCATTATAGTTAGTGGAGGCCTTTGCAAGCTGACATAAGCACTCGATCATGGAGGACCACACTTCTACTTGGAATGCGATCTGCTCATGGGTGAAACTATGACGGTGAATCTAGATTCTATTTAAGGGAGTGCTTGGGTCCAAAATAAACAAGAAATGGAGAGGAAACGAAGTGCTGCAAGAATGTTATTACTTAGGCATATATGTATGCGCTCGGGTTTGAACAAGGGTTGTAATGGGAAAGATATCTAGGATCTATGTTCAGAGTAGCTTTGTATGGTTGGAATGTTATTTCATGATGTATATGGCTTGAGATGACCCTGTTTGATTTATTATGGATACTATAAATGGATTTAATCAATATATGGAGCTTTATCTTGTATATTTGTGTTTGTGGACTAAACCCTGGTGTGTTCTCAGGTTTTTATGGATCGGATCTAGTTTCTTTTGCTTAATACAATGTTTATTTTCATTGATGATACATATGTGCCTGATTTTGGTATTTGTAATTTCTATTCTTAATCGAATGCATATGTTTCTTCCCTTGAAACCCATCCCCCATTATGTTTTTGTGATGTTTATGTTTATCTCATGAAGCATTCCTGCTTAGATCTAGATCCACTACCTCTGTGTTAGATTAAATGAATGTGTTTTTGTTCTGAAAACCTTTCCTCCATTAATGTCTGAATATTCTCACAAGGCTCATATAAAGGAGGGTCTCGGCACCTACGTGTGCCTCATTTGAGCACTCAGTACTTGGGTGATAGACTGGCATGCTTAGGGTTGAATAAAAATTAGAGGATAGAGGTGAATGCAACTACATTTTGGTTCCATTTCATCGAAATCATTTGAATCCATTATGATAATGATGTTTGATGATAAAGCATCTGACCTTGGATAGCATCAAGACCTAGCTTAAGATCATAAAGGATGAGTTTTCTCAAAATTTTAGTACTGGATCTGAGTTTTATGCATGTAAATGGGTGGAGGAGAGCATGTATCATGAGCTCTATGAGACATTGTTGTGTTATTTCCCTGTATAGTTGTATGAATGACTCTTAGCATATGCTTCAAGGACGATTTGGTACTATAGACCTCATATTTGGACCCAGGAGGAATATTAATGTTTGTAAGATGTTGATCTAACCTAGACTCATGTTTTTGATCACTAGTGGAAAGGTGTGTTGACTAGTTACACATTGGAGTACATAATATTAACTTATTCTTTTTTGGAGGTTGTTGAGTTTAAGTTCTTGCAAGAACCCAGAGGATCTTTCTTGCATGATTTTCCCTTAGCCATCAAGTTCCTGATTATTACTTTGAGTTTGGAAGTGTTTCCTATGGCTGGCTAAACTCTCGTTAGGTGCAAGGCATGGAAGCTGGTGTGCAAGAGATGACAAACCTTGCAGCGAAGGAAAAGAGAGGAGAGACTACTCAAGTAAAATGAAGTGTGAGAAAGGGATTTGGTAAGACAATGTGAAGTTTCTATTGTAATGGACTTATGGAGACAGATGTTGCGAGAAGGATTTGAGGTTAGCATGGAGGGATGGGACCTGAGTAGTATGTGCTACCCCATCTTGGCAAGTGCGAAAGAGAAACCCACTCGGCTTTTTGTGAGAGCTCATCATATGAAAAAGGAGGAGATCCATAGGTGCGCATCTTGGCCCACTAGGTGATCAAACACTGACACTTAGTTTTCCAGTATCTGAGACAAGTATTTCTAGTTTAGTTGGTGTTGATGAGCAGATAACATCAGGTAGATATCATTATACATTACACCCATCTATGGCATGTAAACATTTCTAGTGTTTGGAGGTATTTTTTCTGGCACATCATTTGGGCAAGGTGTGGGTTCACAAGGCTTGGGTATCGCATCTGGAAGTGGTGTGGGAAACACATCTGGGAGTGGTTCGGTATCATAGACTATCAGCACACAATTTAGCACGACGGTGGGAACATAGAGTGCAACTGCTTTAGGACCCTTACCTGTGACAGGAGGAGGATCTGGAGGATCCAAAGGGATAAGAGCTGGTGGGTCTAGTAGTGCTAGTGGTGGAGGAAATTTAGGAGGAGGTCAAGGTTCTAGATCTGGTGGGCAAGGGCCACAACAACCTCAACAAGTGTTTTTTGAGATGTCCTTGCATTTTCCTGATTACAAGGGTGTGGAATACACTGCAGAGCATGTACACAAGTGTAAGTTGCTATGACGCACGAAGGGCATCACTACCCCAGAGTAGAAGGCAAGTCAATTTACAACCACATTACAAGGGCACATGTATAGATGGTACTAGAAATATGATCCACACCAGATGGTGGTGGACTATATTGCACTATGTGATGCGTTTCTGGTAGAGTTCCACATTCTTGAGTTTGAACAGAAGAGCATCAATGCTCTGAAGGAGATCCAACAAGGAATGATGGAAAGCGTGTGAGAGTATGATATGTATTTTAAGACTCTCGTGTCAAAGTTATCATATGATATCCATCCTTCACAACATGCTCAATGGTTCGTCAGAGGGTTGAGAACACATTTCCAGCGAGTGCTTTCACATAAGACCTTCACAGATCCACACGAGGCCTTGGAAGATGTCTTGTGTATTGAGGTCGTTACGAGTATTGATACTAGAGTGAGCCTATTTATTGAAGCACATATTACTATCATGGCAAAGTAGCTTGAAAAATTATCTATGAACTCAGCTCATGAGACTCGCAGTGGGATTTGGTGCACATGGATTGTGAAGTAGAGGGGCACACGAAGGATATTTTCCCTGAAAGACGGTGCACACCATGTCAATAGACTGTGATATTTTCCATGGAGATCATGATGTAAATAGATGCCCATTTTTAACGCATGCAATCTATAAGAATGTGTCTTGTTATTGCAAGATTTACACCTCTACTACTCATGACACCAAGGATTATAGATTGATAGACCAAATCCATGATGCCATTGATCTCAGTGTGTGCCAGACCAGTATTGCAAGTAGCTCCAAGGATGATGGTCGTCATTATGAAGGGCACACAGATGGAGGAGACCATGGAAGAGGATTTCAGGGAGGATTCAGAGGCTATGGAAATCACGGTGGGGGAATAAGTGAATTTCCTCGTAGAACCTGTTATAATTGTGGATCGACTAAACATTACAAGAATCAGTGTCCATAATTATTGCAATGCTCATGGTGTGGAAAGAAGTACAAGTATGAAGAGTTCTCGGAGTTGTTTGATCATATGAGCAAGAACCAGAAAAAGGACAAAGGTGCGGGAATGGTGAGTGTAAAGAGAACCAACCCACAATGAATGTCAAGGGTAGTCCATAACTCTGAGTTAGAGCCTATTTTGGTCACTACATGCACTGAGGCTCCACGTGCCCGAGAGGAACCAAAGTAGAGGCCTCTTATCACAAGAGAAGAAGTGATACATGGGAAATATCCTAATCCTACCCACCAGAAGGAGGTGTACCAAGAAACCATGGAGGTGATTAGGAGTTTGTAAGGAGAAATCTAGTGTCTGAAGGAGCAATCGTGCTAGTTGGAGAAGAAGAAGAGCACTGAGGTTCCTTAGTAGGATATGGATGAGGTTAGGGAAATGTGTCAGATGTTATGACAGGAGAAGATTATTCCTCTGTTGGGAGAATGGCTGAGGGAAAAGGTACCACGTGCTGGAGGGGGGTGTGAGAGACAAGTCCTACATGCTAACCTACCTCCTCATAACATTTATTATAATAAGGAGATCACACTAAATGCATTTGTTGATGGTGGCTCCTGAGTAATATATTAATTTACACAGGTGCAAACGTTAATTTCCTTACTCTAGATGCATGGAATCAAATGGTAAGTCCCCCATTGCAGTCATCTTTGAATGTGTTGTACATGACTAACAGGAAAAAGGCCATGCCTCTAGGGGTGTTGAAAGATGCATCCATAACTATTCAAGGGGTAAATTTTACTAGGGACTTTGAGGTTCTAGAGCTTACTGAGGCTGATAGTTTCCCAACATTACTTGGGCACCCTTGTTGCTATGTAAACAATGTTGACCTACGTTTCAATAAGGGCTACATCAGTTTTGAGAACAAGGAGAAGTGCATGGTCATTCCACTAACTTATGGATGGTATGTGCCTTATGTGAAACCATTGGGTGAAGAATAATTAAACAATATATATGTGTGCACCATTAGGGACCCAAAGTTTGTTCAGCCATTAAAGGAAGAGGTCATTCAGTGGGATGATGATCAGTCTATAAGTGATATGACCATATTTTCTTGTGATAATTGGGCACATGGGACATACAAGTTGTTTGGAAGGCATCTAAAGGATACTGGGACAAGAGTTTTCAAAACATGCTCAGTTAGGTGCTTGGGAGGAAGGAAGTTACCACTATACACTGGGGAGGGAAACCCTTATGTCTTTTTGTGAGAAATGGAGATCCAGTGGAAGTTTCAAGTGGAGAGAAGGAATATTCTTACCTATACTTTGTGTGGAATGATGGCACGATGGTGGGAAATGCATCAAGATAATCTTCTAGAATGGCATGAAGTGAGAATTACACTCTCTGTTAGGTTTCTCTGAAGAAATGCACCATCTCAAATATGTGACTATGATGGAAAGGGACCTGCCTCATACCATGTTCGTGAGTGTGAGAAGACTTGGATGGGAGGTGTGGAAGCTTACCCCCTTCCCTATGGGTTCATAAGTTTTACTCCACCTTGCAGGGTTGTGCATGCACTTGGTACATCCATTCAGAATTATGACACCAAATGGATAATTGGTAGGAGATGAAGATGGATATCATCCAGACCTTTGAGTATCAATCCCCTAATTAATCGGTGAATGAGGAATTATAGGTGGTCAAGAGCCTTACATTGGAAGATTTTGCAATGACTAAGGGCCAAATATTGGAGATTATAGGTGAACCCGAGTTGGTGGCACACTTTGCTGAAGAAGAAGAGGAAAAATAAGTTCAACTTGATTGCACCTACATGAAGAAGGAGAAATGTAAGTTGGTGTACCTAGTGGATGGCAAGGAGATGGAGAGTTTGAATGGTGAGCATTCAGAAGGAATGCATGAGATCTTGGATAAGGTAAGATGAGAAAGCATGCGTTCCTATCATGGACCCTTGAATACAAAGAAGTTTAACATTTGGTACTGAAGTAGAGCCCAAGGAAGTTGTTATTGGAGACTACTAGACAAACCAAGAGGTTTTGAAAGTGGTTTAACTACTGTGTGATTCATAAGATTTTTTCATACATAGGTACCATGAGTTAAAAGGGGTTCATCCTTAATTGAGTGAAATGAAAATCAAGTTGAAAGAAGGTGCACGCCCCATCAGGAAATGGCCCTACAGAATGAATCTGAATTTGTGTGTGAAGGTTAAGGAGGAACTTGACAAGATGATAGAGTGAGGAATTATTAAGGCTATTGAGGAATCCGAGTGGGTAAGTCCCATGGTCATTAGTATAAAAAAGGATGGAAGAATAAGGATATGTGTAGACTATAGGGATCTCAATGTTGCATGGGTCATAGACCCTTTCCCAACCCCATTTACTGAAGATATTCTAGAAGGTGGAGCTGGGAAAGAGATCTATTCTTTTATCGATGGATTCTCAGGTTATCACCAGGTGAGAATTGTGAAGGAGGACTACGAAAAAATGACTTTCATCACTGAGTGGGGAAGTTTTGCTTATACGTTCATGCCTTTTGGATTGAAGAACGCGCCTACCATGTTTTTGCACATTTTTGTGTAGGTCTTTCAAGACTTCATCCATAAGTTTTTGCAAGTCTACCTGGATGACTTGATGGTTTACGGGTTAGTCAAGGATCATTGTGACAACCCGAGGCTGATGTTTGAAAGGTGTAGGTAGTTGAGCATCTCCATGAATATTAAGAAGTGTGTTTTTGTCACTCCTTCTGGCATGTTATTGGGACACATCATTTGTAAAGAAGGTTTATTGGTATATCACGCAAAAGTTGTTGTTATAGTAAGATTAGAGCTGCCTACTAGTCAAAGTGCGGTGCATGGGTTCTTAGGACATACGGGATACTACACATACGGGATATTATAGGAAGTTCATTAAAGAATATGCCAAGATTTCTGTGCCCCTGAAAGAGTTATTGAAACACAAGAGTAAGTTCCATTATGGAGAGGTGAAACAGATGGAATTTGACATGTTAAAAGAAAATCTTACCACCGTGCCCATTCTACACTTTCCTTCTTAGGATAATCCATTTCATGTACATGTTGATGCATCTGGTATGGTGATTGGAGTGGTCATAACACAACCTGGAGAGGGAATTATTGACCATCCCTTGTGCTTTCCTAGTAGGAATCTTACTCCAACAGAACAAAATTATACCACCACGGAGTGCAAGGAACTATCAATGATCTATACACTGCACAAATTCAGACAATACTTGGTTGTAACACCATTTATTTTCTACATAGACCACATGACATTAAAGTACTTAGTGAAAAAACCTGTTTTGCAAGGGCACATATGCTGGTGGGTCCTATTATTTCAGGAGTTTGAGTTTATAGTTGTGGTGAAACCAAGGAAAAGTAATTTGGGACTTGATCATTTGTTAAGGATAACTTTAGGTAAGGACGCGTAGAGCATCAAGGATACGATGTCAGATGTAAAGTTATTCAGGTTATAGCATGCCCTCTGACTTGGAAGATATTGTATTGTTCCTATGAATGGGTGAGGCCCCAGAAGGGATGAAGGCATTAGAAAGGAAATAGTTAGCCATATGTGCCACACCCTATATGTTAATTGGTGGAGACTTATACAAGCTACGTAATGATGAGGTTTTACGTCGGTGTGTGTTAGAGCATGAGTGCACTGTAATCATGGAGGAGGCTCATGGTGGATTTACAGGAGGCCACTATGCGGGAAATGAAACCACACGCAAGATCCTTTTGGCTAGTCTTTGGTGGGAAATGGTTTACAAGGACTGTATCGAGTATTGCAAGGTCTGTGATCACTACCAATGCCTTGGTAAACTAGGGAAGAGAGATGAGATGCCATTAAGGCCTATCACCAGTGCATATTCATTCGAGAAATGGGAAATTGACTTTGTAGGCCCTATTACCCCAGTCAGACGAAGGACAAGTTCATGCTATATCATTATATGCACATACTATCTTAGATGGTGGGTAGAAGTGGTGCCTATAAAGGATTGCATGTTGATGACAATAGCTAGATTCTTATGGGAGAACATAATCAACAAGTATGGATGCTCGCTGAGCTTAACAAGTGATAGGGGTGCATATTTTTTAAATGAGACAATGTGAATCTTGTTGGCAAATTTCATGTCAGTTCATAAAAAAACCACCCCTTATCACCCACAAGCTAATGGGACAACATAAGGTTAAAAAAATCTTGAGTCACATGTTGACCAAGATTTGTGATGTTGGCAGACAAGATTGGGATGACAAATATATAGTCGTGTTATGGTCATATCAGATTACCTATAAAAGATTAAACAAGGACACACCTTTTCAAATGGTGTTTGGCACAAAGGCTGTGTTACTTGTTGAATTCATGTTACCATCACTACGTATTGTGCACACAAGAGGTCTAGCTAATGAACAAGAACTTGAGGAAAGAATTGACAAGTTAATGTAGTTGGATAAAAGATGTACAATAGCTCGATAGAGCCAAAAAATGGAAAAGGCCAGGTAGAAGGCATGACATGATGGACACATCAAGAATAAGCAGTTTGAGGTGGGGCATATGGTCTTGTTGTATGATTTTATGTTTTTACGCCACCTAGGAAAGCTCAAGGTACATTGGTTGGGCCCATACATGATCACTTGCATACTTGATTCAAGCACTTGCTAGCTACAAGTGCTGGATGGGACAAGGTTCCCCGGTTTCTTTAACGGGAGTAGGCTGAAGCCCTACTATAAATAAGTCTTCTTAGGGTTTGTAAATAAGGTAGTATTGCTAGTTAGCTTAGGATTTCCCTTAAATACAATTTCCTTTCTTTGTGTTTCCCTTTTTTTTGATTTGTTTTGTCTTTTTTGGCACATTTTTGCACCTATAGCCTGTTACTTTTGAAATAATTTTTATGCACAGAGGACCACACATCTAATTAGTGTGGGGTTAACGGTTTCAAATAAGAGTAGTGGTAAGGAGAAGTATTGGTATTAATGTGCGTAGGTGGCCAAACTAAATCAAAAGTGTGTAGGTTCAGAAAAGTGTGCGTAAAAAAGGTGATCATAAGAGAAGATTGGTGTTAAAAGACTTTTAGAAAACCATGTACAGGGATAGAAAGAGCAGGAGCAACATGAGGTAGGAAAAGGTAAGAACTTGGTAAAGGACGTAGAGGTTGACATACTTCGGCATGGGGAGTGCACACAAGTTAGTCTGCTGTCAAAGAAGTCTTGCGTACCAGAAGGTTGCGGAAAATTTTCGCGTGAAATTACAAGTGGAGGGAAAGCATTGGAAAAAAATGCGTGGAGGGATGTCCTTAGAAAAAGTTGAATTTAATACATTCGTATGTGGTATGTGGCATCGGAGTTTGTGTAGGAAAGATAACAAGCTATAAATAGAAGGTCAAGGATGAGTTATTTATTTACCTTGTGTTTTGTGTTGAAGAGCTCTTACAAACTACGACGTCCTTGCAAAGAGAAAAAATGTGGAGATTTACGTGCGTAGCAAAAGATTCAACATATATTTTAACTAGAGTGGAGAGGGAGTACATGAGCATGGGTGGAGAAGTGTGTTTAGTTGATTACCACGGGTGTTACATCATCTTGTGGAAGGAATGCTCTCCAGTTTGGGGTTTAAAAAGCTAGGGCACATGTTTTCAAGGAGATTTCATAGTTAAAGAGCCAAGGGTTTGAGTAGTGGTGAAACTAAATGCAAGGATGGAATTACAGAGGTATGAGGAAAAGAGAAATGGAAGAAAGGAAGGGATTGAACACCTCACGAAAGATGGGCAAAGGTAAGGGCAAGGAAAAACCATCCATTTTGACCAACTTTAATGAAGAGTGCTATGCAGAGAGGCAGTACCCAGATGGTGTGTTGTTAGGGAAGGAATGGGTGTCTCACATACACAAGATGGCCATGAGAGACTATAACCATCAACCGAGCACCACCGAGAAGGAAATGGGTTTGGAGTTGGTTCGCCCGATGGGAGAGAGGACCAAGGATGGAAAACCTGTGTATGATGACGAGGTGCAGACAAAGATGGAGAAGGTTGGACTCTTGCAACTCTATGAGTTTCCCTACTTTGGGAATCCTGAAAGGCTATAGCTATGGCTCACATGTGCCTGAGGATCACTTCTATTTTTTAGGATGAATAATACACATAACTCCTTAGTTGATTTCCAAGTACACTAGCATTATTTGCAAAGGAGAGATGTTAGATGGTGGCTTAGGAAACAAGGAGGCCATTAAGAAGATGGTTGTGTCATATGAGTATAAGAAGGGTTCACACTATTTTGATATCTCCATGATCGTCGATCCTGTCATGGGGATGGCCATGCACTTGGTCACAAAGTTGAATGGGCAAGAGAGGTGGACACACATAAAAAAGATTTGGTTTAACGTTTGCCGTAAGATCTCAGAGGGAACAATCTACAACCTTTCAAATTTTATTACAGAGGATATCATAGATGCCATGCATGATGGGGACAAGATTATGTATAGTAATGTCCTACTCACCATTTTGTTTTTAGGAATTGGAGTGCCTGATGGGCCATATAAATTTGTTTGGGAGTACCCGGATGAGGACCCTTCCCCTGCTAAAATATTTGAAAAATACATGTGTGACATGATGACGACTGCTCATATGGTGCGCTTGGAAAAGTGGTACAAAAGATGGATGGAGAGGTTGAGTTTGCTGTGTCTCAACACTTTTGTATCAACAAGTTTTCTTTGACTGATGGCACCAAGAGCCCTTGGTGTAAGTTGCCCTTCTCTTTTATAATGCAATACTTCCAAAATGCAGTCAACAAGTTTAAAGAAGTGAAGAAACTTATATTTGATCTAAGTGTAATAGATCAAGTCTACCACGAGTTGCGCTGGATGTTGGTGTATCCCAAGAAGTGTGCTTATGTAGAGAAGTACGACTCATATTACGTAGATATGCTGAAACTAGTGACATTGCCTATTGTAGGGAGAATGGTAGCAAGGGTGTATGTACGTCTAAGGCCCAAGTTCGAAAATGGTTCCTATGTTGAGGGTGACATATCCATCCTAGAAGACCCCATCGGAAGGAAGAAAGTGGTAATAAAGAAGAGAGAACGTGAGGAGACTCCAGTAGAAAAGGTCTTGAGCACACATATAGTTCAAACTATGGGGACATAGGAATCCGATGCAGGCATGAGCACTTACTCTCACAAGAAGAAGTATCATGTTAAGGAAAATATACTAGAAGAAGAAGAGTCTCTCATGTTAGAAGAGTCACCAGTGAAGAAGAAGGAAAAAGTGGTGCAATGCTCGGAATCTAAGGAGACAAAGAGCATGAAGGGCGATGATTCTGAGGAGGATGAAGAGCACAATGAAGGTAAGAGTCCCCCTATTCATAATGTGCGTAGATCTAATGAAGAGTAGGATGATTATGAAGAAGATGCTCATAATATGGGAGCTAGTGAGGAAGAGGTGGGCACAAATGCTCAGAATACCCCACCCTTGGTCGGATAATAATTGGAAGAAATGGTGGAAAGATAAGTGGCTGACATCATCTAGAACTTGGTGGAGCAAGAGGTAGAACACAACGTCAACACAGTGCTTAAAGAAATAGAGGAGAGCCCAAGTGTAGGGAAAGAGTATGAGAGCATTGGAAAAGACCCCAACTTAGCAGTAAGCTTCTCGAAGGTAGCACACACAAGTGGAAATGGCGTTGTAGCGCCACAAGAACACACCAGAACTTATATTAATGATCCAAATAAGGTATTGCGCATGCATTTCCAAAGTATAGTTCCCATAGACCAACTCCTTGCCTGGTTGTTTTTTGATGAAGAGAGTGCATACCCACACATAAGGAAAATGCTATCCTGGAATTTTGAGTCTCACATTGATGAGCCCGAATGTGAGGTTGATAGTGGTGCATTGATGAAGACACTAGGTATAGAAGGAGTAAACCCTCTTGTAAATTCCCAACAACTGTTAGATGAGCAAGTTTACAACATGCTCAACAAAGTGTTGGTGGAGGTGGAAGCAAGACTCTTTGGTAGAAATGATAGAATATGAGTTTTAGAGGCTGAGCTTGAGAAAAAGAATGAGGAGATCATTAAGAGTGATATGGAGATAAAACTAAAGGAATTGATCAGTGCGTAGTTAAGGTGTGAGTTGAGGGATGAGAAGGTGAAGGTACGTGAGGTTTACAAAAAGATAAAGGTTATTTCTAATATCATTATCTTAAAGCACCCAGACTTGACCCCTGCTAAACAGAAGTACAAGTCGACCATGCATTACTTAGAAGACTTGATGTGCATACTCACCATAGAGTGGTGATCACTTACATTGGAGTCAGTAGAAGAGGTGATGGCACACCAGAAAGAAGAAGAAAATTTGAAGATTGGGGAGAAAATAAATCGGTACTTTGAGCTATTAGGCACAGTGAAGACCATGACACAAATGGCCAAAGTTGTATATGACAATTGTGGTGACAAAGATAGAGCAACAAACATATTGGTTGCTAGCCACGAGGTAGATCTGAAGGAGTTTAAAGAGAAAAACAAGGGCAATAGGGTAGAGAGAGATAAGATCTTGGTAGAGGTTGAGAAAAAATGAGAGGGAGTCGTGACCTTGAGGGTCTTGATTAAAAATAAGATGAAGGAGTTGTACCCCAAAGTCATTCACATAATGGATGCACTAGGAAACCTTAGCAAGCAGAAGGAAAACATGGGAGATACGCTAAAGGCTAAGGGGGATGAGCTAGGCTTTGATGAGGTTAACGTGCTGGTGGGTGATTTACTTCAACAGGTGCAGAGTGAGGTAGATGCTTGGGATAAAATTGAAGCATCCATGAAGAGATATTTCCCCCTCCTCATGCAGCAGTTGGAGGATCCTACTATTCTTCCATTCTTTATGCAATTGCAGATCATTTCATTTCTCCCATTCTTTGGTGATGGAGCAGAGTGTTTTCTAGGATAGATAACATGCGTAGTGTGGGGTAATGCTGGGCCTTGAATTGACTAATTCCTAAGGTATAAGGCACATGTGTGTAAGGCAAGCAAGAAGAAAGGTGTTGAAGGAAAGGCACGTGGGAGCAAAAGAGGGTTTGGGGACTTAGCCGCATTTCGAAGGTGGTAACACAGGAGAAACACGTGAGGAATCGAGTAGGCATGATGAATAGATAAAGTGCCATCCATGAGCCTTGGAGGTCAAGAAAATAATATTCCATGTAGGGAATATTCACAGGAGGATCATTACAGTTAGTGGAGGCCTTTTTCAAGCTGACACAAGCACTCGATCATGGAGGACCACACTTCCACTTGGCATGCGATCTACTTATGGGTAAAGCTATGGTGGTGAAACTAGATTCTATTTAAGGGAGTGCTTGGGTCTGAAATAAAGAGAGTTGGAGAGGCAATAAAGTGTTGCAAGAATGTCGCTCTTAGGCATAGATGTATGCGCTCGGGTCAGAATAAGGGTTGTAATGGGAGAGCAAGCTAGGATCTCTGTTCAGAGTAATTTTGTAGGGTTGGAATATTATTTCATGATCTATATGGTATGAGATGACCATGTTTGATGTAATATGGCTACTACAAATGAATTAAATCAATATATGGAGCTTTGTTTTGCATCTTTATGTCTATGGACTAAACCATAGTATGTTTTCATGTTGATATGAATCAGATCTAGTTTCTTTTGCTTAATACAATGTTTATTTCCATTGATGATACATCTGTGCTTGAGTCTGGTATCTATCATTTCTATTATTGAGTTAATGCATATGTTTCTGCCCCTGCAATCCATCTTCCTTTATGCTGTTGTGAAGCATATGCTCATCTCATAAAGCATTTATGTTTAGAACTCAATGCACTACCTTTGTGTTAGATTAAATGCACATGTTCTTATTTTGCAAGCCTTTCCTCCATTAATGGCAGAAAATTCTCATGAGACTCACATAAAAGAGGGGATCATTACCCGAGTGCACCTTGGGTGAGCACCCAACACTTGGGTGATACGCAGGCATGTTTGGGGTTAAATATAGATTAGAGGATAGAGGCAAACGAGACTATAAAAACCCTCAAATAGACATCAAATCCTTAAAACAAATATGTAAAATCAGGGGTCCGACTATCCTGAGGTTCCACAATGATGGACTTACAACTAAGTGCTATACTACATCTGAGACTCAATGTAGTTTTGTGTGTATGTGTGTAAAATTGTGCCCTAGGTTGCTCTTGTGCCAGTTGCATGTGGATAATGAGAAAGTAGATAGATGTAGAATGTAATAAATGTGTGTATGGAATAGAATGAACTTCCCTCTTATGAAGTGTGATGTAGAAACCCTGCCCTTGTGTCCCTTGTGTTGGAGCTAGATGGATGCAATGGATCTCTTAAATGCCTTAATAAATGTAACCTTAGGTGGTGATAACTAATGCTTAGTGCTTTGTCCTTTATTATGATCATACAACTTTATATTTATATGATTTCTTCATTTGAATTTTGTAATTAACCTCAAAAAGGTCGACCACCAAAAATATAAGATGCTCAAACGACTTTAAAGGACCTCAAAATTGTGAGTAAAGTAAAAAAAGGATAGGGGCACCCAAAGGGGACAAGGGCACCTGGAGCTGATGTCTTGGTTGGGCACTGGTGTCCATGATGACCAATGTTAAAGACTAAAAATTTAGACTAAGAAAGTAAGGGTGTAAGACTAAAAGTAATAACAAAAAACAAACAAAGGTGGCTAAAGACATGGGTTAATTAATATTGTTCTTGTTTAGTAATCATATAGATAGTAGTATGTAATCAAGACTAGATAATTACCCAAAGTGTGTGACTTTGTGTCTACATTTTCCCCCACTTTATATTAGTGAGCGGAAAGCTCGATAACATAAAGTAGATTGAGATGTGTACCTAGTATCCATGTCGATTGATGTAGAAACTTTGCCGAAGGACTAGACAAATTGTGGAGTGATAAAAAATGTGAAGGGTGGATACTAAGGAGGAAAAAGTGTAAAAAGTAATGAAAGTGAACCTAGGGTGGAAATGCATGTGTAGATGTCGTAATGTACTTGCTGCCGTTGTGGATACTGATGTGTGTGATGTTGTTGATGATGTTGATGTTGACTATCACTTCCCATACGGACGGACCTGCAAAAGAGAAGCTGACAAGTAGTCAAATACGCATGTATATGTGTAAAAATAATGTAAAATGAAAAATGTGAAAAAGGAACATGTGCACCTGATCCGTGATGAGGAAAAGAGTGTAGAAAGGATCATGTAGATGATGTCAATGCATGAGTTTTCAAGAGATCTCTCACAAATGTAATAGAAGAAGTGTAGGGAGAACTGTCTGGTGTCATCCGCATAACTTTAATTACTTCCCGCTGTGTAGAACACCACTGTAAATGGTGTGTATAAACGCATGTTAAGGACTATCTACCCTATAAAAGTAACTATGTATAGAGTTATGTAGACTATTCTGAACTAGTAATTGTTGTGTAACTGACCCTTGGTCTCAGGCATCAAGGAAAGACAGCTATATTTCCCCCTTGTTTCAGCCATCCAAGAAAGGTCACTATGTTAAGGACCTAGTTTGATTTTGAGCCTTGTCCAAAACTGAAAACTATTTTATACCGCTACCATGCATTATGGGGTGACTAATTCACCCATATGATGCCCCCCTCATTTGGGGTCCATGCAAAGTTGCTGAAGGAGCATACGACCCAAAAAAGGACCAACCGCTGTGTTGAAATTGTGTCCTGCATGGGCAAGAGAATGTGTTTGGTAAAAACCAAGGCACACACAAACAAGTGTTTAGGAAAATAAGTGTTAGTAGAAGCAAAGATAAACACTCATGTAAAAGATGAAATGTAAGCTATGCAGACAATGTGTAAGTTAAGACGTAAGAAGATAATGTAGACCGTAAAATGTTGGTTGCAAACATGGGACACCACTCAAGATGTTGTAAGACAATCAAGGCCATAATAGATGCAAACAGACAAGCGTGCACACAAGAAAAAGGGAAAATCCTGCAAACAATATCATACAATGAAAAATAATGTAACAAATAATCATAGAAACAAGTAGCCCTGCATAAAAAAATGCTCATGTTAGAAAGATAAAAAGTATGTTAAAGCATGTCTAATCTGAGAAACTAGTGTGCTATGAAACACAATGAAACAATAACACCTGCAACATATGAAAGAGGATGCCCCCAGGAGCTGCTCTGGGACTGGTACTAGGTATTACGCTAAACATCTATGCTATGTGTAATGTATTTGTATAATCTGGGATCATAACTAGAAAGCAAGTGAACACACATGTGTGTATGGAAAGATAATGGCATACAAGATATCTAGCATGTGTAGTAAGATGAACATGTAACAAGTAAATGTAAGCAAGAGTAAATGCAACCAAGATATGCATTATGTTATGGATTAGGTGGAATGGAATGTAGTGTGAATGATAGGAGCAACGTGCCCCCACGAGTGGGTGTGTATGTATGTAACGAGGTTCATTTATGTATGCCCCCTCAGCATTCAAGAATGAACCATAAATGGGAGTGCATCATTGGGAAATGGTCTGAATGATGCATGCAGAAGATAGATGGTGATTGTAAGATGTCATGTAAGGTGTCAGATTGAATGCAACAAAGTAAAATTGATGAGATAGTAGAATGTGTGATGATTTATCCTAAAGCTTATATGACTAAATGTGTGAGGAAAAAGCATGATGATGTAGCACAAGACATATCTGGAAATGTGGATGGAAATGATAGAAATCTTGATGATGTAGCCCAAGGTGTACATGAAATGTATAGATGAAAGTGATAGGAAGCATGCTGATGTATCCCAAAGCATATATCATGAAAGGTGGATGGAAATGATAGACTTCGTGATGATGTATCCTAGGGCATATATCACGATATGTATAGATAAGGTGGTGTCAAAAAATGTTGCATAGTGCGATAAAAAGGATTTATTGATTGGTTGTGAAGATCAAAGTGTAGAATGATGCTGGTGTGATGATGTGAGGTTCACTTTTGAATGAGACCCTCAGCAGTCGAGTATGAACCATTGGACTAGAGTGCGTCATCGAGTAGTGAGTGCAACACATAAAAGTAGATGTAAGAAAGATGTAACGTGAATGTGTATGGTGAGTAAGATATAATAAGAAAATGATGTGATAGATGATGTAATAAGAAAATCTCAAATGTGTAGAATGCGTGTTGTGTAAAACGTGTAATGTGTAGTGTGACTAAAACATTTATTTGACTAAATTTGGACTTATTCCAGTTCAAGTAGCTAAAAAATATAGCCAATATTGGAATGCAATATTACTATTTTTGGATTCCAAAATGTTAAATATTAGAATTATCTGCACTCTAAAATCACACATATTGGATTCCAATATCGCATAAATTGGAATACAAAATCACATATATTGGAATCCAAAATTACATATATTGTAATTTGTTGTACTCCAAAATCACATATATTGGAACCCGAAAATCAAAATATTGCAATCCGTTAATTCTCCTTCTAGAGTATAATATATCTGATGAGGAATTAAACTAATGAATATGTGAAAAAACGTTTAATGATGTCAGTGAGTCCAACATTGATATGAGAAATAATGTGTAGTGGCTGCTAGCTCGTATAAAACAGATACATATTCTTTTTTATACGGGTTAGTGGTTGTTATGCTTAATGTTTACTTTGGAATAATGCTCTTATTAGTTTTAAGATGACTTTAGTACTAAACTATGAAAATTTGAACATTTAAAATGCCATTGGCCAAGTAACAATTAGGCTAATGACATTCACGAGATGTGAGACACTTCCAGATTCAATTACTATGGTGTGATTGAACCTAGGGGCAACCTGATTAACTAAAATTAAGTAAATATATAGTATGTGGGGATAAGTAATCTAAGCTATGAACAATTGTAATAAAGTAAATACATTTAATAAAGAAAGTAAATAAATTAGCTAAGTAACTATGTAAAAGGAAATGTTAATATTAATGTGCAAAAAGAAAGAGGAAATAACTCAGTTGAATAGAGGATGCTTGCAAGACAATGTCGCAGTGATGACTGGAAAATTTGGAAGCAAGAACGAATGTGCAAAAATCCTGAAAAGGATGGATTTGGAGGATCTATCTGGATTGGAGCACCTGGAGAGGGACTGGGGAGCTTGTAGGCACTTTGGTCTGCAATATGGATGCCTTGGTTTGTGAAAAATCTCTAAAGCTAATCTCCGTAGGGATGGGAGGTGATTTAACACCTTTGTTGTGTGTTGTATTAGATTTTCTGTGTTCCTTCTGATGTCGCCAATAATCTAAGATGAAAGAAATACCCGTAAGACCCTAAAACAAACATCAAACCCTAAAAAATAAAAATGCATATGAAGGGGCTGGACTAACCGTAGCTTCCACAATGGTGGAATTACTAACTGAGCATTACACTACATCTCAGAACCGATGTAGTTCTATGTGCAAGTGTGTCTAAAACATGCCCTAGGTTACTCTTTTGCCAGTCATACTTTGTGAAGTAGCGAACAATAACTAGATGTAGAAAATGCAATAACATGTGTGCATGAAATAGAATAGATTTCTCTCCCTATGAAGTGTCTTATCCTTTTGCTTTGATGGAGCTATGTGGATGCAAGTGATCTCCAATGTAATAGATGAATGCAACTCTAGATGAGTGATAATAGTGAATGATGTTAGGTCCCTCATTATGGTCTCCTAACTTTATATTTATAGGGTTCTCTTGATCTAATTTAGTAATTAACCCTGAAAATGCTGACCACAAGAAAGATAAAGATATCAAATGGCTAGAAAGAGCCCAAAAAGTGGCGGGAAAGTGTAAAAAGCACCAGGGCACCCCTGGTGGGACTAAGCAACCATGAGCACCCTAGTACTACTTTGGGCACCCTAGTCGAGGCTAAAATAACACGAGATGATAGAAGCTAATTGGGCATATGGGTGTAAGAGGTTAGTAATGATGAAATAAAATAAAACAAGATGGTCAAAACATGGGGGTTAGTTAGTACTTTCTTCACTCAAGAACCTTCTAAATAGTAGTATGAGACCGAGACTAAGTAATGTCTAAAGTGCATAATTTTGTGCTACATTTTCCCCCATTGTGTTGGTGAGCGAAAAGCTTGGTAACATAAAGTAAATATAGATATGTACTTGATGTCCATGAAGAGTGTAGTAGAAATGTGTCGAAGGAATAGAAAAACCATAGAATGACAAAAATATGGAGGAGCGTGGAAACTAAAGATGAAAAATGTGCAAAGAAAAAGTGACGAGAATGAACTTAGGGTAGAACGGGTGTGTAGCTCCTACGGTGTGTGATGTACCTACATGATAGGTAAAGTGTGTGTTGTCATGAAGTGTTGTTGTTGATCTTGTTGTTGCCCCCATTTGACTACTTGTTTCTCATACGGCTGGACCTACAAGGAGAAAACAATCAAGTAGTCAAATATGTATGTATGTGTAAAAACACAATGTAAAAGACGCATACATATGAAAGCATGTAAATGTAAAGTACAAAATTATAAATGGAAAATGTAAATGAAACATGTGCACATGATCCATGTCGAGAAAGAGAGTGTAGAAGGATAATCTGTACTGTGATTTTTTTGGTTGATCTCACGCCAGAAGCCATAGAAGTGTAGGGAGGAAATGCTCCATGTCCTCCAAGCTCTAATTACTTCCCTGAATGTGTGTGAAGAGATCTTTGTATTGTCCTAGTTTTTTGGGCGACCTAATGCCACTGGCCGGAGTAGTGTAGTGAGGCACACCCATTGTAACCTCCAAGCTTGTAACTGCTTCCCAGAATACTAAGGACACCATGTTTTGTAAAATTCATTCTGTATGGAGTTCGTAGACTAGTCTAAAACGTGGGAATATGTGATATATAGAATATAAATGCAAGAGGTGTAGAATGTGTAAAATGGCATGTATGTAGATGGACTAGGAATGTATTATGTAGGATTAGGTAATGCTAGAATCATATATGATGAAGTACAGTAGAGTATTTGTGAAAATGCACAATGTAATATGTATGGTATGTAGATGAACTAATAATGCCATATGTAGGATAAACAATGTAGGATGTAAGATGCGTAGACAATGGTATATGCCTAATGATGCATGATGTATATACACACAAATGTGGAAATGTTGTAAACTAAATGTAGAATATATGGTGTATGACACATAATATGTGATGAAACACAATGTGTAATTCCTATATTGCAATGTGTGGGGTTCATGTGTAGTAAGCCCTCAACCGTCAAGTGTGAACCAAAATATAAGAGTGTGGCATCGAGTAATGACAATGCTATAAAGTGTGATGAAAATTCCTATATGAAAATGCAAGGATGATATATGTATGGATGCTATGATGAGTGGGGGGGAAGGTATGAGGTGTTATGCCCCCCAATGTTTACATGATGAAATATGCCATCGTGTACTGTCATCTAGAAGATTATTGCTCTCAGGTTCATAGTCGAATGAGTAAGGATTAGTGACTTGATAAGCAATAGTGTCGAGTGGATCGCGCAATGAACCATTGGGGTGTGAATTATACCTATCCATAACATACTCCTCATTGGTGAATTGTGGAAGTGGGAAACCGTGCACATACTAACGAGTGAGATTTGGTGTGTATCTTAGGAAAGAGCTATTGCATATGAAGACACATCCAAAAGGCATAGGAAATGAAATGTCTATATGATCTGGATCTAGTGTACCCCCAAGATAATCAAGCCATGATTATCCTAATGTAAGTGATGATGAGCGAGGAGTCCGTGATGGATAGATTATAAGATGAAAGACACAAAAGCGATAAGCAACAGTGATACAGACAAATCCATAACATAGATGAGGAACATGTGATGTAGGATAGAGGTCCTCAAAAGCAAACCCTAAGCGATCTATACCCTCATGTGTACATATAGTGTTATTGCATGTAGGATCAAATGGAATGTTTTCCTAGTAGGAATCATTCATGAAAAGTGTGAAAGTGAATGGTGGGCATGTTAAGGTAGGTGGTGCATGTAAATATGGACGTGATAGAGAAATGTTCATAGACTGAACATACCCTTGATAAGGAATCATAGTAGTAGTGGTAGCAAGTGGCATAAAAGGAACTACATCTGTCACAAAAATGGTACCATCAAGTGTTGGTAAGTGAGTTGGTGCTTCCATAGGTTGGGGCTCATCTGTAATATCTATGTGTGGGATAGGAAGATTAGTGTTAGGATCCAGATCACAATATTGGAATGGATCATGGTCATGAAAAACAATATACTCCATGTTTTCATGTAATAATTCAACACAATTATGTACAGTAGAGGTGAAAACTTGTATGGCATGAAATCATGGCCTACCAAGTAGACAATTGTAAGAAACTGGGAAATCAACGACTAAAAAGAAAGTGTGGATGGTCTTAGAACCAACAGTGATAGGAAATGTAATGTGACTGAAACATGGATGGATAGAAACATCATAAACATGTAGTGAGACACTAGAGGGACTAACATCATGAGTGGACAGACCTAAAACTTAGAGGAATGACATAAGACACAAGTTAAGTTTAGATCCATTATCAATCAAGGTACGATTAACAATGACATTATAAATACAAGAGATGATATGTAAATGTGGGTCATTTTCAAAAGTGTGAATATCAGAGGGGAGGTTAGACTTAAATACTATATGAGAAGAAAGAGCATTGACAAAGGCTTGGTAAACCGAGTCTAGATGCATGTCAGTACGAATGCGAGTAGTAGTAAGGAAATGTTGGACTCTATGTAGCAAATAATCATTGATTGAGATACTCATGATGACTTAACCCTAAGATTCCAAGTAATGAATGAAGAATATAAAAGTGTGATTGATTGAGTCGGGTTCACAAAAATGATTGAATAAAATTAACTAAATATATAATAGGTGGGGATAGTTAATCCAAGATATAAACAACTGTAATAAAGTAAATAAATGCAGTAAAGAAAGTATATAAATGATCTAAGTAACTAACTATGTAAAAGGAAATGCTAATCCTAATGTGCAAGAAGGAAGAGGAAAAACCTTAGCTGAATAGAGGATGCTTACACAATGTTGCAGTGATGAATGGAAAATCAGAAAGTAGGAACAACTATGCAGAAGTCCTGAAAAGGATGGATATGGAGGATCTAGCTAGATTGGAGCACTTGGAGAGGGACTGGGGTGCCTGTGGATGTTCTGGTCTACAATCTTAGTGCCTTGGTTTGTGAAAAAGCTCTGAAAATAATCTCCATAGGGATGAGAGGTGATATGGAACCTTTGTTGTGTGTCGTATCAAATTTTTCATACTCCATTAGATGTTGCCAATAATCTATGATGAAAGAAAGAACCTACAAGACCCCAAAATAAGCATCAAACCCTAAAAAAGAAGAATGCATAGGAAGGGGTCAGTTTGACCTCAGTAGGCACAATGGTGGCTTTACTAACTAAGTGCTACACTACATCTCATACCCGATGTAGTTCTATGTGCAAGTGTGTGTGAAACATGCCCTAGGCTGCTATTGTGTCAGTCACACTTTCTAAAGTAGTGAGAAATAACTAGATGTAGAAAATATAATAACATGTATGTATGAAATAGAATAGAATCCCCCCCATGAAGTGTGAGATGCAGATGTCCTACCTTGTGCTTTGATGGAGCTATGTGGATGCAAGTGATCTGCAATGCAATAGATGGATGCAAATCTAGATGAGTGATAATAGTGAATGATGTTAGCTCCCTCATTATGGTCTCATAACTTTATATTTATAGGGTTCTCTTGATCTAATTTCGTAACTAACCCTGAAAAGGCCAACCACAAGAAATATAAAGATATTAAATGGATAGAAAGAGCCCAAAAGTGGGTTACTTAGTACTTTCTTCACTGAAGAACCTTCTAAATAGTAGTATGAGACTAATACTAAATAATGTCTAAAGTGCATAATTTTGTGTCTACACAACTAGAGAATTACCGAAGATGTTATGAAGAAACTAATGGAGGGCGAAGATTCAATTTTGGAGAATGTAATTAACTATAAAGCCATTATAGATATATTTTCATATTTGAATTTCGATATCAAATTAAATTAATTTATTATGGTGTGTGAACGTTAGTGAAACCAGAGAAATTCTGAAGATGTTATGAAAAAATTAGCAGAGGGTCACGATCTAGTGTAGGAGAATGTAATTAACTATAAAACCATTTCAGATATGTTTTCATATTTAAATTTAGATATAAAATTAACTGTAAGAAATATGACATAAAAATTTTCATATTCAAATATGGATATGAACTTAATTAAAATTAACTGTAAAACCATCCCAAATATATTTTAGTATTTAAATATGGCTATGAAATAAATTGAAATTCCTTTACTAAAGGTAGAATTATAGTAAAAAATTTGAAGAATAATTTGAATTTATATTATAACACTATTCCCAAATACGGACTTCCAAATCAACAATACAAATCATAGTAAAGCTCCATTAAAAAAGCATTCTATAATTGTTTTTGTGATCTAATATAATCTCGAACATCTTCGATGTCCTCCAATGATTGCAAAAAAGACCAAAACACATCTAACAATTATTTGTCTTCTGACTTAGAATCTATGTTAAATGTTTCAACAATTATGTAGTTCACAACATCATTGAACTTGTTTTTATCTAAAGAGTCATCTACAAGCACAATATTTTTATAATTATACGATGCATTAGACCGCCACTAAATGGAGTTAAGATTCTTGAGATATAATTTGGGATTCCTAGAACCTTCATAATTGGAGTGTTTGGTCTTGACGCAATATTCTGGTGTAAATATGAACTCGAAGATTGCAACCTACAAGCCAATGTTTTGAAGGAATGACGACATCATGTCATCAACATTTGACTTTCTAGCCGATGTCCATAGTGCTATTTTGGAATATTTTTTGCATCATTTCAAGAACTCTTTCACATTAGGTCTAAGATTTTTTTTTGAGCTCGACGTTACTAAGATTTTTTTAACTGCTTGAATGCCAAATCAACCTTATGTAGGGTGTATGCCAAAATACCTTTTATATCAAATATGATCAGTTTCATGTTTCATGTGCTTGTATCTGCAAATGAAAAAAATAAAACTAAATGGTTGAGGATGGTGAAACAATTTAAAAATGAAAAACAAGTCACTTTTGATATTGTTATATCAAAAATCAAATGGTTGTAGGTGGTGAAGAAGGTAAAAAATGTAAGGGTGTTCCTCATTTCTTATTGTTATACTAGGAATATTTTTTTTGCAAAATTTATTTGAATATAATGTAATGTTTCAGTGTGATGAGTCTTTACATACCATATTGTAGTTATTTCATTGCATTGGAAAGTGGTATACGTTTTCTATTATCGAAGCAAAAACTAGTGTTTAAGCATGCTCAAAATTAATTTAGGAATACATATTTGATTAATAAGAACTGATCAAAGATTTGTTACAATAAAGTTTCTTTGTTAATTTGGATTCACAACTTATACACTCACACTCTGAACTTATAATCAGGGAAAATATAAATACTCCCAACTTATATTTGTACAATCTTAGCATACCAAATAGTTAATCAAAACCATCATAAAAACATATGAACGTATTTTATATAAAATTTTAAGTTGTATCCTCATAATAACAATTTGAAATGATAACTTTTTATTTAGCATTTACTAGCTCCAAATATTTGATGCCCTCTACCACATTCAATCCCTTAGACACTATTAGTGATAAGTCTTTGTACAAATTGGTCATTAACCACATATCTTTTGAACAATTTTCTCCTCTGCTTGTCATCACAACCATAAAAATTGTTGGAGGGTTTCCCTTTGCACCTAATGTAATACACGTTGTGTCTTTAGAACCATAGGGAACATCATTTCTACTCCAAACCTTTTCTAGATCTTTTATTGCAATTCCATCAACTATATTGCAATGTTCTTTTCCCCAGGTGAGTACTGGATTCAATTCAGTCGATAATTTTTTAGTGAAGGCCTTTGTCATATTTTCAACATCATTAGAAGTGATCTTGTAAGACCACAATCCCATTTCAAATTTTGTTGGCGATGAATTTATAAAATCTCTCAGGCCACCTCGCAGGTTGATAGTATCCCTGTTGAACTTGAATGACATCTCCTTAGGGGATGATCATTTTTTCTCATACAACAATCCCTCTAAATATAAAATAAGTAAGTAATTCTTGTGGCTAACTACAGGGAAGTAATTTTTTTAATCTGTCTCATATCAATTGTAATTGTTGTTTATTTTTGCACCCTTACAAAAATTGAACAAATTCAAGAGCCGCGAGCTGAGGAATGAATATCGCGGAAGAGTTAAGCATGCCGTGGGATGAAGGAGTGAAATCCATAGCTAAGGATTAATTACCACCAAAGTCACCAATGTCATTGGATGAAACAAACAAATCTGCAGATGTTTTGAGTGCAACAGAGTGAAGGACAAAACTTGAAAAGCCATGGAGGCCTAAAATTGTGAAACAAAGTGAATATAAAAGTAGTGGGGTGAAGAATAGGAAGAACCATGGAAGTCAAAATGAGTTTGTGGATGTTCTTAATGCCTTGGAGTGAAGTGGAAACGTTAGTAATTTTGTAGAACATAAGGAAGAACTACAGAAGCCAAAATCCGCGTAAAACTGAAAGAAGAAAGCCCCATATTGAAGGAGAGTAATAGTTTTCCGTGGATTATTGCAATGAATAGGAATTTAAAATCTGATTTGATTTTTGTAAATTTGATATTATTTGAAGGAATATTAGCCTTCTCCATGAGAAGGAAATAAAATTTCATGGATTAAATACTGGTAGGTGGGTGAAGTGAAGAAAGAAATCTCCAACACACAAAGGGGTTGTTCTAGATGGCTCAACCACCAGAATTAAAAGTAGTATGGGTGAAGTTCCTTCTTCAACAAGGAAATGGTGTGGGTATGTGGAATTTGCAGAATAATTAGATCCTCTGTGGAAATTAATGAAGGTGGTATAGGGGCGAAAAAGAAGAATTTGAATTTCCCTCTCTTTCCTTCTTCTTTCTCTTTTGATTTTCTATAGATTGGAAAATGATGCCTTGTTTTAATGTTGGATACTTTGGGAATACAAGGGCATCATTTTATGGTACACAAGTTTTCTAAGGGTCGCATGCCTTGGGCTTGAGTCCTGTAAATGTTTTGCATCTTCTTCATGTATCATTATAATTTATGCATGACCTTTAAGTAATAAATCTTTGGTTTTGTGGCTCATTCAGCCTTGGCTATTGTTTTATTGCACTCTCTTGCCTCTCACTCACCTGCAGGTGTGTTGTATATGTTATTTCAGAGGTCTATATCTATCGTGCATCGTGAAGGTGGAACTTTGGATGTGATTTTGATCTGTGGCTATTGTTTCAGCCCTCTTCATCATCGTTTTCTTCCATTTTCTCTCTTGTTGAAGTATTCATCCCCTTATTTTTGGTGCTATTGCCTTCTCTATTTTAGGTTTATGTTTTATGCATCTCCTTCTCACCTCGGTCCCGTGAAAAATTAGAGTAGAGCTAGATAGTTACATTTCAATTCCTAGGAGTATTTTAGCATTAGGAGTAAGTAGAGGAAGCCAACTTTCTCCAGAGGTCTTTCTCAATTTGATTCCCATAACTTGGAGATAGTCCCATGTTGTATCAAATCTTGAATCATCTATGAATCAAGAACGAGTGCATATTTGAGCTCCAGCAGTTTTGGCATCCCCGATGGGATTTTGAAATTAATAATTCCAGCTTTATCAAGTTTGATGTGTATCTTGGTGAAGATTTAGCATTTAGAGGTTCTAAAATAACACATCTGGTGATTCCATTCAAAATATAACTGGTTTTAGTAGTACTAGTGATTCAAGTGTCCCTGATTCATGAGTAAGATTTAATCATGGTCAAGAACAAGAAAAGAAGGTGTATTTGAGTATTTACAGTTATCCCTAGGCAGAGGTAGAAGAGAAAGAAAAATTCAACTATCTCCATATCCTCCAAACCGAACACTTTCAACACATCCACCTGAGAGGCCCTTCTTACAGTAGACAAGAGTTCTCAGACCTATCAGAATGGCTCATCAACAACAACTGCCACAACAAAATCCATTTATAAACTTTACAGGTAGCAGCCCGCTTATCTTGAATGCTCAGAAACCTATTCCAGTAGTATCCTTGAAGAATATTCCATATTTTACTGGAGAAAACCACACTACTCCAGTTGATCACATCCAAGATATTGAAAATGTCTGTGCTATATAGGAAGTTGCTGAAATGGACGTGGAAGTGAAACTTTTGGCTTCATCACTTAAAAGAAAAGCTCTACAATGGTTCAGAAGCCTAGGGGCAAGAAAAATTCAAAACTAGGATCAATTGTGCACAACCCTTTGTGACTAGTTTAGAGAAAGAGCAGACAACCTATCTCTTTTGGAGAAATTAACTACAATCAAGAGAACACCTAATCAGAAAATGGTAGATTTCAACTTCAGATTTAAGAGAACTTGGGACAAAATTCCAGTTCTTATGAGACCTACAACAAAAGGTGTCTTTATTTACTTTTTAAAAGCTATTAACTTTGATATATCTATTATGATACAATCTATGGGAGGAAAAACTCTACCAGCTGCTTATGGAATTTCATTCAAATATGAAAATAGTTTAATACAAGCTAGAAAATTATCTCCTAGACCACCCATGCCATTGTATCTAGAACTACCTATAGCTGCCCAACCTTCTATTGCTCCTATCCCTGACCCAAATCTGGAACTTGTTGCTTCCACCTCACAAATTCTTTCCCAATAAAATGAGGATGAAGAAATGAAGGCTTTGATTAGAAACTTGGCAAACCCTAATCCTATAAAAATTATCAAAATGAAGGGCAATATTTTAATCAGGGGTATAACAAGAATAGAGAAATCCGCATCCTAATCAAAGATATGTATGGAACCAAAAAAATAATATATGACATGCTCAAATTAATTCTCTTTCATTGGCAATAATCCCTCCTCCCCAAGCATTGTCTGCTCCTAGTTCAAGTTAGACTTTGGTTCCTATGTAAAATAACATGGCATAAGAAATATAGTGGCATTTTCTATGTAATATGCCACATAACCAACTATGTTGTGAAAGGGAAATGCATCTTGAAGCATACATGGTTCACAACTCTTCCAATCAATAGGAACTGTTGCTGGAAGCACTAAATCCAACTGCAGAAGTACATTAAGAGACCAATAATGATACAAACCTCATGTTCTTTGGAGTTGGAGACTTCTGTGTGGTCAACCAGGTGATAGGAAGTTCTAACAGAGCATCAATTAGTGTTGCTGATAATACGTGACACAAGAAAAGGATGCTAGATTCACAATCTCCACCTTCTGAGGACCAGGTGAATCCCACAGGTAAAGAAAAAGAAGCCGTAGTGAGCAAAAACAAGCCATCTGAGCTTCTTGGAAAATCTGTGGATAAAGAAGTTGTTACTCAACCAAATCCATAGATAAAGAATTTGTTACTTGACCAAAGCCACCAAATCAAATTCTGCCACAATAGAGAAAAGAAGTTAACATGCCGAAAATGCATAAATCTGTGTGTCTTCTATTCAACATTGTTAAGCAAATAAAGAAGACAAATGTCAATGTCTCAATATGGGATGCACTTGTTATTCCATCATAATGTGATCTTATGTGTGAAGCTCTTAAGAAGCTACCTCTCGTGGATCCAATAATGCAAAAGACTCATGCCGTGGTTAATGTCTATTAAGAAAGGAATGATCAAGTAAATAAAAATATCAAAACCCCACCCTTCTACATGTCTATAATTGTGGGAACATACCCACTCCATAATTTTATGATTGATTCTGGGGCTAATACTTCTGTAATGCCCAAGAAAATTGTTGATATCTTAGTTCTCAAATATAGTCACGTGTCTAGGGAAGTTTTACAACTGGACAGATCAATTGTGAATGTCCTAGGCATAATAAAAGACCTTGAGTTAAAACTTCATGCCTGCCAAAGCCTCACCATAACCCATGATATTTCAGTCATTGAATTGCTTCATATGTTTGCCATCTATTTTTCTATAGATTTCATTGCTAAAGCAGGCAACTATCTATCCTCAGATTGGAATCATATGCTTATGAGAACCAGATATGGTACCCGATTCACAACACAAGCTGAGCCCATATTTTCTTACCATATCAAGCCATTTGACCCCACTCTTTTCCAATCGGTTTTCCTAATACAAGATGGAAATGAGAAAGATTCAATTCTAGATGAATAGATCATTCCTTTTTCCATGCCTGATCTGTTAGATGAATGGGCTAAGAGATACCATAAGTTTGATCCTTATGACAAAGAGCTAAAAATTTTTGAGACTGGTTTGGGAACTTATTACATTCTCTACGAAGAATTTGTGATACATGTGGCATTAAAACAAGAAAAGGAAAGCATTTTCTGGACTATGGCAGATGTTCTTTGATGGTTCTACAAGCATAAATGGAGCTAGGGTAGGTGTTGTTCTCATTTCCCCAAAAAATGAAAATTTTTAATTTTCTCACAGGCTATAATTTGCATGTTCAAATAATATGGTAGAGTATGAAGCATTAGTGCATGGTTGATCATGAAAAACAAAAAATCAAGGAGTTGTAGGTCTTTAGAGACATTGAATTAGTCATTCACCAAGTCCATGGCAGATGTGCAACAAAGAACAAGCTATTGAAAGCTTACAAACGTAGAGTTTGGGATTGGTTAGAAAGATTTGATGTCATCAACCTACAGGTTCTGCCCAGGAAGTTAAACAAAGATGCAAACCAAATGGCAACCCTTGGCTCTCAATTCTCCCCTGCTGAGGATTTGATCAAAGGGAATATCCAACATATCAAAGTATTAGTTAGGCCATCTATTCCAGATAATCAGACATGCTGGAAAGTATTTGATAGTAATGAACAAATTGTGCAGTTCATCCAAAATGAGGTGGAGTTCTCCTCGAAGATGCAAGCTGATCTACAAAAAGTATATGGGGATCATATTATTTAGCTAAAATCAAACAATTTATTGAAGGGATTAGTCACACTGGAGCATATTTTAAGTCTAGATGATGAATTAAAAGGAATGTAAAATAATATGGTGGAAAAATAGGAGGATTGTCAACCAGTTTCAATTGCTCTAGAAAAATAAATTTTACTTGGAAAGGTATGTGATGATGGTGAAAGGAAAGGTTTTGTTTCTTTATGTCAAAAGTTCAGTGATGTGTTTTCATGGGACTATGAATAATTAAAATAATTCAATCCAGATATATTCCAACATTCCATTGATCTTGATCCCATCATCAAGCTAGTTAGACAGAAACAAAGATTAGTTAACCCTAAGATTGAGCCCCTCATGAGAAATGAACTCTTTAAACTCATTGAGGCCAAAATATTTTTTCCAATAAAATATTCTACTTGGGTCGAGAATCTGGTTCCAGTCAGGAAGAAGAATGGTGAAATCAGGCTTTTCATGGATTTCAGGGATTTGAACAGGGTTTCCCTCAAGGATCACTACCTCTTACCCTCCATGGAATTTTTTTTGCAGACAGTAGTAGGAGCTGAGAGGTTTTCCATGCTAGATGGCTATTCTGGTTTTAACTAGATCAAAGTGAAAGAAGAGGATCAATATAAAACCTCGATCACCACCAAATGGGAAAGTTTTGCTTATCAAAATATGCCTTTTGGCTTATCCAACACAGATGCTACCTTCCAGAGAGCAATGGATATTGCTTTCAAAGTGTATATCAATGAATTCATCTTAGTTTACTTAGGTGACATTACTATTTTCTCCAAGTAGAGCGTAAATCACATGAAACACCTGGAGAAATTATTTGAAAGATGTAGGGCATTTGGTGTGTTTTTCAATCATAAGAAGTGTAACTTTGCAGTCCCTAGAGGCAAGATTTTGGGACATATTGTTTCAAAATATGACATCACCATTGATCCAGGAAGAATTTCAGCTATCATGAATCTTTCCTTGCCAACTCATAAGAAGTAATTGAAATATTTCCTTGGAAAGATTAAACTTTTTAGGCACTTTATTCCTAACTTTGCGGGTTTGGTAAGACCTATTAATCTCATGCTCAAGAAGGATGTAAAATTCAATTGAACCGTGGAAGGGAAGGATAGCTTTGAAAAGATAAAACAAAATATTGTTAAGGCCCCGACATTGATTAACCAAATTATACCAAGGATTTCATTCTATATGCTCATGGGGCGGAATCCAACATAGTCGCAGTTTTGACACAACTCAATGATCAAGGAATGGAGTAGCTTGTGGTGTTATTTAGTCAAAAATTGAAGAATTATGAAATCAAGTATAGTCGCATTGAGAAATAAGTGTTTTCCATTATGAAAGCTTTAAATAAATTCAAAATCATGGTTACTGCTAACCACGTAAAGATTTTAGTATCACATTTTGTCATTAGAGAATTCATTATTGGAGAAAATATTAGCAAAAAATGAGCTGGATGGGTAACTAAGATCATGGAGTATGATGTGATCATTAAGGAAAAAAATTGGTAAGAGGAAGAGCACTTTGTGAGCAACTGGCTCTAGATGTTGTAGAACCTCAAAAGACTGCCCTCATGCATGAAGTGCCTTTAATTGATGAGTTGTCACATGATGCTGAATGACAACATGATGAAAGAAATGTATTCAATGATTGCAGTTAGATTGTTGATATGTCCAAGTTTTTATCTACTGGTGCATACCCTCTAGGGTTGAACAAAGAAAAGAGGAGATTTCTGAGGTTTTAATTTATTCCTTACGCATTAGTTGATGGTGTCCTATTAAAAAGGTACATTGATGGAGTGCTTCTTAGTTGCATTGAAGGTGAAAAATGTGACAAGGTTCTGACCAAATTCCATGATTGTTTCTCATGAATACATTTATCTGCTAAATCTATAGCCATGAAGATCATAATAGCAAGCTATTTTTGGCCTACATTGTTCGCAGATGCTCATAGGTGGGTTAGGAAATGCAAAGAATATGTGTTGTCCACTAGAAAGAAAAGATTGGAGGCCCTGCCACTTCATCCAAATCAAGCAGATTATCCATTTACACAATGGGGTCTTGAATTCATTGGTACGATCAACCCTCCATCCAACACTGGTCATAAATGGGTTCTTACAGCTATAGACTATTTCACCAGGTGGACTGAAGCTCTGCCATTGAAGGAGACCACTAAATCAGTCATCCTAGAACTTCTTGAAGAAATTGTTACAAGGTCTGGTGTTCCTTAAACAATCATTTCTGATAATGCTAAGGATTTTCTACGATTAAAGTTTTCTAATTGGGCTTTGGGACTTGGGATTTATCTGAAAAGCTCTTCCAATTATTACCCCCAAGGTAATGGATTGACAAAGTCTACTAATAAGAACCTGATCAGAATCATGAAGAGCACAATGGACATTAATCAAAGACAAGATAACAATGAAGAAAACAATTGGTACTTCTCCCCAAAAACTGGTGTATGGTACAGAAGCAATATTTCCATTATCATATAAGCTACCTTCATTTGAGTTAGCTCAATAGCTTGAATTTGAAGGCATGGATCAAAGGGAGATCAAGATGGTGGAATTGGTGCAACTAGAGGAAAATAGGAATGCCCCCATGGTCAGGATGGACCAACATCAAACATCAACTAAAAAATGGTTTGACAAGGGAGCTAGAGATTAGAAATTCAAGGTTAGAGATTTGGTTTTTAAGTGGGACATGGATCGAGCTAAACTAGGGAGACACTCCAAATTTGATGCTATTTGGAGTGGACCATACATCATCACTACCTGAATGGTAGCTAACTCATTTTAGTTTTCTAATCTTGATTTAAACATGCTTCAAATCGCAGTCAATGGGATTCTTCTCAAACCTTATCATTAAGATTCATCTTTGCATCCTATACATAGTAGATTAGAATTTCAATTCCTCCAAGTGCTTTCAACACATTGCATTATTGGTAGTGTAGGTTTCTTTCCTTAATTGCTTTACACAATATTGTTGTTGGGAGATGTTCTTGTGCACTATTTCATCGTGTTCTCTAGATTGCTTTTAAGGAAGGAGGTTCAAGATATCAAGGATTAGTTGCAGATTGTCTCAAAAAATCAAATACAGAGCAACTAAATTAGATTCAAAATTTTTAAACTGACTCCATACCCAATGGATGCTAAGGATACTATATAATCTCTAATAGTAGGCATATGGCCCTTATGAGTCACCAAAAATGATGTGTATTTTTACACCCTTGCAAAAATTGAACAAATTCAAGAGCCGCGGGCTGAGGAATGAAGACCGTGGAAGAGTTAGGCATGCCACAGGATGAAGGAGTGAAAACCATGACTAAGGATTAATTACTGCCAAAGTCAAAAATGACATGGGATGAAACAAATGAGTTCATGGATGTTTTGAGTGCCATAGAGTGAAGGAAAAAACTTGAAAATTTGTGAAGGCCTAAAACCGTGGAACAAAGCGAATATAAATTCCATGTGGTAAAGAATAGGAAGAACCACGGAATTCAACATGAGTCCATAGATGTTCTTAATACCATAGAGTGAAGTGGAAAATTTAGTAATGCCGTGGAACATAAGGAAGAACCGTGGAAGCCAAAAGCTGTGCAAGAATGAAAGAAGAAAGCCACATATCGAAGGAAAGAAATAGTATTATGCGGATTACTGCAATGAACACGAATTTAAAATCTGATTTGATTTTTGTAAATCTGATATTATTTGAAGGAATCTTATCCTTCTCCATGCGAAGGACATCAGATTTCATGGATTAAATGTTGGTATGTGGGTGAAGTGAAGAAATACGTTTCCAACACACAAAGGGGTTTTTCTAGATGGCTCGACCACTAGAATTTAAATTAGTATGGGCGTCGTTCCTCATTCAACAAGGTAATGGTGTGGGTATGTGGAATTTGCAAAATAATCAAATGCTCTATGGAAATTAATGAAGGTGGTTAGGGGGTGAAAAAGAGGAATTTAAATTTCCCTCTCTTTCCTTCTTCTTTCTCTTTTGATTTTCTATATATTGTAAAGTGATGCCTTGTTTTAATGTTAGATACTTTGGGAATACGAGGGCATCATTTTATGTTGCACAAGTGTTATAAAGGATGCATGCCTTGGGCTCAAGTTCTATAAATGTTTTACATCTTCTTCCTGTATCATAATGATTTGTACATAACCTTTAAGTAATAAATATTTAGTTTTATATCTCATTCAACCTTAGCTATTGTTTTATTGCACTCTCTTTCCTCTCACTTATCTGCAAGTGTGTTGTACGTGTTATTTCAAAGGTCAGTGTCCATTGTGCATCATGAAGGTGGAACTTTGGATGTGATTTTGATCTGTGGCTATAGTTTCAGCCATTTTCATCGTCATTTTCTTCCATTTTCTCTCTTGCTAAAGTATTCATTCCCTTATTTTTGGTTATATCACCTTCTCTAGTTTAGGTTTATGTTTTATGCACCTCCTTCTCACCCTGGTCCCTTGAAAAATTAGAGTAGAGATGGATAGTTGCATTTCAATTCGTAGGAGTAGTTTAGCATACGGCGTAAGTAGAGGAAGCTAACCTTCTCCAGAGGTCTATCTCAGTTCGATTCCCATAACTTGGAGACAATCCCATGTTGTCTCAAATCCTGAATCATCTATGAATCAGGCAAAGGTGCATATTTGAGCTCCAACAATAACCAATGGAAATAATCAACATTGTAGCTTACAATGACCACTTACCGACGGGGCTTACATGTAGGATTGTATATTATTTACTCACAGATGGATCTTTTGATGCAAGATCTATTTCAAACAAACATTAATCTATTCATAATATAACCGTTACTATGGAAAATGAAAGCATATTTGAAAAAACATAGTGATCTACGTGGTAAAATGGTAAATTCAATATCATCACTTTAGGAAGTTACTAGTTACCGACTGAGCTTTTGGCTTAGCTTGCATAGACCTTACATGCTACTGGTTTTTTTGATGCAAGATGCATTGCAAACAACATTAATCAATTCATAATCGATTTCATGCTATGAAAAATGAAAACATAATTGAAAAGCACATTGCTCTCCGTGGTCGTATGGTAAGTACAAATCAAATTGTTCTATGTCTTCTGAATGAATTTTATCATCTGTTAGGGTTCGTTTATATCCGTTGAATCACCCATTGATAGACAATAGTTCTGAGATATTGATGTGGATTAGCGACTGCTAGGTATGCCATCATTGGCTGGACTAAGCATTGATACTAATGTTTGTATCATTATATCAATACTAATGGTTTATGCAGACAACCAACAACCTGGTAATGAGAAACTATGTAGCATTGCATGCCACCATGAACTTTTGAAATAGGTTATTTAGTAATCCCTTCTTTGAAAATGGATCCACTTCTAGAATTAGTTGATATCATTTTCTATAACTTTGCGAGTCTTATAAATGCTTTTATTTAAAAACATGCATGGCAAACATACCTTGTTCTGACTGCATATTTGTGATGGTTACCACCATGCACTCCACTGTTACTTTCTCTGATTGTTAATTATTTGCATAAACCATTAATTGTATTATAAATTTTTGGGGCTTAGTATCGGTTTTTATTTATAAATGCACACGAATAATATACTGGGATTTGATTGCATATTCATGCATGATGTGGAAGTTCTCCTCAACTGTCATCAAAGCTGGTAAACATAGAGTATTTTCAAAAATATGAAAACAATGGCAATTGAAAACAAAGCTCATTAAACATATTTATAAAATTATTGAAGGTTAATAACCATGTTGAGTTGGTTTTATAACATCAAGTTGAGAGGTTTATACATTAACTCCTGTTGTTCTTTTGTTTTCTTCGTAAATAAGAAACGTGTAAGTAGCTTTTTTCAGTTGAAATACATTTAACATAATCATATGTTCGAGTTGTATTTTGATACGAACCTTTCTGCATATGAGAATAGTAATGTTTCAAACAAATTTGACTATGTGTCTCAACAATAAAAACAACAGATAGATTGGATTCAACTAATGCATACAGTGATACACTTCTACCGTAAAGAAATAATACTAAAGAATTCTGGGAATAACATCGAGTGAACATCTCAGCCCAGAAATCACATGATCGCTCGTAAGGAAAATGATGTTTGTTTCCTTTTAGGTTAATTTTTCTTGTAGTTATAAATTACTGTGGCAATTTCTCCATCCAATCCCTTGTGAATTCTTCTCTTTTATAATTGTTATCTTTACAGTTGTCCACTCTAGTTATTATGTACATAAGACACAAACTTTTATATTTTCCACTGCTTTCATAGAGTCTATAGCATCCATCCAAAATCGATTATCCAATGTATTTAACCTTTTCCATGTATTTTTTTATTGTTTCTCTGAATATTTTTGAATATTCAATTGGTATGAGAATAATAATAATACAATGCAACACACTAGTTCCAATAACTGTTAGAAGTTCCATTATTATGTTAGAAGAAATATAACTAGACAAATTACAAAAATCAGCTATAACACATTTTTCATTGAAAGGATTGGTGGAATGAATAGCTGATAAAGTTGACAGAAGCTAGAATAGGTATGCACATTGATAAGTAAAATCTCCTGTGTCCTCCATCCTTGCGGGTTATTTTATTCCATTGACATCACATAGTTGTCTAATATTGTCTGAGCCTCGATGGGAAGAAATTCTTCCGCCACTTAGTCCTTTTTTCGTTTCACCTTTTTCCCCCTATTTGGGAATCAAATTTTCTCTTTCCTTTTCTCTCTTCACCTAATAGTACAGACAATTGGCAGTAGTGTGATTCATGTAATTTAATTTTTTCAATTACATTGGATTCACTGTGGGATGTCAATAGATTATTATCTAGATTTTTTTCTTTAAAATATTGTAGAACTTTTTCTCTCATTTTTTTGTCTCCTTTTATTCTATGGTAATAAGAATCAAACATCTCTACTATTACACCTACTTGAACATGGTTGATTAACCATACATCCCTGATTGTACTTTATCTGCTAGTAATGATAGTTCTTTGTCGTTAATTCTTCTAATAGCCTTGAATGAAGTGGCTGTGAATCTTTCCAATGAATTTGGATGAAAGTTATCCTGATTATATTTAATAGGTGAATAAAAAAGGCCACTAAATCTAAACAATTGCAATGTTGTAGTCCATTTAGTCTTGTGTTCATGCAAAACTAACTATGTCGTGTGAATTGAAACTAACACCTAATAGCTCGAAAGCAAAGTTAATCAAACAATAACCATCAAGATAATATCTTATAGAAACTAACTTCTTAAAATGCATGAAACAAGAATGAATCAAACTAACATACTAAGCCATTCATACTATTTATATTTCTAACTAAACATGAACCTAGTTAGATCATTTAGTAATCAAAGTTGATTGATGTTTGCCTCAAGAATTGAGGATGGAATCTCACTAAGAAATGGATACAAGTCCACTTTTGGATCTTCCCATACTACTCAAATTTGAGTGAATGGATTCAAGATGAAGAGAATCTATTTCCAATAATGGAGAATGGCTCAAGATCAAAATTCCTATAGTTTTCACTAATGTAAATGAGGTGTATGTTTAGAAGGAAGGAAGAGTGTTCTTTATCCAACCTTCCTGTTTGAGAAATATTTGTAACTTGGTGCACATGGGATGAGGGTAAAGCAAGATTAGGAATGGATAAGGTTTCTTCAGAAAATGTAACCTTGATTTAGAAGAGTTTAATTTATCATTAGTTACTCCTGGGAGTTAAGGGATGTTTTAATTAATCAGGTGTGATTAATTGATAGGTATATGTAAGCTTATAGAAGCTAATTAGAGGAAAATTAGTATGATTTGGGGGATGCAAATGAGGAATTTAATCTAATAAATGGTAGTTATTGATCTAGATAGAAGGCATATTTAATAATGTTTAATTAATCACTTAGAAGTGGATTGTAATTAGCAAAAGATCGTTAATTGGTATCCAGAATCGGGGAAGGGTTAAGTAATTAATGAAAGGTCATTAATTAACGAATATGAAGAGGAATGTTAGCTAGTTAGTGGAAAAGCACTAATTATTATAGAAGTGACGGGAAAAAGGATAATTAGTGCAATTTTAGTATTAAAACTGTGCAAGTGGATTTAGGTGTCTACAAGTACACATATCATCCTGTAATCATAGAAAAGTCCATTTTTCGTATAGATTTTTGGTTTTGTCCACTTTGAAAATCAAAAGGAATTGATTCTCAAAGTTTTACATTCAAAGGAAAATCATAAAATTCAAATACATTATCTTCCACTCTTCTATTTTGGTTTTTATCAATCCAAGACGTTGATGACATCTAAGAGATTTCCAAACCGATCTAGCTTTGTACACCAAATCAATAAACTTGGTGTCTATCAAAGTTCTATTCATTTAATTCTATTATTTTCAAATATTAATAATGTCTTTGTTAGTTACTGTTGATGGTGAATCACAACACCCCTGAATGTCTGCAACTCGATGGGTTGAGACTCTCAGTGCGATTACATAACATGGAGCTTTTCCCAAGTGTGGGACCTTGTGAATCGGGAAAGCTCTCCGGATGAAGGCTGGTTCTTATTCCTCTGTTTAGATGCACACATAAAAATGTAGAGGCTTCACTCAAAAACCTAATCTAACTTGCCAAGGAGACATGGTAAGAAGATGCATAAAAAATAAACCTAAACTAACAAAGGTGATGCACCGAGGAATGAAGAAACACTTGTCTTGCCAATAAACACAAACCATTAAAATGCAATGCAAGATCATGCACAGATAATCAGATTTGCAATGAAAGATCAGGAGGATGCAAATGAACACAGAGAGGGTTGAGAATCATCCACAGACATGTATTATTTTCTCTAAAGATTGATACAATACACTACAAAATGCCAAGAGGAAAAGTTCCATTACACTTTTAGATGAGAGGTTTGAACTCCACAACTTCACCTGCTAAAGAGAAGAAGGGAGGGGAAAAACAAGAATGTCCAATCTTTAGAAAGAAGCCCCTCCTTAAAATTTATAGGAAGAATGAGAGAGGGAAGAGAGAGGAATTCCAAATCTACCCCAACCACCTCTAGATTGTATTTAATTCATCTCATTATGGTGGTAGGCGAGAACCCTAGCAAACCCAAAAAATGGTGAATTGTATTTTTTATTTTTGAAGAACTTGTTCTCACCTAATTAAAGATATCCAGTTGTAGTTGGACATAGGACCTCATAATATTTCCGAAAAGTCCAACCTTGCGTGAATCCGAGCTCCCCGTGAAAAGTTATGGCCATTTGAATATCTGCATCAGGGTTTGCCTTCTGTCAAGGGGTCAATGCTCAAAATGTTACACCTCCCGAAGATGCACCTCGGCGCATCCATCATCATGCCAACATACACTTAAGTGCGCCATAGGTGCTGAAAATGTGGTTTTGACATTTTGTGCTTTGCGCCTCTAACCTGCGCCTTGGGTGTAAATTTTTCCATGTCGACACTTTGTGCTTTGCGCCTCCCACCTGCGCCTTGGGTGCAAATTTTTTCATGTTGGCACTTTGTGCTTTACGCCTCTAACCTGCGCTTTAGGAACAAATTTTTCCATGTCAACACTTTGTGATTTGCGCCTCCAACCTGTGCCTTCGGCGTAAATTTTTTCATGTCGACACTTTGTGCTTTGCGCCTCCAACCTGTGCCTTGGGCATGAATTTTTCCATGTCGACACTTTGTGCTTTGCGCCTCCAACCTATGCCTTGGGTGTGAATTTTTTCATGTCGACACTTTGTGCTTTGTGCCTCCAACCTATGCCTTGGGCATGGATTTTTTCATGTTGACACTTTGTGCTTTGCGCCTCCAACCTGTGCCTTGGGCGTGAATTACGGCGTAAAATAAATGTCAGGTTTTGATTTTCTTTGATTTCCATATTCTTCCGTTTGTCTATATTTACCCAGGGAGGGAGATATATACAACAATTTGATGACTCAACGGGATCACCTACCTGCTAGGTAGAAGATCAGTGGCCTTTTAGCAATCCATTGGGCATGGAGTCATAAGCAATAACCTGAAACCAACATGATATTTGATCCCAAGCCTGATACTGCAACTCCTTCTCCGAGAGCATGCTGAACTGTAGAAAATCAACCTGAGAGCAACAAAACTTGTGCTGAAGCACTTAGGGAAATTGAAACCTAACTACAACAAGACGATGTGCATCCGCACTTAGAGGAATTGAAATCTAGGCTAATATTTACAAGGGTAAACCTTTTCCTTTTAGTAACAACGTTTATGGTAGATTCCGTTAACCGGAATCGGGAGTTCTTCTCCATCCAATGTAGACAATTGGAAGGCATTACTACTTTTACATCCTGTGACCATGTAGGGGCCACTCCAAATGGCATCAAACTTGGAATGCCTTCTTGGTTTTTCCCGATCTGCATCCCATTTCAGAACTAGGTCCCCTTCCTGGAAGGTCCTTACTCCTGCCTTCTTATCAAACCATCTTTTTACTAAGGCTTGATCCTTCTCAATCATCTGAACTGCATGTTCTCTGATTTCCTCCAATTCCATCAACTCATACCTGGCTTCCATTGGTTCAAACTCAGCCAACTCCAACTACTTCATGAGCTCCAATGCAGGCAGTTCTAATGATATAGGCAATACTGCCTCTTTCCCATAGACCAACTTGTAGGGAGAATTACCTGTAGACCTCTTTGGCGTTATCCTGTTAGCCCATAATGCTGATTTTAACATGGTATGCCATGTCCTTTGGTTTTCATCCAAAGTCCTTCTGATTATTCTTAGGAAATTCTTGTTCGTGGACTCTGCCTGTCCATTACCCTGCAGGTAATAATTTGAAAAGGTGCTCAAATAGATTCCATTCTTGACGGCCCATTCCATAATCTTGAAACCTATGAATGCTAATGCATTAGCTGATATGATAGTGGCCGGCACACCAAACCTGGTCACTATTCCTTCATAAAAGTCTAGTATGTTAGACTCATTTGCTTCTTTGAGCGCTATTGCTTCGACCCACTTGGTGAAATAATCCGTTGCCGTGAGAATCCACTTGTGGCCTTGGCTTGAGTTTGGATTGATAACCCCAATGAATTCTAATCCCAATTAGATAAATCGTTGGTCAACCAAAATTGGGTGCAATGGAAGCGCTGCTAGTCTTTATTTTCCCGTGAAGAGTGCACATTTTTTGCACTTTCTTATCCATGTATAACAGTCACTGAAAACTTTCGGCCAATAATACCCTGCCTTCATTATCTTGAGAGCTGTTACTTGTGGGGTGAAATGTCCTTCGGAATCTCCATCATGAAAATCTCGTAACACCCTCTCAATTTGACCTGTTCTAATGCACCTTAATAGAACTCCATTGATGTCTTTTTTGAACAAAACACCATCAACAAGCACATATGGAATGGATTATAATCTAAAGTATCTCCTTTTTTCTTTGCTCCTTTCTAGAGGGCATAAGCCTACCTTTAGGAAGTGTATCATATTCTGAGTCCAGCAAGGAGCGGGCACATCCTCATTTTCCTGTTCTTGACCATCCTGTAGTACCAAGACAGTCTCTTTTTCATCACCTACTTCAACTTGCTGACTTGAGGCTAGTTGTTCACATAATCCCTTTCCACGGACCAGCTTAGTGACCTTAATTTCGATGTCATATTCCATGACACGAGTGATCCATCCTGCACGTTTCTCATTCAGATCCTTGTTTAGAAGGAAGTCCTTGACTCCCACATGAGATACCAACAATTGGATCTTGTTGTTTGAGACTAGGTGCTTGAATTTCTTTAAGCTTCTGATCACTGCAAGGACATGCTTTTCAATGAAAGAGTACCTAGTTTCATATTCCTCCAAGCCTTGACTGAAGAAAGCAACTGGTTGTTCTAATCCCTCTTTGTTTTGTTGTACCAGGATTACAGAAATTGTGTCTCCACCACTGAAGGCATATAGCATGAAGTCCTTGGAGAAGTATGGATTGACGAGAGTTAGAGCTTGAGATATAGCCTCTTTTATTACCTCAAAACTTGCTTTGCCTTCAGATGTCCACTTAAATGCCATGCTCTTCTTCAACATCAGCGTTATTGGCTTTACGAGAGCTGCAAAGTTTGGAACAAACTTGCGGACAAAATTGATCCTTCCCAAGAAGCTTTGAAGAGCCTTCTTATGACTTGGCAATGGCAACGCTCGAATTGCTTCAACTCTTTCTGGGTCAATCGTCAACCCCTCCTTTGAAACAATATGGCCTAGAAGTTTTCCTTCGTGAGCCAAGAATATGCATTTTTTGGGATTCAATGATACCCCAAATCTTCTACACCTCTGAAATACCTGCCTTAGATAAAAGAGGTGATCCACTGCATTTTTGGAGAATACAATGATGTCGTCAAGATATATCAGAACTATTTTGTTGATCAATCCCTTGAATGCCATATCCATTGCCCTTTGGAAAGTGGCTCCAGCATTTGATAGCCCAAATGACATCTTCTTGTAGGCATAGGTGCCCCATTTGGTGGTGAAATCTGTTTTGAACTGGTCATCTTCTTTCACCATTACCTGATTATACCCTGAGTAGCCATCTAGGAGAGAGAATCTCTCCGAACCATATACTACTTGCAATATTTGTTCCATTGAAGGAAGTGGGTAATGGTCTTTGAGAGATGACCTGTTGAGGTCTCAGAATTCCACACAAAACCTAATTTCTCCACTCTTCTTCCTGACCGGAACCAAGTTTGCAACCCAGCTTGAGTGCTTGATCGGGAATATAATGCTTGCCTCTATTAGCTTGTTTAGCTCTTTCTTCATTAGAGGCTCAATGTGAGGGTTGACTGGTCTCTAGTTTTACCTGATGGGCTTAGCAGCTGGATCCAATTCTATGGTATGTTGTGCCAACTTTGTATTGAATCCTCTCAAGTCTTCATAGCTCCAAATGAAGACATCTGGAAATTCTTGGCAAAGTTGTATGAAATATGATTTCTCCTGCTCAATGGCCACTTTACCAATTTGAAGTGTTTTGCCTTCCCCAACCAGAATTGGCTCTGAATCTTCTCTCTTGACCTGTATGTTAGCCTTTTCCTTACGGAACTGGTCATTAGGGTTGAAGATAGACTCCAATGTTACTAAACCCTTGGGAAGCTTGTTTGTCCGTAGCTACACTACTTGATCCCTGTACTGCTGCTCTAGTCTGTCCTGATTCCTAGCTGAGAATTCAGCCTCTTCTTGTAAAAAATTGACGATCTGTTGATCGTTCTCAAACACCTGCCAGCTTGTGTTATTATCTGGAACTGCTGGCCTCACAATCACATGCATATGTGGTTGTGTTTTTTCCCTTCTGATGTTGTCAACCACATCAAACATTGCTCCAACTACTGCGAGCCTATTTTCAGCTTCATTTTTCTTCCTGGGTATGGACACGATGTTGAAAGCTTCGAAATCCTCAATGAGGTCCCATACCCTATTCTTGTAGTTCTTCAGTAGGTCATTCTTTGTAGCATGTTGTCCCCTGACTTGGTTGACGATTAGCTCACTATCCCCGAACACCTGCAAGTTCTTTATGCCCTTTTTCCTGGCCTAATGAAGTCCATGAATCAAGGCCTCATATTCAGCTGTGTTGTTTGAACAGGAAAACTGGAAATGGAAAGCTGAATAATATTTGATGCCTTGAGGTGAAACAAGCATAACTCCTCCTCCTACACCTTGCCTACTCCTTGATCCATCGAAAAATAACTGCCATACCTCATTGTCATCCTTATGGTTTGGTTTGGTGATGCTAGGAATAGGCTGGTTTTCTTCATGTATGCAATAAACTCCTAGCTCAGATTCTTCTACTTCTTGGTAGGGATCAAAAGCATGTACCTTGCTTGCCCATTCATCAAGAGTCAAATCTGGGATGCTTCCAAATTTGGTGTCAGCTTCATCTATGCTTGGATAATCTTCTTGATCAAATGCTGAACAGTTGGCATTGATTTGGCTTGGAGTATGAGGCTCAATATGAAAGTTTGCAATTGGTTCAAATCTGATTGTGACCTTAGTACCATATCTTGTTCTGAACAACATGTGTGACCAGTCAGCAGATAAGTAGCCTCCAATTCTAGCTGTGAAATCCCTTGATAAGCATAGGGTCAAAGAGTGGTGGCAAATCTATCACTGACACATCTTGCAAAATGGTAACATTGGGGCATGCATGCAAGGTAAGATTCAAACCTTTAATCACTCCCACCATTGCTACTGCTGTCCCATCCAATTGCACTACCCCCTTTGATATGACTTCATATTGGAGACCCAGCTGATCAGCTATTTGCTTGGGCATGACAAAACTACTTGCCCTAGAATCAATCATGCAATTGTGTACTAGTTTATCCCCAATGATTAATGAAACATAGAATGGAGGGGGCTTCAAAACTTTACCTTGTTGTCCTCCATGATTCCCTTCAGGCTGAGCAACATTTGTGAGGACATTCTCTTGCATATGGACCTGTTGGTTCGAAGTTGACCAATTCTTCATGGCAACTTGTAGAAGATCTCTTTGGCCTGGGATGGATAAAGATTCCCACATTGATATATTCACATTTGTCTTCTTCATTTGATCAATGATGCTAAATGGGGATGAAACATCTCTTTGTTGTCCTTTAGCCTAGACATTCCTTTCTTGCGCATGGGCAGCAACAACTGGCATTTGAGTTGGTTTAGAAGGTGGTTTGGGCTGTCCTTGCGTGTTTGGAACTGTATTTTGCTTACCAACACCTTGTGGAGTGATGGAAGGTTGTAGATCACTTGGAGCCAATGACTTCCCTTCACCAATATTCCTCTTCTTTGATCTTGTGTTAGCTGCTACACTTTGAGAAATTGTTTGATTCATGCCACAAAAATCCTCAGCTTGCCAATTCACAAGTGCGGTATCATTTGGAGCTGTGTTTTACTGAGATGTCCCTTGTTGCTGATTTGTTTCTTGACTCACTTCACCCTCTACACTAGTAGTTGTCACCATCAAGGCTTGGTTCAAAGCACCATTGAAGCACATAGATTGGTTGTGAGGTTCATTACATGGGAAACACCAATCATACTCTTGAGCTATGTTGTTTTGCACTGGCACTAATGCTTTAGAAGCAGATGCAACATTGGGGTTATAGGGCTGAAATGGTCTATTGGCAAGAGGCCTTACTTGGCTTTGATTTGCAGCTGGATTGGGTGGCCTATTGGGCTGGTATGGTGGCCTATTAGGTTGAGCTTGAGGCTGATAAGAAGGTCTAAAGCTTTGGGCCTGCTGCCTCTTGAGTGTAACCAGCTCATTTCCCAAATTTTGTAATTGTTTCATGACCTCTTGGAGTTCATTTGAAGCACTAGAGGATGAAGTAGAAGTTTCATTTGAACTTTGATTTTTAGGAGTGGGAATAGGAGCCAAAGTGGGTGCTTGACTAGTGCTTGGATTTTCTAAGTTTGGATACAAGGGCATGGGAGGCCTAGGAGCCAGCTTACCAGCTTGAATAAGACAGTTTTCAGCCCTAATGGCAATGCTATAAGCAATAGGTAAGGTTGTGCCTCCCATAGATTGAATTAACATAGAAATATCAAAATTCAAAGCCTTAAGATAATATAGAAAAGCACCTTTAGCTGTTGGCCTAACGGCCACTGGAATCCTATCCCAAGACCTTTGAAAACTGAAGTTGAAGTCAGTCAACTACTCATTGGGAGCTCTCTTGATAGTTAATTGTTCTAGCAGAGACAAATTATCTCCCTTTTCTCCAAACTACTCATGGATAACTATGCATACTAATTCCAATTTTGGATAGAACCAGCTCGAAGGCTCCTAAACCATTGCAATGCCTTCCATTTGAATGAAGTTCCCAATAATTTGATAGCAACATCCATTTCATTTATCTCATGGATTGCACAAATGTTAGCAATGTCTTTGACATGATCACTAGGAGTGGTATGATTTTCTCCAGTGAAAAATGGAATGTTCTTCAATGCTGCAATTGGAACTGGATTTTGTGCATTGAGGGCAAGTGGGCTGTTGCCAGTGAAGTTGACAAAAGGGTTTTGTTATACCATTCTGATTGGCCTGAGAACCCTTTTTGATTAGATGAAAGGTCTACCAGGTGGAGGGGTTGATAAAGTCCTGTTAGGTGGAGATGGTGATCTTTGTGGTCTTCTTCCTCTCCTTCTTCTGCCTGGTGATAGCTGCAAGTAGACAAATAACCCTTCTTCTCGAGTATCAGACCTGGTTCGAATTCTTCTCATGTACCTGGGAAACCTGTGCTGCTATACCACTGAATTCTATCCCTTCGGAGTCACCAGATGTGTTAGAGAATGAGCCTCAAAAGGCTAGATTATGTCAATTTACACACCAAACCTGACAATATTAAAAAAGAATTTAAAACTTTGAAGTACCTGGAAGATACATTTCTTCAATTTAGTTATCAGGTCCTGTTGTGCAACTACTAATCCCTGAAAGGTACAGGTAAAACTCAAGTCATGCAAGGTAACTTACAAAACCTGAAATACACCGTGTTGGAACTTGGGACATGCTTGATAAATGGGAAAACTTGAAATACTAAAAACTATGAAATTTTGAAAGTCAAAATCTCAAAAATCTAAGAATACCCTTTTGAAGATTATCCCCCGATCTATCAACTGGTGAAATTTTGACTTGTTTTGAGCAAGTTAAGCCCTTGAAAATCGATTTTGGAGTTCATCCTGGAAGGTGAAAAATATGAAATTGGAGAACTTGTAATTTCTATGTCCAAATTTCTTGAAAGTTCCTTCAAATCTTATGGAATGACCTCTTGGTCCCACCAGGTGTGCCAAAACTGTTGATGGTGAATCATAACACCCCTGAATGTCTGCAACTCGATGGGTTGAGACTCTCAGTGTGATTGCATAACATGAAGCTTTTCCCAAGTGTGGGACCTTGTGAATCGGGAAAGCTCTCTAGATGAAGGCCGGTTCCTATTCCTCTATTCATATGCACACATAAAAATGCAGAGGGTTTACTCAAAAACCTAATCTAACTTTCCAAGGAGACAGGGTAAGAAGATGCATAAAAAATAAACCTAAACTAACAAAGGTGATGCACCAAGGAATGAAGAAACACCTGTCTTGCCAATAAACACAAACCATTAAAATGCAATGCAAGATCATGCACAGATAATCAGATTTGTCAGTGAAAGATCAGGAGGATGTAAATGAACACAGAGAGGGTTGATAATCATCCATAGACATGCATTATTTTCTCCAAAGATTGATACAATACACTACAAAATGCCAAGAGGCAAAGTTGCATTACAGTTTTAGATGGAGGTTTGAACTCCACAAATTCACCTGCCAAAGAGAAGAAGGGAGGGGAAAAACAAGAATTTCCAACCTTTAGAAAGAATCCCCTCCTTACAATTTATAGGAAGAATGAGAGAGGGAAGAGAGAGGAATTCCAAATCTACCCCAACCACCTCTAGGTTGTATTTAATTCATCTCATTATGGTGGTAGGTGAGAACCCTAGCAAACCCAAAAAATGGTGAATTGTATTTTGCATTTTTGAAGAACTTGTTCTCACCCAATTAAAGATATCTAGTCATAGTTGAATATAGGACCTTGTAAGCTTTCTAAAAAGTCCAACCTTGCATGAATCTGAGCTCCCTGTGAAAAGTTATGGCCATTTGAATATCTGCGTCAGGGTTTGCCTTTTGTCGGGGTGTCAACGCTCAAAATGTTGTTCCTCCTGAAGATGCGCCTCCTGAAGATGTGCCTTGGTGCATCCATCCTCATTCCAACATACCCTTAAGTGTGCCATAGGCACTGAAAATGTGGTGTTGACATTTTGTGCTTTGCGCCTCCAACCTGCGCCTTGGGCGCGAATTTTTCCATGTCAACACTTTGTGCTTTGCGCCTCCAACCTGCGCCTTAGGCATGAATTTTTTCATGTCGACACTTTGTGTTTTGCACCTCCAACCTGTGCCTTGGGCGTGAATTTTTCCATGTCGACACTTTGTGCTTTGCGTCTCCAACCTGTGCCTTAGGCGCGAATTTTTTCATGTCGACACTTTGTGCTTTGCGCCTCCAACCTGCGCCTTGGGTGCAAATTTTTCCATGTCGACACTTTGTGCTTTGCACCTCCAACCTGTGCCTTGGGCATGAATTTTTTCATGTCGACACTTTGTGCTTTGTGCCTCCAACCTGTACCTTGGGCGTGAATTTTTTCATGTCGACACTTTGTGCTGTGCACCTCCAACCTGTGCCTTAGGCGCATGAATTTGGTCGTAAAATAAATGTCGACACTTTTGGTGTGTGCCTCATTGACCTACGCCTTGGGCATGAATTTTCGCATGTCGAAACTTTGTGTTGTACGCCTCATTTTCCCAGGGAGGGAGATATATACAACAGTTACATTTGTAGAAAGACTTGTAAGTATTTGAGCTGAAAATCTTTTTTTGTGTGTTGAGTTGTAGAGCTCAATTACTTTGGATTAGCATGCAATATGAAACTTGTTGGAAAACACAGTAACTGACATCGGTTATGGATGGACCAACATCAGTCAGGAAAGGAGGAACCGACATTAGTTAGGTTTAGCCGGCATCGGTTACCTGTGTGTGGGTGTTTTAATTGACTCACGGGAAATAGATATATTTTTTAGTATTAAAGAAAATCTATTGATTGTAATTACATGGCTAAGTGCCCTAAGTTTGTATACACCTATATAAGCATAAACGCTAGGGTTTAGAAGTAAGAATTAAGAAGAACTTGAAAAAGTTGATGATTATTTTGAGAATTATTGTGAGAGAGAGAATTCTTGGTGAAGAAGCAAAATCTTGAGAGTAAGACAATACTATACATCTGAGAGGTGTGGAAGATTGTAAATCTTCATTGTATATCTTGTGAAAGCTTTGGATAATAGATTGTCTTGTTTCTTGGTGGATGTAGCCCACACTGGGTGAACCACGTTAAATCTGGTGTTGATTTATATCTCTTGTTATGTATATTTCTTTTGGTAGAATATCCACTTTTAATTAAATGTATGCTTAGATTTGATGTATTATCTGTACAACTAGTGTTCTAACCCCAACAACTTGTATCAAAGCTTTGTTTGGAGGGTTTTGTGTGTTGATAGATTTAATCATAGTGGGGTTTTCTAATTGAGTGGGAGCTACAACAATTGACAGAAGAAAACAAATACAAGGTAGAGAAATTTGACGACCGAAATTATCAATTATGGAAGATGCAGATTGAGGATTATCTGTATCAAAGAGATTTGTATTTACCATTGGATGAGAAGTCTAGACCTATGAAGATGACTAATGAAGAATGGAAGATTCTTGACAGAAATAGCTTTGGGATCTATAAGATTGAGCTAGTGGCATCATCCGTGGCTTCCAATATTACAGAAGTGACTTCTACGGTAGGGTTAATGAAATCTCTTGCTAATTTATATGAAAAATGTAGTGCTTCAAATAAAGTTTATTTGATGAAGAAACTATTTAGTTCTAAGATGCATGAAGGTGGATCTGCATCTAGTCATTTTAATGATTTCAGATCTATTGTAAATCAGTTAAAATTGGTTGATATACCATTTGATGATGAAGTGAAATCACTTTTATTCTTATGTTCTTTGCCTGATAGTTGGGATAAATTGGTAATGGTTGTTAGTAATACAACATCTGCTAATAATATTTTGAAGTTTGATGATGTGGTTAGTATAATCTTGAATGAAGAAATTCATAGGAAGAGTACAAAAGAATCTTCATATGGGAATGCTTTGAAAGTAGAAAAGAGGGGCAGGCAGAAGGAGATGTCCAAGAGTAAGAGTAATGGGAAATCAAATTCAAGGGATAACAGATCTAAATCCAAAAGTAAGGGAATTACTTGTTGGAATGTGAAAAGAAAGGACATGCAAATAAATATTATTGGTTAAAGGATAAAGAGAACCGATAACCAGACAAAGGTAAATAAGCAAATCTTGTTGCAGCATAGGTAATGCAAGATGATCTTATTATGTATTTAGATAATAGAATTTAATCATGGGTTTTAGATTCAGGAGCTTCTTTCCATGCAACCCCTAATAAGGGTTATTCTAGAAATTATGTCTAGGGTAATTTTGGGCATGTTTATTTGGGTGATGATGAACCTTGCAGTATTACTAGTAAAGGGTAAGTTCATCTAAAATTGTAGAATGGAAATACATGGGTATTGAAAGATGTGAGGCATGTGCCAAGCCTCAGGAGGAATCTTATTTATGCAGGGCAACTAGGTGAAGCTGGTTGCATGGCTACATTTTTAAAAGACTCTTGGAAAGTCACCAAGGGTGCTTTTGTTCTGGAAAGAGGTAAGAAGGTATGCACTGTTATATTTATCTACCTATGTTATTAATTCCTTTTCTGCATTATCTAATTCAAATTCAGATGCATGTATGTGGCATAATCTAGTTGAGCCATATGAGTAAAAAAGGAATGCAAATCTTAAAGGCTAAGGGTAAGTTATCAGATTTGAAATATTTAGATCTTGATTTCTGTGAGCATTGTGTTTTTGGAAAGCAAAAGAGAGTGAGATTTCTCAAAGTTGGGGCAACTAAGAAGGAGCAAAAATTAGAGCTTGTACACTCCAGATATGTGGGGACCCATAGCTTAGGTAGCTTCTCATGGAGGATCCCAATATTATGTTACTTTCATTGATGATGCTACAAGAAAGGTATGGGTTTATTGTATTAAACATAAATCTGATGTTTTTGAAACTTTTAAAAGATGGAAAGCCCTTGTTGAGAATGAATCAAATTTAAAAGTTAAAGTGCCTTAGATCTGAAAAATGGTGGTGAATACTATAGCAAGGATTTCAATGATTATTTTTTAGTGAATGGGATACGTAGAGAAAGAACGGTTCCAAGAACACCACATGAGAATGGTGTTGCTGAAAGAATGAACAAGAATAATCATGGAACATGCTAGAAGTATGAGTGATACATTCTGGATTTCCCTTGCAGTTTTGGGCAAAAGCAGTTGATACAACGGTTTATTTGATTAACCATGGGCCTTCAAGTTCACTAGATGGAGGAATACCAGAGGAAGCTTGGACCAGAAAATAGGTAGATCTTTCTTTTCTTAAAGTTTTTGGTTTAGAAGATTTTGTGCATATTGATAAGGAAAATAGGAAAAAGTTGGATGAAAAATCTAAGAGATGCACTTTTATTGGTTATGGATCTGGTGATTTCAGATTCCATTTTTGGGATTTAGAGAATTCTAAAATGATTAGGAGTCATGACATTAAATGGAATGAAAAGAGAATGTACAGGGATCAAATTTTGGTACCCAAGGATGAACCGGTTGAGAAATTTGTGAATGAAAATGAACTCTTGGATTTAAAAGTAATACCAAAAGGGTTACACAGTAACCGATGTCAGTTGACCCTTGACCGAAATTGGTCAGTAGAAACTAGTATCGGTTACAGAAGATCCAAACTCAACATCGGTTAGCAGAAACAACGTCAGTTATCGAGGTGACTAGCATGTCGATCACTGACAAATTTGGATACGAATGTCTTGAGGTCTAGAATGAGCCTCTGGTACCCCCAAATCCTATGAGAAGGTCACAAAGGGTAAGTAAACCTCCAGAAAGATTTACACCTTCTCTATTTTATTTATTATTGACTGATAATGGTGAACCAGAGAGTTTTGAAGAAGTAATGTAGGATGAGACCCACGTGTAGTGGGAGCATTGGCATGGATGAGGAGATGGACTCCTTGGAACAGAACCAAACTTGGGATTTGGTTAAGTTACCAGCAGGTAAGAGGACATTGTAGAACAAGTGGGTTTATAGGATCAAGGAAGAAGAGGGTGGATAGAAAAGGTACAAGGCAAGGCTTGTAGTAAAGGGATTTGCACATAAAACATGTATTGATTTTGGTGAAATATGTTCTTCTATTGTTAAGCTGACTTTTATTCATACTGTATTGAGTTTAGTTGTAGTAGAGGATTTACATTTATAGAAACTAGATGTGAAGATGAATTTCCTTCATAGTGATTTGGATGAAGATATTTATATGTAATAGCCACTTGGGTATGAAGTCAAGGGTAAGGAGAAATTAGTGTGTAGGTTGAAAAAGAGCCTATATGGGCTTGAGCAAGCTCCAAGGAAATTGTACATGAGGTTTGATAGTTTTATGCATGAGCATGGTTACTTGAGATGTGAATATGGCCATTGTTTATATTTCAAGAAGCTTGAAAATGGGAGCTATAATATTTTGTTACTGTATGTAGATGATATCCTTATTGCTGGGATCTAGTATGCATAGGACATTGGTGAGCTTAAGGAAAGCTAGCTCACACATTTTCTATGAAGGATTTAGGAGCTGCAAAAAGAATCCTTGGTATGAAAATACACAGAGACATGAAGAACAAGAAATTGTATTTGTCTCAGGAGGATTATATCTATAGGGTGTTAGAAAGGTTCAAGATGCAGAATGCAAAACTTATTAGTACACCTATGGCTGGAAACTTAAAATTGAGAAAAGATTAGTGTCCTTCATCACATGAGGAGGTCAAATACATGACATGAGTACCATATGTTTTAGTAGATTGGGAGTCTCATGTATGGTATGGTTTGTACAAGACCAGACATTACACAGGCAGTGAGAGTTGTGAGTAGATATATGGCCAATCCGAGGTAAAGAGTATTGGAAAGCAATTCTAATGGATACTCAGGTATTTGAAAGGGACATCTAGCATGTAGTTATGCTATGGAGGTTTGAGATATTTCATTATGTGGCTATGTTGATTCAGATATGGCTGGAGATCTAGATGGTAGGAGGAGCACTATTAGATATATTTTCATAGTAGGTGGGATAGATAGTTAGCTAGATTTCAAGATTGCAGAAGGTTGTGGCTTTTTCTACTACAGAGGTAGAGTATGTTGCAGCTACATAGGCTAGCAAGGAGATGATATGGATGAGTAGGTTCATGAAAGAGTTGGGAAAGGAGCAAGCTGATTGTAAATTGTTCAGTGATAGTCAAAGTGTAATTCATTTTGGAAAAGAACTCATGTTTAATTTAAGAACGAAACACATTCAGTTGAGGTATCACTTCATACGACAGGTATTGGAGGATGGGCAGTTGAATCTGGAAAATATTCATACAAGTAAAAACCCTGTGGATATGCTAACGAAGCCATTAGAAAAAGAGAAGTTGGAGCTACACTCCACTTCTATTGGTCTTCGAGTTTGATACTTGAAGAGGAAGAAAACAAAGCTAAGGAAGGATCCAAGAATGACGTTGTACATGTATAGTGCAGTAATTAATCTCCAAGTGGGATATTGTTGAGTTGTGGAGCTCAATTACTTCAAATTAACATGAAATATGAAACTTGTTGGAAAACACAGTAAGCTGACATCGGTTATGGAGGGACTGACATCGGTCACCTATGACTGGCATCAGTCAAGAAAGGAGGAACTGACATCAGTTAGGGTTAACGGACATCAATTAGCTGTGTGTGTGTGTTTTGATTGACTCACGAGAATTATATCTATTTTTAGCATTAAATCAAATCTATTGATTGTAATTGCATGAATAAGTGCCCTAAGTTTATACATGCCTATATAAGCATAAAATCTAGGGTTTAGAAGTAAGAATTAAGAAGAACTTCCAAAATTTGATGATTATTGTGAGAATAATTGTGTGATAGAGAATTCTTAGTAAAGAAGAAATTTTTTGAGAGTAAGACAATACTGTACATCTAAGAGGTGTGGAAGATTGTAAATCTTCATTGTATATCTTTGAGAAAGATTTGGATAATAGATTAGATTGTTTCTTGGTGGACGTAGCCCACACTAGGTGAACCACATTAAATATGGTGTTTATTTATAACTCTTGTTTATCTGTATATTTCTTTTGGTAGAAGATCTGCTTTTATTTGCATGTATGCTTATATCTGATGTATTATTTGTACAACCAGTGTTCTAACCCCAACATTGTGTAGATATAATATGATGACCATCAAGTATATAAAATTTAACATCATCCCTTTTTAGTTATTTTAGATCTTGGAGCTCCACAATTTTATTTGTAGACTGCAAGAAGGGAAGAAGAATTGTGTGTGTAGGAATAACATTTATCAACATAGAGTGCACAAGAAGGTCAACATTATCATCATCTATAGGACGATACTAATACTATGGAGGTGCTACATGTTACTTTGAAACCTCAATTGAAAACACTCCAACATTGAACAAAAAATAATCAAACTGCTGAATAGTTGAAGGTTCTATTTTCGTGAATATAGTGGTTTCTTTCTTCAACAATATAGCTGATTTAGTATTCTTTTTCAACCCCTATAAACTTTATATGGATGGATTGATCTCCAATTTAGCCAAATACGTTCGCCTCAACATAGTAAATAACTTGGCATATTTAGGAGGTGAAAGCGAAGCTTTTCTATTCAAAAAATGACAAACAAAAGAGGTTTTATCAAATTTATACAAATTTCTTAGTATTGCAAGCATTCCAGTGTGAATGTCATTTGAACAACTAGTTTTGTCATTATCTACCAACAACCCCAAATACCAACTATATATTGAACATGAACATTGTGTTTTTTCTTCAAAGGCCTTCATTTCCCATTTCCTGAATAAAGAAACATACAACTCCATATCTAGAATAATACACTTATTATTTTCATAGTCTATGCGTTCAACTTGAACACACAGTGTACTTAAATCAACAACTGCTGAGGATATAACCATACTAACTTCCTCATGTTCATCATCTATAAAAAAATAACCATGGGTTGGCATAGTAATTATCAGGGTTATGGATTTTAAAAAACCATTCCTCAGCTCTTTTCTTCCATCACTCAGTACCTTCAATGAATGGAATTGTTGAGAATGAAGTGCGAACAATGGAATACATTTTACTTGCAATTGTTGTAGAATATATTAATAATTACTTCGCATATGGAATAATTTTTTTTTCATTGTATGATAATTAATGTAAGTATTATCCTTTGTGATCACTAATCGCTATAGTACATTAATTTTTATCATTGGAGAGTAATCAAAGTAATAGTTAATGACCACTAGACTTCGACCGGACATGATATCTAACCTTCAACTGGCTGTAATTCATATTATTTCGATAAAATCATTAATAACAGAAACTATGCAAAATTGTTCTCGATAATTAACATGCAACATATTTTGGAAGGATTATATGTTGTCTAACAACCATCGACATTGTGTAGATAACATGAAAGGAACATTTGAAATTAATAATTACTTCACATATGGAGTAATTTTTTTTTTTTCACATTGTATGATAATGAATGTAATTATTAGCCTTTGTGATCACCAATCCCTATAGTACATTACTTTTTATCATTGGAGAGTAATCAATGTATTGGTTAGCAACCACTAGGATTCAACTGAACATGATATCTAACCTTCAACTGGTCACTATAATTCATATTTTTTGGATCACATCATTAATAACAGAAACTATGCAAAATTGTTCTTAACAATTAACACATAACATATTTTGGAAGGATTATCCGTTGTCTGAAAACCATCCACATTGCATAGATAACATGAAAATAATGTTTGAAAATATAGATGTTAGTGAGATATATGATTTAAGTCCACATATAAATGGACAATTTTTAACATTACTTGTTGGTAATTTACACCAATTGATTGGACTAACGTAGAGGCTATTAAGATTTAATTTTTCCTATTTTGAGTAGTTTACACCAATTGATTGGACTAACGTAGAGGCTATTAAGATTTAATTTTTCCTATTTTGAGTAGAGTGTGCGAGAAAAAAATGATAATAACAGGGTCAGCAATCACTAAGCAGTATTTGTCAAACATAAAAAATGTTTAGTTGTTCCATAACACATAATGCAAGGAAAAACATAGTGGTCTCTTAGTCCTACCAATTTTTATTTGAAATCGAGAATTTGTGTATGTCGTAATTCATATATGCTCATATCAAAGAAAACACTTTATGACCACAAAGCTCCATTAATAATTGAAAGAAATGACATAAAGACCACTAGGATTTTCACTTTCTTTATTTAAAAAGAATAATAAAATAACAAATCAGTGTCTAACAAAGTGGCTTCAAGGTTCCTACCATTACCTCTTGTGGTTGTAAACATTATCTCTACAGTTTCAAATCGATATCATTTTTTAATGATTATAAGTGTATCATGTTGTCTTCATTATTCCTGACAGAGCCAAGTGTTGCACTACATACCCTTGGGTGGGATGAAGCCTTATATTATTCTCATAAGATATATTCTTTATGTCATATAATTAAGTTACGTTTTTATATTATAAAATGCTTAGATAGCGCTAAGCTTCATTACTAATTGTAAGGAATGACATAACAATGACTAGGCTCAGTATTTTCTTAATTTTAAAAAAGAGACCTCTAAGCTCCATTAGTAGTTGAAAAGAATAACGTAGCGACCGCTAGCCTCAACATTTTCTTAATTTGAAAATAACTATATAATAAAAAAGAATGGTCTAGCTTAGCTTCCACTAGGCTCCTATCATTACCACTTGTCATTGTAATCACTATCTGTTTAGCTTTGGTCTGATAATTTTTTTCATTGATAGTAATTATATCGTATTTGCTAGACTTCACATGGTGGACCTAGTAGCTGCATAACATTCCATCGAGAGAGATCAAGAATTATTTATTTCACCTAAGATATATATTTATAAATTATAATCTATATTTGTTCATATCAAAGAAAAATCCTAGTGACCAATAGGCTCAACAATTTCAAGATAGCTATTGAATAATAAATCATGGTCTAGCTTAACGGCCACTAGAATCCTATTTTTTCCTCTTGTCTTCGTAATCACTATCTGTACAACTTTAGGTTGATTATAATTGTCAATGATTATAATTATATCAAATTAGATGCACATTACCTAGTGGAGCTAATTATTACACTACTTTCCATTGAGAGGGATCAATACTATCTCTTTATATCAAAGAAAATGCTTAGTGACCGCTAAGCTCCATTACTAGTTGAAAAGAATAATGTAGTAGCCACTAGGTTCAACATTTTATTAATTTGAAAATAGCTATATAATAACAAATAATAGTCTAGCTTAGCAGTCACTAGGCTCTTATCATTACTGCTTGTCATTGTAATCACTATCTATTCAACTTTGGACTGATACCTTTTTTCATTGATAGAAATTATATCGTATTGGCTGGACTTCACATGGCAGACCAAATTTCTGCACTAAATTCCATCGAGAGGGATCAATACTCATTTATTTCACCTAAGATATATATATTTGTAAATTATAATCGAATTTTGATAGAATCAAAGATTTTTTTCTTAATTTCAAAATAGCTATTGATTAACAAATCATGGTCTAGCTTAGCATATGTTAGGATCCTATCATTACCTCTTGTCGTAGTAATCACTTTATTTACATCTTTAGATCGATTATAATTTTCAATGATTATAATTTTGTCGAATTAGATACACGTTACCTGGTGGAGCCAATTCGTGCACTAATTTGCATTGAGAGGGATCAAGACTTTCAGTTCGTATCAAAGAAAATGCTTAGCGACTGCTAAGCTCCATTACTAGTTGAAAGGAATAACCTAGTGGCCGCTAGGCTCAACAGTTTCTAAATTTGAGAATAGCTCTATAATAACAAACAATGTTATAGGTTAATGACCACTAGGCTCCTATCATTACCACTTGTCATTGTAATCACTATCTGTTCTTCTTTGGATTGATAGTGTTTTTCATTGATTGAAATTATTTCGTATTGGGTGGAATTTACACGACACACCCAATTACTGCATCACATTCCATCGAGAAGGATCAAGACATATTTATCTCTTATAAGATATATTATTGTAAATTAGAATCCATATTTTTTCGTATTAAAGAAAAAACCTAGTGACCGCTAAGCTCCATTACTAATTGAAAAGAATGACATAGCGACCGTTACACTCAACAATTTATTGATTTGGAAATAATGATGAATTAAAAAATCATGATATAGTTTAGTGGCCACTAGGCTCATGCCAATACCTCTTTTCATTGTAAACACTATTTTTACAGCTTTGGATCGCTACTAAATTTCATTGATTATAATCACATCATATTGGTTGGACTAGCCCTATCGTAACCTGGTGACACACTATATACCCTTGAGATTAGGTGATCTTTTTAAAGTTTTTATAATATATATCATTGCAACATATAATTCACACCGGTTTTTATCAAAGAAAATGCTTAGCAACTACTAAGGTGCTTTACTTATTGAAAGAAGTTACATAGTGGCCGCTAGGCTCAACAATTACTTAATTTAGAAATAGAGATAGAATAACAAATCATGATATAGCTTAGCATCCATTAGGCTCATAGAAATAACTCTTTTCATTGTAAACAATATCTTTACAGATTTTAAGCGCTACTATTTTTCGTTGTTTAAATGCAAAAACACCTTTTGAGATTTTAGAATTTTCATGCCACGTGTCATCATTTTACTGGGTCCTATTCATATTATAATATTGTGGTTTCATATAGGTTCAAAATATTTTATACTCGTTTCTTTATATATAAATTTCGTAATAAATGTGTCAATTATAATGTTTTCTAACTATCAGGTTCAAACTTGCCACATGACATAGAGTAATTGGAGAATTATATTTCATTAGCATACTACATCTAACATTGTCTAGGTAGATTTTGATAAAAATAAATAATAAATGTGCCTATACATTTATACAATTCATATCTTCTGTTTTATTATAATATTATAGGTTTTATTACGTTTTAACTATTTTAAGCTAAAACCAGTAATAAAAGGCGTTGTTTTGAATATTATTTATTTTTTGATATCCCACACATTTTCTTAATGAGTGGTAAATTCAAATTTCAAATTGTGAATCCCCGCACTTTTGAGAGAATGTGAAATTTTAATATACTCTCAAATTCCCCCTCTCTTTCGCTTAATGTTTGGGGAAGTCTTATCTTAAATTTTTCATATCTCGTACTTTTTATATTTTCAAAATTTATAACGTGGCATCTACCAAAAAAATTATTAAATACCCTAGAGAACTAGTTTTTAGGGTTTATATTTTTTTGGTTTTGTAAAAAAGTAGCTCGTGAAATCATAGAACAATACAAATAAGTCGTAGATTGTAGGTTCGAATGCAAGAATCTTGACCATTTGGCAAGGGAACAGTCATGTAGTAATTATGATCTCATTTGCAGAGCAAACACACAAAGAATGCACACAAAGGAGGTAAAAATATGGTGCATATAAACTAGGGAAGAAAAAGGGGTTATAGATAAAATAGTGCAGATAGTTAGTTTGATGTAGCAGATAGAGGTTTGAATGACCTCACCAAGCACAAAATAATCTCAGATATAAATCAAATATTTATCAAAACCATATATTATACTAAATGTGCACCTTTTTGATTGTGGTCTTGTTAAGTCATTATCTCTTTGACTACTTCATGTCTTTTTCACTTCAGTCTAACCCTATTTTGCCCTACAAAAATGTGCTCTACGACCCAACTCTGCTTATCAATTCCTTCTGATTATTTTTTCAAACTGCATTGTTCTTTAAGAAAACAAGCCTTATGTTGTGCCCTAACCAAATAAAATTTAATCCCTTTTCATCTCTAGTTTTTATTTCATTTGAACGCTTTCAAGTATCTGACATTCTATGTTACCCTCAGGATTTTTTTTCTTGATAATGATGTCTTGTCGCATAATCACTTGTTTTTAAAATTGTAATGGTTTGCGAGAGTCAAAGTATTGTTTAGGTATTCGTTATGACTACCTTTTCTTCCTTTTATTATGATGATAGAAACAACCCTAGGTAATTATTTCATTGTACATTGTTTATATGGTTTCCATGTTGACTTTGTGAGAAGATATTTGAGGTTAACAAAATGCTTCAAAACTATAAAATCATATTAAGTTTTCACTTGTGTGATAATTTTTTTTGCAATGGAAGGTAAACATATTATATATGCTTAAATTTTATAATATAAATATTTTAATCACTATGTATTTAAATTTATATTTTAAGTCATGACAAAAAATCACATAGCTTTGTAGTCATGAGGATATAATTCTTTTTAAACATTATTATTAATATGTAAGGTATTATTGGCAAAAGATAGAGTGTTGTCATATATTTTTTTTCACGATTCTACACGTATTTCTATGCATTCAAATGGAAACTCCAAATATATTGGTTATCTTTTATACCCTTTTAATTTGATTTCTCCTATCTGAATACAATCAATAAAGAAAAAGTTGTGTAGCTTAGTGACCGTTACGATATAATTTCCTTTTGAATAAACCTATTTGATTCTCAACGATAATTAAAATATATGTGTAATTGTATAACACATAGAAGGTTTATGTTTGGTGTTTAGAGGCTGCCAGTATAACACTTTCGATTTTAGAAATTGAAGTAAGTTTTTTGAGGTTAGAGGCTGCTAGGCTATACTAACAAATACTATTTTTAGCTTAACGTCCTCTAGGTAATGCGATCGAATAATATTTTGAGTCATGTAGTGGTTATGCTTTAATTTTTTAAAGATATTATGATTTTATTGGCCATTTTGACTCGAAAAAATATTATTTGGAGCTTAGCATCCAATAGGTTATACAACAACATATTATTTGGATATTTGTTATCGATAGGATTTAACAAAAAATGTGATATGAATTTTTTCCATTTAATAATCCTAATATTTTACCTATAAAAATCCTCCTAAAGTATTTTAAACCAAAAAAATAATAGTTCAAAAATTAAACATAACACAATGGGGAGGACTCTGTGTGCCTCAAATCCTCCCTACGTGATACTTTAGATATGCATATGAATATCTAGGTGAGGACTGTGTGTGGCTCAGGAAACTCCTAAGTGATACCAAAGATTCATCACCTCAAGCAATGACTGCATTATTAGGAGGAAATATGTAACAAATAATCTTCTTGCCCTGGCCAGGAACCATCTTAGGTTATACTTTACATACCCCAGTTAGGACACCCCTCCAGAATGCCCCTCTCAAATGTCCACCAATTTCCTTCACTCTATCAAATAACAATTACTTGATCACACATATTCCTATGGGTATTAAAACCTCACACCACAAATTAAATAATTTTCACTAGGTAGGGTTTCAACCAACATACCTATTCAAAACAACTTTTATTAATTACTTTACTAACAAAAATATATTATTCAAATAGTACCCATTAATTACCCTTCTCAACACATGAGAAGTTCTTTTTATTTTATTCACCCTATATTAAAGGGGTCCTCAAATATTTAGAATATTTCCATATAGGTATCCTATCTCCATTTATTGTTGGGTTTAAATAAATTTGTTCGCGTGGGTTTGGTAAAGGACACACCTTTTCATAAAAACAAATTCACAATTAATTAAATATACCCATAACGGGTCCATAATTAATAATTTTAATCGCTCATTTTTAAAAGGAGTTTGAGAACTTATTTAACTTTTTATTCCTCCCCATTTTAAAGAGGATTCCATGTACATAACTCCCCCTGTTTTAAAGGGGTCTTCTTTTATTTAATACTTTAGAATTTAATTCTTTTATTTAATTATTTATTTTTGACTTTAATTTTATGTCTTTTTCTCTTGAATAAATAACTTTATAATAACTATTTTATTTTTCAAATAATATTCTACAAATAACTATAGAGTACATTACTTCATTTTATTTTGATTAATCATTAACTTTTAGAACTTTAATAGTTTCTTAATGTGGAGAAGTTGTCACATAACCTTCCTCCCTTCTTTAATTAGCTCCTGACCTCAATAGCTTTATATTTATTTTTAATTATTTAATTCTTTATTTACACTTTTGAAAATTTAGATTAAAAATGTATACATTTAATAAAGTGATTAAATACATACAAAATCTAATGTGTCTTTATGCTCAAACGGACCACAAAACGAGGAGCTAATTTCGTATATTTACCAAGTTTTAGTGAACTATGCGTAGGTTTAACTATAGGAAAAATCAATTTCAAATTTTCTATATGACCATTTGGAATCAACCCAACTCTTATACCCATCTTGGGAAAATTTAATGTTTTGTATTGCTTTATTTATAATTTCTTCCATTGAAAATTGCTACGCCCCTACCCTATTGTTTGTATCAGGATATGAGTAGCTGACTTGTGGCTTACCATACCATTTTACTATATCATTTATACTTTCTCATGTTTCGTAGGCTGGCCTTGGTTATGGCCATAACATATGAATAGTATATATAGGGGATTGTAGGTAGTAGTTCATCATCATTTGAGCATTTGAGTCTTATTGTATGGTTTGGAGGTTGCCCCCTCGAAGTGGTGAAGCTATTTTAATTACATATTGAGATATTTTATCTATAATATTGTGTTCTTTGGTCTTCTATTTATGCTCATAATCTAAATTATACAAGTAATTTCATTACAAGTGGTATCAGAGCTACGATCCAAGCCAAAATTAGGGCAAAAACCCTATTTTTTTGTTTCCGATATATGTTGCGAACCAGAGATAATTTTTCAGATATTTTTTTACCAGAGTTGCAAATAATTCCTAGTAATGTTCCTTGAAATTTTTAAACTTTTTTGATCTATTTTGCAAAAATTATTCTAAATTTATGTTTTTTCATAAAATCGCTCCCTATGCTGAAATTTGTGGAAATTTTCCAAGTTCTTTACATTTTCGAAAATCCCTCAAAAAAATATTTGTAGTATTGTCTTTATGTTTTTTCCTATTCTGCCAAATTTGTATCGAAACCCTAAACCCTAGGGTTTGACATCATGGTAGGGCCTTTCACAAGAGCCAAAAAGAGTCCAGTCACTTCAGGTAAAACCCCAGATAAAGATGGGGTAGTGATAGAAAAGTTGGAGTCAGAAGGGGTAAATATAGATTCCTCAACACTAGGGTTTACCTTAGTTGATCATAAGGTGAGCCAACTTGAGTAGGAACTGTGAAATGTACAATTCGAGATGGACTATAAAGGAGACATAGACCAAATCAATCAGCGGTTGGATGATATCATGTAACATATAAAAGGTAAACAATATGTCCCAAATCAGTCCCAACTTAACCAAGGAGAATTTTTAGCTCAAAATAATGGGAAAAATAACCATGTTGGATCACTTTTCAAGCCCAATAAGAATACAACTTATTTGCAACCACAGAATATGATGCTGAAAGTGGAGATGTGCAAATTTGATGGGAAGCATCCACAGAATTGAATCAAATGGAGAACTTATTTGAGTTACATAAAACCCCATCAGGACAAAAGGTGACCTTGACATCCCTATATCTTGAACCAGACCAATTTGTCTGGTATCAATGGTTATGTGCTCATAAGCAGAAGAGTGGTCTCACTGTCACTTGGTTAATTTTTACTGAGGAGTTGCAATTGCACTATAGTTCTAGTGTTTCAGATAACTAATTTAGTTAATTGGAAAAGTTAAGACAAACATGATCAGTCAAAGATTATGTGCATCAATTCTAGAATATATCCTTAAGGGTGGAGAATATTATAGAAGAGAACTTGAATGCCATGTTTCTTGGGGCTCTTAAGGACCACATTGAGCATAAGGTGTTTAATCCACTCAAGATTTTTGATTCTATTATCATAACACGAAGAGCAGAGGAAAAATTTCTTTGTAGTAGGAGGCAACCTTTCACTAACACCAGAGACCATAGTACCCCTTCCCCATCATTCACTCAGCCAATTAGACTAACTCCTCAAAAAATGGAAGAAAAAAAATGAAAAGGATTATGTTTTAACTGTGACAAAAAATATAGACCAGGACACAAATGTGCTGAGAAGAAGTTGTTCTATATTAAAGGAGGAAATGAGGATGAAGAGGAAACTGAAATTATAGGAGAAGATGAGGAACTAGTAGAAGATGAAGTATAGGATCACTAACCTACAATTTCTTGTCACGTGTTATCAGGTATTAGTACTCCTCAAACGCTCAAGGTTATTGGATATCTCAAAAAATAGAAGGTGACAGTGTTGATTGACTCAGGGAGTACTCATAACTTCATAAATAGTAAGTTAGTTGCTTACCTCAATTGTTTTATATACTGATCTCTAAAAATGCAAGTAATGATTATAGATGGTGGGACAATAAAGTGCATAGGAAAGTTCCATAGTATCAAGCTTTCCATGGGAGAATACATGTTAGACTCGCCTATGTTTTCTATTTCTATGGGAGGGGCAAATATTGTTTTGGGTGTCCAATGGCTCACAACCTTGGGCACTATCGAAATGAATTTCCAAGAATTGTTCATGTGATTTCATTTAGAAGGAAGGAAAATACAATTGAAATGGATGGTAACCAAGTCTCCACAAATTATTAGCTCTCATCAGATGTAAAAGGTTATTAGAAAAGGAGTAGATGGATTTGTAGCAAAGTTATTTTACATAGAGGTACAAAATATAGAGTCTTCAATGCCCCCTGATCTTCAGAAGACTGTTGTTGCTCACTCATATGTTTTTGATGCAATTCCAAAGGGACTACCACTAGTTAGGGATCATGATCATGCCATTTGGTTGATTCTAGGGAGCCAACCACCTAACATCGGACCATATAGATACCCATATTCCTAGAAAAGTGAGATTGAGAGTGTAGAAAATGTTGAAGGCAAGTAACATCAGGCATAACCAAAGTGCATATTCTTCACTCGTGGTCATAGTATGTAAGAAGGATGAAACATGGAGGATGTGTCCAAATTACCAAGAACTCAATAAGTACACCATAAAAGATAAGTTTCCTATTCCAATAATTGATGATTTACTGGATGAATTGCATGGTGATATTTATTTCACAAAATTAGATCTTCATCCGAGGTACCATCAAATTAGAATAAGAGAGGAAGATGTTCATAAAATGGTTTTCACGACTCATGAGGGCCATTATGAGTTTTTGGTAACCTTTTGGTCTTATAAATGCTCCCTCAACATTTCAAAGCTTGATGAACACTGTTTTTAGGCCATTTTAAAGGAAATTTGTATTAGTTTTCTTTGATGACATATTGATTTACAGTAAGACATGGGAAGAACACTTGTAACTTGTAAATAAAGTGTTAGAATTTTTGGAGAAACATAAGCTCTATGAAAATCCATACAAATGTTCTTTTGGTGTATAAGAGGTAGACTACTTAGGTCACATTATATCCCATGAAGGTGTTAAATTTTATTCTCAGAAGATCAAAGCTATGGTGGAATGGCCAAGGCTTAAAAATCTCAAAAATATCTGAGGGTTCCTAAGACTAACAGGGTACTACAGAATATTTGTGAGGGACTATGGTAGAAATTGTGGGTCCACTCTTTGCATTGCTAAAGAAGGATGCCTTCCATTGGACATACGTAACCATTATATCCTTTGAGCAGTTGAAAGAAGCCACGTGCACCACCCCAGTTTTGGCTACTCCCAACTTCTCAAAAACCTTCATTGTTGAATGTGACACTTTAGGATCAGGATTGGGGATAGTTCTAATATAGGAAGGAAGACCAATTGAATTTGAGATTCACCAATTCAAAATAAAATATCTGCTCAAACTTGTCTATGAGAAAGAAGTGATGGCTATTCTTCATGTAGTCAAGCAATGGAGACCCTATCTAATGGGCAGACACTTCAAGGGAAAAATTGATCATGATAGTCTCAAATAATTTTTGGAGTAAAAGTTATCATCTAAGGAACAAAAAAACTGGGTAACAAAAATGTTGGGTTATGATTTTGAAATCATATACAAAAAGGGTAAATAAAATGTAGAATCCGACGTGCTATCCAGAAGGGATACATCCGTAGATGGCTTACTATGTGCAATGACCATATTGAATGCCGATTGGGTGGATGAAGTAAGATTGGAATGTGATCAAGACAATGATACACAATCTCTAATACATAATATCAAGCAAGGCTCTATAACATCTACAAAATTTGACTGGAAAGGTAATGCTCTATGGTACAAGGATAGGTTATTCTTGTGTAAAGATTCTGAGTTGAAGCATAAGATTCTTGTAGAGCTACATGCATCGCCTGTTGGAGGAGACCTTGGGTTTTTGAAGACATATCATAGAATAAAAAGAGAATTATTTTGGGAAGGAATTAAGGGGGATGTAAAAATTTTTATATCAGAGTGTTTGGTGTGCCAACAAAACAAAGGTGAAACCATTAAAACACCAGGTCTATTGCAACCATTATCAATTCCTAACCAGAGATGGAAGGAGGTCTCCATGGATTTCATCACAGGATTGCCTTGTTCAGAGGGTAAGAATGTTAATTTGGTGATTTTGGATAGGCTCTACTAACAACATAATATGTTGTTGAACTGCTACAATCAAAGTAGGAGGGAATGAATATAATTTCTGCAACAAAAACTGAATATAATTTTTACAATGAATTAAAATTAAATTTCTGCAACAAAAACAAAATATAATATCTGCAATCTTTTTTTTGAAAAGGATAAAATATTGATATTAATATGAGGGAAGAATTATTACAAGATAGAAGTCTATGATTCAAGGATATATATATTTGCAAAATGCACTCATAGATTTGCATATCAAACACAATTATATAGACATTGCATACTGTGGTTGAAAAAAGACCAAAAGGAATATGACCTATGGATTATGGACTATAAAAATGGGCAAAATATACAAAGACTATATAACAATAGCTGTTCCATAAAATTACCCTTAAATTCCATTTATGTTGGTCTCATCTTCACGTTCTTCAACAAGCCCCCTTTCCCTATCTCGTTTTGCAGCTCTTTTTAATTCATCCTCCCATGTTAGTCGACGTGATAGATGACTCTTTTTTACAATAGGAAAACTAGCTTTCCTATTTGTTAGACATGGGCGCCTTCAATTCAACATATTCTCTATAAAATCTCTCTCGATGAAGTGTATTGTTGAATCCATCATCTACAGGTCTAAATGGTTGTGCCTCAGGATGTTGCACACCTAATATAGAAGATATTTGGCTTCCCCTCAATTGGTTTGTTGTTTCCATAAGTGTATTCTCTAATAAAGTAAGAAATGACTTGTTTACATGACCAACAAGACTGTTATCTACTATTTTTTGATCCTTCTCACTTGTGGGCTCAAGTGTTCATTTTCTTCATTTATAACATGTTTATCTTGTTGCAAAACATGCATAGAGTCTTCACATGTGTTTGGAGGATTCCATGCTTGACCAAAGGATCGTCAACCCCATGTTCATCTCCACATGCAACATTTGAAGCACAAAATAAACCCCGGAGAACATTACAAATTAGTATAATAAATCAAAGATTTGAATAAAAACCAAAATTAATAGAATTTATATACAATAAATTACTATGTTGGAAAATCTTGAAAAACATTTTGCCCAGAATACCTGAACATTAAAGTTTTCTCACACTAAATTATTTTTCATCATATTCACTTTAATTCTGTGCTTACATAAGTACCCATTCTTTGACACTCCACATTCACACATTGCCAAATGTGGGGTTTGATACCATACTTCATAGTGACAAGTATCATCCATCTGGCTATGAACCCATGCTAACCGTGGGTCAGAGGTATGCAAGGTGACATAATAATCAGGAATGGATTGTGCATGTAGCCATTGGTTATTTTTTAGTTTCTCCACTTTGAAGTTATGGTAGAACCCACTTTCCTTACAACATTGACTCCACCAATAATATATAAAAAAAAACTGTGATTAATTGATGTATCAGCTAGTCAACCCTGTGATGAGATGCTTTTTAAATGGAGGATAACTACTTACTCTTAATTATAGAGTGATATGCCTCTATTGCAGCATTTGTTTCTTGCCCAACATGCTTTAAAGTCCGTAGATGTCTCACCCACATTACAATTCTTAGAAGCTAGTGTTCTTGCCAAAATTTAATAAATTTTATCTCATTATTTGAATAGAACTCTCCTCATTATTTGAATGGTGCATTATTTCCCCCAACCTATTAAACATTACACGTCTTTTTTAATCTTCATTAACCTTAGCGACAAGATTCTTCAACCATGCCCTCCTTACATGCCAACTGCATAAGTATACTTCACACCCAAAAAATTCTCTGTATTTGAAAATGAATTTTATTAGAATTTTAAAAATTTGATAGAAAACTTAATATCTATAATTTAAATTTATATATTCTAAAAATATACACAAAGAGTAATTTACAACCTAATAGCATTGATTTCAGCTGTAGCATCATCTACCATGAAAGCATTTAGTTTCCACTCAAGCATATGAGCATGTGCTCTATTCACCAGCTTTTTCATCCATTGGGTTAAGTCACTAGTTGTAGCTCTTGACATTATGACCCATGCATTTGGTAGGCCCATGTGTTTGGAATCGAATGCAAGGATGGTATAGAGTTTGAACTATGGAGAGTTGACAATGCAATAACAATGTGAATTAGTAGATTATTGGTAAGAAAATGTAACATATTTTTTACAGAATTTTTTTATTGATAAGATTATGTAAAAGAGAATACCTTCATTCCATTGGTCCCAAAAGTGGTGTCCATTGCAAGTATGTTGTTATGGCCATATTTTAACATCCACTCAAGTTGTTGTGGCATTTGAATGCCCATGATAAACAACACGTGACCATCTTCCTCAACATTTCCTTCATACTCTTGGTATTCAAAACATATATTTGGATTTTGATCTTGCCATACTCTCACACTTTGGGCATCATTTCTATCATACATGTACTTTGCTAGTTTTATTTTTGTATCAATATTTTGAACATCATGTGAAGACAAGAAATCATCATGTTTTGTTTGCCCATCAAACAAGGTTAGCTTCTCATGAACCATTCACGGAGCTTTTGCAACACAATATTAGCTAGCATTCCTAATAACAATAACTTTTCTACCCATTCTTGCAATTCCTTACTAATATGTGGTGCATAATAAGCTTGTGTCCCTTCAAATTTGTGATTTTTTTGGCCATGGCATATATGATTGTTGTTATCCACATGATCCATCTGAGGATATGTGATAAGTGCATATTCACTTCTTTTCATAAGAATGCACACATTAAAATTGTATTGGCAACCACGTTTTATATGTTTATGTCTAGGTCTACTCCCCGTCCCTCTAGTTGGAACCTTGGACTTATCATATGGAAAATTATCCTCTTCTTTAAATTATTCAAGCCCATAGCTACACCAATAACTACAAAATGTCACTAAAAGTGAGTCATAATAAAATAAACAACAATTTTAAAACTGCATTAAAAACATCACCTAACATTTCGACATTGTACATTATATAACTGATGGTGCTATCAATTCAAACCCGGTGTGTACTTTCCCTTATGGGTGATGAATGAATCCAACATTTGTAATAACTTTTTGGAAATGATGTCCACTGACTTCCCCTTTAATAAAATCATCTACTCGTCCATCTTTTACCCATGCAAAAAAATCCCCTTCCACTCCATGGTTATCTTTAACTTTGCTGCAAAATACATCTGATGCAGAGAACAGTCCTTCCGAAGGACATTGGATAGGAATTTCTAACAAGTGCTTCCAATTTGAGTCTCTCTGATTATAAATTTATGTTAATAACACTACAAATTATGAAAATTTGGAAAAAAAATGCTCAAGATAACACACTATACAATTAGACAATAACACTAACCATTTGATATTTATATTATAGATGACGCTAAAATGATAAGACCTACATTCAAAAATGTTCAATATGTTCAAGAAATTGCCGATCATTATTAAAAAAATTCAGGTCAACAAAAAAAGTAAAAACGACATCAAGAATCTCATAAAATTGAGCTAGCCATATTAATTTCACTCTCATATCACTAAAAAAAACTAGAATTATTTGAATATTGTTTAATATTATCATTTAATATTAATCTTAAATACTCCTTAAAATTGTGATAACATCATTGAGTCTCACCATTTCAATTTTATTAGATCATTGTGCATCACCCTAAAAGGTCATTTGCTAGAAACATACCACAATACAAAGACTCCTCTGAGTCAAAAGGTAAGTTATCTTGAAATTGATCTTCAATGATTTTCATTTCATGTTTTCAATAGGAAAAAGTATGCATGAATCTATATGAAATCTGAAAAAGAAACATGCAGTATGTAGATCATGATCTATCCTTTGTCTCATGAAAACCAAAACTATTCATGGACAAAGAAGTGTAATGAACATGCTTAACTTAATATTTCTAAGGTTGCGAAGGTAAGTAGCTCATCAGATTTGATGATAGATTTTCTCTTTCTATCTCCATTTTTATTGAAGGTTGAGAAATGGCATGACAATCAGTTGAATTTCATTTTATTTAATTGAGAATCAAAGGATTTAATGGGGAGTGAAGGGTGGGAAATGGAGGGGACAATGGAGTCACTTGTGTCACATAGTAGAATGGGTGCGAAGTAGTGTGAATTTCTCAAACATGCCACCAACTCTAAACCACTTGAGGTTTCTCCAATAGATAATGCCATTATCATCAACTGGCATTGATAGACTATAATTGACACTAATGTATAATGAATTTAGCTTGTAAAATCAACGTATTCCATCATAGAGCTTCATCTAATACTCAATATAGGTACGGGGTACACATAGGGGATCTAACTTAAAGTGTGCGAAAGGAGATGAATTGGAAAATGGTCCAATTTAATGGTAATGATACTAGGTTTGAATAGATTATTCAGTGCAAAACAAACTGTAAAAATGTAGGTCGTCAAAGTTTTTGCCGCATTATGTTGAGAATGGCTCACCTACTGTTGATATAGATCCTATGAAGCACACTAAGATCTTAAATTGGTAGTTTTCTCTATGAGTGCACCATGTATCTAATTTAGGGTTAGTAGAATGAGTCTTATCATCGTAGCCAAAAATACTCCAGGGGCAATAAGGTAGTTTGTTCGTGAAACCTTTTGCTGCACACATTCCTTTCAGTACTTGGGAATGGATTTAGAAGACTTGTGTTTTGATGCATATTTGGGAGTCTTGTGCATAACAGTTTGCAACTAAAGGATTAGCTCGTGTGTGAAGGTTGGAACTCTACATGAAGTTTACATATATGTAGTTGCGAAGGTTGTAAGGCACATAATTTCTTGTTGTCGACTTAAGATAGTTTGCATGGAGACAAAGAGAGAGTGTTTTTTTTAGCACACTCAAGAACATATGGAGTGTTGAGGTTATAATTTAAGTGAAGTACTAGCTAGGAAAGATTAAATCAGGTCAATGCTGGACATTGAGGGTAGTCAAGATGCTCATCTACAACCTTTAACTTATCATTGGATATATGCTTGGAAGTCAGAATTCAATGCTAATTATTCAACACAAGGACTAGAACTTTGTAAGGAGTCAACATTATATGTGCAACATTGAGAGTAATTTTAATAGATTAAGTGAACTAATTGTTAATCTAGTTGGAATAGGGAGAATTCTCTTGCGGAAAGTAAATCACACTTGAGGAGGATTTACTAAGCTAACATGTACACAAAAATATTAATGATTATAGCTTGTAGAAGCATAACGTGGTCACATCATCTGAGTTTGGGTGACAACGTACACACAATTGTCATAGTGCTGAGGAATTAAAGTGATGAGACATTTTAATTGGTAAATATTCCAATTTAGTTGTAAGAAACATACTTTGACATAGATTATGTAGTGAAAAACAATCTTTACCACAACTCCTTGCGAGTGGGCTTTACCTTAATTGGACTTGAGATTCAATCCCTTCTTTGCTAAAACAAATTTAAGACAAAATAACTCTTATTATTTCACTGCAACATAAAAAATAATTACTACAATTTTGATTACGACATTTTTCTCAGTTGTCTCTACAAAAGGTTACAATTTTCTATCTGATTATTGATTATCTAGACCATATAACTCACCTCTTTATATAAAGGAGGCATGACATTAGTAGTTGATATAGAATCCAACGAGTTACAACCATAGAAATAGACTAAGTTGAAATAATATGAAGGAAAATGGAATATATCTTGGCGAAATGAGATGTTACAACCATGTGGAGGAAATAGAAATGTTATGATCTAATCAGGATGAAGTTGTTATAAGTAGTTGCACAACGTTCCATCTTGTCAAAACATGTTTCTATATTTTGTTGGGTTGGTTAGAAGTGTTTGGAAGGTAATAACTAGCTTAATTATTCATATATAGTAAGCAATCAACTACAATATTTGTTACGAGTGACCTATAATAGTTGCTACGGGTACTTGTAGCCAATTGCTATAAAATACTTCCATAATTGTTGTAAGAGAAATATATTGCAAGAATGATTATAATCATATATAATGATGCATATTTTTTAACGTTAGGAATAACAAATGATCGAAACCATATTTAATGGTATATTTTATAGAAATCACAGTCTTTAAATCATATATGTGTGTGTGTGTGTGCGCGCGCGCGTGCGCGCGTGTGTGCACACGTGTTTGTGCATGCATGATGTTATGAATGATGTGTATAGTAGGCTTTAACCTAAATGCAAGTTTTATGAAAACGAGGGGTTTATATAGAAGATATAGAGTTATATGGGGGAAATTATTGGAATCATTCACACCACTCAAGTGATTACATGTTCGTTGTATAATCCCAATATCTATGTGATGGCACCCTAAACTTTACAAAGCTAATAACAAAGCTAAACAAGGAAGGCTAACATCATTGCCACTTAATAGCTAAGGATTCTAAGTCTAGGAATGTAACATTAAGATAAAAGCTTAAAAGAATGCTTAACTAGTATGAAAACAATACAAAATCTAACTAAACATGCCTACTAATATGCTTGAATTACCTAACATAGGCCTGAATAGACCTAAGAGGGCAATCAAATGGTTATGGTTGCTACTCCAAACAAGGTGAAATGGTCTCTCCAAATGACTACTTGGTCACTTTGGATATCCATCTACTAACCCCATTGAAGGCTTTAAGCAAGGATTAAACTTGGCTATATATCATATTTATTATATGAGATTCAAATCAACGCATGGTGTAAAGTATAAAGGAATGAGGTGCACTCTTTCTATAGTTTTATTTTTGGGAAAAACTTGTATTTTGGTGCATGTGGGACTAAAATCCCCAAATTAGATTAGAACTGATAATCATGATTAGGCCTTGCTAATCACAATTAGTGAATTACCAAGTGATTAAGAGGTATGGAGCCTTAATCAACTGTTTAGGGTCAACTAGGAGGCTAGGATAAGATTTTGAAGCTTGTTGAGATGTTATGGAGGTGAATGGGGTGATTTTGAGTGGTTGGAAGAGGGTTTTGAGTCAATACTAAGGCATATTGACCCAATCAAGGGAAAAATAGGCTTAATTAGCTCATAATCGCTAATTGTGTGTTTTGAAGAGGATTTTGACTTATGATTCGTCGTAAAGTGGTATCCTGAATGCGAAAGAGGTTTGGTGATCAACGAAATGCTTGTTAACTAACCAAAGTGGTAAGAAATATTATTTAATTGGTAAAGAACACTAATTATAATGGAAATGGTAAGAATGAGAGTGATTTGTGTGTGTGTTTGGCAATAATATTGAAAAATAAAAATCTAGGTGTCTACAACAAAAAATTATGCACTTCAGACATTATTTAGTCACGGTCTCATACTACTATTCATATGGTTTTTGAGTGAAGAAATTACTAATTAACCCCTATCTTTTGGCCATTTTACTTGGTTTTTATAGTCACTGCCGACCTTCAACACATACTTGACCAGTTTATTTTTTTCTTTGCATCATTTTATCCTTGATTGGGGTACCTAAGATAGTACTAGGGTGCCCACAGGTGCCCTGGTCCTAGTTGAGGCACCCTGATCCTCTTTCCACTTTCCCACCACTTTTTGTGCACTTTCTAGTTGTTTGATAATTCTATATTTTTGGTGCTTGACCTCTTTAGGGTTAATTATCAAATTAGAACAAGAGAACCATACAAATATAAAGTTATGAGACCATAACGAGGGACCAAGCACGAAGCACTACTATCATCACCTAAGGTTGCATCCATCAAAGGCTCCACTTGTATCCATCTAGCTCCATCAAAAGGCACAAGGCTGGTTCATCTGCATCACTCTGCATAAGAGGGAAGTTTATTTTATTCCATCCACCATTTTATTACATTTCTACACATAGTTATTTCTCACTAATTTCACAAAGTGTGAATGACACATTACACACACAAGCACATAGAACTACATCGGGTATGAGATGTAGTGCATCACTAAGTAAGTCCACCGTTTTGGACATTAAGGACAGTCTGAGCCGTTCATATGCATTTTTTATTTTTCAGGGGTTTGATTCTTGTCTAGGGGTTTTGTAGGTCTCATCTTGATTTCTAATTTCCAATGACATATTACACAGTCTAGCGAAGCAAGTGCAGTAGGAAGTGAGTAGATGCGATCACTGAGAGACACATCATAGGATGTTTCTAGAGTTTTTCATAGACTAGGGGACCCATATCTCAAACTAGGGAGCCAAAATGTGCCCCTTTACCTATCCAAGAACCCTGATCCACTCAGATTTCCCAAATCTACAATTTTCTGGACCTTGACACAGTTGTTTCCTCCTCCTGTTTCTCCAGTCATCTCTATGACACAGTCCAATAAGCTTGTCGAATAAGCCGAGTTCTTTCTAACTCTCTTTACACTCTAGGGTTTTTACATATCTACTTTATTAATTTCTTGAGTCATTTCTCCTTATTTGGATAGCTCTTATTTACTGATGTACTTCTTAGATTAACTTCTTCAATCCCCATTTTTAGTTAATAATTAGTCTTCACTCATTTTTCATCAGTTGTCTCTAGACACTAGTGCCCAGGTGGTCCTTTCCATCCTATGCACCCATGCCCTCTTTATGTTTGATCTTATTTTTAACATTTGAGGTCATTTTTTTTCAATTTTCCCACTTATATCTTGAGGTACTAGTTAGCATGTCTAGTCATTAGTGTCAAAATTCAAGCAAGAGATCCTTTTATAAACAAAACATACATACCATTATAACGGAGGGCAATTTTTATCAAGGGATATCTATCTACATATCAACGAGACTGCATCTCAGGCTCATTATTCTGCATACACACTACATAGGAAGGGGAGTTCATTCTATTCCATCCACACATTTGTATTTTATCTAGCTACCACCTACTATATTGGTGTCATTGGCACAATGGCGACATAGGAGCACTATTGCACACATAAAAACACATAACTACATTAGGTATGAAATGTAGTGCAAATGCTCAGTTGTAAGATCACTAGTTGACAACTGAGGAAAGTCCAACCCCTTATTTTGCATCTTTCTTATTAGGATTTGATGTATTTTTGAGGGTTTTGCAAGGGGATATTTGTGTGCAGGTTTACATGTATCTTAATAATCCAAGTGCGACATACAAGCAACCAAAGTTAAACAAGTGAAAAACCCTAGTGATAACATCAAAACCAGGTTCTGACATTTTCTTTAGACTCCAACGCTCTCACAGAGGTATTGGGTGCCCACAAGCGTCCCTGTTCTTTCCTAAGTGCCCATGTCTAAGAATTTCCACCTCCTCTACATTTTAATGAGGTTCTTTGCGATGGCCTATATTTCTATTTCATCACATTCTTCATCCCAGAAACACTTTAAAATAAGAGAAATCAAGGTAAGTCCCCTATCTCTTCAATTTTCTTTCATAATTAAGTTTGGATAAATTTCCTAGCATCTATATTTCATTATATGTCATTTATAACTATCATTGCTTTCAAATTTTAATAATATAAAAAATAGATTTTATTGAATCATTTTGGTGAACCCTTAGCTTAGAAATCATTTCCCTAGAATCCACTAAAACCATAATGGCTAAGAGTATCTCTCCTCCTCATACCCAAACTATTCCTCCTATGAATGTAAACCCTATCTATGATGAAGAAAATATCACTAAACTTCATGCTCTCTATCACAATATTACTCTTTCAGATGAGATTCAAACACATCTTTTGGAAAATGAATGCAATATTCCTACTAGCTTTGATCATTCTGCTGTCAGTATTAATTCAGATCCAACAAAATTTTTAGGTTGTTGTCTTAAATATCTTATCAACAATATGTCTCCTCCACCTTGTTCTATTTCTACTGCAACTCTAGATGAGACTATTATTGATTATCTAATTAACATTGATAGAAGAAGTAAAAATAGAACACATAATGAAAATGTACATGTGCATGATCTTACTTCTAATACTAGTTAGGATGATTGTATAGCTACATCTCATACTCCTTACATTTCTGAATATGTTTTTAGTGATTCTAGGGTTACATATCATACTATGTCTTATTTGTTATACATTGATGATACACTTGATAAAATCCTTGCCTTCGGATCTTTGTCTGATGTTTATGAGGCACATGATAGTAATGATTCCTCCTCTTTGCATACTACTGAATGTGAATCCCTGCTCCACTTTCAGATTCTTATGAGATTGTGTCTAGTAACATGCATATTGAATCATCTCCTTCTATTACTTCATTTCCTAATAATTCTTCCAATAATATTCCTAATTATGCTATTGATATTCCATGCTCTTCACCACCTATTACTTCTTATGCACCTACACTTATGGTGCCTATAACATCGACATCCTCCACTTATTATTCTGATATTTCTATGATCAATCATAATGGAAATATACAACTGCTTAATACACCATCTACATCTCCTACTATTCCATTGTTGTCCAAAATTTGCACCCGTGCAAAATTAGAAAACTTGCAAATATGGACTTAGCCATTTTACTTATCTTGGATGTTCAAACGGTCGTCAATTTCCACCTCTCCAAAGAAATGGCCATTGGTATTTAAAACCCGTGGGAGACTAAGTGTAAAGTATTGACGGGTTCTTTTTAAAAGACGAAAAATATTCACGTGCCCATCAAATTCTACACTGCTAAAGAATTTCAAATGCCTATAAAGTAGCATGCCACATGGAGGGATTTTGAGTCTATCATAGCCTCTTGGTTTCATGGACTTTCGGTCCATGAAATTAGCTAGTTTTCAAAGGGTGTTAGGTCTAGGAAGGTTGAAAGATCAAAGAGGACACGTGGCTGTATTCTTTTGGAGCCAATTTTTTTTAAATCCGCCCAAGTTAAAAGTTGCAACATGAAGCCACAACCAATCAAAAGTAAGCACGAAAAATAAGGATTGACATTTGCAAGGAATGTGGAGATTTTTCATTGGCTCACATTTCATAGTTGTCAGTCAAGGGATATCAAATAGAGTGACATGAAAAGTAACATGGAGCTTTCCTATTCACTCGTTCTTTGTAGTGGTCAGTCAAGGTTATCAAGAAGTCTAACACAACCTAACATTTGCGAGGAACGTGGGGCTTCCTCATTGGATGGAACTTTGTACTCTATCAGAAGAAGTAAAAGGACTGAAATTGTAAATATGTGTGGAGATTTCTCATTAGTGGATGATTCAAAATGGCAATAGACAGTTTGACACTATGAAGGAGCATGGAATTTTCTTATTGGCTCACTTTTTATTAAGGAACAAACCTACTCGCAAAAGACAAAAGAAGGCAAAGGAAAGAGAGCAAAAGGAAGCAAAGCCCGATCTAGTAACCCAACTAGAGACCAAAACATGGAAAAATGAAAATCAATGCACACATTGTTAGAGGAAATCCCCAAACTAATCAAAGGCTATCACATGTCACATTTCTATCTCCCCAATATGCAACACTTAAAATGAACATATCATTCGATCTAAAGCTCCAAATTGGACAAAATTTATATTGTTGGAAACCTCTACTCAAAACCTTCAATTTAGAATCATAAGAATCTTATTTTGATGGTGTTTAGTGGGATAAATAGGGGGGAAATTGTTCAGGCATTAATGCACAGTAAAAGATGGCTCAATCACCTAGATATGATCTGATTTGGCCTCTTTCCTTCTTCTACAAGAAAATAGATGTTGGGTGACATGTTTAATAGGGCACCCATGATGTTTTTTAGAGATTTAATACATGATTGATGGTGGTTGAAGTTTGAAAAGTTATGTTTCAAGGAAAATAGAGATCTTCATTAATGAAAAGATCAAATCCAATCTCTTGCCTCTCTTTTCTCTCTTTCTCTCTCTCACTATGCTATATATTATAAGATGATTATTTTTCCAAAGGATGGACATTTGAAAACTGCAAAGGAACCTTGTAAAAATGGTCTCTCAAGAAGATGTGAGTGGTGAACCTTCATTTTGGACTTCATAGATGTTTTCTTCCCTTCTGTTTCAGCTGTAATGGATTTTGCATACTTTTAAGAAATAAAAGCTGGTGTTTGTGGCTCTCTTCTGCCATATACTTGTGTTTTATCTGCATCTTTCCTTCCTTTTACTGTTGTGATGTGTTATGTATATCTCTCTCATTTCTAGGATCCATTTTGGTTGTGTTTCATGTGAGAGTGGAAAGTTAAATGTCATGTTGAGTTGTGACACTTTTTTCCCCTCTCTTTTCCTGTTTCCCCCCTTTTTACCTCATAGAGTTCTCATCACCCCATTTTTTGGTGCTAGCACAGCCCCTTTTAGCTTAGGATTTCTCTTTCCATGCATATATTTCTAACCTTGGTCCCTTGGAATGCTAGTTTAGGATTAGATAGCTTCATTTATAGCATTAGGAGTAGTTTAGCATTAGGAATAGGTAGAGGAAGCTAGCATTCTCTGGAGATATGTCTTAAAGTACAAGTCCTACAACTTGGAGATGGTCCCATGTTTCCTCAAAATCCTAGGTTGTTTATGACTTGGGGTACGATACAATTTTGAGCTCTAACATACATCACGTGATGTCTTATTTCTCATGCATGCTATTGGTCAATTATAATCTCAGGTGTAATATCTCACTCTTGAAGGCAAGGCCTATCATGCTTCCATTGATAACAATTCCTTACATAGAAATCCTATTCCAATGAATATTCACAATTTAGCATTCCACAAGGATTTCATTATGTTTACATTTTCATGCTTTGATGGTACTCATCCATATTTACATCTCTAACACTATCATCAAGCTATGACTTATTACTCTAATAATTGCTTATTTCTTAAAGGATTTAGTCATATTCTTACCGTTGATGCTTTCCAATGGTACACACATTTACCTTTCAGATCTATTAGTACCTATTGTGAGATGGAAGAGGTACTTCTTTGTGGATTCATATTTAAAAATGGCCCTAGAGTCATGTATGACCTCTTACATGGTTTACATCAAGCAAAGACATAACCTATCCTTGATTAAATTTCATATTTCAATTCTTGCATGCATTATTTAGTCTTTCAGCCCATTGACTTAGAAAAGCAATTCATCTTTTTTCGTGGCTTGATTCACACTCTTATGCTATAAGGTCATTGATCTAGAACAATATCTCATTACTACACATGTTATATATTGTCCTCCTATCACTGCTTCTATTACGTCATCTAGTTCTTCTTCGCCTCCATCCGTCAAGCATCATCCATGGTCTCCATCTCCTCTACCTTGCAAGAATATTTAGTTTTCTCCATTACATAAGCATACTTCATATCCTCCACCAAGTAGGGATCCATCTCAGACTTCTTCATCTCCTTCATGGGAGCCATTACAATTTTTTCATCATGCTAGAACTCATGATGTAATGTGTGCATTACTTGACAAGTGTTTGATTTTTTCCCCTTATAATCAACATCATCAACCTCATCACTTACAAAACCAACGTGATCGAATTTATTTCAACTATCATCATATCAATGGCCATCGTGACAATGACTATTGTGCCCTTCATGATAGATTGCAAAAATTAGAAGATAAGGGTTTCATTTCCTTTGGCTCTCTCTCTTGTGATCAGTCTAAGTATCCAATTCCACACAAGTGTGTTATTAGTCTAGTTGACATATCTCCTTCATCTAGTTCTAAGGTCATTATTCGTCCACCACCATAGGTGATTATTCATGCACACTCTCCATTTTATTCATCCACTACTACAATATCTCATCCACTACATAATACTACTTCTACACATTGGCTTCGTAAGCCATTAACAACTACACTTCCCACTGTTGTATCTCCAATCATCGACACCATTTCACTAGGCATCAGTTTGGTTCATATACTCATGCTTATTCCATTCCACATGATTCCACTGCTCCGAGTTCACTTGGTCTTTAGTAGGTGATTTTCCTCACCTTACCCCCCAATGATGCGGTCGTGTTCTTATGGTTCTCACTTGAATATTGAGGGCATACTATATACATGAACCCCACACACTGTATACTATACACACTAAGCATTCTTACGTGCTTGACTATATCACACATTTTACACTTGGCACATTTGCACCACATATCTCTAGAGTTGCTTAGTCATACTACACATTACAAATCTCAAACAACACACATTATACACACACACACACACCATATTCTCATAGCTCCTGTCACACACTAGTACATTACTCACTATACACATTCACGCCACATATCTCATGTGTATACTTATACATACTGTGTTCATTAACCTATGACATACTCTATCTACGTGGTTCATACTTGACTAATGAGGGTTTCAATATAAAATGAACCTCACCACACTCACTCAATCAATTACTCACATAGCTACACTCTACGCTTTGCACCTTGACAATCACATCTTTCTATTACACATAATTCAAACCATTTCCTGATGACACACTATTTTTTATGGTTCATTCTTGATATATGAGGGGATATGTATAAATGAACCTCACTTCATGCATACACATTACCATATAAGTAGCTGCATTGATGCTTGCTTATTGTCTTGCTTTACCAAGTCGTAGTACACAATCATATGTTCACAGATTCACACAAAGGTCCCATATCATTCAGATTGCACTTTTATATTCGCATCGTTCTCATTCGGGCAAGTTAGAGATGTTACAGCTTACCTACACAATGCGTTAGATAGATATTTATTGTATGTAATTATGCTCAATGCAGTTAATGTCATAACATGTATAAACTGGGTTCAGTCGACATTTTATAGTGATCCAATCGGATGTGATCTAGCAATAATATAGTAGTATCGTCAACTGAGACTCCCTACCCCCTTTATGGTCTATCACAATTTATTAGTGTGCGCTGCGATAGCTATGTTGTTGACTAAAAATGTATTGAGTGTATTCTGGGGCTAGTAGTTTAGTAGCAATGATGTTCACCCGCTACCAACAATGGCAAATCAAGACGCGTGACATACCCATGGGTCATCTGTCGCCCCATCTGGATCTTCTTATCTAGGTCGCAGGATGTGTTAGTGTCTTGGATGTCCAAGTTACGGATGGGGTATACATATACAGTACATCCATACACGTCTTGCTTGCAACTACTACCTGCTATAGGTTCTTGCCCCTCCCCCTCTACTGCTGCCCCCCTTTTTCCTCTTTTTTCTCACCTCTCCTTCTATAATCATATTTCGACTACCACCTTTTGGGATTCTGGTTTGTGGCCCTAATGGCATCGTCACTGCCCTGAGAATACATTTGTTATGCATGTCTATTTGCATCCATAGTTTTATGTTAAATTGCTTGTCATTGTTTTATCTTATCTTCCATTATATGCCATTGTTTGTGGGATTTTCCCTTTATCTTGTGTGAGCATTGTCTTCTTTTGGCTTCGTTAGCCTTGATTCTCTTATGACATCATGAGTGGTTTCCCATGTTTGCAACCCACTTTTCATGATCTATATTGTATTCTTACGTGTTTACATTATATCCTTACATCTTAGGTTACACATTGTATGCTTATATTACATTTTTTATTCTACATGCGTGTTTTTCTTTTCTTGTACTATCACTTGTGTCTTAGCCACTTTGTTTGCATGTTCCTTGGTTTCTACCAAGTACATCCCCTTCCCCCTGGAGGGCACAATTTCAACACAACGGTTAGTCCTCCTTTGGGCTACATACTCCTTCACTGACCTCACATACACTGTAAATGAGGGGGCATCATTTGGGTGAAACAATCACCCCATACAACATTATACAGTCACAATTCAACACAATATAATACTAGTACAACATAGTAGTCAATCTCAGACAGGGATCAAAATCAGACTTGGGTCTTTACCACAGCACAGACACTAGCGCCAAGACCAACACAGTAATTATTGAACACCCTTGAACCTTCTTGGAATCCAATGACCAGGGACATTTACATAACATTTGGAAATTTAGCACAGTCTATAAAACTCCACATAACAAATTTTACAAGGCACATAGTCCTTAGCACTCAACATGCATGTACTACACAACACTTTTCACTTTCACATTGGATCAAATTTCTTTGAATTTTTACACACCATCTACAATGGTGTTCTATATTACAGGAAGAATTTGAAGGTTTGAGGATAAAACCAAACTTTTCTCCCTACACTTCTTCCATGACTTAGTGTAAGATCACCCCAAAAACTTGCGTCTGACGTAACTGGTGTGAGATTTTTTGAAAAACTTGTTCATTTACAACATCTTTAGGATCATTTCTACACCCTTTTTCTCATAACATGATAAGGTACACATGTTCCTTTTTCATTTTTCATATTTTACATACTTTTTACACATTTCGATCATAGACATGCGTATTTGACAATTTTTTTGTTCTTCTCTTTTGCAGGCCCATCCTTATGGGAAGTGGTAGTCACTTCAAAAAATCAACAACAACAATCACATAACCATTGACATAAAAAACATTCACATCATGACATCTACACATGAATTTATGCCCTGGGGTCATTTTCATCATTACTTTTTACACTTTTTCCTTAGCATCCATGCTTCACATTTTTTTTTATCATTCCACACTTTTTCTTGTCCCTCGGCACACTCTCATCCTTGATCTACATGGTTATTGGGTACACATCTCTTATCTACTTTATGTTATCGGTATTTCACTCGATAATATAAAGTGGGGGAAAATATAGACACAAAATCATGCACTTTAGGTATCTATTTAGTCCTGATTGCATACTACTATTCATATGATTCACAAGTAAGAAAAGTATTAATTAACCCATGTATTTAGCCACCTTTATTTTATTTCTCTTTCTTTGCAACCTTACTTGCTTAGTCTGCCTTGTCATACCTTGGCATTTGTCATACTTTGTGCACACCTTTTGGGTCCTTTATACCCATTTGAGCATCTGATATTTCTGGTAGTCGACATTTTCGGGGTAAATTACAAAATTCAAGGAAGGGAATCATATAAATATAAAGTTATGTAATCATAATAAAGGACCAAACACTAAGAATTAGCTATCACTACCTAAGGTTGCATCCATCAAGCATATAAGATATCTATTGTATATATCTAACACCATCTAAGGGACACAAGGGCTGGTTATTAGGCATACACTTCATAGGAGAGAAATTCATTATATTCCATGCACACATCTATTACATTTCTTTACATCTATCTACTTGCTCGTTATCAAGTAAGACACACACAAGAACTAGCTAGGGCATAATTCCATACACACACACATAGAACTAAATTGGGTTTGAGATGTAGTGCAATGCTCAGTAGTAAGATCACCATTTTGACAGCTGAGGACAATCTGAACCCTCACTATGTATCTTTCTTTTTTAGGATTTGATGTCTCTTTGAGGGTTTTTTAGGACATTACTTCATTGCAGGTTTCCAGTGACTTCAGCGATCATTTTGTGACCTCATAGTGACCAAAGGTGAACAACATCGAATACCTCATAACCATTTAGAGGAATGTTTATATGTTTTTACATAGAAATAGGCACCTAGACACAGGTCTAGGGTGCCTGTAAGTGTCCCTATCCCTCTCCAGGTGCCCCAGTCTAGGAAGATTGTCATCCCACACAATTTTCTAAAGATTTGTGTACTACATATCCCTCTCTGTTCAACTGCTTAGTAGTTTGGATTAGTCAAGGAATAATTGTGAAAAAAATAAGTCATCTTACCTCTTCTTTACACTTAGGGTTTCATATATTTTGGCTTAGTTTTCTTGGGTTAAGTTTTGTACTTAATTATTTATTCATTTACTACTACAATAACAATTAGATTAGGCATATAATTCCATATTTAGCTTAATAAATATCAATTGATTGCACTCCTAAGTATTCTTCTCTACAAGGGTGTAAGGGAAAAAATAAAATACACATGTGAACCAACAAACAATTAATTGATTTAAAGGCACTAGTGTAAGTGCTAAGGTCACATATCTATAGGGAACTAATCCCTACACTAGGTCAACCTAGGGTTTTAAGCACCCAAAGTCAATATAGAGAAGAGTACCTAGTGGTACAAATTAAATTACAACAATTAGTATGTTGTTTATTAATCTACAATCAATTAATAATCAAAGTAAGGGACATAGAATTTCAATAATGTCAGTGATGTATGTGCAGTTACAAATATTCAATAGGCAGGAAAGGTATATTGCTATCACTATAATTCTGGAAATAACAATACTTAGAAATAAACTAATTCATACTAAAAGTAAATACTAAGTCAAAGGAAAAGCATGTGAAAATATAATACATAAAAAGGAATGTATTACTGCTAATTTACTCATGCAATAAATCAAATCAACAAATAAAGTAGAGAGTTAGTAAATTGTAAGTGGGCCCTTCCTTGGGTACTAATCTCTCCTAAGATCTATGACTACAACTAATGAGCAAAACTCAGAATTTTTATTGCATTAACATGAAGATTACAATTGGAAATACGAAAATTCCTCTATATTTCGATCAATCTCCTCTCTCTCTATCATTAATATTTCCTTTTTATATATCTCATTATAGCAGAAGTGTGAAGAAACAAATCTCTACTAGGAGTTTGAATTATATCAAGCAAAAGAGATCATAAAAATAATATGAAGAATAGATGCATGCAATAGAATTAATAAATAGGTGTTTACATGTCAATCACATAACTTAAGTAACCGATCAGTTTGATCAACCGGTTTCTAAATCAGTTAGTTCCTTGTTAAGTTGCAACACATAATCAGTTGTTGGAGTTGAGTCATCTCTTATTTCTCATGTTAGAATTGTATTTTATTCTTCCCTAGAAACTTACAAACTAAAGTGTAATGTGCACATTCCACGAGCTTCTCAAGATAATGAATTATTCACGCGTGTGATCTCCTTTGGCTATGTATGCTTTATTAAAGATAATTCCTTTGGATACATGTGAGTTTCTACAGATGGTGCCTTCATTGTACATGATTCCTTTTGGATGCATGTGAGTTGTTGCATATACAATTTTCTTACAATAAGAGGCATAAAATTCATCATCAATCAAACATATTATTGAAATAAAGAGAATAAATGCGTACTCACAATACCAAAAAATTAAGCTAATTAGTAATAACTATATTAATATGTATTCATGCCATGATGTTCAACTTATAATGAAATGTCTGAGAAGTATCACAGGGAAATACAAGTGTAATACTAAAAATGGCTCAAAAAATACATAGGATGAATTGTTTATAAAGAGAATTTAAACAACTCATCACATGCCCAAACTTAACTCCTTGAATGTCCTCATTCAAGTTTCTATAGGTTCCTCAACTGGCTTAGGGTCGACCTGAATGGTACTACATAAGCATCTAAAATCTATTGATATGTCTATCCCTGCTGGATCGGTGGAGAAGTGTGCATCATTCAATATGTACCTATCCCAAACCCTATCTTGAATCATTTCATCCACGGGTATATCATGAGACCAATATGGTATAGGAAAGTGGAATATTGGTGGGTGATAACCAATTGGGAACCACATGTTTACATATTTAATAGAGAAGTCAATGTAAACATTTACCCTTAACAAAGTTTGTATGATATTAGGATATGGGCGCAACTCCTTATTTTGAATTTTAGGGGTCATTTCATTCAAAAACATTCGACATGCTTTTATGATGTAGACAAATACAATCAATCATATAGGTATACAACATCTCAAGAATGAAAATAATCCATCTTACTTAGCTCTGTCTTTTAGGATCATTTCTAGCTTCAAGGTAGTTTCTTATTATTTTGTGAGATCAAATTTACCTTAGGTTGCTGCAGTAATCTTTGTAAATAGCCTCATACCTAAGTCCATGATATCATCTCAGCCCTACAATATTCACCTTCCTTCAAGATTTCACTACACTTGCTTAGAATATTATCTCCTTCCTTAGGTATTCCAACCTAGGTTTTAGTTTCCTCCACACTTCCACAAACATATCCCATGTTCATACAACTCAAAATGTGATTATAAGATTACCCAAAATGACTCTAAACAATTTCACCTACAATACTTCTCTCTTTGGCACAAAACTATGTTCTTCCTCCTTTAAGGCAATCTATGCTTGGATCAGATTTGGTTATAGGATTCTAGAAATTACTAGGATATATTATAGGCTTCCTAAAAACTCCCTTGGCTCCTTAAACATGTTCCAAAAAGTTAGAGATTCAAATCCTTCTATGAATCCATATATTCCTCTTTTTGTGTTTGAGCTTATAAACCCTTACTAGGTCTTGCATAATAGACTATCATATATAAAATTGATTATAGGCCACTTGAAGATGAAAGGGGAAGGTTTCTAGGTACCCATTAAATAAATCTAGCTATGTATGAGTTTTCAAGATCACCCTGAAATTTTAAACCTCTCTCCCTTTGGAAACTAACCTCTCAAATTAGACTCCATAGTATGTGCACACTATCTTATAGGAGACTGGTAAGAATATTTTCTATTTCCATAGATGGACTCCAAAAATTCTTCCTTAATCACCTTTTATACATTATCACAGTGCTTTATATTCAATTTTAGATCAAAATTCCTCTTCTAGAAGGTTTTATTAAATAATTCTTCCTTGAAATCCTAGTTAGTTATACATAGACCCAAAAACCAATTCTTGATAGAAAATTTCAAAATCAATGACCTAGAACTCAAAACTTTACCAACATGATAGCATCTACCTTCCTCATGTTCCCAACTTATTAGTAGATTATGGAAAGTAGTGTGAGTGCTCTTACAAGAGGTAATTGTTTGCTAATACATGGCAAAAAAAGGTGTAAGCTCTTGATGACCACAATATAGCTACTAAACTTGTTACATACTATGATTAAATCTTTCCTTTATGGGATATTCATCCTATATGCTTCCCTTGATATCCTTCCACTAATTTCATAGGTGAAAGTTAAACACAGTCAGAGTTATCTATACCTTCAAATATTAAAGTAACCCTTCTATCAACAAATATCACTCATAGATTCTTTCTAAGGAATATTCCTTCTTCATGCCTTTCCCAAGTTTCAACATGATTCTTCTATGGATACCTAGATGTATTAAAAAGTTTCTTATATGCTGATTATAGGATTCTCATGAGATAAAAAACCAAGCATTTACTTGAGGAAATACATGCACCTTGCACCACACACAAACATGAAGAATTCCCTCTCTCTCGATGATCACAATGCCAAAGGTGATAAATAACTTGCTAAATCTCACAAATTTAACTAATTGAGTAAACTTGCAACACTACTACATGAATCACAGTCTTGTCAATATGTATCAATACTGTCACAAAGATCACAGTATTATCACCCTGCATTATCCATAGAAAAGGGAATCAAACATAAATACTCCTTACTCATCCTTTACCAACCTCATACTCTCTATTTCATTCCAAGAACAATCTTTTCCCTACTCAGTCACCATGCACTAAAAGTTCTAACAGTCAACAAAGAGAAATCATATCTAAGTAACATAAAATTCATTTTTCTAGCGTTTAACAATCATAACCAAACCTTAGGATTACATTCCTTCATTTTCTGAGAGTAATCTTCACTTATATACATATTTACGGTCAAAAGAATCATACAAAAGCATCAACAATTGAGTTAATATAGAATCATATAAGTGACCATCTTTGTCTTACCTCATATAGATTCACCTTTAAAAATTACAATATAACTCCCCATTACTTGAAACTACAAAACCTGAGATTCTTGTCATTCATGATCTACCCATAGTTATAGAGCTTAATTTTAAGGATCAAAATCTTACAAAATGCAACATATAGTCATATGAAATTACAAGCAAAATCATACAAAATCAGTCTTCGTTTAAATATTTCTTGAAACCTTCACATTTGATTCATTACCCAGGTAAGAATGAGAAATACAATTAAAATTTTGCAATTTATAGTCTCTTTCATTAATCTCTAACCGAATAGGCTCCTAGACCCCTTGGTCTCATGACTTTAACACTTAAGACTATAATTCGTGTTTTCTTACTCAAATTATGACTTCTAGTCCCTAAAGAGGACCTAGACACTTAATTATTTCTCATATCACCCTTTGAAAATATTTCAAGTTCTAAGAGCACATTACAAACACCTAACTAATTCAAACCAAAATAGTCCTCCAAGACCCAAATTGCACTTTTGGAGGGAAACCGAGTCATTTGAAATTTGAAAGGCCTAAAACAAAAATAGTAACCATCTTAGACTCCCATTGACCTCTAGGACTCAGTACCATACCTACAAACCAAAATGGATGTCTTCATGACTTATTTATATGCATGGAGTGATTCTCCTACAATATATAACTATTTCCCTTCCATTGTGGGTAATCATGTTACTTACTTGCCCATGTGCATAATTTCTCATTTGGCATGCCTGATTTCTGATTTCCTTATTTTCTATATACTGGTTATACTCTTCTATGAATGCCTGTGGGTTGGAAGCCTTTGCCTTGACCATTAATGGCTGAAATTTTGTAGGTTCCTGTAGTTTACCATCTAGTTCTCTCTGTCCATATCATTCATGAAGTAATAAATAAGTTATTTTACTGGGATATATCCAACGTAGAGGATTGTAATCCAATCCCTATCATATTCAAGGTCATAATTATGCATATATAACTCACATAACAGGAACTGAATTTCTTGGGGAATGTTCAAATATAATGTAAATAAACTCCTAGATCCACTGATGTCAAATTTTATGTTAGAGTTAATACATGTAATCTGGAGCTGCAACATATTATCCTTCAAGAAAATAGCATATACATTTGAAGGAGGCTTGTGTCTGATTATTTCATAGGACACTTTAAGTGTCTCATCCTTCTTCTTCTTTAGCCTTTCAATCTACTTATCATTGGCCTTAAGTTCCTTGTATTTTTCATCCATGTCTTGATTATACTGGAAAACAAGTTATTCCTTTTCCCTCTCCCATTTTCCTTGTAACCTATTAACATAGGTTCTAAACTGATAGACCTAGTATTCCAACAATGTTGTTTATGTTCATATTCTCTTGCAAACTGGTTTGGTAAGCTCCTTGACCACTTCACTAATGAAAATATTTAACTGTAATAAGGTCATATAGGACTGCTGCAGCTAACATGTGATAAAAATGGTGGAGTGGGCTCTAGTACTAGCTCAACTATTTCATTAGTAACTTGAAGAACATTTTCCTATACTGTCTTAGTTTGTTCAGATGTTTATTCTGCTTCAAATTCATTGGAAATGTTTTCAATAATTTCTTCAACAACATGGGGTATATCATCCCCAATTTCTACTTCATCATTTAATGTTTCAAGAAATGTGTGGGTAATTTCTCCTGCTATCCTCTCCTTATCACCCTTGGTTGTATGAATAATTTCCTCAGTTCCTTGTTTAACTCCTCTTCCTTCATGCTCTTCATGGGTTACCCTAATATGAACTGCCTCTACATAGTCTTCCATCCATTCAAAAGGGCTTTCTTGAACTGTTTTCTCTCCACTTTCTTCTCCCTTCTTTTCTTCCATACAATCCATGGTCTTGCTACGACCCTATTGCTCATGAATTCCAACATCAACACCTCTTTGGTCTATGTCCATTAAAGTGACATCAATATTATCTTCTGCAACTTCTTTATCACTATCAAGTGTTATGGTTTGGGGCTTTGTGGAATTTTATGTTTTTGGATTTTTAGTTTTCAGTCTATGAGAATGCCTAGGTGGTGTAGGAGTGGATTTGGAGGACATAGGACTAGACTTGGAAAATTTAGGAGTGGACCTGGAATATTTTCTTTTACCCTTTGAAGTGGATGATTCAGGAGTTAAAAATCCAAGTAGGGTTTCAACAATGAGAATCCTCTCAGGGGATACGGGAACAATGTTCTCTTTAGTAGGTAGTGTATTTTTAGAAACATGGGTTTCTATGGGTAGATAAGTGGAAATTGTGGGTTCAAGATGAGAAGTGGAAGCTATGGGTTGAACTATATGAGTGGAAGAACTATGCATACTTCTTATTATTTTCTTCTCATGCCTTAATAATTCATCAATATGTTTTTCCCTTGAAAAATCCTCCCATTTCAATTCAGGATGTTCTCTCCCCAATGTGTATTTGATAACTAGGGTAACAAGGTAGTGGTGTGAAAGTGTTGACCTCCCTCTCTGTGATTATTTACTCATCTTTTTCAAGCTCTCATTTAACAAATTAAGTACATTAAGATGCCTATAATTATTCATATGATTGAGTAACTTGAAGTGGATTGTATTTAGTATAGAATATATACCATCACAAGTAAAATAATTGATAATATACTTGGAAATGTCATCCTAGAGTTATTTGAGAGAGGTTCTAAATGTACCTCAGTGATCATTTATGAAAGCATCATCCTCATCAGTGAAGTCTCATCGAGCTGGCTCTAGATTGGCTTTCTCAGGGAAAGGCTTACCTTTTTTAGGAATTCCAATAACTGTAGCCAAGTTATCATCATTCACCTTCACTATTAAGCCATTGACCTTAGCTTCTCAATCTTTCAATGTAGCAGAAAATTATTCGACCATAGAATCATTAAAACCCTGAAATTTGTTAATGTAGTCCATCTATCCACTATGGTTGAGAATATGGGAATGCTCTGTCAGCTCATGGTAGATTAATTCTCCCTTCATTATTAATTATGTGTCTTGTTCAACTATGGTACTGGAATTAGAGAAAAATTGGAAGAATGATACAAAAATCGAACCGTGGGAGATTATTTGAGTGACTTGTTTTTGAATTCTGAGATCGATTCACACACAACGTAGAAGGGAATGAATTTAATTGATTTGATTGTAGCTAACATGTGAGGTAAAGTGGTGTGACGGAGTGGGATCATGTTAAGTGACATATCATAGGTTAAAGGTGGTGATGTATAATTGAAATTAAAGACATTATTATGTGGCATAAATACTAATTAAAATTAACTATACTAGTGATAATTTAATAAAGTAGTATGAGTGGAATTATCTTGAGGAATATTTAGGATGATGATTTCACATGAATTGTGCTAATTGTGCCCTTGCTGTATGCTGATCTATTATGATGTTTCATATATTGTTGCTACAAGTGTATGTGAAATTTTTACTGTAGGCTCCTTACTTAAATAAGATAATTCCTAGAGGGGGAATTCTGACCTGTTATGGTACCAACTATCTCGATCACCACTCACACATGCAAATTGATCCTTATTTTTCTTTATGCAATCATGAGTTCTGCCAAACATGAAAAATAAATAGAGATTTACTACATGACACTACAAGTGGAACATCCATTCTTTTTATTATCTCCCCATGTCAAAGATTATGCACTCTTGCAACATATATATCAAATCCTGCAAAACAAAAATTCTAAAAAAATAAAATATATAGTTGAGTGTTACTGATCACTAAGAGGGATGATCACAACATTTTTATTCACCCTTAGGCTATTTAGAAAGTTGAATATACCAAGGTCACTTAAATATAGCAATCCTCTGAAATCTCAGAAGATGAACCAACATGCTCAACTTCTGATCTTAACTCTAATGTCCTTATCTCCATCCCATTTTGACTTTCTATGAATTGCTTCATGAAGGTGATTTTGTTAGTTGGATTCTTGTACAACCTTAACCTATGACCATTGAAAAATATCTTGAAACTTACAGGATCTATGGTGGTGAGTTTTACAGATCCATTGAGAAATATATTCTCAATCTCATATGAAATTAGCCACCTTGTCCCAAGTTTTTTCATGTGGTCTTTGTACTTTGAGTCAAGTAAGAGGGCCTAATACCCTTCTTCAAATTGCCTTTTCTTGATGAACCTATCATGCCATTTGATTCTTTGATTTTGTGTTATCTCTATATTAACCCATATCTTCATTTCATCCAACTCATTGAGTTGAAGAATCCTCTACCTTTGAGCTTTAGAAGAATCTATGCCTAGTTCAAGTGCAATCCTTAGTGTCTTATGCTCAAATTTAATAGGGAGAACAAAAATATTTCCATATAAAATTTTGAATGGGGTGAAATTATTTGTTATCTTCCATGTTGTGTTGAATTCCCATAATGCCTCTAGAAACCTATCTGCCCAATCTCTCCTATGGAGTGCAATAGTATTTGTCAAGATAGCTTATATTTCTATATTTGTTACAACAACTTGGCCATTAGATTGGGGATGATATGGTGTAGACTTCCTATGTCTGATTTCATAATCCTTAGCTAGATCAAAAATAAATTTAGTAGTAAAGTGTGTACCTTGATATGTAACAATCTCTCTTGATACTCGATACCTTGTAAAGATGTGGTCATCTAAGAATTTGAAAAAGGATCGCGCGTGAAGAAGAGAGATAGATTCAGGAATTAGCTATTTTCATGAGTATGAGCTATTTATGGAGATAACGTGTAGAGAAAAGAAACCGGTTAAATACTTACATGACACACATCGGCTATTTTTGGAGGATCGGCTACAAAGTGCTTTGCATGAATAAAGAATGAGAATAGATTTATTACTGACAGTTAAATAGAATAAGTCTATTGTTAGCACACTTGCATTTGTGGCTATTATTGTAATGACACGTGGATCATAATAGCATGCGACCTATTTTTGGATTAGATAAGTGGTGAAGGGCAAGTCCCCATCCTTATAAATATGTTAAGAACTGTGTGGCATAGTGTTGCATGTGAGAACTGAGTTATTGTGAGGTTATGCTGCCAAATCTAATATACGCATAGACTATGGTATTATCTATTATAATAAGCTTCTATGTATTTATCATGTTTAATGTAGTGGAATGTGTTGGATGAATCAGAGTATCAAATCCTGACTATATTTGGTTCGTGCATGCTTGATTTCATCATAGTTATCTCTTAAGTCTATTATTCTCTAGATCTAGATCTAAATATGTACTGTCAAATGATATATTAGTCATAGATTTGAATTCTTTAAGTATTTATCATGATAACATCTTGCAAAAATAACCCTAAAGAGGGGCCTGGTACCTTTACATGCTTCTGGTGAGTGTTTAGTTTAGGATGAGTGATGTGCCAACATGTTTGGACTTTTACTGGAGAATTCTAGGTTACATCATTGGTTCTATTACTGGGACCTCTTTTTTAGTTGTATTTAGGATGGTTCACGATGAAGACATACCGCTTGACCCTAGCAAGTGTTGAGGAGTATATACATGACATAGAAGAAGAATACACACAGAGGTTCAACACTGGATCAAATTTTAATGCATGTGCATGTATAGAATAACATCTGTATGACATTTTGTATGAGAGATTCTTTGATATTTTTCTAGTATAATTGTACGAGTGGCTGGTTGCTTACGCATCTAAATGGAATTGGAGGTATTACATACTTGTCTAGATGTATGAAGGATTTTAGACTCTATATGATGCTGATCTGATTTGGACTCACGTTGTACATATGTGGTTATGTGGTGTTTTAAACAGTTATATCTTGGAGTACTCAATTTCTACTTATTCGTGCCCAAAGGTAGGTGAATTCCATTTTTTATGATATCTCAGAGGAACTTACCTATAAGGCATTCCACTAGAAATCAATATTTTGATGGTAACCCTAAACTTGGAGAACAAACCAATAGTGAACTAAACCCCTACCACGCGTAGGGGCAAGAGCAGGTTTGGTAAAAGATGACAGACCTAGTGGTAGAGAAGTAGAGAGAGGAAAGGAGGCTTAAGTATAATGAGGTGTGCAAGAGGGAGGTATAGAAGTAACAGGAGGTTACAGATTAAATGGCATTGTGGAGAAAGATAGTTTGGGAAGGATTTGAAGTTCACGCAGAAGACGTGGAACCCGAGCATTAGGAACTCCCCCATTTGGGAAATCAGGACAGGGAACCCTCCTCGGCATCACATAGAAGCGCACCAATAGAAACATCTTGGGTCATGAGCATGCATCTGAATCCACTTGGAGACCTTGCCCTTGCGCTTGGTTTTCCATCATCTAATACAAAAAATAGTCAAAAATATAATTCAAGTAGTGGGAGATCAAGAGCGAGTCTTATAAGAGGCATAGTGATGGCAACGAAAATAGATTCATTACTTAATGAGAGTACCTTTTCAGGTGTATCATTTGCACAAAATTCAAGCAGGCATATTTTTAGAATTTCTTCTGGGAGTAGTAACGCTTCACATACTGTTGGGGTACAGATGAATTCTACTATTGGTACATAGGGAAGTACATCTTCTGGTCTAACTCCAACCATAGGTTTGGGATTAGGAGGCATATGTGACTCTAGTTCTGGTGAATCTGGTGGTTCTAGAGGCAGAGGAAACACATGAGGTTTTGGATCAGGTGGGGAAGGTCTACACCAACCCCAAAATATTTACATGGAGATATCTCTTCGTATTCCAAAGTATAGGGGCAAAGAAGATGTTGTTGAACACATGTGTGAAATACTATGGCATGTAAAAGGAATTATGGCTTCTGAGCGTAGGGTAAGACAATTTACTACTACATTACAAGGGTGCACACACAGCTGGTATAGAAAGTTTGTCCCTGATTAGACTTGCGTAGACTATACAGATTTAAAAGATGCATTCCTTAAAGAGTTTCACATCCTTGAGTTCAAGTAGAAGAGTATAAGTGTGCTCAAAGATATTAAGAAAGGCACTACTAAAAGTGTCAGGGAGTATGATGCCCATTTTAAAACACTGTTATCTAAGATTTCTTATGATATTCATACAAGCCAACATGCAAAATGGTTTGTTGGAGGCCTAATTACACCCTTTAGAAGGGCACTATCACATAAAACATACATTGATCCGTGCGAAGCACTTGAAACAGATTTATGTTCTGATGTACTTAGAAGTATAGACACTGGGGTGAGTCCATTTTTTAGAAGCATAGATCACAAATATGGCAAAGCAGTTAGAGAAAATATCGGCAAATTCAACACATGAGGTGTGCATAGGGAGTTGGTGCAAAGATTATGAAGTGGAAGGTCACACAAAGGATAGTTATCCTTACAAATCAGTGCGTTCAGTGCTATTAGACTATGAGATATTCCATTTAAACCATGATGCTAGTTGTTGCCCATTACTAAAATGTGCGATAAGGAAGAATGTATCATGTTACTGTAAAATCTGTAGGTCCATGACTCATGACACGAAAGACTACTAACTAATTGGTCAGATCGAGGATGCTATAGATATTGGTGTACGATAGAAAAGATTTTTAGATAACTCTAAAGGCAAGAATGAGCATCAGGATCAAGATTACAATTAGGTGTGCTATGATCAGAATGGAGGGTGTTTCAAAGGCAGTTGTCGCAGAGGTTGAGGATACTGTGGTGGATTTGGAGGACGGGGCCGTGGTGGTGGAATAAGTGAGTTCCCTCATGGAACATGTTATACATGCAGATCTGCTAACCACTACAGGCATGAATGTCTTCAAAATATTACATGTTCTTTCTGTGGAAAGAATCATAGCTACGAGGAATGTCTGGACATGTATGAGAATCTTAGCAAGAAACATAAACAAGAAAAAAAGGCACAGGGTTGATTAGGATACAACACGTGGAAAATTAGTGGATGCCCAAGTTGGAAGATGAAGCTTAGGTAATGCAGGTAAAGATCACGACCCATGCTGAAGCAATGCGTGTCATAAAAGCATTACAATAGAATCTTACCATCACTAAAGAGGAGGTTCTACATGCACGGTACCCAGATCCTATCCATCAGAAGGAGGTTTATCAGGAAACCATGGAGGTACTCAAGAATCTTCAGGGTGAAATATAATATTTAAAATAGAAATCATGGAAGATGGAGCAAAAGAAAGCATCAAAAATGGTCTAAAATAATATGGATGATGTGAGAGAAGTGTGCAAATTGTTATGCCAAGAGAATATCATTCCACTATTGGGGAATTGGTTAAAAGTAAATACTCCATGTGTAAGTACTGAGACTGGATGGCATATCCTACATGCGAATCTTCCCCCTCATAACCTAGATTATGACAAGGAAATCAATATGAATGCTGTTGTGGATGGGTGACTATTGAGTAATATACTAATTGATATAGGTGCAGAAGTCAATGTTATTACCTTATACGCATTGGTACAAATGGGGGACCTCCATTGTAGCCATCTTCTAATGTATTGTTCATGGCTAATCAGACTAAGGCCACTCCCATCGAAGTTTTAAAATATGCATCCATTACCATACAAGGAGCCAAGTTCACTGGAGATTTTGAGGTCTTAGCACTGGCAAAGTCAGATAGCTTCCCAACTCTATTAGGGAATTCTTGGTGCTATGCAAATAATGCTGGTCTTCAGTTCAACAAGGGTTATATAAGTTTTGAAAATAAGGAAGAAAGAGTTATTATCCCTTTAATAGATGGAAAATATATGCCCTATGTTGAGCCCTTGAGTGAAGAAGACCTGAATAGGATTTATATACGCGTCATAGGATCTAGAGATGCTTGAACCATCTAAAGAAGGAATCATTTAGTGGGAGGATGCATAGTCTATCAGTGCTACTATAAGTGTTGCTTGTGATAACTGGGCTCATAGCACTTATGAGTTTGTGGGACGTAAAGTAAAGAGTCTATTCGCTAGGGATTGCAGACTGAATAGGTAATAACTCGGTAACTTGTTACACTGGAGAAGGAGATCCTATGGTATTCCTGCTCGCCATGGAATAATAGTGGATAGAATAACTAGAGAGAAAGAATATGCTAGTCTATACCCTACACCAGACAACGTCACACTGGTGGGTGGCCCACAAGGATAATTTTGTAGGATGGAATGAAATTAGGATTGCTCTTGCTACAAGGTTCTTCATGAGTAGTGCACCTACTCAAATCTACACTTATCATGGTAATCAACCTGTTCAACACCATGTTTAAAAGTGTGAGAGACTATGGACAAAGGGGTAGGAAGATTTACCACTTTCACTCATGGTGCATAAGTTTTATTCCACTTTACAAGGCTGTGTGTGTGCTTCGTATGTATATGAAGAAATCCATAGAGAGACTGGAAATTGGTAGGATTTAATTATAGGAATGTCCCAGATGTTTGACTTCTTCTCTACCAAACCTCCGGTGGATGAAGCATTAAAATTCATACAACGCTTAACTATGGTAGATAGTGCCAAGGCTGAAGAACTCCTTTAGGATTTATTGGATGAAGGAGACTCAGGAGTGTGTTTTGTTGATGAAACAAAGGCCAATGCCATACTACTTCAGTGTGATTTCATTGAGAAAGAAAAAGGAAAAATAGTCTACCTAGTGGATGATGAAGAAGTAGAAAATCTAGATGTAAACCATTCAATAGGTAGGCATGAGGTGTTAGATAGTACAGATAAGACCATGCACTCCTATCATGAACCTATGAAGATAAAGAAAGTGAATATTAGATCAGATATTGAGCCTAAGGAGCCCATAATTGCAGACTATTGTCTGGACTCTGAAGTGGCAAAAATCATAAAGATACTATGGGATTATTAGGAATTATTCCCTCTAGGGTACCATGAGCTTAAAGGTGTGCATAAATCATTAGGGGAGATGAAGATAAAATGTAAAGAGGGTGCATTATAAGTTAGAAAGAGACCCTACAGGATGAACCCCAACTTACGTGAAAAGGTTAAGGAAGAGATTGACAAAATGTTAAAGTCTGGAATCATCAAGCCCCTAGATGATTCAGAATGGGTTAGTCCAATGGTGATCAATATCAATAAGGATGGTTGGATTAGGATCTGTGTGGACTACATGAAGCTGAGTGCTACATGTGTGACTGATCCCTACCCTACACCATTCACTGAGGAAATATTAGAAGGCGTTGTAGGGCACAAAATCTATTCATTTATAGAAGGGTTCTCTAGGTATCAGCAGGTTAGAATTACCTAGGAGGATCAGGAAAAGACTAATTTTACCATGTAATGGAGTAGCTTTGCCTATAATATGATGCCTTTTGGTCTAAAAAATGCACTTGCTATATTTTTACGCTTATTTTTTCATGCGTTCAAGGACTTTATTCATAACTTCTTACAGGTTTATTTAGATGATTGGATGGTGTATAGACTTGTTAAAGATCATTGTGACAATTTGTGCTTAATGTTTGAAAGATGAAGACAATTGAGTATCTCTTTGAACATCAATAAGTGCATATTTGTGACACCATTTGGAATATTGTTAGGACACATCATCTGCAAGGAAGGTTTGCTGGTTCATCTAGCTAAGGTTACAACCATTATAGGCCTAAGAGAGCCTACTAGCACAGTGATTTGCGTGGATTTTTGGGTCATACAGGATATTACAGGAAGTTTATTAAAGGATATGCCAAGGTTGCAACACCTTTAGAGGAATTATTGAAAGGAAAAGGTACATTCTACTAGGGAGAACCACAACAGTGTGCATTCAAGACATTAAAGGAGAAACTTACTATCGTGCCTATTCTGCATTTTCCTTCATGGGACCAACCATTTCATGTACATGTGGATGCCTCTGGCACGACCATTAGTGTAGTATTGGCTCAGCCTAGAGAAGGTATTATAGATCATCCTATCTATTTTGCTAGTAGAAAGATGACTCATGTAGAATAGAATTACACAACTACCAAATGCGAAGCTTTGTCAATGATCTATGTGCTACATAAATTTTGATAGTACCTAATCACCACATAGTTTTTCTTTTATACATATCACATGTCATTGAAGTATTTGGTAAATAATACCATTTTACAGGGGCGTATATGTAGATGGGTACTCTTATTTCAAGAATTTGATTTCATAGTTATGGTAAAACTAGGGAAAAGTAATTCTGGACCAGACCATTTATCTAGAATATACTCAGGAGAAGAAGCTCATTCCATTGAAGATATCATGCACAATGCATACTTATACAGGTTACAACGTGTAACATCAAAATTAGAGGACATTGTTATCTTTATACGAACAGGCATGACACCAGAATGAATGAAATCCTTGGAAAAGAAACAACTTCTATACACGCGACACCCTATATGTTGATTAGCGGTGACCTATACAAGTTAGGCTAGGATGAAGTATTGCGCCATTGTGTACTGGAACATGAGCAGATGAATATTATAGAAGAAGCTCATGGTGGTATTGTGGGTGGCCACTATGTAGGTGACGCCATTGCGCACAAGATTCTACTCACTAGATTAAGGTGGGAGACCATGTATAAAGATTTTAAGGATTATTACAAGGCTTGTGATCACTATTAGTATTTAGGGACACTAGGTCAATGAGATGAAATGCCTCTAAGACCTATTACTAGTGCAAAACCGTTTGAGAAATGGGCTATAGATTTTTTGGGTCCTATTTCACTAGCCACACATAGGAATGGATCATGCTATATCATCACTTGCATAGACTATCTAAAAAAGTGGGCAGAAGAAGCACCTACAAAGGATTGCACATCAGCTACAACAACCAAGTTTCTATGGGAAAATATTATTACAAGGTATGGATGTCCTTTAAGTTTTACCAGTTATAGGGGCACACACTTTTTGAATGAGATAATCAAAATTTTATTGGATGAATTCATGATTGTACACCATAAGACTACACCATATCATCCTCAAGAAAATGGGATTGCTGAGGCTTTCAACAAAATTTCGAGCCAGACATTGACTAAAATATGTGATGTTGGAAGAAAGGATTGGGATGATAAAGTATCTGCAGTACTTTGAGAATATCGAACAACATGTAAAAGGTTGAATAAAACAACACCATTTTAGTTAATGTTTAGCATAGAAGTAGTTCTTCCTATAGAATTCATGCTACCTTCTTTGTGTATTGTGCATGTGAGATGTCTAGCTGATGAGAAATCATTAGAATAATTGATTGAAAAGTTAATCAAGATGGATGAGTGATGAGCCATAACATGTTGAATTCAAAAATAAGAAAAGGTTAGGTAGAAAGCATGGCATGATAGGCACATCAGGGATAAAAGTTTGAGATTGGACAGATGGTGCTCCTTTATGATTCTACGTTTATGCGTAATCTAGGAAAACTCAAGGTACATTGGTTGGATCTGTATGTTGTCACTCACATACTTGAAACATGCGCTTGTCAATTAGAGGTGCTTGATGGAATGCGGTTACCAAGATACTTCAATGGGAGTAGGCTAAAGCCCTATAATAAATAAGTCTTCTTGGTGTTTGTAATAAGGTAGTGTTGCCATTTAAATTAGGTTTTTAATTCTACATTTCCTTAATGTGTTTCCTTCTTTTTCACGATTCTTTTTCAATTTAGTCGGTGTGTTTGTGTAATAAAGCATGTGTACTGCACATACCCTTAGTGTGGGGTAGGTTATTGCTATCTAGGTACAAGACTGATGAAAATAAGTACACATGAAAGGAAAAAACTTTTACGAGTGTTATTCAAGTTGGAGAATTGAAAAAAGAGAGTTTCTTCTGGAAATGAGGACCATAAGTGGAGATGAATGAAGAAACACGTATAATGTGAGGTAAGTAGAGGCCATGGTAACTACCAAGGAAGGCACAGTGGCAAGATACTCGGGTGCATGGAAGTGTGCTGAAGAGAAGTCTGCAGCCAAAAGGTAGAATGGTGTGCTAAAAGGTTATAGCTTGGGCATGAAGATGTACCACATGGAAAGAACAAAAATGGTTGATTAATGAGAGGATTTTTAGTAGGTGAAGGAGTAATAAATACACTAATTTTTTGAAAATCTATAAAAGGATGAGATGTGAGTTCATTCTTACCATTGCAATCATGATAATTTGAAAGATCCAAGTGCGACTAAGCTACGAGAAGAGTATTCAGGTGCAAAGAGTGTGAATCGATACATGACAAGCATATTTGTGCATAGAGAAAGCTTGCATCCCCAGTTGTAAAGGGTTTGCGTGAAGAAAGGCATTATAAAAGAGTTAGGACACGTGATTTCAACCAGGGAACACTAAATCAAGCTAGGGTTTGGGTTTGCATATTTTAGGAGATAAAAGATGAGTATTTGAAGTGAGAAGATTGTAGGTTATAAATGGCACTAAAGAAAGTAATCACATCAGGAGTAAGAGGAAAGAAGAAGGTTGAAGTGGAGGTTGAAATGAATCATGAGAGTAATTTCTCAGAAATGTAGTATCCGGAGGGTGTGATTATGGGTCAAGAATGAGATTCCCACATCTAGAAGAGAAAGATCAGTGAGTAAAACCATTTTACAACTGAAAATAAGGAGATGGATGCGTTATTAAACACAAAGATGAATAAGCACACAACAGAAGACATGTCGGTGTATGATGACGCTGGGGATAAGATGTTGAAGAAAATTGGAGTTTACCAGTTGTATGAGCTCCCCTAATGTGGGAAGTATGAACCATTGTATCATTGGGTGATGAGTAGGGTACATGAAGATTTCTTCTACTTTGTAGGATGCAGGGTAAGGATCATAGCCACGTTGATCTTTTGTATCATTTGTTGATCTCAACAGTAACAAGGTTGAAAAGCACATGAGTAGATTTAAATGGTGATTTGACTGATAAGGGCACAATCCTGAAGACAAGGAAGGAGGTGGGGTACACCAAGGGTCCGCATGGTATGGACATTGATAAATTAAAGAAGTACCCAATTATACAAGCATCTGCACACTTAGTGAAAAACTTGAATGACTAAGAAATATTGTCACAAGTAAACACAATGTGGCTACACATTGTGAAGAACATATCATAGGGAGTGACTTACAACATCTCTAACTAAATCATGGAAACTATCATTGAAGAAGAATGCACATGAGAGAAGGATAGTTTTAGGGCTGTTCTATTATCTCGGGTGTTTATGAAAATCAGGGTGCCCGATGGGCCAAAGGAGAAAATTTGGGAATACCCTATGGAGAACAAGTCACCTACAAAAAGGTTTGGCAAGTACTTGTGTGAAGGATCAATGGGTAGACCATTCAAGTAAAGGGTGGAGAAGTGGTATGATAGACTCCACACAAAGTTCAAAGAAGAGTGGGGCATACCTAAGGAGTTACCTTTGGTGGTGGGTAAGGTAGTACAATTTGTAGTTTACCAGCATTTTTACATTGTGTAATTTACCATGAAAGATGGGGCTTAGATCCCATGGTGAAAAATACCGTATGCCTTCACATCATGATATTTCTAGGCATCAGTTCACCGGTTTTTAGATGCATGCCATCTAACCTTCAATACAGACAAGGTAGATTGTGACTACCATACACTGAGAAATACATATGTGTATCCATGACAGGCTGCCTACATTGCAAGGCTCATCTTAGATGTATTAAACATGAATCTTGTAAGCTTGGAAATTAGGGACACCAGAGCAATGCTTGTGTATCTTCAACTCAAGTTGAAGTTGGAGAATAATAAGTATGTGGAGAATGAGTTCGCTGTCCCAGGGCTTCCAAAAGGTCAACATACAATGGAAAATGTTCTAGCACCTAAGCCCACAAAGACAATACATGTAGATGATGAAGAAGAGGAGCATGAAGATAGTGGTGGTTTGGAGCACAGAGGCAGGAGGCAACCTCTAATTAGGGAAGAAGTTGAGTATGTGACTATTCCACCCCAGCCACAAAAAGGAGATGATGAGGACCTGGATGTGGTACAAGGAGAGTTCTGCTTCAAAAGAGTATTCAAGAGAACAAGGACCCAAAGTGCTACCCCACAATTAATACGCAGATCACCTCGACTCTCTCCATAGAAGGAGATAAATGAGAAGAGAAGAAATAAGTTAAAGCTAAAGGAGGAGGCAGAAGATTCTGAGGAGAGTGCACTCGAATCTCCTACACTTCTAGATGATGTGGAAGGACCAAAGGAAAATGAAATGAAGGATGGGGAAGAATGAGAAAAAGAGGCAGATGAGACAACATAAGAAACTACTCAGGGTACAATAGAACAAGCTCCAAATATTTAAGCTCAAGTTCTTAAGGGTCCAAGATCGAAAAGAACAAGTGGAGAATATGTCCCATCGATCATGTGCTACATTGAGGACACAGGTAAAATTTTCTGTGCCCGTTTTCAAATCAAAGTGACAAAAAATGAGTTGTATGGCTGGGAGTTGATGGATGAAGATATGGAAACCATGCACATAAGGAAGTAGCTATCATGGTTGATGCACACGTACATGGATAAACTAGATTTTTATGTATGTGAAGAGTCATGTGTATCAAGGAGGTTGAAGAAGACACATTAGGCCATACACATAACATTAAAGCCTACTGTTATGTCAGATGAACAAGTGAGCAATGCTTTGGTGAAATTCTTGACAGAGGTAGAATGGAAAAATATGGATAAAGTTACAACAATTAGGGTGTCAAGAGAAGAGATCAAAACAAAGGATGTATAAATAACATGCCTAAAGAAAGAAAAGGACTTGGCACAAAAGAATAACACCGTGTTCAACATCATGACAAAGGAAATTAGGAACAATATCATAAAAGAAAAGCCACACTTAGAGCCTAAGGTACCCAAAACGTTCCCTTCTGAAATACATTATGTACAAACTTTGGTAGACTTGGTGCTTGAAGATGAACCTCTACGCATGATAACACCAAAGGATCCTGAGCAAGAAGTAGAGTGAGAAAAGGATTTGGTGATGAGAAAGATTACATCATATGAGGTGTTGTTTCAGAGATTACAGGAGGAACTGAATAAAGTAGATCAAGTGCTGAATATCTGTATAGCCCCAGAAGATGTTATAAGAACCATGACCGTTTTGGAAGAAAATGAATTCTTGAAGGCCATGAAAGATGAGACCTTGTGCCATGAAGGCCATGAAAGATGTGAAAGAACAACATCTTCTTTTTGTCCTTCAATTATACATGACTTTTCCAACATCATGAACTACTAGAAAAAAATTGATCCTCTTCTAGTTCCTCAACCCAAATAGTTTGATCTTCTTTATTCAACGATTATGCAATAGGATAATGCATGAGATTTTTAGTGCCACTTCCATTAGAAATAATCATATTACCAAACCTGCATCCTATGAATGTGTCAACAGTGGCCAATCATAGCCTTCCTAGGATGATAGGATATCCTCCTAAGTTTGTTTTGGTTGAAGGACAATAAAGTCAACAGGGTATTCCCAAGAGTCAACCACTACCACTATGTTTTCCAGAACTCCTCTAGGTCTCACTGTTGATCCATATGAAGTTGTAAAAATGTAGTTGTTGGTCTTAACCATTTCAAATTCAAATCATCCATGATTTTCTTGGTCATGACGTTTATGGATTCCCCTAAGTCAATCAAAGTTTTCTTTATTATTGTGTCATTAATTGAAATATTTACCAACGGAATTCCTAGATCTATATATTTGGGCAAGATTGAATTTCCAAGTATAATATCAGCTAGTTGTCCAATAACTTGTACGGTATATGGATCCTTTCTCTTTTTGCCCAGTTTCTTTATACATAGGTCCTTAACCAACTTGTTATAAATTGGCACATCCTTAATAGCTTGAATTAATGGAGTTTTGACACAAATATCCTTTAGTTGGTTAACAAAATCAGAATCAAATTCTGATTTGAGGCCATTCTTCTTTTCTTGTAGTCTTTTAAGAAATGGTGGTTCCTTAGCCTATGTTTTCTCCTTGCTAGAATTCTACTCAGGTTTAGTTAGATTAGGTTGTAGTGTCTTTTGTCTTTTCTATGGATCAGTCTGTAACATTTTTTTCCTTTACTGAGGATCATATGGAAACGTTTTCTATGGTTCCTCCATAATCTCAGTAATAGTGGGTCTACTTGGTGGATGAAGTGTTCTTCCTAAACGTAGATGGATATTATCAACATCAGCTAAATAAGTAGGGTATTGAGCTAGTTTAGTGGTGTAGGCTCAATGAGCAAATTTATTATTAGGGTTAGGGGTTGGTTGAGCTATTAATTGAGTGGCATTTGGTTGAGAGTTTTCTTGGGGATTTGGCATCAGATCCTGTTACTGAGGGTGAGGAGGTTTATTGTAGGATTGTTGGTAATTAGGATGTGGGGTATTCCACTTCTACCCTCCTCTCCAATCCTATTATCATGATTGAGGGGGTTTTTGCCATTTTTTTTGGCCTTGAAACTGAGGTTGCCACTATGTTTTATATTGGTTAGGATATGGAGTCCAATCTTGAGGATTAGCCAAAGGTGGGGGTTGCATATATTTATTATTAGACCACTTTTTAAATGTTAGCATAAGGTCTTGTGATATACGTCCTTATCTTGGTTCTATCATCCTAAATTTAGGTGAAGCCTCCTTTTCTTCTGCAATACTGGTTAATCCTCTGCATTTACAGCTAGATTTATTTCTTCTGCATGTATGGTAGAACTCTGTAAGTGTTTCCTCTGCATCTTCCCTTTTCTTCTTGGCATGCAGAGCATCTAATTGAGTGGCCATGTCATTGAAAATCTCCTACTTCATGTTCTTAAACATTTTGACAATCTCTGACTTGGATATGTCCTTAATTTTTTTGATAGTTGATCCACCTATTGATCTTACATTTCTAATCCTCTTCATAGTATCTCTTTAGTAATTCTTGTAGGATTCAAAAAATTTCTTCAAAGGTAGCTTTTGAAATGTTTCCTACTTGAATTAAATTCAGAGCATCCATGTCCTCCTCACCGAGTCCCTTCAAAAAGTGTATTTTGAGAGAATCATGAGGTAGTTTTGTGTGTCTTGTCTCCTGAGTGTAGAACAAGAATCTTTCTAGGCAGTTTTCTAATGGTTCATCCTCCTTTTAAGTAATTTTGTAGATTTTATCTCCTCCTTTTCTACTCGACCTGCAAAATTCTAGATACCTATTGAGGAATTTATTCTTCATCTATGCTCAAGTGGTTACAACATTTACTCCTAAACCCATGAACCATCTCAATTCTACATCCTCGAGTGTAGTAGGAAATAGATTCAATTTATGTGTATCTATGGTATAATCATAGCTCTTGCATAAAACATCAAACTCAAATAAAAAGGTGTCTAGGTATTCAGTTATGGATCCATGAAATCTAGGAAAGGATGAGTGAGAAATATTATTCATAGCAACAACTTCATCATATTCGGTAATGGGAAACTCAAAGGTAGTTGCCTCATTCTAAGAATTTGGGTCTACCTATTCCACCATATTTGGATACTCAAGAGAAAATTCATAACTTTCACTTGGAGGATGTTATTCTACTATCAAACCTTGTATAGAGGAAGATATACTTTCTTGAAAATTTGATATGGAAACTTGTGCTACTTGTGGATTGGGTAAAAGTATACCATGGGCATCTCTCAGGTGGTGCATGCATCAAATACTCAACTCAATCAACAAAAATTAGTGGGGGGGGGGTATGGAGGTGAATTTACTAAGACCTAAACCTCTTCTAAGAAATGAAAAATCTCTAAAAAACCTTATAACTTGGCAGTATCCCCAACAACGATGCTAAAAATGGTGGTGAAAATTAACTTGCAAGAATTAGTATGGTGTTCATTAATATACAATCATTTAATCATCATACAAAGGGACGTAGACTTTCAATAATGCTAGTGCTGTATGCACAGTTACAGATATTCAAGAGGCATGAAAGGTAAATTGTTGTCACTACAATTCTTGAGTATGAGATAAGAATGCAAAGTCTACATTACTGAAATATAATTGAAATAAAGGAAAGGAAAGATAAGGATCTGATCATATAAGAGCACAATGCTAACGAGCACTAATGTACATTCAATACTAAGCTAACTTTGA